>CM060934.1:570722943-571922943 GCA_030765085.1 Allium cepa | reverse complement strand
CACGGACATCGAGTCGTCGATACTATAATACTAAAATCTGATCTAGTACCTTTGGAATCGACGATCTGGTCATTGAACAGAGGCTTGATGAGGGAACTTCCAACCAACGATTATCGATGGCGTCACATTACCAAGGGTATGGAATAACGAGCATTTACGACACTATTTGCATAGTAAAGATTTTATTATCATAAGGTTAAAACCAATTCTGTGTTTATGTGAGGCGTGGACTTATGAGATACCCTTGTTTTCAAATATCTGTATTTTGAGTTTCCAACACCATTCCCATGACTGACTCGGGGTCTTTCCTTAAACTCTAGGTGCCCTATTTTTTTCGCAGCCTAGTAGTCAGGTTTAGTTAGAAGAAATCAAAAAGAGCTCGGAGCATGGAGTTAGAAGATTCTTCAATAGACTATTACCTCTTTTTTACCACACTTGTGTACTATTGTATTCTGCATTTGTAAGGACAGATATTTATAACTATCCATGTTTAACTCTAATAAATTTATTTAAAATTTCCAACTGTAAAGATATGTGTGTGTATGTATTGAAATAATATATGTTACTCCATTCATGTAGGATTCTTTTTGTCTTTATCTTCATTTACTCCATGATAATCGGCCTCCATGAAACTTGGATTTGCGGCACGTGAATACCAAAGATGTATTAATGCCGATATTTGAGGGTCAAGGAGGTGGGTCATCACAATGGCTTTGTATTTTTAAACTCTTGATAGCTTATAAATGTTTTGAGATGCGATGGCATCATATTTTACGGCACTTGATAGCTTTGATTTTATGACATTCGATCTATGTAGTAAAGCCCTTCTAAAGCCCTCCAGAATCCACGCGATAGCTAGCACCTTTCGAGCACAACGTTTTTCAATACAACGTTATTAAATAGTTGATTTTGTTTAAGCCACCTTATTTTCTGCTACATCTGCTAAATCAAGACTTTTTATCACCCGTTTAGCAACATTAATATAGAAAAGTTGATTTGACTAGTTCTCTTTTAAACCAAATCAACTAAGTCTTGGTAAAGACCTAATTTTAAGGCATAAGTGCTCAATACAAGTTAGAATCTATTGCAATCATCAAAGTTAGACTGTATAAATCATGATATTCTTCAGTTTTGTTATATAAGATTAAACAACATTTTTTTTCCTATAAAAATGACGAGAGAATGAGAATAAACTAAACTTAAATACTTGGTTTTATGTTTAATGAAGTTTTGTGTACCTCCGCTACTTTCTGTTATATCCCCGTTATAACTTTTTGCACCTCCACCGTTGTGGAACCGCTAAGCGCTTTAGCAACACAATGCTTGTCAATGATTAGAGATGCTACAACATTGTATTTTATGATAATCGATAGCTTTATTGGTAGGTGATAGTTTAACACTTGATAACATGACTTTGTTGACATGCGACAACTATATTTTCCTTAACATGCGATAACTATGATTCTTGACATGCGATGGCATTGCGTTGTTGGGATTCGATTTTTTTTTAATCTATCATGCGATAGCTATATTTTTGATGCATTGTACCTTTAACTCTTGGCTTTCAATAGATATGGTTTAGACTTTTGATGGCTATATTTTTTACTTTTGATGGCTATACGTTTTAAAGAGTGTGACAGCATATATTTTTGACATGCAATGGCATGGAGTTTTGACAAAGGATAACACCTGTTATTGAAGTGCGACAACACAATTTTATAAAGGGAGATGGCCTATTTTGATACATCTGATGGCTTTAAGTAAAGTAATGGGCCTGATTTTCCTTATAACATAAATTATGGTTTTGTTAAATTATTTATTTAAATGGCAAAGATTCAAGAGAAACGAAAAATGTGTTTTAGCCCATTTTACTAAGTTTTTATGGAATAAAATTATTACTTGTATATGAGTAATTTATGTATAAAATGGCTATCATGTTAACATATGTTTTTGGTGGATGATTATTGTTTGCGCCAAAATTGGTTACAAACACCCAATTGTCGATGGAAGCACCAATTCACAATCACAGATCACAGGTAATAAGTACGTAGAGAATTAAAAATGAAGAACACTCAGAAAATTAAGAAGTAAGCAGTAAAGAACACAAAATTTATAGTGGTTCGACAATCCAGCCTACGTCCACTTTAAAGTCGATAATTTTATTGATGTTTGCTTGTTGATTATAACGAGTTACAGCTAATTACAACAGCAAAATCCCAGTACAGTGATGAATCCGGCAGAGTCTGGACATAGAAGAACAAAAGTCCTTTTTTCGTAGGCCCTGGGGCTTTATTTATAGGCATAGGAGGCAAATATCTTGCTCGGATCTCGCGAGACCTCTACTGGCACGTGAGTGGGCCCACATGACCGATCCTAGGCGATTTCGACTCGATCCGTGATCGATATGAACGAATTTCATATCTATCAAGATTTGATCCAATCGAGTCGAAATTTGGCATGAACATTCCCTAGGTTGTGCGTAAGCTCTTGTGAAAATTTCTCAGCATTTGTACTTGTAGATTGCGAGTTATGATCGATGCAACCTGTTGAAACTTCGTATTTACGATATTTCGTAATTACGATATTTTGACTATAACAACTATATATGTCATACTGTATACTAACTTGTTTTTACAGGAATCAATCAAAGACCGGATTCAAATGAGCTTCGACTCCTAGATATGTATCGAGTCTGTGTCTAGAGTTTAAAATATGTTAAAATCTCTCCTATATGATATAAACTACATTATCATTTCATATATTTGCTTTAAAAAGAAAATTCTCATTTTTATGTTACATTCAGACGTCTGAATGCTTCAATTCAGACGTCTGATTCTGGAAGTTTGAATGTTGTAAACTACAATATTCAGACGTCTGAAAGTTATATTTGAGACGTCTGAATATAACAATTTTTTGCCTATTTTCTTTCTGTTTTGATTTTGTTGCATTTCAGAAGTCTGGATTTTTAATTTCAGACGTCTGAATATTTACAACGGCTATTTTTTTGAAAGGACGTTTCCATTCATGAAGAGGTGTGATTTTTAATCCAACAGATAAACATAACTCTTCATGAACAATTGCACTATTTACTATCTATATAAACACATTAGAATCAAGTTTTAGAATCACCAATTTTATTGATTATTATTCTATTCTTGAAATTCTTGATTCTAATACATTGGTGCTTTCAACTTCATTCAAATTCATTTTCCTACTTCCTTAATCTTCACGCATTCACACATATATCATAAAGGAGAAAGATTATAGGAAGTTTGTACTATCATAGAGACAAATTCATGTTATTAAGAACATATTGTGTCACATACATTCTGTATAAGTTGAAGTCCTCTTCGGCTGTTGAGGCAAAATCATGTTCTACTGCTCAGGTCCCTTGTTCGGCTGTTCAAGGGTTGTATAAACCTATTCCTCTGGATTAAGTGAGGATTGTTGTTAGTGAAATTCCAGAAAAGAGTCTGGGACTGGACGTAGAACGAGAAGTTCGAACCAGTATAAAAATTCTTGGTGTGCTTGTTTTATTTTTACTTACTTTACATTGCTATAGTTTATTTTCGCATTTGTTTAATACAATTCCATATAGCACAATCCGCGTTGTAACTTTCAATTAGTATCAGAGCAAGGCATCTTATAATCGTTACACAGTTATATGATATTTTGCTAAGATGGAAAACAACACCAGCACTATTAACACTGTCACTAACACTAGTTTTATTGAAGGTCAATCTACTGGACGACCTCCACTATTCAATGGCATGAATTACAACTATTGGGCAAATCGTATGCGTATTTATATGCAAGCAAGTGGATTCGACTCATGGAATATCACCCAAACAGAGTATAACATTCCTACGGCAGAATACTCTACATGGTCAAACACACAAAAACTAGATGCTACTGCAAATGCCAAAGCTATGAATATGTTATTTTATGCTTTAGATAGAAATGAGTTTAACCGTGTTAGCATGTGCACAACTGCTTATGAAATATGGAGAACACTTAAAGTTACTCACGAAGGGACTAACAAGGTTAAACAAAGCGAAATATCCATGCTCAAAAGTCAATTTCAAAATTTTAGAATGAAGCAGGATGAATCTATAAACGATATGCACTCTAGATTTTAAGATATATATCACTCTTTACTAGGACTTGGAGAAAAGTATTCTGACTTCGATATTATTTCAAAAATCCTTAACTCTTTAATGGATAGCTGGGAAAGAAAAGTCTTAGCTATTGAAGAAGCTAATGATCTTTCTACCATGAAACCAGAAGAGTTGATAGGAAATCTAATGTCCTATGAAGTGAATTTACAGGCTAAAAGAGTACAAGCACAAGACAAAAAGAATATGGCATTCCATGCTAAAAAAGGAGAATCAGACTCAGATGAAGAAGATTTAGCATTCATTGCTAAAAACTTTAAAACGTTTTTAAAGTACAGAAAAGGAAATCGAAACAATGGAAAAAGAATCTTCAACAGCAATAAGCCATCTTCATCAATACTAGAATGCTTTAATTGCCATAAGAAAGGATACATGCAAAAAGACTGTCCAGAACAAAAGAAGACATATCACAATAAGAATCAAAAGGACAAGTCTAAAAGAAAAGCATTTCAGTAACATGGGATGACTCGGATTCTTCTTCTTCAGAAAGCAGCAGTGATAGTGAGAAAGAACAAGCAAATGTCTGTTTCATGGCTACAGATAGTGAGGTAAACAATCTTACTTTTGATGATATGATTGAAATTAATTCAGAACTCCTTGATACCTTAAAAGGCATCAAAAGAAAATATAAAGAGGCTATAGAAAATCAAAGAAAAGCAGAATTCGAGAGAGATATGTTTAATGATGAAAAGAAAATATTAGAAGAAGAACTCGAAAATCTTCAAGATATCTTCTCTAATGATAACTCTCAATTTACTTTATTAAGTCAAGAAATTCAAACTCAAAAAGAAAAGAATGACTCTCTTGTCTCTGAAAATCATGAGCTAAAAACTAAGATCAAAATGATAGAATTAGATAATACTTGCCTCAAAACCAAGTTAAATAATATTACTAGAAATATTTCTAACTTTAATAAAGGTACAGTAAATCTATCCAATATCATTAAAAATTCTCAATCCACTTCTAATAAGAAGGGACTAGGATACACTAAGAAATCTCCACCTAAAAAGGAAAATTGAAGAAATTTTTCTAATACTAATACTTATCCAAAAAGGAAAAATAATTATAAAACCATAAAAATATGGATTCCTAAAATAAACAATAGTCTGATTAGGAATAAATATATAAATACCTTCTTTGAAACTGTTTATAAAAATAAAAATTATATTTGTAAGGGGGATACTGAACCCACTTGGGTTTGGTTTCCTAAGACCTAACTCTTAGGACCCTATCACAAAGTGGGTACCAATATTATTATTATTTTTTGCACCCACTTAAAAAGAGAGGAAAATGGATACTCGATAGTGGTTTCTCAAAACATATGACTGGAGACAAGAATATGCTACCAAACATTACTTACTCAAATGGAGGCTCAGTCACTTTTGGAGAAAATTCCAAAGGATATATCATTGGAAAAGGCGATGTCAGCAATGTCGATAATTTACCTCTTATTTCTAATGTCTTACTGGTCAAAAATTTAAAACACAGTGTTTTAAGTATCAGCCAGTTAGTGACAAAGGTTTCAAAATCTCTTTTTCTGAAGATAAGTGTAGCATTTTTGATAAAAATCAAAATCTTATATTTGAAGGAAATAGAGACAGAAATATCTATGTTCTGAATATGAAAATCAATCATAATTCAGGTATGTGCTTAATAGCTAATAAAAATGATCCCTGGCTATGGCACAAAATATTCTGTCATATCAACTTCAAAACTATAAACAAACTTTCTAAAAATGATTTAGTCAGAGGATTACCAAAAATGAACTTCAAAATTAATCACATTTGTGATGCATGTCAATTAGGAAAATTGACCAAATCATCTTTTAAATCTAAGAAAGTTATCTCTATATTACAACCACTTGAATTACTACAAATGGATTTATTTGGGCCAACTCAAGTTCAATTCTTAAACCAAAATAAATATGTGTTTGTAATAGTAGATGATTTTTCTAGATATACTTGGACCATTTTTATGAGAAACAAAAGTGTTTGAGCATTTTAAAAAATTTGTCAAACGAATTCAAAATTTAAAAGTTTAAAGATAAAGAATATAAGAAGTGATCATGGAGGAGAATTTGAAAACGAAGTCTTTGACCATTTTTCTATAAAGAAAGGAATTTTTCATAATTTTTCGTTTTCTAGAACTCCACAACAAAATGGAGTTGTAGAACGTAAAAGTAGAACTTTACGAGAATGTGCATGAACTTTGTTAATGGAAGCACTCTTCCAAAATATTTTTGGGCAGAAGCTGTTGCAACTGCTTGTTATGTTTTGAACCATATTTCCATTCGACCTCTAACGAAAAACACTTCTTATGAACTTTTTACGGGAAGAAGACCAAAGATTTCTTATTTTAAAGTGTTTGGTCCAAAAAGTTTTATATTAAATACAAAAGATCAGCTTGGAAAATTCGATGGGAAATCCAACGAAGGAATCTTTCTACGATATTCAGATCGTAGCAAAGCTTATCGCGCATTTAATAAAAGAACAAATACTGTTGAAGAAACGTTACATGTATCTTTCGATGAAAATTTTCTACAAAAACCAAGTATAGAAGATGATGAAGATTATCCAGATAACATTACAAATACGGAATCTACAAATTTAGAAAATAATGAAAACATTGTTGATAGTAATAATGAATTAAGATCTCCACCAAAAATATTACGGGATCATCCTGTTCAAAATATTATTGGAGAAATTAATTCAAATGTACGAACTACAAGTCCACTAAATCAAATGGGCCACGTAGCATTTCTTTCTAATATCGAACCAAAGAATCCCAGAGAAGCTTCCACAGATGACTACTGGATTATTGCAATGCAAGAAGAGCTAAACCAGTTTGAACGCAATGAAGTTTGGGAATTAGTTCCAAGACCAAGTGATCAAGCTGTTATTGGAACAAAATGGGTCTACAAGAACAAAGCAGATGAACAAGGTAACATCACTAGAAATAAAGCAAGATTGGTCGCACAAGAATATAATCAAGAAGAAGGAATTGACTACGAAGAAATGTTTGCTCCAGTTGCAAGACTAGAAGCAATATGAATCTTGGCCTATGCATGTTTTCACAATTACAAGGTTAATCAAGTGGACGTTAAAAGTGCTTTTCTGAATGGTTATATAAAAGGAAAAGCATTTGTTGAACAACCTCCCTTATTTATTCATGAGAAATTTCCTAATCATGTTTATAAATTTAAGAAAGCTCTTTACGGTTAAAACAAGCACCACGTGCTTGGTATGATCGATTAAAGACTTATCTAATTTCTCCAGGATTTCAAATTGGAAAAGTTGATCAAACACTTTTTGTTAAACATTCGAAAAAGGGTACTTTAATAGTTCAAATTTATGTTGATGATATCATTTTTGGTTCTAATAATGACCAGTTGTGTCAGGAATTCTCCGACATAATGACCAAGGAATTTGAAATGTCTCACATGGGAGAATTAACATATTTTCTTGGTTTATAAATTAAACAACTTCAAAATGGCATATTCATTAATCAAGAAAAATATTGTAATAATTTAATCAGACGTTTCCGAATGGAAAATACTTCTGCCAAACTAACTCCAATGAGTACAACGACACATCTTGAAAAAGATGACAATGGCAAAAGTGTAGATCAGAAACTGTACCCAAGTATGATTGGATCATTACTATATTTAACTGTAAGTCGTCCTGACATAATGATGAGTGTCTGTTTATGTGCTAGATTCCAAGCCAATCCAAAGGAATCACATTTAAAAGCAGTAAAACGTATATTACATTATCTTACAAACACAAAAGATTTCGGTCTATTCTATCCTAAAGAATGTCCATTCGAATTAGTTTCATATAGTGATGCTGATTTCGGTGGCTCTCGAACAGATCGAAAAAGTACAGGTGGTACGTGCCATTTTATTGGAAAATCACTTGTATCTTGGTTTAGTAAGAAACAAAACTGTGTTTCTCTTTCTACATGTGAAGCGGAATATATTTCTGCTGCTTTGGCTTGTACTCAAGTAATCTATATGCAACAAACACTTAGAGATTTCAATATAAGCTTAACAAATTCAACTTTATATTGTGACAACTCTAGTCTATTAACTTATCTAAAAATCCTATCAATCATTCACGAACAAAACATATTGACATTCATCATCATTTTCTTCGTGACAATGTTGAAAAAGGAACAATCAATTTAGATTTTGTTTCTTCTAAAAATCAGTTGGATGATATTTTTAAAAAACCTCTTTTAAAAAATGTTTTTATCAAACTAAGACGAGGGTTTGGTATTGTCTCTCATAAAAATCTATGATTTTTTCATGAGATGTTAAAATTTGTAACTTTGCTTCATAATCTCTTGCTAACAATTAACTATTACTAAATTTCATAAAATTTCATTTGGCTAATATTAATATTTGTTTCTTATTCTTTAGTTCATAATTTTGTTTCTTATCCTTGTCAGAATAAGACCAATGAATACTTTTGAGTTACATAGAACTTAAAAAATGTGGGATGATACCAGAAAAGTTTACTAAACTAAATTGTATACACAGAAGCTAATAACATGCAATATGCTATTATACACAGTCGATGACCCCGATTGTTTATTCTAGTGAAGGCACAAAGCTATGCTTCTAACATATTTGTAATTACTTTCTTTCCCACCTCTTATTCTCTTTTCTTTTTAAAACGTATGAATATTACTAACCATAGATTTTTAGCCACTCATTACTTTAACAACAAATTCTATTTTTTAAACTTTTCACTTCTATTTATTCATTCTATCTCTGTCTACCTCATTACCAAAAAGAATTTTAGCAATGTATTTCAAAATGTTTTACGTCCTTCTCTCAGTGGTATGCAACAACAACTTCGACTCGGACAATTCTCCATCGAGTTATTTTACATCTTCTATCGAAAGTTTGGCAACTCCAACACCACGCGAACAGGATAAACCTCATCCTTCACACGAACATTGTGGTTATGTGCCAGAAAAGAAGAAATCTCGACGGTTTCTTTTCTTCGGTTCTCCATCAACCTAAGAAAAAATATCCGACATTCATCATTACTAAAAAAATAGTTGGATTTGCAGCGAAAAATGTATTATGAACAGAAATTTAATGCCAAACGACTTAGTTTCATTAAACAAGTGGCATAAAAATTCAGTGGTACATCTCCAAAGAAAGATGTAGTTCAACCTTCTACTTCGAATCGATGGGAGCCGAGTCCACAACGTCCTCCGGTTTCCCCGAATTCTTGGGAACGTCAACCATATTGGTCTCCAATACGACCAGATATAGAGATAACCAAAATAGAACCGGAAGAATGCAAGACTCCAAGCAATTTGGATAAATGATTTCTTTCATCTATGTTTGTTGTTGTTGAATAATCATATTTATATTTTGTAAATCATTCAAAAATTATTATATATCACAAATATATGTAACAATGTCTTTATCAAAAATATATGGAACAATGTCTGAAATACATATTTCAGACGTCTGAGATAGATGTTTCAGACGTCTGAATATTGTTGAAGAATTTTTTCTTCACTCAGATTCAGACGTCTGAACACTCTATTTCAGACGTCCGAAAGTACCTCAAATTACACTGTTTTTCTCCTGTTTAAAACTTTACATTTTCAGACGTTTGAAATTGAAATTCCAGATGTCTGAATCCAACTGGCAATTTAAAATTCAAGGGGTTTTTTAAAATTTATCCATCCACCAACCACCTTAATTACTTTCATCTTCCACTTCATCTCCTACTTCATCCAAACCAGCACCTTTCTATCCTCCAAAACTCTATTTTTTATCTCTTCATCTTCAAAAAAATTTAACAAAAAAAAACTCTAATGCCTCTAAGAACAAAACGACCAAGAGTTCCAAGCTCTTCATTTACACCGAATATAGATCAATGGATATGGAATGATGAAGCAAAGAAAAGATTTGCTCAGATGGATAGATCTGGTTTCTTCCCGGGAGCTTTTGTTAAGTTTGACTAATTTGATCCCTACAGAATTCAACAAATTGCTCGCTCAAGTGGGTTAGTATCTCTCTTATCCTTTTCTGCAAATAATGTTAAGATAAATCATATTTTAGTTAAATTATTCCATGCAAATATGAACTTAGACCATCATTATCCCCATAATAGAGAGGACCGTATTTGGTCTTTGGTATGTGGTGTTAAAATCTATCTTCCGTTAGTTCGTCTTGGAGATATTTTGCAATGTCCTTCATCCCGAATAGATTTGGATGACATGGATGTTTCACTCTCTTTGGATCATAGAGATAAAGTCTCTCATAGATTTCTTTCTGACGATATCACTAGGCTTACCTCTGCCCAACTCCGACCACAAGCCCGTATTCTTCATCGAGCTTTAATTTGTTCCTTCTTACCGAGAACCGGAAGTTATGAAGTTATCAACAAACGCAACTTCCAAGCTTTGTATGCCATATATTCGGAACAATCTATAAATTGGGGTCGTGTTATTCTTGAGGAGTTTATGGATGTTAATCATAGCCGTCGTTATAAAACTTTTCATTATGGTGCATATATAATGAAAATTCTTAGAAATTATGGAGTAACTTTTCCAGAATCGGAATTTTCACCTACAAAGGAGCTAGGATCGAAGACCTTAGGTCTGATGAACTTTCCCAAGCGTCCACAAAATTTAACTTTATTTCTTTCCAACAATGGATCACAAACCGGGATCAAAATATACCTCAACCTCCTCAACCTCATCAACCTCATCACCACATTACTCCACAAGCTCCCGAGCATGATGGTGATAATATATAAGTGCTTTCCCTTGAATCAACACCTAAACAAGCCTTTTTTACAATTTCTCAAAATCAGGCTAAGCTCAATACCAAAATTGATAGATTAGAAAAGCAAACAAATAAGAAGTTTAATTCTATTCGTGGCTTCCTAAACAAGATTTGGCTTCTTGTATTTAAACAGATGCTACTATTTTTGGCTTCTTGTATCTTCTGATGATTCTGATGCTACCCTGTTCTACTACTCCTTGTTTATATTTTACACTTTCCTTTTTGTCGATGTCAAAGGGGGAGATATACAGGGGGAGTTTATATTAAGGAAGAGCTTATAGTGAGGGGGAGTAAATATATGTTTATCTTGTGTGTGTGTATATAGTTTTCATCGCCAAAAAGGGGGAGAATGTTGAAACTTCGTATTTACGATATTTCGTAATTATGATATTTTGACTATAACAACTATATACGTCATTATTGTATACTAACTTGTTTTTACAGGAATCAATCAAAGACCGGATTCAAATGAGCTTCGACTCCTAAGTATGTATCGAGTATGTGTCTAGAGTTTAAAATATGTTAAACTCTCTCCTATATGATATACACTACATTATCATTTCATATATTTGCTTAAAAAGAAAAATATCATTTTTTATGTTACGTTCAGACATCTGAATGCTACAATTCAGATGTCTGATTCTGGAAGTTTGAATGTTGTAAACTACAATATTCAGACGTCTGAAAGTTATATTTCAAACGTCTGAATATAACAATTTTTTGCCTATTTTCTTTCTGTTTTGATTTCATTGCATTTCAGAAGTCTGAATTTTTAATTTCAGACGTCTGAATATTTACAACGGCTATTTTCTTTGAAAGGACATTTCCATTCATGAAGAGGTGTGATTTTTAATCCAACAGATAAACATAACTCTTGATGATAACTCTTCATGAACAATTGCAACTATTTACTATCTATATAAACACATTAGAATCAAGTTTTAAAATCATCAATTCTATTAATTATTATTCTATTCTTGAAATTCTTGACTCTAATACATTTGTGCATTTAACTTCATTCAAATTCAGTTTCCTACATCCTTAATTTTCATGCATTCACATATATATCATAAAGGAGAAAGATTATAGGAAGTTTGTACTATCAAAGAGACAAATTCGTGTTATTAAGAACATATTGTGTCACATACATTCTGTATAAGTTGAAGTCCTCTTCGGCTGTTGACGCGAAATCGTGTTCTGCTGCTCAGGTCCCTTGTTCGGCTGTTCAAGGGTTGTATAAACCTGTTCCTATGGGTTAAGTGAGGATTGTTGTTAGTGAAATTCTAGAAAGGAGTCTGGGACTAGACGTAGAACGGAAAGTTCGAACCAGTATAAAAATTCCTGGCGTGCTTGTTTTATTTTTACTTACTTTACATTACTATAGTTTATTTTCGCACTTGTTTAATATAATTCCATATAGCACGATCCGCACAATAATTTTCACAACCTCGGGTTTTTTGAAAGCGGTCGAGTTCGTATCCATGATTTTGTCTCCATCTGGTTCGTGTTCGGTCAAAGGCGTGTGCTTGCTTTTTGACGTGGAACGATAAAGTGGGGTGGATCTGTATTCTTTACCGCGTTGACCGAGCCTTCATCCTTGTAAACTTCCTTCGTATCCATCTGTAATACTCTATTCGTATCCATTCATTCCAACCCCTATTCGTATCGATAATTGATGGTGTTCTTCGTATGGATCGTCGCAGTTTTATCGATATGAAATGACTTGTTTTGAGGGATCCTGATTGATATGAACAAGGACTATGATGGACACGAAAGCTTATGGATGCCATCGATTTGAACAACCATGAACTTGATGGATACGAACGAGGTCTATAGGGTGGATGGATACAGACTAACCTCGCGTGCGATAGGTATGAACATGGACTGTGATGGATATGAAGTGGCACGGACAGGTATGTTGATGGATACGAATAGCGTTAGTTTTCCTTGATCGATTCGATCGCGATCGATACGATAAGGCTACCTCGGATCGAAACGAACAGGATGGGTGCGAAGTGGGATATTCATGGATGGATATGAACAAGACTTCCTTCCATGGATACGAACCACCACTTACATTGGTTTGCATCGATCATATCTTGAGCATATGAACTCCGATTAACCTGAAATTTGAAACCCTCTCATAGCCTTGATCATCATTCCTAATTGATTCCTTCTTGATTGGATCTCGGCCAAATTTTGACGACATCGATCATGACCTTGTTTCCAATCGATCTCCAAACCTGATATCCATCCTTTCTACCTAATTTGTTGATATTACAGCGTTGACCAAAAGGTGGGATAACATATTGCCCCCTCCCCCCCCCCCCCCCCCCCCCCGCCGCCCTGAAATATGCCTTGTGGTAAGAAGGCATGTTTTGAATAGCTCCAAATCTGATGCCCAAAATCCATATTACATTCATTGCTAAGTCATCCCATCCATAGTCTAACATGTTATCAAATTGCCCCATCCAAGAACCATAGCCATGCCCTAGTCCAAAGACTTTTATATTTTCCAACTTTGGCTCTCTGGCCAAGGACTTTTATATTCATTGGCCTAGGCTCTTCGGCCAAGGACTTTTATATTCACCGACCTCGGCTCTCCGGCTAAGGGCTTTATATTCATCGACCTCGGCTCTCCGGCCATGGAATTTTATATTCACCAGCTTCGGCTCTCCGGCCAAGGACATTTATATTCACCTGCCTCGGCTCTCCAGCCAAGGACTTTTATATTCACCGGCCTTGGCTCTTCGGCCAAGGACTTTGATATTGTGTTTGAGTCCATTCCAATGCTCTCCAGCCAAGGGACTTGTAATTTGCGATTACTGCACGTCTCTCCGACCGGGATCGTAATCGTGGGACCTGTATAACATATTACATTGATCCAACTCCAATCATCCAAAATAAGAATTTTTATAGCTAGGGAAAATCAAATAAATGTTTGTACATCCAGAGAAGAAATTAAAGTTTTCGAAAAAAAGAAAAATGGGATTTCATAGGCTTAAGTAACACTGTTTATCATCGCCCCAAAGCATGCCCAGGGACCATCCTCGATCCCGTACATGTGTAAGTGACTTAGCTGTATTACTTCGAGCTCTATTACATATTCAAAGCCTTAAATTTATTTAGTTGATAATAAACCATTGCTGCCTAGATCCAGTGCCATCTTCATTCGAGGTGGGCGACGGCTGCTCTTGTTCCACTGCCACAGCTCGACTCCTTAAATATTGTTGTAGATGACCATTCCTTACATGCTCCTCAATAGTGTCCTTTAAATTCCTGCAATCGTTTATGTTGTGCCTATCTAGCTCATGGAATAGGCACTGTCTTCTCGAAGCCCATTCGTAATCAGAAGGTTCCCTTCTTGCTAGCCTTCAATACTAGAGACGCCATCGAGTATCCAAGTAAATCCTTTCTAGAGTCTTGGTTAAATCTGTGTAAGAAGGAAACTTTGACTCCCCCGTGGCCTTTTTGAAGTGCTATCGTTGTTATTCTTCTTCCTTTTTCCTTTATCGTCTTTGTTTGGAATTTCTCTAGGTGGACCTCCATCCCTTACCGCATAAGCTTCAACCTCTCTCCCTTCTCTCTCAGCCTGCGCATCTTCTTGTCTCGGAAATTTTTCTGCCTCATGATAGAACTCCCTAAGATCCCTCTTTGGGTCTCGTTCCAACGATATCTTGAAGTCTGAATTGTTTACAATCCCCGGGACTGTTGCCATTAAAACCATCAACGGATCAGGTCGATCCACGAAGCCACTGCTGCGTTGAACCTGGTCAATAAATCTCTAAGCGACTCCCCTTTCCATTGTTTCATAGATTTCAAAGTCATCGCGTTCTTGGGTTTGACTATGTGAATCTCAAACTATCTCATAAACCTTTCAATCAACTACGTCCATGTGTCGATGGAGCCACTCTCCAGCTGCCTGAACCATAATGCTGCAATATCTGTCAAATATAATGGGAAGTATTGTGTCGTGACCTCTTCCGCAGCCCCCAACACTTCCATATGCCTCGTATACCTCGTCAAATGAACAGCAGGATATGTCCTTCCATCGTACGTCTCTAATGTTGGTAGCTTGAATTCTAGTGGATTTCTAGCTTTCCAGATCGTTGGAGCGAAGGGACTCCTATTAACATCTTCCAGATCTCTATTCATTAGTCCACCTCTCATGGGTCGTCTGATCATTTCTACCAATCTGTCACTGTCGTCAAGCTGTAGCGCTTGTCTATTTCCTTCGATCTGCCCCCTGAGTTCACGAGGGAATCCTAGAATCTACTCTCCTGGACGAGCGTCCATTCCTTTACCAATGCCATGTTGAACAGCTCCGCCTAGCGTTTTGCCTGAGGTTGGATCAACATCTTCTGATTGAGTGCCCCCAAGTTCTGGTGTTGCTCCTGATGGTCCTGCTCTATTCTGAACTATGGTTGTTCCATGCTCATGATCTCTATGTCCAGCATCTCCTGCAGTGGCGTTAACTTGATTATGCACTCCAGCTCGTCTAGCCCGTTGGAGTAAGTTCTGCATCATCTCTTCTTGTCTTTAAAGCATTCCCTCCGGCATAGCTTCCAACATCATCTCCATCTCGTCTCAGGTGATGAAGACCAAGGTCTAATTTGCTCCATAGGAAGCCTCCTGACTCCCTCCATGTTGACTTCTTTCCATTCTTTGTCTTCTCGTAGATTGCCTTGCCATAGCTTTGTAGATCCAAGTATTTAAGCTTTCAGATCTGAAGTCTTGGTTGTAGAATTCTTAAGCGCCAGCCTTCTCAGTGAAAGCACTAAAATGTTTGCGCCAAAATTGGTCACAAACACCCAATTGTCGATGGAAGCACCAATTCACAATCACAGGTAATAAGTACGTAGAGAATTCAAAATGAAGAACATTTAGAAAATTAAGAAGAAAGCAGTAGAGAACACATAATTTATAGTGGTTCGGCAATCCGACCAACGTCCACTTTGAAGTTGATAATGTTATTGAAGTTTACTTGCTGATTACAACGAGTTACAACTGATTACAACGGCAAAATCCTGGTACAGTGATGAATTCGGTAGAGTCTGGACGTAGAAGAACCAAAAGTCCTTTTTCCGTAGGCCTGGGGATCTATTTATAGACGTAGGAGGCAAATATCTCTGTTAGATCTCGGGAGACCTCTTCTGGCACGTGAGTGGGCCCACGCGATCGATCCCAGGTGATTTCGACTCGATCCGTGGTCGACACGAACGAATTTCGTATCGATCAAGATTTGATCCAATCGAGTCAAAATTTGGCACGAACATTCCTTAGGTTATCCATAAGCTCCTGTGAAAATTTCATAGCATTTGAACCTGTAGATTTCGATTTATGATGATGCAACCTCGTGTTTTTCTAAGGCTATCGAGTTTGTATCCATGATTTTGTCTCCATCTCCTTCTAGTCGATCAAAGGCGCGTGCTCGCTTGTTGACGTGGAACGATAAACTGGGGTGGATCTGTATTCTTTGCTGCGTTGACTGTGACTTCCTTGTAAACTTCCTTCATATCCATCTGTAATACTATATTTGTATCCATTCATTCCAGCCCATATTCGTATCGATAATTGATGGTGTTCTTCGTATCGATCATCGTAGTTTGATTGATACGAAGTGATTTGTTTTGAGGGATCCTGATCGATACGAACAAGGACTATGATGGATACGAAAGCTTATGGATGCCACCGATTTGAACAACCATGAACTTGATGGATACGAGCGAGGTCTATAGGGTGGATGCCTATGGACTAACCTCTCTTGCGATCGATACGATCAAGGACTATGATGGATACGAAGTGGCATGGACACGAGGTATGCTGATGGATACAAACAGCGTTAATTTTCCTTGATCGATTCGATCGCGATGGATACAAGTAAGGCCACCTCGGATCGACACAAATAGGATGGGTGTGAAGTGGGATATGCCTGGATGGATACGAACAAGACTTCCTTCCATGGATATGAATCACCACATACCTTGGTTTGCATCGGTCATATCTTAAGCATACGAACTCCGATTGACCTGAAATTTGAAACGTAGCCTCTCCTAGCCTTGATCATCGTTCCCAATCGATTCTGTCTTGATTGGAGCTTGGCCAAATTTTGACGACATCGATCATAGCCTTGTTTCTAATCGATCTCCAAACCTGATATCCATCCATTCTAGCAAATTTGTTGACCAGCCTTAACCAAGAGGTGGGATAACAATTATTTATATATTTAGCTTTATATCTTGATCGGTTGATATTGTTTATGTTAACTATTGATATGCCCATGTATATGTTATTACCTAACCTTTATGATGTAACGACATGTATTTTACGTATCGGATGAGCGTAAAATATTTTTATTTTATTCATATAAGGTAGTATGATTTTGTAATTTTGGAATATGACTCTTAGGGACATTTTAAACACTTATGAGTTTTCCTGAATTTTTATGTGACAATTTTGACCTTGAAAACCTTATTTGGTCTATAACTTTTGATAAGAGTTGAATTAGGGTCTTAAACAAATTATGTTGCTTTAAGATTATGATTTCTCATTTTGTAGAGTAGTCATAATAGAAAAACGGGCTTACAATGATAGTTAGGATTTTTAGATGGATGTTATGGATGTTATGGTTGCTTTGGTTTCTCTTTTGAGTAAGCTATCACTCCTATTTATCATGGGAAGTAGGTATTGGAGATAGGAATACCTGGGAGACTGATATCCTTTATTTGGTTTGTGATATATCTTTATGATATTTAGAGTAGCATATTATAATGTTATATGCTAACTCTTTGGTTGTAGGGATAGGTCTAGTATGGTTTATGTACTCTTGTTCCTTACCATATTTACTTGTTTAGTATTTTAAGACTCATCTACTGCTCACACCAGACTATTGTCTAACCTAAGGTTTTATGTTTTGCCTCTTATTATCTTGTGTGCTCTTAAACGAGTAAACTAGATAATAGGTCTAGAAGATGCAGTAGCTGTTTGGAGGACATGCTGGATGGAGCTATCTTGTATTATATACATATATGGAGTATATTCTTATTCCGCCGAGCAATGTTATGGAGCTCGTGATAGTGCTTGCTAATTAATATTTGTTGAGATAGTTTATTTGAGTTTACTTTTGTTATATAAACTCTACTACATTTGATGTACAACTTTGTGGATCTTTTGCTCTAATGATGATTTGTTCATATAGATATTATTATCTCTTCTGTTATATTTGTGATAGTATATTTTATCCATGCACTATGAGATTTGAAGGTTATAAGCTATATTAGTTTATATCAACCTTGATGATCGTCCTATATTGGCTGGGCATGGACAGTGCACTATTTTAATACCATTGGTGTCGGAGTATAGGGAGGTCTTCACATTTAGTATCAGAGCTTTGGTTATACGATTAACTAGATTTGATACCATGATCAAATAGAGATAGGGAAGGTGTTATTGCTTTAGACTTGATCGACAGTGTATATATATACACATGAGAGACTACGTCCTTGTTATAAGTTTGGTTTTCAAAACTATATAATAATATATTACATAGTATAATTCGCATGCACATGAGCACTATAGACACGGTTTTCTTTATGAGAGACTGATCATTTTTGTTACAGATAAGGATGAGCTGGCATACTAGAAATACTGCAAGATCGGCTTTGGGATTAAATGAAGGAGCGCGATCAGGAGTTGCTACGCCTAATTTTCAAGCCATATTCAATGCTATGATGGCTAATATGATGAGAAATGCTTCTAGAGTTGTGATGGGAAGAGGTACTTCGGTGCAAGTGCCTAGGGTTGATTTCGCTAAGTTAAACAAGGATTACTCTGCTTTGGGAGGGAATCCATTCTAGGGAACAGAATCAGCTACAGAAGTGCAAGATTGGTTAGATACTTATGAGCTTATCTTCGGTGATATGGAGGTGGAAGATGCTACGAAGGGAAAGTTGGATTCAAGACAGCTTCGGGGTCAAGCTATGAATTGGTGGAATGCTGTTATTAATGCTACTTCAGGGGATCATTTCAAGGCAAGATTCAAGGAGAAGTTTATTCCGTTGCTCAGAAGTCGGATCTGTTCAGAAAATTTGCATATCTCAAGCAGGGAGAGATGACGGTTTCTGAATATGTGGCAGAATTTGATGCTTTTTATAAGTATGGGATGTCGTTCATCGATACTCCATTGAGGAAGAATGAGGAATTCATATTGGTTTGGATGACTACTTGGGGGAAAAGCTAGTTGACTAAATAGATGAGCCATTTGACAAGCTTATAGAGAAGGTGCTTCGCCATAAGAGCTTGTACCCTAAGGTTAAGACTGTTATTGTTGTTTCTGCTAAGAAAGAAGAGCCAAAGCCGCAGTAAGGCTATAAAGGCAAGAAAGTGGAAATGGAAAGAGAAAGCGTCCTAGGGAAAGGGTGGTAAGAAGAAGGGTAAATGAGAACCTACTTGCTTTGGATGCAACGAAAGGCTAATTTGATTAAAGTTCGCAAGACGAGTGAGAAGAGGAAATGTTACAGCTATGACAAGCATGGGCAATTTGAAGAAGAATTGTCCAGAACTGGTAAAGAATAAGCAGGAGATGATAGCATATGCTTTAGACACGGTCTCGACCTCGTTGAGTGCTCCCTCGACGAAGTAGAAGGGGAAGGGATTCGTCACTCAAGGTATTCTTTTTGTTGGTGATGTTCATGTTCGAGTTTTGTTTGATACCGGTGCTTCTCGTTCATTTATCTGTAGCGACCTAGTAGATAGATTAGGATTGGAACTTGAGATAGTAAACCAACCCATAATTGTGATGAACCCTGTTGGAGGCTTTATTGGTCTTTGCATGATTTTTCGTGGTCTAGTTTTATAGAGTCATGGATGTTCTTTGGTTTGTGGCTGTTTTGTATTGAACTTTATTAGGTTCAGGATTATTTTAGGTACAGACAGGCTTAGGAAATATGCAGCCATAGTGGATTGCGAGAAGTTGTTAGTGATAATCAGGGATGTGGATGGGGAAACAGTGGTGACAGGCTTCCTACCAAAAGATGGGGTGATGGTTATCTTTCTATATTTGCTTAAGGTTCCATGGGAGGGATTATCATCTACGCTTATAACTAGAAGGTATTCGAACGTCTTCGAGGAAGTGATTGGATTACAGCTGCATAGAGAGATCGAATTTCAGATGGAGTTGGTGAAGGAAGTCAGACTGATAGTTATGCCTTTGAGGCATATAGCACCCAGAGAGTAGAAGGAATTGGAGGTGTATGTGAATGACCGATCGAGGAAAGGGTTCACTCGAAGAAGCATATCCGAGTAGGGTGCATTTGTAGTATTCGCAACGATGGCGGATATCTCTTCAAGGTTGTGTGTGGATTATCGTGAGCTTAATAAAGTGACGAAGAAGAACAAGTATCCATTCCCATTCATTAATGACTTGTTTGATTAGCTGCATGGTGCGAAGGAATTCTCCCAAATTGATTTGGCAACGGGATTTCACCAGTTGAGAGTAGCAAAGGAGAGTGTGCCTATTACTGCATTTCATACACCGTTGGGTTTCTATGAGTGGTTGGTGATGCCATTTGGTTTGACCAACGCTCTGGTATAATTTATGGATCTTATGAATCGGGTTTTCAGAGACTAGTTGAATAAGTTTGTGCTTTGGTTCGTGGATGGTATTCTGATCTACTCCAGAACTGAAGAGAGGCACAAGACACACTTAGGGATTGTTCTAGAGATATTAAGGAAGTAAAAGTCAAGAGCAAACTTCTCTAAGTGTCACTTCTGGAGAGAAGAAGTGAGATTCTTGGGTCATGTTGTTTCAGGATAGGGTATAGCAGTGGATTCTATGAAGGTGTCAGCAGTCTGAGATTGGAATCATCTCAAGAATGCTATAGATGTGAGAAATTTCCTAGGATTGGCGGGATACTACAGAATCTTTATAAAGGACTTCTCGAAGATAGCGGCATCGTTAACCAATTGGATGAAGAAGAATCAGGCCTTTGTATGGGATGCGAAGTATGAGCATACATTTATGAATCTAAAAGAGAGGTTGATGAGTGCACTAGTGTTGACCATTCCAAGTGGAAATGAAGAGTTGACTATATACACCAATGCTTACGATACTGGATTGGGTGCGATGTTAATGTAGAAAGGGAAAGTAATTGCCTATGCTAGTCGACAACTGAAACCACACGAAAGGAATTATCTAACTCGTGATTTGGCGTTAGTAGCGATTATTTTTACTTTGACGATGTGGAGGCACTATTTGTTGGGAGAAAGGTTTAGATTGTTCATGGACCACAAATCCTTGAAGTACCTTTTGTCTCGGAAGGATCTCAACCTTTGACATCAAAGGTGATTGAAGTTTTTGGCCTCTTATGATTTCAGTGTTTCCTACACTTTAGGAAAAAGGAATGTAGTTGCCGATGCATTGAGAAGAAGACATGCGGGGTTGGAAGCAATGTTCTTGGAATGGAAGCAGATAGAGTATACTGCTGGATTTGATTTCATGTCTTACTGCAAGCTAGAACCTAAAATGTTAGCAAGTTTGTCGATTAGACCCACTTTAATTAAAAGGATTGGTACTAGGAAGAAGCGAAATGCTAGGCTAGCGGAGATCATAGCAAAGACAGAAGGAGTAGAGCCTGAAGATATGAAGCAATACGAACTCGATCAAGAAGGTTGGCTTCGTAAGGGTGGAAGATTTTTTGTTCCGGATGTTGATGGATTGCGAGATGAAGTGCTAAGAGAGTGTCATCATTCCAGACTGATTATTCCTCCCTATGGTAACAAGATGTACCGAGATACGAAGCGGACCTACTACTGCGAAGGTATGAAAAAGGATGCTGGGGCATTCATCTTCAAGTGTATGAACTACCAGTTAGTAAAGGTAGAGCAGAAGAAACCTAGTGAATTGTTGCAACCATTAGAGATTCCTGAATGGAAATGGAAACAAATATCGATGGATTTTATTGATGGATTACCAAGGACTCTAGCAAGGTATGATGGCATTTGGGTCATAATAGATCGGTTGACCGAGAGTGCAAGGTGTATACCTAACAAGTCAAGAAGAATGGCACCTAACCTAGTAGAGTTGTATGTAAAGTCGATAATATGATCTCATGATATGTCAAAGAGCACTATGAGCGGCCGAGACCCACTGTTCACTAGTGGGTTTTGGAAGAGCTTATAAGAGGCGTTAGGGATGGATCGGCATCTTATGCAGCTTATCGCCCACAAACAGATGGTCAGACCGAAAGAGTAAACTGTATATTGGAAGAACTCTTGTAAGCCTGAATTATAGACTGTGGTGGATCATGGGATGATCATTTTCATTTGATGGAGTTTGTATACAACAGCAGTTGTTAGTCGAGCATTTAATTACAGTTATCATACTCTAAATAGTCTAATCGACTATGTAACGCTCCTTCATGCTGGTAGGAAGTGGGCGAGAAACTGATACTTAGGTCAGATATGATTAGAGAGACTTCAAAGAAGATTGAAGTCATTCGGAAACGAATGAAAGTTGCTCAGGATTGACATAAAAGCTATATGGATAAAAGGCGAAGGGGTTTGGAGTTTTCTATTAGAGATATAGTATTTGTAAAGGTTGCTCCTTTAAAGAATGTAGTTTAATTCTATAGAAAGGGGAAGTTTGCACCGGGATTCATAGGTCCTTTTTCGATAGTCGAGAGAATCGGGAAGCTAGCATATAGGATCGACTTGGCTCAAAAGATAGCGGGCATGCACAATGTTATTCATGTCTCTTATCTACAGAAGTTTGCGCATAAATCAAGCGTAAAGATTACACAAGATCAACTAGAAGCTGTTGAAGTAGAACAAGAAATTTATATATCTTATAGGCCGCTTGGTATTGTTGCGTACGATATGAAACTACTTAGGAGAAAAACGGTGAAGCTGGTTAAGGTACAATGAAGCAGAAGTGGGACGATTATACATGGGAGATGAAAGATAGCATGAGGAATTCTTATCTAGAGTTCTTTGAATGGTAAGACCCATCGTTTGTCGTGTTTACTTTCACCATCATATACTGTATTTGATAGGTGTGCATGCTATGATAGATTAACTATACTATTGGTTGCATGGTTGACTGTTTGAGATGTCTGATGGTTGCTTATGATTGATAGGCATACACTATGACCATGGTTGCTTATGCCTTGGCTTGTTTGGGGATTTCGAAGACAAAATTATTAAAGAGGGGAAAATGTAATGATCTGTATTTTATATATCAAATGATCGTAAAATATTTTTATTTTACTCAAATAAGGTCATATGATTCTATAATTTTAGATATGCCTCTTAGGAAAATTTTACATACCTACAGATTTTACTAAATTTCTATGTGACCATTTTGACCCAAAAAACCTTGTTTGGGCTATAACTTTTGATGAAAGTTGAATTAGGGTCTCAAACTAGTCGCATTGCTTTAGGATGATGGTTTCTCATTCCGTAGAGTGGTCATAATCAAAAACGGACTTACAGTTAGAAAGTTATGCATGTTTTAAGTTTTAAAAGTTGTTGGCCATGATTAATGCGTAATTAATCAAGCCCACTAGTGAGCTCATTAGTCTAATTAGAGAATACTATAAATAGAGGGCTGAAGAGTCAAGTTAAAACTTTTTCCTCTCATTCTAAATCAGGTCTAAACCCTAATTAGCCCTAGATCCATCATAATTTCATCCAGAATCACCCAAATTGCTTTCTAAATTAAATTAGATTGCGGATTAGAGATCAGATCATCAATTAAATGATAGAAATCATCGATTTGCTTAATTTGAAGTGCATTCCATTGTTGTTCGGATTGGATCAACATTCATATTGGTTGAATCTAGTAATTGGTGAGTGGTTTATCTCTTCTCATTATACTATACATGTTTATATGGTAGAATCATAGGATTTGACATGTTTAAAATCAATTTTTAGCCATAAAACCTATGCTAAGTTTATTTACATGTTGATTACAAAATAGATTGGCTAAGTAAAGAGGTCGGGTCCAAGTCGAGAGGTCGGAACCAATTTCCAGGTTTAAGTCCAAAAGGTGTTGGCTCGTTCGTCTCAGGTAGGATGATGATATAACGACATCATGAAAAGCTATTTTCTTTAGATGTTGGCTTATATTAGGAGTAGGTTCTAAATATGGAAGATTGTAAGGGGGTGGTCGTATGATCGGGGAATTTGGAAGGGTTCCTCATGAATAATAGAAACTGGATTGAGCAAGAAGGGATCGGTATCCAAATGGAGCAAAGATGGGCTCGGGCGTATATGCTAAGGAATCGTTGATGACTCAAAGAGTTCTCAATTATACTCGAAGCAAGGGTATTATAAGTGGGATATCCATAGGTCAAGGAAGGGATCTATATACCTTAGACATGTTGCTTTGGGTCTAGTGTCCAGCTTTGGGTTGCGAAACATGTATCCTGCTTTGGGCTGCGAGATACGAGAGTACAAAAGAGAACCAGGATTTTCGTTAGTCCCTGGCTTGGGGATCATACGAGTTATCATATATTCAGAGTACATGGAGTGGTAGCTTGGATTGTTTAATGGATGTTGTGGTTGCTTTGGGTGCTCTCTTTAGTAGGCTATCACTCGTAGGTATCAGGGGAAATTGGTTTTGGAGATGGGAATACCTGGAAGACCTATATCCTTTATTTGGTTTATGGTATATCTTTGTGATATTATAAAGTAGCATATTGTAGTATTGTATGCTAATTCTTTGGTTGTAGGGATAGGCCAGGTGGTTTGTGTACTCCTATTCTTTACCATATTTACCTATTTAGTATTTTGAGACTCGTTTACTGCTTACACCAAAGTGTTGTCTGACCCAAGGTTTTATGTTTCGCCTCTTATTATCTTGAGTACTCTTAAATTAGTAGACTAGTTAACACATCTAAATGATGCAGCAATTGTTTGAAGGATGAGCTAGATAGAGCTATCTCGTATTATATACACATATGGAGTCAGTGCTTTCCCATTGAGCAATGTTGTGGAGCTCATGATAGTACTTACATATTACTATTTGTTGAGATAGTTTATTTGAGTTTACTTCTGTTGTTTAAACTCTATTACATTTTATGTATAACTTGATGGATGATGATGATTTGTTCACATAGTTATTACTATCTCTTCTATTACATCTGTGATATTATAATTTATCCATGTGCTGTGAGATATGACGAGTCATATGCTATATGTGTTTATTTCAACCTTGGTGATCATCGTATATCGATCGAGCACAGACAACGCTATTTTTATAATAGTGGTGTTGATGGTATAGGGTGGTTGTCACATATAACCTTGGGGATTGGGAACTGATGACTGGTTAGGATTTTTCCAGTAATGGGTTTGGTCATCTTAACTCCTGGGTGAGCAGAATTGCATCAAGATATCAGATAGATTAAATTGTGTTTGGATGCCATGAATTGATCAAAAGATGTGACTCCCTAATATTGCAAAATCAAATTTAATGGTGGAGATGGTTGTACGATCACTTCCTCAAGTTTAGTCGTTAAGCCTCTGGCTAATCAGATCCGTGATTTCAATGTGTAGGACATTGCCAACATCCAAAGGAACTTGTAACGGAGATGCTTGCCATTATTTTTCTTATATCGGGTATATGAGACCGTCATTACTTTCTTCTACAGGGACTATAAGACTGTTATGATTATTTTCTTCTATCATGGAAGTAGATTGGTGCTCTTATAGGAACAGAAAACCATTGATTTATCTAGTTAAGGTTTTGGCTCGAGTCAGCCTGATATGTTTTTAGTTGGCCTATGAGAACTAATGGGTTCATAATAACCTTGGGAAAACTATATCAATGTATGGACATAATGGGATGGGAAATCATAGGAATGTGTGACCCTAGTGAATACTAAACTATTCATTTTGATCCATTATGCATGAAGATGATGTTATGATTCTGTTCTAATCATTGTAGTTGCAGGTATATGTTATGATTGACATATTTTGTAAAGATAACAGTAAGGGGAAACCCATTCTGTGCTTCAATGGTGTAGTCTCACTATTTACCTATTTTTGTTTGAGATGGACTAATTTTATTCACACTAGATTTTTTGTCAAATCTGAAGTTTTTGACTTCTTCCTAAACTTTCTTATACTCATTTGAGTAGATTGAGAGTAGCGTTCACAGGTTAGACGAATAAAGCTTCCAAAGATGCAAGAAGCAAGGTACTATTTAAGTTTATTTACACTATGCAGTTTAACTCCTTTATTGTTATTGTTTGATTACATGTAAGTGGGTTTTAAAACTGCGAAGTAGTTAAGCCTTTGATAATCCAAAGGGCATCATCGTATATTGCTTTATAATTGTATTTATTATATTTTACCCGAATGATGAAAGCATGGGGTAATATAATTAAAATGTAATGAATTTGCAAAAGAGTGAATGAAATTGTTTTATGAAAATTTTGTAAATTCTTATGCTCTTACTGTTATGATGCAATAACTGACATCATTCTATCATTGGAAATAATGCTAAGGATGATTATATCTGTTATCCCGCTTTTTGGCAAAGCTGTGATACCAAAAGATCGATCGAAAACAAAAGACAGTTCGTCTCAAAGATTGGTTATACTTTGCTTCACTATGGATATCGATGAATTTTGTCCGAGCCTGGATCAGGCTACAACTGATAGGACATGACAAGAAAGACCATAAAAGCCAGTGTTTCAAATTTCAGGTTATTCGGAGTTCGTATGAACGAGATATGATCGATGCAAGTTAGCTAAAATACGTTGTTCGTATCCATCAAATAGTTGAGGAGAAGTCCATTTCGAATCCATCAGATTCGTACCCATCAATATTTGTTTTGTTCGAATCCATTAGGCTCCACATACTTCGAATTGATCGAGTTCGAATCGATCAGTAACATGATATCGGTCTATTCGAATCGATCGGTTTTGAATCGATCAAACAGGCATCGCCTCAGCATGTTCGTATCCATTGAGTTTAGAGCAGTTCGAACCCATCGTTCGCATCCACAAGGAAATCATGCATTGGTCTATTCGAATCCATCAGATTTGTATCCATCAGGTTCGAATCGATGACGTTCGCATCGATCAATCCACACCGCCTCGCATCCATTGGTGTACCCTACTTCGAGTCGGTCGGTCTCGTATCCACCCCCAAGCACTGCTTCGTATCGATCGTCCTCGCATCCATCAGCAGTGACAAGTCACTATTTCGTATCCATGAAATCTGCCCTGTTCGTATCCACTCGGTTCGTCTCGATCCAGTTCGTATCGATCAATGATTCGTATCCATCGATGCAAACTGGGTCATGGCACTTGATACGAACAAGGCAAAATTCGTGGATACGAAGCGGTCAACTCAGAGCAAAAGGCAGATCGATGCAAGATGTGCGTGCCACGTCGTCTCGAAAACACGTGCATCCATCGATTCCAAAGCATGGATTCGAAGTGATCGACTCGAAGCAAACAGCTAGCCCAGAAACTCCAACTCGTATCGATCATATCTCCCAAACCACAAGTCCAAATGCCATGAAATTTTCACAGCAGCTTCCAAAAAAGGTAAAAATGTTCCTGCCAAGTTTTAGCTCGATTGGATCAATATTTGATGGATATGAAATCATTTCGTATCGATCGCAGATCGAGTCGAAACTTGGTGGGTCGGTCGCGTGGGCCCACTCACATGCCAGAAAAAGTCTCCCGAAGTTTGAGCACCATCTCAGCCTCCTATGCCTATAAATAGCACCCTGAAGCCTACAGAAAGGGGATCTTTTTGGCCATTCAACGTCCAGACTCTACCGGATTCAATTCCACATCACTTTATCACCGTTGTATCCAAACATCAGAGCGATAATCTGTTGTAATTTGCTGTAACGGATTGAAATCATCAAGTGAATCAATAAAATCATAAGCTTCAGAGTGGACGTAGGCAAGATCGCCGAACCACTATAAATCCTGTGTTTTTTATTGTTGTTTCTGAATTGTTGTGCTTGATATTGCTTAGATCTGAGATTTGTGTTGAATATTGCTGATTTGTATTCATATATGGGTGCTTTCACGATATTGGGGTTTGTGACCAATTTTGGTGCAAACACTTTGGTACTTTCACTGAGAAGGCTGATTCAGGAGAAGTTGAATTTGAGGATTTATGAATTCGGAACATGAAGGACAAACAAGTAGAAGGCAGAGGCCAGAGAGAAGTGAACATGAAGGAAGTCAAGAGGAAGGAAGTCAAGAGGCTTGTCACGACCCGACTTTCTACTCCCAGAAAATCGCATCATGAATTAAGAAAGAAAGGGATAGAAAGAGAAAAGAAAGAAGAGAAAGAAGAAACAACACTAGAATCTCAACAGCGGAACGAATAAATTATATTAATAGTATAAGTATTTACATAATATACAACATCAATCAGAGTTACACAACATACACAACATATACTAAACAGTTATAAACACCTGTCTAGTATTTACAACTTAATACAAACACAACAATAGATACCAACACAGAGAACACACAGCGGAAACTATATATCTACGACGCAGAAGCCTCCTGCTCCATTGCTCCTCCAATATTCGTCAAAGCCAACCTGAATCCCTTGGCTACTCGTAAAAATTTGAGTACCCAAGAGTTTAAGAAAACAAAGATAAACTTCGGGTCAGACATGGGTCTGGTGTGAGTAACATATTAAGGTTGCTTAACTTTAAAAACCTTTTGAAAAGAAAGGTATCACGTAAGACTTCCCACACATAAACATGAAAAAGTTTTTACCTTACGCTAACCAAAACATTTGATAGGAAATCCGATGATATTATAATAGTGTCTAGGGTTTTCAAGTAAATAAGAAATAGCCAAAATTGTTACATCTATTAAATTCCAGCTACTAGCCACAAAAGTGGATAATACAGTCAAAACCGTCGGCACCTATTGGATTTTGGATTCCATACCATGGCAGGGATAATTGGGTGCCGCCCGTCATAGTACGTGGCCTAGATCACCGTACCGAGGAGTACGCCCGCTCCCCTGCAACACAAGGCCGGAACCATTCCTTACTGAATAGTTCCAAACAAGAAAACCCCGGCAGTTGTTGCAATCAACCACCCACACAGCCGAATATAAAGGGACCTCTAGACAGGGGAAAATCTTGTCCTACTTAGGCATGACCCACTTAACCTTGCTGCACCTCCCCTGTTTTAGCCATTCCCGATTGATGAGGTTTGAGGCTACGATTACCTTTAGAGAACACATCTCTTAGAATGCTCATCGTCCACCTGACGATGTTCTGAAAGCATTCAATCTATACAAGTTCGTTCCGGATTTGAACGAAACCGAAGGCATTATCTCATTTCACTCATTTTGGAATCACCCTCAGAGTTAACAACGATAACCCTTGCACTCTGAATCTTCATCTTCACTTGAGATTCACGACCTATCGTTAATTTGGATCGATGTGGTTTTCGGATATCCAAATATGGAAACCTGATCCCGGTCTCATCGAAATCCAAAACGTGTCTTTTAGGTCCAAGTTGTTTTAAAGTTTAAAACAATTCAACTCAATATTATCTATATACACATAGATAGATAATACTCAACATCATAATAGATAATCAACATTATCATCACAATAGGTAATTCATATTATCATCCCAAACAGATAATTCATATTATCAATTCAAATGCAACCATAGCATCCAAATCACACCATATCACTTATCTCATATCTGAGATCTTAACCATTCAGGGTAACCGGTATTAACCAACATTCATAGGCAATGACTTATTAATCACCATTCTATAATTAATTTAAAATGAATTAAATTAATTACTTCTTTCCTAATTAATTTAAAATAAATTAAATTAATTACCCATTCATATAAATCTTGCTTACATATTCCTTAATTAATTATAAATCAATCAATCAATTACTCTCAACAAATTACCCTAATTAATCATCTTGATTAATTATCCTTTAATTACATTCAAGTAATTAACCTCTAATTAATTTCACAAAATTAATTATTCCAAACCAAATTCAGTAATTAACCTGTAATTATATCATTAATTAATTAATTATAATTAATTACGTTAATCCTTAATTAATTGCATTAATTTATCCCTTCATTGATTAATTGTTCTTATTAGTCAATCCTTAATTACATCATTAATTATATAAATTAATGATCACAAATTATTTATTTATAATAACCCTACAAAATTAATTATCAATTGTCCATATTGATTAATCACTCTTGATTAATCACATTAAGTAATTAATCATATTAAATTAATTACATCTTTTTATTATCTCCAAGTAACTCAATTATCAAATCCTAAATTAATTACACTAAGTAATTAATTATTAATTACTTACTTTAGTAATTATTTTGCATACTAATTACATATTAATTACACAAAGTAATTGAATTCCAAAACTCCTCCATTATCCAAGCATCCTTTAATTAAATTACATCAAGTAATTTATCTTCTTAATTACTTCACTAAGTAATTATTTACTTTTAATTACATTGGTAATTATTCTCAAATCAACCAGTGATTAATTTAAATTAATTAAACTTAATTAATTAACTTAATTAATCAAAATAAACTTAATTAATTACAATCAGTAATTAATTTTCTTATTACTTTCATTAAGTAATTTGACTTAAACAATTCTCAATTGATTATCTTTAAATTAATTAATACAATTAATCATTAAAATTAATCACATTAATTAATTATAAAATAGTATTAAGTCAATGACCTTCAATAACCAACAAAAAATCTTTAATTACTTCTCTAAAGTAATTAACTGAGATTAATCAATATTAATTACAAAATTAATTATCTATAAAACTCATTAATTAATCTCTAATTATTAAATTAATCAAGTGATAATTAACAACTTAATTAATTTTTAATTACTTGATTAATAAATTCAAATCATTAATTAAATTAGATCAAATCTTACTTAATTAATTGATTTCTTAATTAAAATTTAATCAATTTTAATTAACTTACTAATCCTTTAATTAATTAAATAAAAACCCTTGATTATTTAATTAATTAACCTAATTATTAATTAATTAAATTAATTAATTACAAAACTTAATCGCCTTAATCATTTAATGAATTATAAATTATTAAGTGCTAATCAACTTAACATAAGCATAAATCTCATTAATGATTAAATCATCATTAGCAAAGTAATTTAAAAACAACTTGCTTTTAAATTTCATCTAAATTCCATTTTAAATTAAGATTTAAAATGAAATCAAAATTAAACTTAAACAAGGTTTAAGTGTTTAAAACCTTTTAAATTTATTTTTAAAGAATTGCTTACCTCCTTAGGTAAGTTTAAAGATAGTTTTAACCCACATTCAAATTAAATAAATTTAAAATATACTTTAAATATTTCAAGTGGTTTTGAAACATTTAGATTCAAAAACTTATCTAATTTCAAACTAGAATTCAAATCATGTTTTGAATTCATCTTCAAAAACTTAAATTTAAAATCCCATATTTCAGATTTTTAAAAACGGGTTATAAAATACTATAATATTCAAACTTAATTATAACATTAGAATATATAACTTATTTTCTTTTCAAAACTTTAAGATTCAAATTCACGTTTGAATTCAGATTTACAATTCAGATTTAACTTAAATTTAAAAATCATGTTTTAGATCTTATTTCAGATTCATAAATCTCTTTATAAATACTGTACATGTTTTAATCATTAAACATTTCATATTTTATAAAATTATTTATTTTGAAAACTTAGAATTTAAATTCATTTTGAATTCCTATTTTAAACTTATTTTCAACTTTTGGTTTTCCTTTCTTTGCTTTCTTTTATTTAAATTTAGTTTAAAATCTAAACCTGCACACAACCAGGTTTCAGAAAAACAAAACCTGAAACTAATAAAAACTACTCGAGCTCAAACTCTTTTACTTCGAGTGAACAAGCACTTATCTTCGGGTAAACCTTCAAGTGACTCGAGCATTTACTCGAGTACAAACTGCACTTTCCCAAACTAACAAAATACCCAAATTCGAATCACCAGAAAAACAAGAGCACCGTGCACATGCACGGTGGCTCTGACCATCACCATACAACACCAGAACCTCGAACATGTCCAAAATCACCCAAGCACCCTACCCCGATCACCTGAACTATACCATCCACGAGAAAACAAAAATCCAGCCTCAACCGAAAACCTGGAAACACAGTGCTTCATCAAAAGTTAAACCTGTCAACGGCAAGAACCTCGTCCACCGACCACTGTTAGAGCTACAACTCCGGCCACATCCTCCTCATGGACCCAGCTTCCATCCCGTAAAGTGGCTTCACACTCGGTCAAACAGAGAGATAGAATTGAATAAATTCGTATACTTAAACATAAACTAGGGTTACAGATAAATTTTAATCACCGCCGCTGATCCAATGATTTATTCATAAAGTTGATAATTTTGCTGAAGTGCATGTTCACTCTTCTTCATCCATACGAAACTTCAAACCCTCAGATGTTCAAAATCATCAATATTTTCCAATTTCCTCTTTTTAGTTCAACACAGAACTACTTCCCAAATCCCAAACTAAATATTGTGTTTTTTGATTTAAAAATCATGTTTTCTTGAATGGTTTGAGATCACAATCTTAATTTGATAAATTAAGGAATTTATGTTTTTAAACAAACTCATGTTTCCTGATCATTTTGGTTTCCAGAGAAGGTTTTGAATTTAATTTACCTTATTTAAATTTTTATTCTTAGATTTATGTTCAACAAATAATTTTGTTTGTAACTTAAATCATAACAATGGCAAGATCTAGAGATAGGAGTTTAAATTAAAAATAAAAACTGAGTTTAAACTAGAAGCAAAGGGGTCAAATATATTAGCAGACATGCACACGTATCATCCAAATATCTATAGATAATTCATAGATATATATACAGAAACTTCTCATCACAAGTCATACTCATCACAGAAACCAATCATGCAACCATGTTAAACTTAAATTATTTTAAAAAAAAATGCTACTCACCTGATTTAAAACAGAGGCGGCTTCTTTAATTATTTTTTTGAAAAGCTTTTTAATCCTTTAAACTTTTAAAACTTCAGTGCTGAGATGATCAGAAACTAAAATGCTTTTGCTTCCCTGTCCAAATTACATGCATGCAGGCCTTAAATCTACAGATTGCTAAGCTGATGATTTTCCAGAGATGGAATGCAGATTGATTCCTTTGATTTTTGAAAAATGCAGACTTGATTTCAGAATGGTAGTTTGCATGCTGATTCAGGTTGTAAAAAGAAATGCAATTTTGAAAATCTTGTTACAGGATTTGGTTTGCAAATAATTTTTTTGACGAATGAACTTTTGGATTTGCTTTGAGGAAATTTTGAGTTTCATATTTTTCTCTTTGATTCATTTTACCTTTAGGTTATGAAAAGAGAATGAGGGAAAAATCAAAATGGTTTTAAGGCTGAAATTAGTTGAATTAAAATAAAAGAAAATAACATAATGACACTTGTCATGTTATTAAATTTGTTAGCTCACACTTACATTTAGATTACTTAATAGGTTAGCACTTGTCTCTTTTTATTTAAATTAGTTATATATTTAAATGTTAATAAATGATTTTTCTTTAATTTATTTATACTTATGTGAATATATATGAATTTCTTATTTAAAGAAAACTTAAATATAAAAAATTATAAATTATAACTTATTCAAATATTTTTAAGAATCCATTCATTTAAATTTAAAATAAAATTCCAAATTCAAATTAATCCTTTGAATTCCAAATTAAAATTAATTTATTCAATTTAAAAAGAAAATTCTATTTTCTTATTTTAATTATTTTTTTATATTTACGGAAAAATGGTACATCATAAATATGGCTTGAAAAGAACAATTTAACAAATTTTAAATGAATTAAGATCATATTTTACATTGTATTTTAAACTTATATACAAAATTTTCAAATCACATTTATATCAAGTAATATTTAAAAAGAAATAAAATAACTTTTTATTTAAATTTAAAAATTAATCTAAGATATAATTTTAAACAATTTAGCATTTATTTTAAATATTTACAAACCATATAATTATTAATTTAAATAACTTTGAGAAACTTAAAATTAATTTAAAACATAATTTCCCAATTACAAAATATATTATTAGAATTTAAAAACAAAACTTCATTTATTTATTAAATTCCAAAACAAAGATTATCTATAATATATATATACACACACACAAATATATTGTAGTGACCCGCTATTTTGGACCATTCAAATCGACAATAAAACCATACATGTCCGGCTTGAATAATTCAAAATACCGAATTGTTAATAAAAATTTGGCAAAACTTAACATATATAGTAAATAAATCATCATAGATCACAGACACAGAGTAATATAATGCAGCGGAATAGATAAAGAATAGTAGTTCATGAAGCTACTATATACATTGGAGTTAGAAATAAAATACAACTGAATATCTTAGATGTAATGAAGTCTCCAGTATGCGCAGATGACTTCTCTGAACAAATCAACAGGATGACTGAAAGGATAGATAGTTGGATCTTCAAGCAAGGCTCCAACTTTGAAGGTGAGTCGCAAATGCTGTATCACTCAGTCTGAACCGAGCGTAAAGCAAAACACAAAACACTCGAGTCAGGATTAACATTCTTATGTCAATAAATCCAACTCAAGTGAAATATCAACTGAAATACAAATAACTTAAAGGATGTTTGGAATAACCATCCTCTAAGGGTCCATAGAACTATCTACAGGATAGAAATATACACTATAACACTGTGGTTCTTTCATCTTAATTTATACCTCAAAATCAAATATCATTTCACTTCAAATATAGCTATTTTCCAAAATAGTATTTAGATATATTAAATAATTTATACCGTAAAATATTTTCAATTCCCTCAACTTAACAAATTGTTTCAACATCAACCCGACCTTCCCATTTAAATTAAATTCAATCTCAATTCCTAAAATAACTACTTCAATTTTATCGATCTCAAATTCGGATTCGTAATCACAAAATACCCCTTTATATTCAATATTTTTAAACCTTTAAGTATTCAATGTTTCAACTAAATTTTATTCAATTTAGTTTTCTAAATAATAAATTCAAATTTAGTTCAACCTCAATTTTCATTTTAATTCAATTTAGTTTCTAAATAACATATTCAACTATATTGATTTCAAATACAGATCCGAATCTCAAATTTAAACCATTTAAATTCCAATATAGTTTAAGGCATAAAAATTTAAACGTTCAATTTAACCGTTTCATATAGATCTCGATTTAACCTCATTATTATTTAGTCTTGAAATACTTCCTCATTTGATTCAAGATTATTTAATTAACCTTAAATTCCAATTTTCTCAATATTTTCTTTAATTTACTTAAACGTGAAATATGCATTTAATCGCTTAAATCAAAAATCCAATTATAAAATCCTACCTTTTTAAAATTTCCCATTTAAAAATTTTAGATTGATTTAATTAAATAAATCCTTATTTAGATACCATTTAATAAACTCAAATTTATCTCCCCATCTTGATTTATCCCAATTATTTCAAAAATCTATTTGAAATATAATTTACATAAATATTAACATAGTTTATGTATTAAATCAAACTTAATTAAATTAAATATTTTTAAATCTATATATATATAGAAATTTAAGAATTAACATTTATTAAGACCATATATTTCTTTCCAAACAAAGAATTTATTTCCAAAATATTTATATATGAACCACGGTGTCTGTATATATTCCTTATCATCTGGTCAAGTGTTACAGATATTTATCATTTAAATCCGTACACTAAATATATACTGGTGGATATCGTTCCAATCCGTAATCCCAAATTTAATTAAATGAAAATTGCTTGGGTCTATCATTTCAACCCATAACGAAATTCTCCTATTCTAAAGTCTGTTCGGGTATGTATCATTTCAACCCATAGTGAATTCTAAACTACAGGGAACTTGCAGAGTGATAACAGATAACAAAAATATAGCAGGATATCATAATAATATAAAACAGGAATATATCATCAGTAATTAAATGAAGTATAAACAATAGGATATGGTGTCATATCCCGTAGGTGAACAGATACAGGTAACCGCATAAATATAACAATTTAAATAACTACAGCAACATATTTCAATTGTCGTTTCAATTGAAAATAAATTTAATAAATAAAAGAATGTAAATCATGAGTGATTGTTCACCTTTCAAGGTTAGAGAGATAGACAATGAAGTTGAGTTATGAAATGCAAGCACGACTTCCAAAGCAAAGTTAGATGGTACGATTTCGACGGAAAAGATGATAGATAGAAACTGATGAGAACGGATCAAAGTAGCTATAAAATTGAAACGAATATTATATGATTAATTTATTACTTTCTTTCAAAATGAACGTTAAATCAAAACACGCATTTTAAAAATGAAATATATATATATGCACACCCATGAAAACCATATAACTTTAAAACGCTTCCATTTCATATTAATGTTAAATACAAATATATAATTATTCAAAATGTCACATATATAGTATATTCATTTTATGGTTGTCGTTTCCATGTAATAAATATTCATTTTGAACCAATATTAAAATAATATTATAGTTAAAAAAATCAATGTTCTAACATAAAACACATATATTAAAGATCAACACACATATATATAATATCTTTTGAAATGAATACTTATGTATATATATAATTATTATAGTTTATTACTTTCCTTTTCAAAATATCCAGCAGGAAATCAAACAAACTTACGCACATATATGTGCAGATAAACAATATTCTTTATAATACATTGTTAACTTACTCCTTTTTTGTCTTTTTTTTTATATTTTTTATAAAACCTTTATATATAACAAAATATATGCATAAAATAAAATATTTGTATATATAAAAACCAAAACGTTTCAAACATATATTCAAAAACTGGATCATATAAATAACAATGTATTTAGTTAACGCATAGTATAAAATTCATTTATATAACACTCTTATATATATAAATCTTGTATAAGTAAACCTTTATAGCTTCATAACTTATTTACTTTCACATATAACAAGATCGTACAAAAGAATGCAAACTTTTCTCAAATCCTTTTGAACGTTTATAAGAAAAATTTTAAACAATAAATATACCTTCTTATTTAGGAAAGAAAGTAAGCAGGCACTTGTAGGAGAAAACGTGAGTGGAGGTTGAGGGTTGTAGGCGGTGGGAAGGGAAGAGGGGCAGAGATAGCTTCAGGCGATGGGTATATACGTCGTGCAATTTTTTTATATATATATATATCTTGCGTTGGCCATGGAAAAATTTGGGAGGAAGAAAAGTAAGAAATGGTGGGGAGTGGGTCTCGAAAATGAAGAAGGAGCAGGCAACAATGAAATATATGAAGAGAGAGGTAGTGGAGAGCTACAGAGAAAAATATAATATAAAAGGGAATAATAAATGAAATATCAACGTTCATGCGTTGATTCAGCAGAGAAGTTAAAGCAAATAAGAAGAGAATGGATTGATCTAAAGGAAAGGCAATGAATGGTTTAGAAATAAATAAATGTAAAACGTATACGTTTTAAGTTCAAAAAGGAAAGAAATAAATACGGGGATGGCAACAGTCAAAATGCACGTTTAGGCTAATAATAGAATATAAAAGTAAGAAACTCAAAAGGATAGGCACAGAGACGTGAAATCAGGGAGACAAGGGAAGCAAGTGATCTTTCAAATTTATAACGTTGGCAATAAATATAAAATAAATGAAAATTAATAGATGGATGCTTGATTGACGCAGTGATTAAAGTAAGGTTGCGTGTCAGTCACGATGAAATTTGAAACAGAAGAAAATGTAAATGAATAAAAGGGGTAAGCCAGATTTTCCGCTTAGATTTAGAGAAGACACATCAAATGCTAAAAAAGGGAATTATGAAACGGCTAGATTCTAGAAAATAATAAATATGGTAAGAAAAGTAAATAAGCAGGTTATAAATCAGATTGGAAAGAAAAGTGGAGAGGTTAATTGATAAAAGAATTAAGATAATAAAAATGCATAATAATATTGTTGGCATCTAATGTCATTTAACGTTAACTAGCATCAATCATGTCAGACACCCGTGTAAAAAAAAGAAACGCATATAGGAGCATGCATTTTCTTCCGACTTGCAACATCATTCATCATTTTGGCATTCGTGGCATTCAACAAATTAAGGTGGTGGTCAAAGTCGTGAAATGGTAGCAAATTAACGCTGAATAGGATCCAATAATTAGTGCAATGCACAAAATTGGAAAAATCAGCATGTGCCCTCTACGCAATGTTAAGATTTGCATAATTTCACTAATCCCATAAATACATATTAACGTAATCCCATAAAAATTTATGTGTACTTAAAATGTTCTTCTGATAAAGTTTTTTTTTGTTTTTTCAAGATTATTATTAACATTTAGAATATCATTTGACTTATCCGAAGGTTGATGATTTTCAAATCCTATTAAGATTAAGGTCGCTAATTGATTATTGTTGAAAGCTAAGGATATTAAGAAATTACTATTATGTAATCACTATCTTGTACACGGAATTTGTTATTAAAATCGTCTCATTAGAGTTACATGTATGATTATAAACAATAACATTCATAATTTAAAACTACGATGTTGCAGATCCTTTTAATTTATACTATTTATTCTCTACCTATTAATTTATACGTTTTATTATCTACCTATTAATTTATATGTTTTAATCTCTACCTATTAATTTGTACGTTTTATTCTCTACCTATTAATTTATACGTTTTATTCTCTACCTATTAATTTATAAGTTTTATTCTCTACCAATTAATTTATGTGTTTTATTCTCTACCTATTAATTTATTAAAAATTATTAAAATTTTATGGGTCCATACATTCTCCCCCACTCAAAACTTTTCGTCCCCGAAAAGGAAGGAGGTAGGAGAATAGAACAACCAAAAATAAAAGTAGATTGAAATTCAGGGGTAAATAATTGATTTAACTATATAAATTTTACTTGAGATATTCATACTTTTCAAAACCTATTTGTAAAACTTCTTGCTTCCTTTATAAATACCATTTATATTGCAAATAACACCTTTATAAGTATATGAAAACTATTTTAAAATAATTATTTACATCATTAGTTATATTTAAAGAAGCTATTTGAAAACATTAAATTCATAACTCATGAAAATTTTAATTTACCTCAAGATACCTTGCAAATATTATCAATAAATTAATAATCATTTTCTTTAAGTATGTTTTATTTAATTAATAACTTCAAAAATATTTATACCACTAAAATTTCTATTAACCAATGTAGTATACAGATAAGAAATCTTTAAAAGATTATATTCAAAAAGGAAAGCAGGTAGATTCGGAAAAACAGAATCAAGGTGAACAACGAAAGCTGAGAAGATAAGGTAGATTTAAAGAATAGAATCGGGGATGAATCGTAAATTTCAAACCATAAGAGTTTCAATTTCAAATATTAACACAAAATTTCTTTGTTGAAAAATACCTTTATAATAAAATACCTTTATATCGAAATAAATCTTTCTTTCAAAAATACTTTTATAACTCGATGTTTCAACAAGTTTATCCTCGTTCTTGCAGACTCTGGCCATGCGTTGTCAGGCGCAAAGCTAGAATTCTTCAAGTACTTGGTAGACCCGTTTCAACACCCAGTGAAAATACTTGAAAAACTTTTAAAAAAAAAAGAGATATGGAAAGTACAATCCAAACAAAACAACCAAACCAAAACCTTTGTCCGACCGTGGTTCGCAGATACACAATGGTTACGCCTGGATCCCCCAGGAAACAATCCATATATGTAAGCTTTCTCAGCCCTGCGAGTTACGCCATGATGACTAGTAGAGTGCAGGATACACAATGGTTACGTCTGGATCCCCCAGGAAACAATCCGTACCCCTAGGCAAGACTCAGCCAGGCACTTGCGCTACTTCGCGACCGACACATATTGCAGGATACACAATGGTTATGCCTGGATCCCCCAGGAAACAATCCGTACCACTAGGCAAGACTCAGCCAGGCAATTGCGCTATGCATTCACGAGAGAGAAAAAACCATGGGTTACGCCACGGTGGGAACGCTCGAGTATTACTTCCGAAAAACCAAAAATCAGAAAGAATAATATCGATAGAATGAATCCACGATGTGGCCACAAAGCGGATATCAAGCAGAAGGCACTTTCCATATCTTTACTTCGAAAATATATATCATATAGTACCTTTTCAAATCACTTTCAAATATCATACTTATATAAAGTCCATTATGTATAAGATTCCCTTTTTCCCAAATCGAATACTTTCCAAATCAATAGTAGATCAAATCATACTTATATAGACTTCGATTATATAAAATAGCTTTCCAAATTGAGTACCTTCAAATCAATGGATTTCAAATCAATTTCATACTTTTACAAATCCAATTTATATAAGTTCGACCACTCCCAAATCAAGTGCTTAATAATATAAGGTTCTCAATTTCAAATCATCCAATATCCATTCAGTTTCCAAATCATATATGATTTCACCAATTTTTCTTCCAAATTAAGTATCTAAATTTCAAAGTTCCCAAAATAATAGGTTTAGAAAATTATCCCAGTTTCTAAATTAAAATAATTCAAGTCAAACAAATTCATTTCCAAAATCTCCATAAGAGTACTGGTTTTTAATTTCAATTTAATTTCAAAACTAAAAATTTTCTCAAAATCGATTATACTCAAATGGTTTCCAAATTTATAATTATCCCTTTAAAACTTTTAAACTATCTATTTCTAGTTGAAATATTCAATTTACCTTTCTGAAAACTATTATTCAAAACTATATTTTTTTTCAAAACATTTCAAACTAAATTTATATTCTTTATCAAACATTTTATACTCTTCGAAATTTCTTAGTTTTAAAATTTTAGACCTTGACTTGGAAGTGTTCGAACCTTCAAAATGATAAGGGGAAATCACATTTTCAATTCAAGAGTTGAAAATCAATAATAAATCAATTTCAATATATAGGGTTATACCAAAACAAATTCGTAACTCGAGGACTGAACACCGGTCTCGCTTTAAATTGTTTCAAATATATACATATATCTTTCGAAAATATCAAATTATACTTCGGAATTTGAAATCATAACGGTTTTACAAAATCACTCGCATAGCGATCTATTAAAGTGGCCTCTCCCCCACTCTGAAACTCGAAAATCAATGTCGATGATGCGTGCACTCATCACCGAAATTATTTTCCAGCGACATACGTGAGTTCTGGACTTCTATTTTCTTGAAAACTTCTTTGAAATTTCTTCAAAAGTATTGGAACTCATTTGAACTCATTTGAAACATTTCTTATTTGGAAAAGTACCTTTAAATCGTATTATTTTTATATATTTTCCAAAATCTTAAATCCAATTTCAAAATACCGGAATTCAATTCTCGAATTTCAAATTTAACCCTTCAGTTGTAAATCATTTTTATATAAATCAATTTCTTACAAGTTTTCAAATTTTCGAATCCTTTCAAAACTTTTATATATATAGAATAACATTTCTTATTTGTTTTATATATAGTTATATAATCCTTATCGAAAACAATTTCTTTTTATATATAGAATAAAATCATAGTTATCAAAATAATAATTTCGGTACAAAACAATTTCAAAAATACAACATACTCGATTTCAAAAATACAACATACTCGATTTTTCAAAGGGTGATTTAAGAATGGATTTCAAAACAAAGGTAGAGATTTAAATTAGAATACTCTAACCAATAGAATCCTGATTCAAAGATAGACTCGATCGAAGATGATTAAATTACAAAATAGGAAATGGATATACTTCTATAAATCACGGGTGACCTTAATCGGGTCAATCGTGCATTTAGCAATATGATGGATGCAGAATTCTAAGGCAAATCAACATTCAATCGCTAGAGATAGAATTTGGAATAACAGGAGATAGTAGCATCTAAACCGAGGATACAAAAATCTTCGGTGAATCGACGCCAATTGTAAAGGAGTTTTCATCCCCCTTTACAAATCATTTAGTGGAGTTATTGGATACTCCAGAATCAAAATAATATAAATAGAGAGAGACAAGAATGAATTTTGGAACCGAGGGACATTCCAAAATTCAAAGGAAATCGAGTCAGAAAGGAAGAGATTCAACTCGAGCGAAAGTGATTCTGTTAATAAATTTACCATATATGCTAAGTTTTGCCTAGAGCCAAAGCTCTGATACCAACTATAGCGACCCGCTATTTTGGTCCATTCAAATCGACAATAAAACCATACATGTCCGACTTGAATAATTCAAAATACCGAATTGTTAATTAAAATTTGGCAAAACTTAACATATATAGTAAATAAATCATCACAGATCACAGACACAGAGTAACATAATGTAGCGGAATAGATAAAGAATAGTAGTTCTTGAAGCTACTATATACATTGGAGTTAGAAATAAAATACAACTGAATATCTTAGATGTAATGAAGTCTCCAGTATGCGCAGATGACTTCTCTGAACAAATCAATAGGATGACTGAAAGGATAGATAGCTGGATCTTCAAGCAAGGCTCCAACTTCGAAGGTGAGTCTCAAAAGCTGTATCACTCAGTCTGACCCGAGCGTAAAGCAAAACACAAAACACTCGAGTCAGGATTAACATTCTTATATCAATAAATCCAAATCAAGTGAAATATCAACTGAAATACAAATAGCTTAAAGGATGTTTGGAATAACCATCCTCTAAGGGTCCATAGAACTATCTACAGGGTAGAAATATACACTATAACACCATGGTTCTTTCATCTTAATTTATACCTCAAAATCAAATATCATTTCACTTCAAATATAGCTATTTTCCAAAATAGTATTTAGATATATTAAATAATTTATACCGTAAAATATTTTCAATTCCCTCAACTTAACAAATTGTTTCAACATCAACCCAACCTTCCCATTTAAATTAAATTCAATCTCAATTTATCAATTTAAATTCAACTCAATTCCTAAAATAACTACTTCAATTTTATCGATCTCAAATTCGGATTCTTAATCATAAAATACCCCTTTATATTCAATATTTTTATACCTTTCAACTAAATTTTTATTCAATTTAGTTTTCTAAATAATAAATTCAAATTTAGTTCAACCTCAATTTTCATTTTAATTCAATTTAGTTTCTAAATAACAAATTCAACTATATTGATTTCAAATACAGATCCGAATCTCAAATTTAAACCATTTAAATTCCAATATAGTTTAAGGCATAAAAATTTAAACGTTCAATTTAACCGTTTCATATAGATCTCGATTTAACCTCATTATTATTTAGTCTTGAAATACTTCCTCATTTGATTCAAGATTATTTAATTAACCTTAAATTCCATTTTTCTCAATATTTTCTTTAATTTACTTAAACGTGAAATATGCAGTTAATCGCTTAAATCAAAAATCCAGTTATAAAATCGTACCTTTTTAAAATTTCCCATTTAAAAATTTTAGATTGATTTAATTAAATAAATCCTTATTTAGATACCATTTAATAAACTCAAATTTATCTCCCCATCTTAATTTATCCCAATTATTTCAAAAATCTATTTGAAATATAATTTTCATAAATATTAACATAGTTTATGTATTAAATCAAACTTAATTAAATTAAATATTATTAAATCTATATATATAGAAATTTAAGAATTAACATTTATTAAGACCATATATTTCTTTCCAAACAAAGAATTTATTTCCAAAATATTTATATATGAACCACGGTGTCTGTATATATTCCTTATCATCTGGTCAAGTGTTACAGATATTTATTATTTAAATCCGTACACTAAATATATACGGGTGGATATCATTCCAATCCGTAATCCCAAATTTAATTAAATGTAAATCGCTTGGGTCTATCATTTCAACCCATAACAAAATTCTCTTATTCTAAAGTCTGTTCGGGTATGTATCATTTCAACCCATAGTGAATTCTAAACTACAGGGAACTTGCAGAGTGATAATAGATAACAAAAATATAGCAGGATATGATAATAATATACAACAGGAATATATCATCAGTAATTAAATAAAGTATAAACAATATGATATGGTGTCATATCCCGTAGGTGAACAGATACAGGTAATAGCATAAATATAACAATTTAAATAACTACAGCAACATATTTCAATTGTCGTTTCAATTGAAATCAAACTTAGTAAATAAAAGAATGTAAATCGTGAGTGATTGCTCACCTTTCAAGGTTAGAGAGATAGACAATGAAATTGAGTTATGAAATGCAAGCACGACTTCCAAAGCAAAGTTAGATGGTACGATTTCGACGGAAAAGCTGATAGATAGAAATTGATGAGAACGGATCAAATTAGCTTGATAAAATTAAAACGAAGATTATATGATTAATTTATTACTTTCTTTCAAAATGAATGTTAAATCAAAACACGCATTTTAAAAATGAAATATATATATATATGCACACCCATGAAAACCATATAACTTTAAACGCTTCCATTTCATATTAATGTTAAATACAAATATATAATTATTCAAAATGTCACATATATAGTATATTCATTTTATGGTTGTCGTTCCCATGTAATAAATATTCATTTTGAACCAATATTAAAATAATATAAATGTATAGTTAGAAAAATCAATGTTCTAACATAAAACACATATATTAAAGATCAACACACATATATATAATATCTTTTGAAATGAATACTTATGTATATATATAATTATTATAGTTTATTACTTTCCTTTTCAAAATATCCAGCAGGAAATCAAACAAACTTACGCACATATATGTGCAGATAAACAATATTCCTTATAATACATTGTTAACTTACTCCTTTTTTTCTCTCTTTTTTATTTTTTTTATATTTTTTATAAAACCTTTATATATAACAAAATATATGCATAAAATAAAATATTTGTATATATAAAAATCAAAACATTTCAAACATATATTCAAAAACTGGATCATATAAATAACAATGTATTTAGTTAACGCGTAGTATAAAATTCATTTATATAACACTCTTATATATATAAATCTTGCATAAGTAAACCTTTATAGCTTCATAACTTATTTACTTTCACATATAACAAGATCTGTACAAAAGAATGCAAACTTTTCTCAAATCCTTTTGAACGTTTATAAGAAAAAATTTAAACAATAAATATACCTTCTTATTTAGGAAAGAAAGTAAGCAGGCACTTGTAAGAGAAAACATGAGTGGAGGTTGAGGGTTGTAGGTGGTGGGAAGGGAAGAGGGGCAGAGATAACTTCAGGCGATGGGTATATACGTCGTGCAAATTTTTTTTTTATATATATCTGGCGTAGGCCATGGAAAAATTTAGGAGGAGGAAAAGTAAGAAATGGTGGGGAGTGGATCTCGAAAATGAAGAAGGAGCAGGCAACAATGAAATATATGAAGAGAGAGGTAGTGGAAAGCTACAGAGAAAAATATAATATAAAAGGGAATAATAAATGAAATATCAACGTTCATGCGTTGATTCAGTAGAGAAGTTAAAGCAAATAAGAAGAGAATGGATTGATCTAAAGGAAAGGCAATGAATGGTTTAGAAATAAATAAATGTAAAACGTATACGTGATAATTTCAAAAAGGAAAGAAATAAATACGGGGATGGCAACAGTCAAAATGCACGTTTAGGCTAATAATAGAATATAAAAGTACGAAACTTAAAAGGATAGGCACAGAGACATGAAATCAGGGAGACAGGGGAAGCAAGTGATCTTTCAGATTTATAGCGTTAGCAATAAATATAAAATAAATGAAAATTAATAGATGGATGCTTGATAGACGCACTGATTAAAGTAAGGTTGTGTGTCAGTCACGATGAAATTTGAAACAGAAGAAAATGTAAATGAATAAAAGGGGTAAGCCAGATTTTCCGCTTAGATTTAGAGAAGACACATCAAATGCTAAAAAAGGGAATTATGAAACGGCTAGATTCTAGGAAATAATAAATATGGTAAGAAAAGTAAATAGGCAGGTTATAAATCAGATTGGAGAGAAAAGTGGAGAGGTTAATTGATAAAAGAATTAAGATAATAAAAATGCATAATAATATTGTTGGCATCTAATGTCATTTAACGTTAACTAGCATCAATCATGTCAGACACCCATGTTAAAAAAACGCATATAGGAGCATGCATTTTCCTCTGACTTGCAACATCATTCATCATTTTGGAATTCGTGGCATTCAACAAATTAAGGTGGTGGTCAAAGTCGTGAAATGGTAGCAAATTAACGATGAATAGGATCCAATAATTCTTAGTGCAATGCACAAAATTGGAAAAATCAGCATGTGCCCTCTACGCACATGTTAAGATTTGCATAATTTCACTAATAACCTTTATGATTTTGCATTTTTGCGTGATAAATATAGATAGTTTGATTTTTTAACAATTTACACTGTGTATTAGTGATTATTTCTTGTTTGAGCGGTTGTTAGCATATGCCTACTGAATACATATTAACATAATCCTATAAAAATTTATGTGTACTTAAAATGTTCTTCGGATAAAGTTTTTTTTTGTTTTTTCAAGATTATTATTAACATTTAGAATATCATTTGACTTATCTGAAGGTTGATGATTTTCAAATCCTATTAAGATTAAGGTCGCTAATTGATTATTGTTGAAAGCTAAGGATATTAAGAAATTACTATTATGTAATCCCTATCTTGTACACGGAATTTGTTATTAAAATCGTCTCATTAGAGTTACATGTATGATTATAAACAATAACATTCATAATTTACAACTACGATGTTGCAGATCCTTTTAATTTATACTATTTATTCTCTACCTATTAATCTATATGTTTTATTCTCTACCTATTAATTTATACGTTTTATTCTCTACCTATTAATTTGTACGTTTTATTCTCTACCTATTAATTTGTACGTTTTATTCTCTACCTATTAATTTATACGTTTTATTCTCTATCTATTAATTTGTACGTTTTATTCTCTACCAATTAATTTATATGTTTTATTCTCTACCTATTAATTTATTAAAAATTATTAAAATTTTATGGGTCGTTACACTCTCCCCCACTCAAAACTTTTCGTCCCCGAAAAGGAAGGAGGTAGGAGAATAGAACAGCCAGAAATAAAAGTAGATTGAAATTCAGGGGTAAATAATAGATTTAACTATATAAAATACTTGAGATATTCATACTTTTCAAAACCCATTTGTAAAACTTCTTGCTTCCTTTATAAATACCATTTATATTGTAAATAACACCTTTATAAGTATATGAAAACTATTTTAAAATAATTATTTACATCATTAGTTATATTTAAAGAAGCTATTTGAAAACATTAAATTCATAACTCATGAAAATTTTAATTTATCTCAAGATACCTTTCAAATATTATCAATAAATTAATAATCATTTTCTTTAAATATGTTTTATTTAATTAATAACTTCAAAAATATTTATACCACTAAAATTTCTATTAACCAATGTAGTATACAGATAAGCAATCTTTAAAAGATTATATTCAAAAAGGAAAGCAGGTAGATTCGGAAAAACAGAATCAAGGTGAACAACGAAAGCTGAGAAGATAAGGTAGATTTAAAGAATAGAATTGGGCATGAATCGTAAATTTCAAACCATAAGAGTTTCAATTTCAAATATTAACACAAAATTTCTTTGTTGAAAAATACCTTTATAATAAAATACCTTTATATCGAAAAAAATCTTTCTTTCAAAAATACTTTTATAACTCGATGTTTCAACAAGTTTATCCTCGTTCTTGCAGACTCTGGCCATGCGTTGTCAGGCGCAAAGCTAGAATTCTTCAAGTACTTGGTAGACCCGTTTCAACACCCAGTGAAAATACTTGAAAAACTTTTTAAAAAAAAACAGATATGGAAAGTACAATCTAAACAAAACAACCAAACCAAAACCTTTGTCCGACCGTGGTTCGCAGATACACAATGGTTACGCCTGGATCCCCCAGGAAACAATCCATATCCATAAGCTTTCTCAGCCCTGCGAGTTACGCCATGATGACTAGTAGAGTGCAGGATACACAATGGTTACGCCTGGATCCCCCAGGAAACAATCCGTACCCCTAGGCAAGACTCAGCCAGGCACTTGCGCTACTATTCGCGACCTACACATATTGCAGGATACACAATGGTTATGCCTGGATCCCCCAGGAAACAATCCGTACCCCTAGGCAAGACTCAGCCAGGCAATTGCGCTATGCATTCACGAGAGAAAAAAAACCATGGGTTACGCCACGGTGGGAACGCTCGAGTATTACATCCGAAAAACCAAAAATCAAAAAGAATAACATCGATAGAATGAATCCACGATGTGGCCACAAAGCGGATATCAAGCAGAAGGCACTTTCCATATCTTTACTTCGAAAATATATATCATATAGTACCTTTTCAAATCACTTTCAAATATCATACTTATATAAAGTCCATTATATATAGGATTCCATTTTTCCCAAATCGAATACTTTCCAAATCAATAGTAGATCAAATCATACTTATATAGACTTCGATTATACAAAATAGCTTTCCAAATTGAGTACCTTCAAATCAATGGATTTCAAATCAATTTCATACTTTTACAAATCCAATTTATATAAGTTCGACCACTCCCAAATCAAGTGCTTAATAATATAAGGTTCTCAATTTCAAATCATTCAATATCCATTCAGTTTCCAAATCATATATGATTTCACCAAATTTTCTTCCAAATTAAGTATCTAAATTTCAAAGTTTCCAAAATAATAGGTTTAGAAAATTATCCCAGTTTCTAAATTAAAATAATTCAAGTCAAACAAATTCATTTCCAAAATCTCCATAAGAGTATTGGTTTTTAATTTCAATTTAATTTCAAAACTAAAAATTTTCTCAAAATCTCACAAGGCTTCTTCAGGAGCGAATCAAGCATCGATCTTCATTACCAGGGATGAGATGGAGACGATGATGAAGAGGCAAGAAGAGCTGATTTAGAGCTTATTTCAACAGATTGGGCAACTTGGAGCGTAGATTCGAGGAGCTGATGGAGTTCCGAATGAGGCAGGACCAACCGGCGTAACACCTGGATTAGGGGGCACACACTTGGAGCACGTTGATCCAATCCCAGAGAGAGGAGCATCTGCACAACCTGGAGGTAGCAGAGGAATGAACGCTCAGTCAAGGGGACATATTCCGAAATTCCCTCGTGAACTCGGGGGGCAGGTCGAAAGCGATGAATGAGGATTGCATCTTGGAGACAATGATAGATTAGCGGAGATGGTCAGGCGAGCCATGAGAGGTGGATTAGTGAACAGAGATCTTGAAGACGTGAACAGGAGTCCCTTTTCTCCTGCAATTAGGATGGCTATTAACCCACCAGAGTTCAAGTTACCATCAGTGGAGATGTACGATGGGTGAACGGACCCCGCGGTCCATCTGACAAGGTATATGAGGCACATGGAAGTGCTGGGGGCATCACAGGAAGTTATGGCCCGGTGCTTTCCATTATATCTGACGGATATCACAACATTATGGTTTAGGAAACTGGAGAGCGGCTCCATAGGAACATGGGCAGATTTAACTAAGAGATTCATGACGCAATTTAGGGTTCACATTGCAAGACCCAAGAATGTGATTAGTTTGGCAATTTTGAAGCAGAAAGCCGGGGAGTCTTTGAGGAGTTTCCTGACGCAATTCAACGCGGCAGCAGCATCGGTGGATCGACCAGATCCATCCATGGTTATGATGGAAGCTGTGTCCGGAATAGCTAATGGCACAGAGTTCAAAAATTCATTGACTAAAGATCCGCCTATGGATGTAGGAGAATTCTATCACGAGGCAGAAAAGTTCTTGCGATTGGAAGATGTGAGTGCAGAAAGAGAAGAAGGAGATGAACTTAATGTTTATGTGGCCAAAGATGGAAATCCGCCTGAGAAAGGAACAGAAACTAGCAAGGGGAAACGAAAGGCTGAGAGTAGCTATAATAGATCAATGCGACCGCGAAAGGAACCAAGATTCACCACATACTCAGAGCTGAGTGAGAGTTTGGAGCGAATCTATCAGGATACCAAAGAGCAGGTTCCGTATCGTAGACCAATGCGAAGGGATCCAACTGCTGACGAGAGAAAATCAGATAAGTATTGCATATTCCATGAAATGAACGGTCATAACACTAATGATTGTAGGCATATGAAGGACGAGGTAGAAGGGCATGTCAGGAATGGCATGCTACTTCAGTATGTGAGGAGGCGAGCCCCAGCGGTGGAGCCAGAGCGACCACCATCTACATCAGCTAGAGGTGACCCAGAACTAGGACAACGTTTGATTATCAATTGATTGATTGATTGAAATAATGATGAAAAATCGTAAACCTCTCACTAACACGGTTAGATCATTTACAGATGTAAGAGATCACGCACGATCCATAGGCATGCTCTGAATGACTACTAATCTCACCATAGTAAGAGTTTACGCTTTGACATCTTCGCTTTGCTATTTGCATTGATTTTGATTTGGAAATTTGGACTAAGTTTGTTTGGACATTTCTGTTGTGGAATTCGTATGATCATTGCTTTGATATTTGCAATTCTGTGAAAGAATTTACTTGTATGCTCGTTGGATCGCGAACGGTCCACGAGCACCTCCTGTATGGCGATGAACCGCCAAAATATTTGATTCAGAAACTCCCCCGAACATAAAATCTGGCATCGATAATACTAAGTCCCCCCCCTCGGGCACACATAATTTGCCTAGAACGACACACGACCTCGAATGGTCACAATCCGCCTCGAACGGCATACGATCGCGAATGATCGCAATTCGCCTCGAACGGCACACGATCGCGAACGATCATAATTTGCCTCGAACGGCACCCGACCGCGAATGGTCATGATTCACTTATTATGATATCCGACCTCGAACGGTCACAATTCGCTTCATGCGGCACTTGATCGCGAACGATCAACTTTTGCCACGAACGGCATCCGACCGCGAACGGTCTCATTCCACGATTCGCCTCGAACGGCACCCGACCGCGAATGGTCATGATTCACTTACTATGATATCTGATCGCGAGCTGTCACATTTTGCCTCGTGCGGCAATCAATCGCAATCGATCACAATTCGCCTCGAACGGCACCCAACCGCGAACGGTCGCAACTCACCTTACATGACATTCGATCACGAACGATCACACCCGACCTCGAACCGTCACGATTTGCCTTGAACGCCATCCGACCTCGAACGGTCATAATTCGGCTTGAACGGCACCTGATCGCGAACGATCACCGTTTGCCGCGAACGGCATCCAACCACGAACGATCCCATTGCATCATCTGCCATGAACGGCATCCGACAACGAACGGTCCCGTATCACCATTTATCGTGAACGGCATTGACCGTGAATAGTCCCATTCCATCCTTCGTCGTGAACGACATCGACTGCGAACGGTCCCGATTTACCTCAAATGGAATACGATCCCGAACGATCGTCATTCGAGGTCATATGGAACTATCGAGTTTTTTACAGGTTGTTGACAGGATATGAACATCCAGCTTATGGAATTACAAGACACACCTTCCTACCGCAAGGCATGTTTTGGGGGGCAAATGTTGGTTTTTGGCAAAGCCGTGATACCAGAAGATCGATCGAAAACAAAAGACGGTTCGTCTCAAAGATTGGTTATACTTTGCTTCACTATGGATATCGATGAATATTGTCTGAGCCCGGATCAGGCTACAACTGATGGGACATGACAAGCAAGATCATAAAAGTCATTGTTTCAAATTTTAGGTTAATCGGAGTTTGTATCAACGAGATATGATCAATGCAAGTTAGCTAAAATACGCTGTTTGTATCCATCAAATAGTTGAGGAGATGTCCATTTCAAATCCATCGGATTCGTACCCATCAATATTTGTTTTGTTCGAATCCAACAGGCTCCACCTACTTCAAATCGATCGAGTTCGAATCGATCGGTATCGGTTTCGAATCGATCAAATAGGCATCGCCTCAGCATGTTCGTATCCATTGAGTTTAAAGCAGTTCGAACCCATCATTCGCATCCATCAGGAAATCATGCATTGGTCTATTCGAATCCATCAGATTCGTATCCATCAGGTTCGAATCGATGACGTTCGCATCGACCAATCCACACCGCCTCGCATCCATCGGTGTACCCTACATCGAGTCGGGTGGTCTCGTATCCACGCCCAAGCACTGCTTCGTATCGATCGTCCTCGCATCCATCAACAGTGACAAGTCACTATTTCGTATCCATGAAATCTGCCCTGTTCGTATTCACTCGGTTTGTCTCGATCCAGTTCGTATCGATCAATGATTCGTATCCATCGATGCAAACTGGGTCATGGCACTTGATACGAACAAGGCGAAATTCGTGGATACGAAGTGCGAGATGTTCGCGCCACGTCGTCTCGAAAACACATGCATCCATTGATTCGAAAGCATGGATTTGAAGTGATCGACTCGAAGCGAACAACCAACCCAGAAATTCCAACTCGTATCGATCATATCTCCCAAACCACAAGTCCAAATGCCATGAAATTTTCACAGCAGCTTCCGTACAAGGTAAAGAATGTTCCTGCCAAGTTTCAGCTCGATTGGATCAATTTTTGATGGATATGAAATCATTTCGTATCTATCGCAGATCGAGTCGAAACTTGGTGGGGTCAGTCGCGTGGGCCCACTCACATGCCAGAAAAATTCTCTCGAAGTTTGAGCACGATCTCAGCCTCCTACGCCTATAAATAGCACCCTGAAGCCTATAGAAAGGGGATCCTTTTGGCCATTCAACGTCCAGACTCTGCCGGATTCAATTCTACATCACTTTATCACCGTTGTATTCAAATATCAGAGCGATAATCTGTTATAATTTGCTGTAACGGATTGAAATCATCAAGTGAATCAATAAAATCATAAGCTTCAGAGTGGACGTAGGCAAGATCGCCAAACCACTATAAATCCTGTATTTTTTATTGTTGTTTCTGAATTGTTGTGCTTGATATTGCTTAGAACTGAGATTTGTGTTGAATATTGCTGATTTGTATTCATATATGGGTGCTTTCACAGTATTGGGGTTTGTGAAAATTTTTGGTGCAAACAATATCATTAGTATCTATTTCGGCCTCAAATAAAAGATGTTTCAAATTAGTATCAGAGCATAGGTTAACACAAAAATTAATAAGATTTTGAAGGAATAATCTTATCTAAATGAAATAGAAAGAGTAAATTGGGAATGGGATAGTGTTATAGCAACATACGGTTTATTTGATAATATATATATATAAGTACGTATATCGATTTACACCCTCCCCTCTATCTTTAGACTATTCTTCTATATCTTATGAACAATCGTATGCAGATTATAAAAAAGGAAAATAATAAGTAGAAGACTTAACTTGGATGGCACGAGCACCACAACTAACGAAAATTTTCAACCTAACTCTAAAAATGCTAATCGGACTACCAATGCAAATGCATATGCTAATATGGGTGCTGGAATCACATCAGTTAATATAGAGATGATGTATCATTTCTTTGTTAATATGATGCAAGTTGGAGCAGCGGATGGATTGGCTGAAGGAAACGTCGGTAATGAAGGAGCTGCTTCGCTTGAAGTAGTTGCTCGTAATAAGTATGCCATGTTGACTAGAGACTATAACAATTAGGAAGGAAAAAATTCTTGGGAATGAGAAATTTTATCAAGGTGGAGGATTAGCTTCTTCATTGCGAAAGAATTTTTGCTGATTTGTGATTGAGTGATGAAAAAACGAGGAGACTAACATCGACATAGCTACAGGGAGCGGCTTTACACTGGTAGAATAATGTGACTGGGAGTACCGAAGGATGAGCTTACTCGAGCGAATTTCAAAGAAAGGTCCAAGGATAATTTTTTGTCTAAAGCAGCTAAATCAAGATTTGTTCAGGTGGTTTTCAGAGTTAGAGCAGGGAAACATGTCTATTCTGGAGTATGCGACAAAGTTGGATGAGCTATCAATGCGTAGGCAAGCCATGATTAATACTTTGTTTAAGAAGAATAAGAAATTCATTAGGGGATCAAAGATAGAGATTGCAAGGGAAACGATGCCACGCCTTAGAGATTCATTTAATGTTGTCATGGACATGGCTATGAGGAATGGAGATTTACTTGCATTACTAGGAAAAAATAAGTTGGTAGAGACTACGGGTTTCTTGGGCAAGAAGAAGAAGAAGTTATTTAATAAGAAAGGAGCTTAGAAATGTGGAGTTCCAAAGAAGAGAAAATCTAAGGTGAATAATTATAAGTGTGATAAGAAAGGAAAGTTTGCTAATAAGTGTTGTTTAGGAGATAGAAAGAAGGCGGCTGATAGAAAAGGGGTGTGATGCTATATCGCAACAAGATGGGGGCATTTCAAGAGAGAGTGTCCAGAAAAAAGTCAAAATTAACAATGAAAGGTTTGTGCTCTGGAGCCTACAACTTCATGACCAACGGCGGAGGAGAAGAGAAAGGCTATGTTAGGAGGTACACTTTTTATACATAGCATACATGTTAAAATGTTGTTTGATACTAGAGAATCCGATTCTTTTATCTCAAGATGTTTAGTAAATAATTTGAACCTTGAACCGACATGTCTTATCACCTCTCTAAGGACTGCGAATCTAATAGGAGGTTATGCAACTCTTTGTATGAGATGTGATGACCGAATAGAATTTGATTTGTTAGGTCATAATTTACCTCTAATTTGCATGTATTTGATTTTTTTGGTTCTGGGTATGGGTTGAGTAAGTCTTTATGATGCTAGGATATTTTATTGAGATAGAGTTATATCGTTAAAATGCCTTAATTGTCGTGATCGAATCGTGAACTCATTTGAAGAATCGAGTTTCGATGTATGTGCATTGTTGGGTGTTATGGAAGGCATGGAAGATGAAATATATTGGGGTTTCGAGGAAGAGAGCGTGCAGAGTTATTTGAACTAGTTACAAGACTATTACTGAAACATGTCATTGAGTTTCAAATAAACCTCGTACCTAGAGCTAAACCCATCTGTAGACCATCTAATAGAATGACACCTACGGAGACGAAGAAGTTAAAGGTGCGGCTAATGGATTTGGAAGGGAATAATTATATTAGACCAATTTTTTCCTTGAAGGGCTACAATAGTGTTTGTAAAGAAACTAGATGGGTAATTAATGTTATGTATTGGTTGTAGAATGTTGAATGAGAAGACCATAGAGAATTAGTATCGTTTGCCTAGAATAGACAATTTTTTAGGTTAATTGAGTGGAGCCAAGATGTTCTCGCGATTATACTATGCAAAGGGTTTACATCGATTAAGAGTGACGAAGGAATTATATCGTTAACAATGTATCAAACAAAATATGATTCAAAAGAATGGTTAGTCATACCCTTCAGACTAACCAATGCATATGCTTTCTTTGTAGACATGATGAATCAAATATTCTAACAACATTCAGATAAATTATTATTAGTTTTTACAAATGATATTTAGAAAAATTATGCGCACGAACAAGATCACAAAGTTTATCTCAGAATGTAGTGGATAATTTAAGGCAAATCAGCTAAGGCCAAAGTTTTCAAAATGTCATTTCTAGGAAAAAGAAGTGAAGTTTCATAAAACTGTGGTTTCAGAGAATGGATTGTCGATGGATCCACCAAAGGTCAAAGCCATCAATAGTTGAAAGAGACCCAAGACTGTAATTGAGATAAGAAGTTTCTTTGGGTTGGCTGGCTACTACCAGAGATTCATTAAAGATATCTCTCGTATAGCAGCACTGGTGACTAAACTAACGCGGAAGGATGTAAAGTATGTTTGGACCGATAAATGTGAAAAAACATTTTAGAAGCTAAAGCATTGTTGACCAATGTTCTATTGTTAGTTGTACCAGAGGAGAATCAAAATTTGGTGTTACATACTGATGCATGTGGAATTGGGTAGGTACTCTGTTGATGTAGAGCTAGTGATTGCCTTTGTTTTTCAAAATCTTCGATCGCATGAGCTCGATATCCTAATCATTATTTGGAGTTGGCAATCATAATCTTTGCATTGAAGGTGTGAAGGTACTATCTTTCGGAAGAATTATTCGAAATTTTTATAGATTATAAGACCTTGAAGTATTTATTCTATGGAGCTGAATATGAGGCAACAAAGTTGGCTGGATTTTTTGGAAGAGTATGACTTTGGGATTAAATATACGCCATGATAAGGAAACCAAGTTATTGATGCACTTAGCAAAAAACATCAGAATGCAGTCTTGACAATGTTAGCTGAGTTGAACAATTTAGAGGCGTCGGCTTCTTGTGGAGTTAAAATGATGGCAATGGCCAATTCTACCAAGAGTACCGCAATGATTTCTTATTTAGTAGTTCGATCGATATTGATCGAAATTGCTACAAAGCAAAGAGATGATCCATTATTAGTTGAATGGATAAAGTGATAGAAGTGGGAAAGGAAATTGATGATTTGAAAGACTTTTAACTTGACCAAATAGGATGGTAAAGAAAGAAGGAAGATTGTTTGTTTTGAATGTGGATAATCTAAGGAAGGAATTTCTTAAAGAATGTAAGCGATGAAGTTTAATAATTACCCCGAAGGTACGAAGAAGTATCGATATATGAAGAGGTGTTTATTATGGAAAGGAATGAAGAGAGATGTAGGTGCATGGATGAAATAATGTACGTATGAATTGCCAACAAGAAAGCCATGCATCAAAAGCTATGTGGATTACTTTAACCTTTAGAAGCGCCATTGTGGAAATGAGATTGTATATCGATTGATTTTATTGATGGTTTAACAAGGTTGGATTAGGGAAATGAAAGTATCTAGGCAGTAGTTGATAGACTGACCAAGAGGGCACATTTTATCCCTGCTAATCGATGAGAAGGGCATAGTTTGATGAAATTTTTCTTAAAGAATGTAGTGAGACTTCCTAAATACTGAGTAGCATTACAAGTGATAGAGATCATTTTTTTACTAGTGAGTTTTGGAAGAGCTTATAGGAAGTATTCAGTATGATGAGTACCGCTTACATCCATAGATCAATCGAAAAATTAAAGGGGTTAACAAGATACTTAAAGACTTGTTAGCGGCTTGTGTACTAAACTTTGGAGGGTCATTGAAATACTATTTGCGCTTAGAAGAGTTTCCTATAATAATATTTATAAGATCAGTATAGGATTGGCACTTTCCGAAACATTATACGGAAGGCCATGTAAATCATTAACATATTGGTAGGAGACAGGTGATAGGCTAATGCTTTGCCTAAATTGGTGAAATAAGCAATGAAAAGATTTGGTTAATCTGAGCTACGTTGAAGGAGGCTCAATCAACGCCGAAGTTGCATAAATGAAAGGCAGAAGGACTTGAAATTTTCAGTTGGAAATTATGTGTTTGGGAAAGTATCACCAATAAAGGATGTTATACGATTTGGAAAGTCTGGGAAGTTGGAACCAAGATATGTTGGCTTATTTACTATTATAGAGTGAACTAGGAAACTAATTCATCGTATTGAGTTAATGAACACTTTGCAACGAGTCAATAACGTTTTTCACGTCACTTATTTGGAAAGAATAAATGTGGTCAGGGGACTACTATTCAGCCAGTGGTTTTGGAAGATTTAGTAGTGGAACCTTATATGACTATCTTCAAGTAATCTATTCGTATAATAGATAAAAATACAAAGAGCTTAGAAATAAGATAGTCAAGTTAGTAAAAGTCCAGTGCAGCAACAATAAACGAGACTGTACTTAGTTATTTGAGGATATGATTAGAGAGGCTTAACTTGAGTTAATTTGATATATGTTTTACCTTATTGTAAAAGCCTTTTGACTCGTTGTATGCTAGTAATGTTTGATTTATGTGCTCGTATCACATGTTTTCATGGTTGATATTCACTACTATTGAACCTTATCGGGATTTCAAGGATGAAATTTTTATAAGGAGGGGAGTCTGTAACACCCCTAATTTTTGTAGCACATTATTCCATAAATTTAATAAACTAGTGATTATATAAATAATGTAAGAAAGGTGATAAAGTGTGGATAATTTCTACGTTAATGAAAATTGAATTTTTAGATTTTAAATGAAGTAATGGTTTATGAGGAAAGGAATTAAGAGAACTAATTAAATTAGAGAAAGATAAGGAAAGAGAAGAAGACTCAAACTCTCTCCCCTACCCTTATTATTTTTAGCCTCCTCGCATGACCAAGTAAGACAAAAAACATAAAACCTAGAGAATTACATTAAAAATCCATTTTAACAAGGGAGAAGAAAAGGAAAATGATAAGGAAGAAAATTAAGGCAATTATTTCGACACAAATCTAACCTAAGGTGAATAGTGTCTTCATATCTTTATTGTTTGTATAAGTAGGTTCACATTTAGGGTGAAATCTGAATTTATGTCATGTTTAATCATGCGATTTGATGATATAATCATGTATATGATTTTGTGGTCATTATTGGTTAAATTTTATGAAATTTTCATGAGGGTTTTTAATGTAAAACCTTAGTTTTTGATCTCTAGTTGCTTTGAATTTTGATATAATGTTAAGAATATTATTCTGAAGATGAATTTTAAATTTCAGAATTTTCGGATTAATTATGAATTTATTATAAATTTCCAAAGTTGAAAAAATGGAATGGTTTCATATTTTAATTATTTAAATTATGAAAAATACTCTAAAAATTTTGTTTGTAAAAAAAAATGAAATTCTATTTTTTGGAAACCTTTGGAGGTTTTTCCCATACATTATCGATTTTACTATGAATTATTTAGTAAAGGAAGGTTTTAATTATTAAGGTTAATTAACCAAATAATTATGGCATACAGTAATATTTTGGAACGACAGAGAAACTATCATTGAATATTTTCTACAAGATTTTCCTATAAAGACTTGATTTACTAATAGAAATTTGATAAAGTTACTAGTTTGGTAAAAAGTTATTACTTTTAAATGTAATAGACCAATTTTTCAGCTATTAAAGAGCTGCCATTGAGACAGTGAATAACTATCTTGACCGTACATAGCTTTGTATTTTTAAACCCTTAATAGTTCATAAAAGTTTCGAGATGCGGTAGCATCATATTTTATGACACTTGATAGCTTTGAATCTATGACATTCGATAAGTTTTCAAAGATTAAAGGTGAGATAGCATCATATTTTATGACATTCTATAATCCGAGGCTCGATGGCCTTGTTTGGAGGTATGCGATAGCTTGACACTTGATATTTAGGCCTTGTTAACATGCAAAAACTATATTTTCCTTGGCATGTGATAACTATAATTTTTGAAATATGATAACTTTGCATTGTTAACATTTGATAGTTACTTACTTTGACATGCAATAGCTATATTTTTGGTGCTTTATAGCTTTATTTTCTTAGCTTTCTATAGCTATATTTTCAGACCTTCAATGGCTATATATTTTAAAAGAGTATGATAACATATATTTTTGAGAGGCAATAGCATGGAGTTTTGATGTGCGATAGCACCTATTTTTGAAATGTGATAGCACAAATTTTTTTTAAGGGAGACACTTGTTTTAATACATGCGATAGCTTTAAAACAAGTAATGTATTGATTTTGCATGAATTATGGTTTGTTAAATTATTTATTAAATGACGATGATTTAAAAGAAAAGAAAATTATGTTTTAGTCTATATTATTAAGGTTTTATGAAACTGGATAATTACTTGTGTACAAGTAATTTGTGTATAAAACAGCTATCTTGTGAAAATAAGTTTATGGTGGATGATGATTTATATGTTTAATTGTATATCTTGATTACTTGATTTTGTTTATCTGGTTAAGGTTTTGGTCAAGCCAGCTCAATAGGTTTTTAGTGGGCCTATGAAAACTAATAGGTCTATATTGAAATTCAAAAAACTATGTCAATGTATGGACTTAAAGGGATGGGCAATTATGGGAACGTGTGTCCCTTAGACCCTAGTGAATACCAGACTATTCATTTTAATCCATTAGGCATGATGATAATGTTACGATTATGGTCTAATCATTGTGGTTGAAGGTATATGTTATGATTTGCATTAGTGAGGGGAAACTCATTCTATGCTTCAGCGTCGTGGTCTAAATATTTATCTATTTTGCTTTGAGATGGCCTAATATTATTTACACCAGATTTTTTTCCTTACCTGAAGCTTTTGATTTCCCCATAAACTCTAAGGTATTTATTTGAGTAGGCTAAGAGTGGGGTTTTTGAATAGACGAATAAAAATCTCGGAGATGAGTAGGAGGCAAGCCACTATTAGAATTAATTTCCGCTATGCATTTTAACTTCTTTATTATTGTTATTTAATTGTATGTGGATAGGTTTTATAACTTTTATGAATTTAAGATTCTGGTCATCCAAGATGGCATCACCATATGTCACTCTTGGAATTATATTTGTATTATTATATTTTATTTGAACGATGGAATCATGGGGTTATGTAATTGAAATTTAAAGAATTTGGAAATAAATAAATGAAAATGTTTTGGAATAATTTGTAAATTCACATGCTCTTGGTGTTATGATAATATTTGATCTCAATTTTTTCATTGGGAATTAATGCCAAGGATGACTACAATATCATTAATATCTATTTTTTTGGCCTTCAAATATGGGAAATTACATACATAGTAACGACGTTTTGTACACAATATCTTTTTCGTCACCACGTCATCACTTAAATGTCTAGAGTTTGGTCTAAGGCCAATAACTATACTAATATCTATATTTAATTATGTGGGCCACTTTAAAGTCCATGGTTTAATCCAATAACATTTGTTAGTTAACTGATTTACTCTAGCTAATGGTTTTTACTTTAAGCTGATTACTCATTACAGTGCTACTAATCTTCTATTACAAAGGAAACGAATCCTTTTCTAAGTAGTGTTTCACTTATAATAGTTCAACGTGTCCCCACTATGGTCATAACGTGGTTGCTATGCCATGTGTTTGACTATAGTCAAAGTACAGTCTAGCTCCTCAAGGTCAGCGGTGCTCTTATGTAAGAAGACTATTGTCCACAGTTACCACGAGGTCTTCTCTTTTGACTTAGTTTTATTACCCGATAGAAGAGTCTCGTTGAGTCGTTATGTGATTGTCTCAAACAACCACAAGTATGTAACCCCTTGGTGCCTCCAACGGTCATAAGTAATTCACTATCCATCGAATGAAGTATAGGGTCACGTCCGTTTGGTAGCAGGTAAGATGGAGTAAATTTCAAAAAAATCGCAAAGCAGATCTTAGATGGGATTGCACAAACAATTAGTTGGCATTTAATCAAGTCTAAATTTTAAATAATTTTATAATTAATTAAGTGTTTTATGCATCATTAATTTATGTATATGAAAAGTCATACTGATATACAATGCATGATAAGTCGACAATTGCGATATACATAACAACATAATGACATAACAATATATTTAAAGCATATAGAAATTATATACACATATAATTGTTGGGATTTTCCAAATGCATATAATGGTGAATAATTAGGTAATTTATATATTAACTTCATATTGACAAGCCTAACACCATTAACATTCCAACTGTTTATCATCAACCAATAAGAATAATTAACAATGGATCAGCAATAAACAATAATGTTACACATACACACACACATATATATATATACACACACACACATTCCAATTTATAATTAATTTCAAAATTAATATTTATATATAATTATTAAAACCTAAAATATCTTTTATTTAATTTATGCATATGTTATTTAATAAATTATAATTTTTTTATACTTATGCATACAAATCATAAAATCAAAAATAATTTTATTTTACATTTCTAAATCATAATTTACATTTAAGATCAAAATCTAATTTACATATAAGTTCAAAATCTAATTTATGTATGCCAATTATAAAATTCAAATTCGAAGTCATAATTTATGTACAAGTACAAAATAAAATTTATGCATATAAACTCAATAATTAAAGTAATAAAAACATTAAATTTTAGTGATGAAAAATTGAATGTTATTTTTATATGATTTGCAAGATAAGCTATCAATAATATGATATAATTTTCATTAGGGTTCAATTATAAAATAAATCAATGCATATACAAATATTAAATTTGATCAATTATTAATTTTAACGATTATACAACAAATTTATTAACATGAGTTATCATTATACATTAGGTTTAGGCATCTTAAGATCAAATAAAACACGATATTTACCGATTTTGTGATCATGTCGCTTATCATACCTTGATCTGTGTATGTTTTCTAGGAATCTGATTCCACCTACTTACTCTTGCAAGGATCAAAGTACTATCACCAATGGAACATAGGAGACTTTTAGAATTCTAGAATGGACAACGGGAGCCAGCATAGATATGGAGGTTTGGAATGAAAAAAATCACTTTTTTCATCTCACCGAAAAATAATAATGAAGAAATCTTAAATGGTATTTATAGAAGACTTATTAGGAGACTTATCTACCACTAATGACTCTTAAAATCTCCTTCACTTCCCCTTATTTGGCCAGCCACCTATTCCCCTTTAATTGTGCATTTATTTTTATATTTAAACCCATTTAAATATGTATTAATAGTGTATGTTACACACCTAAATAATTGCTACAGTCATCAAGAAAATTCACAGGAGCTACAAAAATTACTAATGGCACTTCAACTACTACAAGCACTCATAATTAATATATCTTATACATTGATTAGTTGCAGAGTATTCTCAAGTCGAAAGAACCGTGCAACGTCATAACATGAAGATTTCCTATATGACCTTAGTTATTATTGAAGGAATCAAGCCAGTTGGAAGCAGGTGAAATAGGTAAATTTTGGAAAATTCGTATTTTGTATCTATTGCCTATGAAGTTTAAAGGTTTATTGCATCCAATCTAATATTTGTTTTATATAAAATCTTGTTTATTTTAATTTGTTTAGAAGAAGTTTTAATTATTTATATTTCAATTAATATGATGTTTATATAAAATAAAGTATATCAAATATGCTCTTTTATGTATTTGTGTGTAACAGTTGTTAGTTTGATTTAATTTAGATAAGGAAACCTTTCATTTCTCTCTCTTAAAATATATAATTAATTAAGGGAAGATTTTGTTTTATTTAGAGAGAGAAACATTTCATTTCTCTCTCTTTAATTAAATTGATTGATTCGTTAAATGACATATATGAGCAAATTTATACTAGGCATATATAGTGAGTATATTCAGATATACTCTAGCATAAAACATGTAAGTGCAACATACAAAAGTGTACATGGTTATGCGATCGTATGTGAGGGTTGGGATTTACCCCACAAATGGACACATTTCCCCCTTTACATATGCCTTTGATGTCCAAAGTTTTGATTCAAAATATGTATTATATATGTGTGTTAAATTAAGTTTGACTATTTCATATGTTTTGAAATATAAAATTATAAATTTTGTTTCAATTAAAGAAGAGTTTAAAATTAAATTTTATTGTTTTACACAAAAGTCAATTTTATGAATTTGATTTAAAATAACATACACATATAAGTATCTAAATATAAATAATTGCACGTTATGTTTTAAACTAAAAACAATGTATGTATGTAAAGTTTATAATTTCTCATATATGTATATATAAATATATGTTTAAATCTAAAGTCAACAAATCTATATCAAACTTTTAATTAAGGAAGGATATAAAAGATTTAGGATTTAACACAAAAGTTCACTTATGAATTCTACATTGAAATAACTTTTACTCTGTAAACAATAACCAAAAGAATTATATTCAAGATAGCAACCATATAATATAAGGAATCTACTTTCAAGGTAAGTCTAAATAATCAACATATATGGTTTATTTATGTTTGAATATGCAAATGTTATAAAATTATATCACTTAACAGAAATAGTTTTTCAATTTAAATTGTTTTTTTTAAATAATAATTTCCAAAACAATAGCAAAAATCTGACAAATTAGGCACATATAAATCCATTATAGAAAGATTCAAACATAAATTATACATGGAATATGAACAAATAATCAAATGAGATTAAGGATCTAAATATATTAATGTATCGAACATATAGTCAATTAAGATGTAGAACAAAAGAGGATCCAAATTAAATTACAAGAAAAGCACACAAATTGTTGAGATGCAACATTTATAGAATCTAAATCAAGTGAACATAATGAATATATGACCAAATAAAATCAAAATATTGCACTAAGATGGTTAAAATTGTTGCATCTTGAATGAAGAAGAGAACTCCTAGATCGATTGAATCATCTTCAGATTTTGCAAGGATCTAAAGCATCGCCTTTTATTTATTTTATTTTGATTTTAATTGAGTTTCTCTTTAGAAATTTTACTCCATGGAAGCCATGGAATTTCGGCCATGAGAGGGGGAAGAGAAGAAAGAAAAAAAATTGTCAGGGAGAGTTTAAATGAATTAAAGAAAAAATTATTTTAAAGGAAACATCGAAACCTTTATAATTCCCTCCTTTAAAACCTTCCTCTAATTCCTCATTAAATATCATCGAATCCTCTCCCCTTATCATGCATGGTCGGCCATAAAAAAGACATGTGGTGCTCAAAAATTTCCCAAAACCTCTTAGCAATTAATCTACTTGAATCCAATTTAAATATTCTTTAAAAGCATTTATAACTTTTATATGCACATTTTATTAAAAACTAATGGTATTCAAACAAACCAAATCAAATTTAATAATTAATATTTCATGGTAATAATTAATTTGTATAATTTAAAATAATTTAAATTAATTAAATCGTGTGATTTTTAAGGAACGTTCATCACTATTGGTTTGTGACTCAAAAGTATAAATTCAGTCAGCGATTAATGTCGAACAATTCAAATATTAATGTTTACACCTTAAACTAGCTAGTGGTATGATATTTTGACTGAATTTATCACTTGCATATCTTTTCGATAAAATCCAATTTATGTAATATAAGAAGTACTTGGTAGTAACAATTATTTACATGTTATAATATATGTAAATATATAAGTGAATATGCTTTTGTTTTTTTCTATTAGTCCCACATCATGGGATATGTTCCATCTCATGCTCCAATGCCTATATATAAAGGAGCCCGTGTAATGTAATTATATGAATCAATCTGATACAATCTATTCTCAGAAGTGAATAATATTTATTTTGTCTCTCTCCAATGGCTTCTATTTTCTTTATTCTATAACACGTTATCAGCACGATCTACGATTGTGATAATTTATTATGAAATCAGATCTATTCTTCTCCAGATCTAATTATAGATCTCAAAACGGTAAGTTATTTTTCTATTATGATTGATCTAATCCAAATTATTATTTTTTATATATCTCATTCCATTCTAGATCTACTTCTTCAGATCTAAATCTATTGTATTATTTTTTAGATTTTATTATACTAGTCTTATAATTTTATATCTTATATAAATCTAAACTTTGAGATCTAATTCTTATTTTGTTGGTTATTATATTTCAGATCTAATTTGTTTGTTGTTGCTATTTTTCTGATCATATTATATTGTTGATCTCAATATCATGCTTATTTTTATGTTTTATAGTTCATTTATTTTGGAATGCAAGTTTGAACTTGACAAAATTTGATATTGTTGCTTCAACAAATTTATTGAATTTGATTGCATTTAGTTTGGATATGGATTTGAGAAATCAATCATGGTTGGTAAATGAAGTTTTCATTTTGAAAACATTTTGATTTGATTTAGATTTGATTGAAGGCTTTGAAAATTATTTTGATATATGATTTATATTTCCAGAAGAAATATTTTATTGTTTTTTAGAGAAACAAATATATAAAATACGTATCTAGAAGATCTAAGTTTAGATCTAACATTGATTTTGATTTAGCACATCTGAAGTGAATGAAAACATTAATAAAAGCTTACATGATAAGCTTAATATCTTTCGATATTTCCTTTTAAAAAAAAGGGAAAAGAAAAATAAAATTTGAGAACCTGTAGATAAAAGGTTGAGTTTCCATAAATCAATGAATTACAAGTTTCCTCAAAATAAAGAACCATAAGTTCTAACTAAAAAAAAAGAAGGATCAGAAAATTTAATCATAAAAAAAAAAAGAAATAAGTTTGAACAACCTGAAGTTGTGCAAAGATTTTTTTTTTCCAACCAGAAGTTGTATAACTCAAAGTCCAAGACCTGAAGTCTTGAATTATGAAAAGATTTTCTGACAATGTTTTAGAGATTTATTTATATTTATATTGCAAAATCTAACATCCCAGAAGAGATGTTATAGGAATTTTATTTTAAAATTATGTGAAAGGATTGTCTAGTAATACTAACCTGAAGTTAGATCATTTTTTCGAAGATGAAGGAAACTTCATTAATGATGAAAATCTAAGTGCAGTAATAAATGATATGGTCGAATTGACCAATAATAGCAGCCTGAAGTCTGCTATGTGAATTTTATTTTATTTCAGTTCAATAAATCAGTTTGAAGTTGGTAAAACCCAAGTTTTGATAATCTTTTGGTGTGTTTGCCAAACTATATATTTGAAGAAGTACATTTTAATATTCTCCAGAAGAGATAATCCATATGACATACTCTTGAAGAGATGTTTTATGATTTTTATATTTCAAAATCCAAACATCCTAGAAGAGATGTTGTAGAATTATGTCAATTATGTAGAAAAAGATATTGATTATTGATGACATCCCAAAAACAATGCATATAAAGTATCTTTAGAAGTGATATGTACCACTCTAGAAGCGGTGTTTGTGAAATATCCCCAGAAGTGATATTATTCATCGTATAGCACTATAAAAGAATTGCCTATAAAATATTGTCAAATGTGATAATAAATTATCCAAAATTCAATCGTCTATTGTCATGGACCCGTAGCTCCATTAGACGAATAGTGATATGTAACCTTTTACTTTTCAGAACTTACGACGAATCAAATATTATATGCACAACTATTCTTGAAGAAATATCTTTAGATATGCTCCTGAAGAGATAATCTATATGTCGTATCATAATTTTCACTAAAGCTATATAAATACGGTCTTGAACAAATCGGTATGTGCAACCATTATAATTTCTTATTTTTATAACATTTCAAGGGTCCAGAAGATACTCTTATTTATGTTGTAAATATATCTATTTTACTGAACTCTCTAGAGGAGATGTTTATATATAATTATAAGTTAGTATATATTTTCTAATAAACAATCATAATTAATGTTCACTAGTAATACTACAGATATAATCAAGGAATAATGATATAATTTTTTTTTGTAATAACAATAATTTATTCAAAAAAAAAGAATAATGATATTGTATACCAATGTTACACTCCAGAAGTAGTGGTTTTATCTCTTGCATCTTACTTTCAGTTGGTGAATCTAATTTTGTCACTGTATTTAAAGTTTGATATGCCATTTTAAAAGCAATTACAACAAAAATCTCCAGCATGGATATTTTATGCTACTGTAAAAGTAGTAATTATGTAATATGTATAAAATAAACAATGTATATTGATATGGCATTCAAATAGTGCATATATATATATATATATATATATATCTAGAAGAGAAAGTTCACTCCAGAAGTGGTGATACTAATATATCTCTAGAAGAGATTTATAAATTTGAAAATGATAGCATATCTCTAGAAGAGATTTATTTATATATTTGGTAATTTTATTAAACCAAATAAGTGTACATAAATTTGATTATAAAGGATCCTAATTTAGCTTAGATTAGATCCTAAAAGTTTGAGAGCTAAGAGGAAATCTGTATCTGTAACATTCCAAGTATCTAGAAGATACTATTATTATTTTTGCTGTATTTTTTTTACAGAACTCTCAATAGAGATGTGTAGAAATGTCCATATGCAATTAAAAATTACTCCTTGATAAGTAATCATAATTATTGTTCAAAACTGATATTTGAGATATAATTGAGGAATAAAACTTAACAACTTGAAGTTGTGTGTATATTTTGTTCGAACCAGAAGTTCGATATGGTTTCAAACCAAATGTTTTGAACATTATCATGCGGTTTTGACAGGTTTGCATTGACATTGATTTATAAATAGAAATTAATAGTTTTGATCCTTGTAATAGTTTGTTCCAAAAATCACTAATTCAAATGAGAAAGAATATGAAAATTTTACAATATACATGTGATACATGGACGCACGTATACATCCATATATGTAAATATTTAGCTAACAACCTGAAGTTTGTTATAAGCTATTATTTAGTGATTATGCATAGATATTATTTAGTAATTTAAAATTCAATCAACATAAATGTTGAATGACCTGAAGTCGTGTATGTATTCAAATGATCTACACAATAAGTAAATTCCTCCAATAGCTTAGATCAATGAATGAGAACAAACTCTAATAATCAATATAAATTGAATGCATCTTATCAATGAATAAAATAATTATCCTCCTATTATTAATATGTATGGTGTATTTGCTAGTAGCAATATCATAGTGGATCAAAATAAGAATCCAAAGATGATTATTATTTAATGTGACAATGTTTGTCAACATTGAGGGGGAGGATAAAGGGATACAAGCTCATTTTGATCATCAATGTTAAATATTTGTAAAATATAAAATGATGCAAAATATTAAGTAACTTGAATAAATTGTCAGTAATATCCCTAGTGGACTTTCTCCAATATAGATTTGAATCCCTGAAGGATCAAAATTTGTAAACCACATTTGAAATATGGTTCAAAAGTCAGTTCAAAATATTTTGGAGTAAGTAATAAAGATGCCAAATAAAGGAGGTGAGTGTTCTTGAAGAAACACTTAAGGATGCTCTGAAAGAGATCCATGACATGATTCTTAAATAACCCTAGAACTGGGATAGGTACCTAAAACATGATAATTAAAGAGATCTCAATAAATCATGTCTAGAACTGACAAGAAATAATCATCGATGATAAATTTGTAAATAATAAAGCGCTTATATTTATAAATAGATTAAGAATCTTGAATTAAGGGAAAACATGACTGGCCATCATGAACCCTTTAATAGTAGAGAAATATGGACATGTAGTCCACAAAGTACCGAAAGCACTTGAAATGCTTAATATACCCTGAAGGTATAAATGTGGTTTAAAATCATATTAAATAATGAAAGTATATAAATTCCTGAAGAATATAAATAACTTTCATTGTTATAAACAATGCAAAGAACAAGGAGAGTAAATTTCAACCTACTTTTAAGTATTGTTGTAATGAAAATCTTGATATAACTCAAGATGAGTAGATTACTTCCTACTTTTTAGTAATGTTGTAATGAAATTTTTAATATTCATGAAAAATGTATAGTCTCAATGCGCAAAACTAATTTGAAGCGCAAAACTAATTTGAAGCACGAAAATGAAAACATGTGAAGTGTTTTTCATAAAAGTAGCATACAAATTGCATAAAATGCAAATTATATTCGAAAGAAACAATCTTAGAAAATTTGATTGTATTGAACGAAACTATTAATAAATTGTATTATTAATGAGACACATATTTATAGATCCAGAAGTATCTATAACCAATTTGAGTTATCGAAAGACGAATACAAATTCAGAGGAAACTTTAAATCAGGGGGAGCATCTATAAGTATTTTATAATGCACTCTTTTTCCTTAACTAAGATTTTTCCCACTGGGTTTTTATTAGTAAGGTTTTAACGAGGCATTATCTTGATCCAGAAGTATCAACTCCCTGTAACATTTGAAATAAGCTATAGTGTACTCTTTTTCCTTATTTAAGATTTTTCCCACTGGGTTTTTCTTATTAAGGTTTTAATGAGGCATTATCTTGATCTAGAAGAATCAAACGTCTTTTCAAGAAATAACATCTCAAATATGTTATTTAAGTTAAATTATATTTTTATCCTTGACTAAGGTTTTTCCCATCGGGTTTTCCTTTGTAAGGTTTTTACTGACGTATTAAATTGATCCAGAAGTATCAAACTCTGTCTGATGCAGTAAATTATTGAAATATGACATACTATATTGTACTCTTTTTTCCTTCACTAAGATTTTTCCCATAGGGTTTTACTTAGTAAGGTTTTAATGAGGCATTAGTTTGATCCAGAAGTATCAAGCTTTATTTAAGAAATAAGAAAATAAAATATGTCATTGTACTCTTTTTCCTTCACTAAGATTTTTTCCATTGGGTTTTTCTTAGTAAGGTTTTAATGAGGTATTATTTTGATCCTGAAGTATCAAACTCTTATAAGGAATATCATTTTTAGTATGATATTTATGATTTCACAAGTTGCACTCTTTTTCTCGTTCAAGGTTTTTTCCCACTGGGTTTTTCTAATAGAGGTTTTAATGAGGCAACAGACAATATCTGTATCAACTGAATGGATGTATGAAAGCAAGATAATAATGATGGGGAGCAATTGTTATGGACGGTTTAAAAGAAACAATTTCTAGCAACTATATGAGCATCCAAGATTTTGAAGACGCATATTCAAGGGGGAGTGTTATAATATATGTAAATATATAAGTGAATATGCTTTTGTGTTTTTCTATTAGTCCCACATCATGGGATATGTTCCATCTCATGCTCCAATGCCTATATATAAAGGAGCCCGTGTAATGTAATTATATGAATCAATCTGATACAATCTATTCTCAGAAGTGAATAATATTTATTTTGTCTCTCTCCAATGGCTTCTATTTTCTTTATTCTATAACATTACACCAATTTTCTTCATCCATGCTATGTTATATTAAGGATTATGAAATTTGATCTTGTCAAAATTACAACGTTGTCCATATTCAACTTGATTAACAAAAGTTTTGGTTCAATAATAATTGTTAATTATATTACTTTGGCCATAGACTTTGGCTTTAAGTTGACTATAATAGACAACGATGCTAACCTTATATAACCGAGGAGACAAATTCTTTATTGAATAGTGTTTCACTTTCAGTGCTTCAATTCAAACCCAACTATAGTTTTTCAATGGACGTCATGCCGCAATTCAACTATAATCAAAGTGGAGTGTCTACATTGAAGTTCCATAGTATTATCAAGATAGGGGAACTATGTAACATCGTTACTTTGAGATTCACTGTTTGATCTTAGTTATATTAACCAACAACAAACTCTTAAGTGAGACATTCCATAACTATCAAATAACTATCAGTATGTACCCTTTGGTGTCTCTAGCTGTCATTAGTAATACATTAGCCAACATTTGAAGAGTGTTGCACACTTTAATCTCAAAGGATGTATCAGTATATCATCTCAAAGTTACAACACATTGTAATTACTATCACATAACATATAATTTAAGGATTTTCTGTTTAGTATATTTTAAATTAAATACTTAGTTAATTATATGATAATATAATAGGTATATAATAGAAAGTAAACAACTTTTACTTTAAAGAAGATTGATACCGAGTTAAATATATGTAACACTTACATAATTGCTCCTAGAGTATGCACCTAACTCTATCAATCTCCTATTTCACTTAGAATCAGTTATGGAATCTTAGTCCAACTCCTTTGATCGGTTTTCAAAAAACCTAATCAAGCTAGTCTCTTATTGAACAAGTATGCTATATAGTTTTAATTACCTATTCTATCGGTTAACTCTCTCCAACACTGATAAACAGCCTTTATCATATGGATCTTTTCGGAGTAAGTTTAAACTTCTAGTGAGAAATAGGTTCTTTTATGAATTTTATCACAACATTGTTATCATATAACTATGTCATGGGATTCTGAACATTTTGAACAACCTTCAGCTCAGTTATAGATTTGTTATTTATACTTCTTTTATTGAAGTGCTATTTAAGGCGATGTACTAAGCCTTTAGCTAAACCAGCCACAAATTATTGTTTGGAACATTTCCAACTTTAATTTCTTAACAAAAGATAAAACATGGATTAGGACTGATGTAGTATACTCGATATCACTTACGAAGTTTGAGTTCGTGCACTCCTTCATTAGGAGTTTGTCATTTCTATAACGATTCTCTAGTATTTCGCAAATACCTGAGAACTCTCTAAACTATCATTCAATGATCTTTTTTAGACTTGATACTTTCCTTATGTACCAAATACATAAGTGAATTGCAATATTATAGAACAAGTGTACGATAATTCCTATTTATAATGCACAAAAATCCATCGTACATATTAAATATTTTATTATGGTGTTTGTGTATATCTATTTGGGACAATCCCAACATCCTTTTTTACCGATAATAAAAGATGTCTTTTCAAATTCTATATCGATAATGAAATACCAAACTAAGGTGATTTTTAACATGAATACATCATTAATAGTCATAAGTTTGTTGTTTACTTATGGATTTAGAAATATTCTAGCACCTATTAATATTATTTCTTACAAACACATGCTTCTTTTGCATTTTGACTGAAAATCAAACTATTTAATTTCTCTATCATTGTACTAGCTTAACTCTGATGCCTATTGAATTATACTTTCGTATCATTTCTTGGATCATATCTAAATCCCACAAACCCAGAATTGCTTCAACCAACTTCGGGACACTTTTGTTATTAAACGCAAATATCATATTCTAAATCATTATTTAGAATTTCTATTTCAACGTATATATATAAAAAAACTCAAAATCATATCGAGCGATAATTTTATGAGTAAAATCTGAATTAATTTAAGTATATTGAATAACGATTTTTTACACGAATTTCATAATTTGAAATTTATAATGTTATTCGATCAAAGTAGCTTACCATATTCCAATTGTATTCGTCTTCTTTTCAAAGATACTTTTGTTGCCTGATGGATCATATCCCTTTGGGTACAACTATCAAAATCATATTTTCTAATGTACTTGGAATCCACTTGGGATTTGCGCACCATGCCATATGATAGAGTCGGTACACTTAATAGCTTATTAATCACTAAGGAAATTCTTTTCTCAACATCGATAAGAGAATCATAGTTTCTTTTTAATGTGCTAGAGTTCTTATTAGACATTATAATTGGTTATGTCCATTTGGCTTGTTCAATTTCATTTCATCCTTCATATTCCGTTTTATCTTTTGATCATATCCAAATCCAATTTTCTACCAATAAACTCTAAAAAAATCTTTCGTCATAAAGTTGGTATTTCTTGAAATAATGATTATTTATCGATGCAACGTAATAGAAATTCATGAACATTTTATCAATTTCCTATACATATGCAAAAAAATTGATTTAGTTTTTAAGTTTATGAGACTTATGTTTGTAACATAAATTGGTTAATCAACATTGATCTATCCCAAACACATTTGGGGTGTTTCACACATGATCCCTTATGAATACTACATGCTATCTCTCGACTCACACAACCTATCAACTTATTAACCAATGATATGTAGGGTTTTCTTACAAACATTTATCTTGTATGATCTCGTAAACTATTCGTTAGACGAAACTAAATTTTAACCTCATTTACTTACGCTTAAGTGCACAACCTTACAGAAAGAATTTAACTTGTAACGACCCATAAATTTTTGATAATTAAAATGGTTAATTTAATAAGATTTTGTAACTAAATATTGAAAGAAATAGAAATTGGTAATTTAATGATGACGTAACAATGGTAATTAAAGTTAATTATTGATAAATTGAATGAAATTACAATAAATTGAAATAATGTAAATGTTGTAACTTGCATATAAATTTAATATAAGGAAACAGATGTATATATTGAATTTATGAATGAGATAAAATATAATGAATGGTAATTGAGTAAAACCATGGTTATGTAAGTAATTGTAACATTGGTCTGTAAACTATAAACTTATAAATGTAATTAAAAGTAAATAGTGACAATTATTATGTGTTACCTATTTATTTAGTCTATTAAGTTGAAATGGGAAATCAATTTTTTATAAATGTAAATGAATGTACATTAATGTGAAATGTAATACAATGTTTAGAAGTTATTAAATTGGAGTATATTAGGTTAATGAAAGGTAAAGCATAGGTTTAAAGAGTAATAACAGACTTAATAAAAAGATTGGAATTGAATCAAATCAGTTTATTTGAAATTAAATGTAAATAATTGGAATTCAATTTATATAAATGGATTTTTTGTAAGTAAATGAAAATAAATATTACGTAATTGAAATTAAGATTGAATTTGGAAATTTTCAATGCACTAAGACATAAACCATGTTAATTATAGCCATGGCATGAAAATTGGTTGAATAACAGGATTGAAAGCCGAATAAATGAATTTATTGAAAATTTAATTTACAATTACTGAATTTATTGAAATTGAAATTAAACATTGAAATTGGTGGAATATTCAATAATAAATTAACATAGAAACTTGTTGTAAGGATAAAAAAATTTCTAGGTAATATAAAGTGATGGAAATGGTAAATTATTAAATTTGAACGAAAAAGTGATTTAATTACTTAATTATTAATTTATTTAATTAACCGAAATATAGCCATTTTGGCAACTATCTTGGATTTCGATAAAACCGGTTTCTTCAGATCCGTGACAGTGAATTATCGTAGGATTTCAAGTTTCATAACGATTGGACTTGTCGTTTGATCGTACGGACTCGAAACGCCTAGAAATCAACTTAATTGAAATCAATATGAAACAAACTGATTTTATCATAATTCTTCATACGATGGAATTAGAACTTGAAACTTATTCCATTGAGTTTAAAATATTTGAAAACATCTATTTTGACATATGGGTTGAACCATTTTCGTTTCGGAATCGAAACGGGCTTTTCGGGTCGTGTATCGTTCAATCAGTCTGGTCCATTCTTTCTATTTCAGCTCTACCTATAAATACCTTGTTATAAACCTAGCCATTTCTTATTCTCATTTATCTGTATGTACAATCCCATTTGCTCCTCTTTCCAATGGCAGACAAACCATAATTCCCAAATCCAATTGCAATTCAAAAACCAAATCAGAAAATTCAAACTCCTCAAACAACATCGAATTATATATCGATTTGAAGCTTTAGATGAGCACATCTCAGTTCGGTAATTCATTTTCCAATTTGAACCTCTATTTGTCCTAAATTGGATGAACAATTCTCGACCGTTCTTTTTGTCGCGATCGACTGCAACCGCCCGTCAAATCAAGGATACTGGGTTGTGGAGAGGACTGAGGGGAGTTCATCTACGTAGGTTGAAGGGTGATCGGATAGCTAGATCAACGGCAATAATTCACTCTAAGGTTTAGATTGGTAGCAGTGGCTCTTCATCATTCCGCGTCAGGGAGGCTTTGATCAATCATCGTGGTCCGTAGGCGATTGGGAGGTCGGCAACGCGTCAGGTCATGGCCGCGCATGGCCGTAGATGGGGTGCGATCGGTCGATATTTGCTGGCGGCATGCCACGAGATGCTTCAGGTGGGTTCACGCATTTCTATGCGTGTTGATGATGTGGACAAACGAGATATGGTGATGTTTTTCTTTTCCTCTTTCTTTATTTTCAATTTAAATTTCAAATCGTTCTAATTTGTATATCTTTCGCATACGAGGTCCGTTTCATGCGCGGTTTGTTTCTGTGGGATCATATTGAAATTCCGAACCTTTTGAAGCTAGTTTGGATGGATTCTGAGACGTTTGAATTTTGGGGTTTAAATTGAATTTAAATTCAATTTAAATTCAAAGGTGAGTGTTTTAACCCACTCACAACTTCTAAAATTTCTTATGTTTGTTAAACTTTATTTATAATATGATTAGAAATTTATTTATGACTATTTGTTATATTTTAAATCATCATCTCAGTTAATTTGAATTTAGTTGAATTAAATCGTTATTTAATTTTTATTGAATACAAACTGCCAGCAAATACCTATTATCGATTATCAGTTCTATATTAATATTTATTGATTACGATGGATGTTGATTGTTGATGTTGCTTGAATGGATGTTGTATTTTATATCATTATAAACTACAAGTTCGTTATGGATTTTTATTTAATTCGGGATTGCGGTTTGAAATGATATATAACCGTAAAATTTTAAATTGCGGATTGAAATGATAAATATCTGTATCACTTGACCCTAGGGTAGACAATTATATACGGACACCGGATTGGTTAAATTAAATGATTTTAAAATCCATAAATTTTTGAATTTAATTAATTAATATTTTGAGATGGAAATTTAATTTATATAAATTGAAGTATTCTTGAAAAATCAAGTTTTGTGTTGAAATGTGAATTGGTTTAAAAAGTAATTTCTTTAAGAAATTAAATTGGAAATTTGAAGTTAAACTTTTAAGTATAAAAGAAATTCTATCGAAATTGAGTTATTAAATTTGTTTGAAAATAACCTTGAAATATTTAGAAATTTAAATAATCCTAAATTTGATATTTGAACATGAACTGAAACGATATGAAATTCGATAGATCATTGAAATTTTGTTTGTCGATTTGGAAGTTTGAAATGGTCCAAATATGGTTAAACGAAATGAATAGTTTAATTTGATATTAATTTCAAACTCATATTTTAAGTAAACTGTTTTAAAATATATTATTTTAAATTTTCTAATTATTAAGATTTTAAAATTTATTAAACTATTTAACTAATATAAATTATTTTGATCTATTTTAAAACCAATTTGATATATTTTTAAACTAATTAAACTATTTTAATTTATTTTAAATATAATTAATCTATTTTAAAGTTATGTAATCTATTTTAATTATATTTAATCTAAATTTAATATTTTTGACTATCTTAAACCAAATTAAAAGTACTTTACCAATCATTAAACTATTTTGGAGTATTTTAACTATTTATAATTATTTAAACTATTTTTAAATTTCTAGATTTGGTAAAGTGGGAGTGTATAAATTCAATTCATTGTTTTAAAAAGCAAATAAGGCCATATGATGTTATAACCGAAGTTGGAATTTAAATGTATAATGAATTGAACGATGATTTTGAAGTAAGAACTTAAACTGTTTTGGAAATATGATTTTTGGAAGAAATATGATGTGAAAGTGATAGTTTCAAGAATACGATATTTTGATATAAATTGCGAATTTGACTTTGAAAGGAGATAAAATTATCGAATTATGATTTCAAAGGCGAATATGATTTCGAAAATAAGTAACGATTTCGAATGTGATATGGTTTGAATTGAATATGATATTTTGATATCAATTATAAAATGATTTTGAAAATGAAAAAGAACCATCCGGTTTGTAATAAGCGATTGGTTATCAAAGAGACCGGGATCGGATGTTTTCATACTCTCTGCCAATATCGAAAACCGCTTTGATAACTGTGTACGTGGTGGAGATTCCAGAATGAATTAGGATGGTGGCGACAATTCTAAAGGTATATTTACGTGGACCTAACTCCCGTGAGTTAGCATAAGGTGGCTAAAACAGGAGCGGTTCTGGGCCAAGTGAGGTAGCCTATCCGATCAGACACATTCCATCGATACTATATTCTGACTTTTGATTTATTTGGTGGCCACCCTTCGATTTTTACTCAGGAGTGTGTTTCGAATTGGGCGGTAGTTGTGGTTATATGTTACCAACTGTCCGGATGCGTATTTGGTATATCTATCTTGGCAGTGCCTAGTTGTGTCATGTCAGCTACCCTAGCGTGCCTTATACGAGTTTGTTTTATACCATACCTATGGAGTGCCCTCTGACGACGCCCAGTACTGGGGAGATTATAATACTGTATAAACTATGGGAATATATAAAATGTGTTAAGGTGGAAAATGTAAAGCCTTAACGCTATTTTAATACCTTTACTTTACTGTAGACATATTATGATAGCGTATTGTACTACATAGTAGATAGTTTGATAGATCTTTAGGAGATGTGAATCCCGAACATCTCTTGAGCTACTGCACTCACGTGACACTGGATAGGAGATTTCAAACCACGTAAATATCTTTGATGCCGTCACATGCATATTTACCATTTATTTAACTTACATAAGATCTTTTAGTTCTGACACGAGTGTTTTGTCTTTTCAATTTGCTCAGGTCAGCCTGAGCATTTTAGGATTTGAAAACTTATTCCGGAGGACGAAGACCAAGATGTATACTACTACTATTTACTATATTATTCCACTACATCATACTATTCCGATGCATTATTATTTATTTATCTATGATATGTGTAACTATGATACTGTGTTGTATAAGTATAATCAAATGTTTTGTAAACAGCTTCATGAACTGTTATTTGATTGCTAAATTTTGTCATTCCACTGTGAGATTCTGTTTTGTTTTATTTCTTTCTTGTTTTCTTATTCACCCTAATAACAATCCCCCCTTCTATATGGTTTGAGTCGGCATGTGCGTCTGCTTAAAGCATCCAAAAAGGTGGGATGTTGCATAAATCAACTTCACTCATCATCTATAGTACTTTGTCCAATAAAGTTAGATTACTCCTTATCGATGTATCATTATGTATCATAGAGAGGAGTGACTGTTAAAGACGAATCTTATTCGTTTTAGGTACTTTTGGAACTCCTTTCCAGTAAATTTCAACAAAGTATATGGAACCGTTTTAGAATCATTAGACCTATGATTTTATACATATGTGTGTGTCAATCCTAAGAGTTCACCAACTCCAATTTTACTCCCATCGAATGGGAACTTTGCCCACAATCATTCAAAATATAATTAAATAGTGCCATATGATTCATAATGTAACAACCCGCATATTTTATGATTGTATATTTAAATGTTTTGTTTAAATATAGCATCATTAGTTGGATTAAAGCCGAAATGCTACTTTTTGTAAATAGTCGAATTAGGACTCGAGACTACTTCCATTGAGTCCAAAACGGCGTTTGCGACCTTTTTGAGTATAAACACGGTATGTTTGGAGTTGAGTCAAATTTTGCTATTTTTATATTGGGCTTTGGGTTTGGGTTTTAGCCTACTAACCCAACTCATCTGATATCCTAATTCCTCAACTCTTCATTCATTCTACTCCTCATTTCCTGACACTCAAGCTAAAGAGAAAAATGGGGGAAAAGAAAGAAAATTATAAATTCCTAAGCCCAAGTTCTCTTAGGAAATTCAAGTTTTTGCTCTAAAACTAAAGAGAAACTTAGGTAAGCATCCTCTTCATCTTCTCCATCTCAATCTCTCTTCAATTTTCAGAAATTCCTATAATCTAACTTTGGAAGAACTTTACCTTTGATAATAGATTGAAGTTCTCAGAGGAGTAGTTGAAGAGGAATTCATCTTGACTTGTTTTAGAGCTTATTATTTCTATATTTGAGTTTAAAGGTGGGTTCGTGAACTTACATCTATGTCTATAGCTTTTATTGTTGTTGCATATGAATTCCTAACATCTATTTCATGTTCAATTGCTTTTGATTTGAATTGGTTTGGTGAATTTTCCAATTTTGGTATTTTGAAGTCAAAATATTTAAAGATCCTATGTTGAATATTTGGACATGTTTTTGGTGGCGTATCGAAGAGCCTATAGTGTTGGGTTGTCGATTGGCATTAATCCCTAGCATCCATCGCTCGTTCGATGGCATTTCGGTTTGGATTTGCCCTTTTTCGGCAAGGCTGATTTTTTTTGCCTGGCAGAAAAATTTAAACGTGTGGAACAAAAATCCAGACGTCTGGAACCAAATCTAGACGTCTGGTTGAAAAATCCAAACATTTGGAAGAGTTTTGGAAATAAATTAAAAAAAGGGCAGAGCTAAAATTCAGATGTCTGGAACAAAATCCAAACGTCTGGAACTAAATCCTGACATCTGGTTGAAATATTCAGGCGTCTGAAAGTGTTTTGGAATTAAAAAGAGAAAGGAGAAAAACACATATGTTTCTAGAACCTAGGGCCAAACTTCTGGGCAATACCTACCAGACGTCTGGAACTATCAATTTGGCCTATTTTGGCAGTTTTTGAGTGGATTTCCAACTTTTATCTATTTTTGTTGATCGGTTTGGTTGTTGTCATTTATTATCAACTTTGATGACTTCTTTTCTAGATTTTTGAGAATATCCATTTGATTGGATTTGATATCGATTTTCAGGGTTTTAATTCACGTCCTCGAATGTGAATTTTTGGTGAACGATTGTTTTTACAATCGTTTTCTGTGATTTATAACTTTTAAAATGCAAAGGTTTCTATACTGGCAGTAAATATTCAAACTCTTTCACAAAAATGATTTCAACGTTATTTTTAATACAAAGCTCATTTTTAAAACCATTTTTCAATCTATTAGTATATACAAACATTTACCTCATTCGTTCGACAAATCTAATTAAACGATTTAGCAAGACAAGTGGTACGAAACGCTTGTGTTTACTTTGTCGATTAATTCTTGGACTTGTTCGATTGAAATTTTATGACAATTTTCGAGTGGAGATCTACAATTGTTCGTAAATATTTAAGTTAAGCCAGCGGTTATGGAACATGAAGCTAAACTCATTTATTTACTAGCTTAGTATAATTCACACTTCTTATTGATCAATGATGATCATTTTATGGTTTAAACTAGCGATACCCAATGTCTCTTTGTCCACATAGAGACTATACCCTGATTTTATGGAGCTTCGTCTCATTTATATGGGCTAGTGATCCATGGTCTTTGGACCGTTCGTGGAGCAATCTGCTCGTGAAGTCAGGGAAAGGTGCGTATCTTTTTAGGTGCGTCAATGTTCGACTTTGCATGGGGCATATCTTTTTAGGTGCGTCGATGTTCGACTTTGCATGGGGCGTATCTTTTTAGGTGCGTGGGGGTATCTTTTTAGATGCGTCGATGTTCGACTTTGCATGGGGTGTATCTTTTTAGGTGCGTCGATGTTAGACTTTGCATGGGGCTTATCTTTTTAGGTGTGTCGATGTTCGATTTATAGGATAGCGTCTCATTTGTGATACACGTGTTGGTGAATGTTCATGCTCCTGTTTTTGATAGGCCTCCCCCCTTTGTGTTTTCTGAATTTCTAATTGATGATTTCTAGAATTTGTGTTTCACTAATTTTTGTGATTTACATTGATAGGTTTTATCAACATTTGTGGTTTGGTGATTATGTTAAATAATATGACATTCTTTTTGGTGTTTGAGAAAATTCGAGATATTGTATGATTTTTGTTGTTATCTAATGTATACTTGTCACAGTATGGCATTACTGTTATCATACGTTTTTGTCATATCCCTTATCCTATCTCATTTTATATGATATTTATAGCTAGACTGATTCGTTCGTTATTTTCTTCTTAAATAATACTCGGGTTAGACCGGGGTATTTTAGGTGCTTCTACTTGTCTTCTTATCAGGGTCTGTCACCTGACTTTTGGCTAACTACTTTAGCTTGGTAGTTTTTGCTTTTATACATTCGAGATAGAGACTCCTTGATATATACATACTCTTTTGTCTAGCACTTGTATCTATTCTTTTGTGATGTTGTGGATCTTATATGACCACTACTTTGATGTACACTCTTATGTGTTGTATTCATATCTGTTTCCGCCTTAGTGATATGAATATCTATGACTTATTTTGTGTTATGCTTATTTTATATTTGTTTCCGTAGATCACATAGCCATTGTGTAGTAGCTTTGAGTTTGTACTTGATATGTCGGATTTCCTCTTTAAATGAAATGCGTGACCTTCTATCTGGCATACCGGTACTCGCACAAAGCAATTACACGGATGGTCGCTCCTCAACAGCTTTATTTTTCATGTTACTTGATGGCATTGCCCCGTAATGTCCTTGGCTAGTGTTAGTATAGAGGTGGGGCATTACAGCGTGATATCGGAGCCAAACTTCGGAACAATATAGAATAATCTAATAAGGATCATTGTCCTAAGTCTTTCTTAGGAATCGTGCCTTAGGATTTATTTGAGTCTTAGGACCCGTTCTATCCTATTTCCTTTTATGTTGCTTTGTTTTATCAATCATGATTGTTTGATATTCATTTTGAGAATAACATTTTACCTCTTCTTTCTTTCTTTCTTAAAGAAGAGAAATGGTTATACCTGGCCGTCCCAGCGCTGGTTAATCCAATGCTACTCCTCAGGATGGAGTATTTATGTCTACCCAGCAGCTTTTAGATCTTGTAAAGAATGCTCAAGCTGCCGGACCTATTCCTGAGCCTACTAATCCTAAATCTAGGTTTGCACGCTTATGCAGAGATTATACCAATTTGGGTGGAAGGCCATTCAAGGGATCCGAAAGCGTTATAGAAATCCAAGCTTGGCTTAAATCATACGACCGCATCTTTTCTCGCATGAATCTTGTTGATCTACATCGAGTCCAAGTGGCTTCTAGCATGCTCCAGGAGAGAGCATTAGATTGGTATGAGCTTTTGATCTCGGAAATTATTGAAGAGGATCTTACTTGGCAGCAATTCTGGGAAAGGTATGAGTTAAAGTTTGTGCCGAAAGTTGTAAAAGTAACTTTCGCCCAACGCTTTATTGACCTTGTTCAGGGTGAATCTTCTGTGACAGACTATGTCGCATCTTTTGAATCCCTCTCTAAATATAGGGTCGAGTATATTAATACGCCATTGAAGAAAAATAAGAGGTTTGTTTATGGGTTTAATAAGAACCTCAAAAAGCCTTTACTTCTGAAACTAGAAGTTTCTTTTGATCAGCTTGTTGATATCGCTCTTCGACTTGAAGAGGTCGATAAAGAAAGTGATGTTGAAGTTGTAGGTGCCAAACAGAACTTCAACAATAACAAGAAGAGGCCTATTATGTTCAAAGTTCCCAATCCCCACAAGAAAGGGAAGCAAGAAACTACGGTAACAAAGACTCCTACCACTAGTCGTGGACAATGCAACAATTGTAGTTCTACGGACCACTATGCAAATGAGTGTCTGAAACCTCTTTGTTGTCGCTATTGCAAAAATTCGGATCACCATATATCTGCATGTCCCATACTTTAAAGTAAGAAGGAGGGAAAGCTGAATGTTGTGCAAGCCCCTAGTAACACTTCTCGTGGTCAAGGTATTTCTCATTCTATCATTGGTGGCATAATTATGTTTCGTGAGCCACCTATTTGAGTTCTTTTTTACACCGGTGTATCCCACTCTTTTACATCAAAAAAACTTGTTGATACTTTCTCTTTAAATGTTATGGGTTTGATGAATTCTTTGAGAACTGCGAATCCGGTTAGTGGATTCGCAACACTCAGTTTACTTTGTATAGATGTCGAAATTATTTTATGTGATTATGCATTTCGAGTCGATTTGCTTGTTATACATTACTTAGGCCTCGGAATTGATTTGTGGGAATGGATTGGCTTAATCATTATGAAGCCCATATCCTATGTCCCGAGAGGACTATCCATCTTCGACATTCTCAATCTTTTAAGCAGATTTTTAGTTTTTCTTAATGGTATTGATTCCAATTCGGTGGCATCATTTATTCTTTAAACCCACATGATGAGGGAAATGTTATTTCTCTCATTCAAGTAGTTTGTGAATTTTTAGGTATTTCTAAGCTTGTCTTAGGATTACCACCTAAGCGATCTATTAAGTGGTGCTAAGATCTTTCGCTCGACCTTGCCACCGGTTTTCATCATCTACGAGTTGCGGAGGGTAGCACCACTTACCGCATTCCTCACTCATTATGAGTCTTATGAATGACTCGAGATTTCATTCGGTTTATTCAGCTTATTTCATCCATCTTATGAATCAAGTATTCTACGAATATCTCAATGAGTCCACCCTTGCATTCATTGATTATGGGCGAACTTCTAACTTCAAATTTTCTTTTGTGCTGATACACTTTTATGGTTGTTACTCTTTGTTTTCTTCTTAAGTATTGCGAGGACGCAATCTCTTTAAGGAGGGGAGTCTATAAAAACACGCATATTTTATGATTGTATATTTAAATGTTCTATTTAAATATAGCATCGCTAGTCGGAATAAAGTCCGAAATGCTACTTTTTATGAACAGTCGAATTTGGACTCGAGACTATTTCCATTGAGTCCAAAACGGCGTTTGCGACCTTTCTGAGTATAAACATCGACATGTTTGGAGTTGAGTCAAATTTTGCTACTTTTCTGTTAGGCTTTGGGTTTGGGTTTCAACCCACTAACCCAGCTCATCTAATACCCTAACTCCTCAACTCTTCATTCATTCTACTCCTTATTTCCTAACACTCAAGCTAAAGAGAAAAATGAGGGAAAAGAAAGGAAATTAGAAATTATCAAGCCCTAGTTCTCTTAGGAAATTCAAGTTTTTGCTCTAAAATCAAAGAGAAGCTTAGGTAAGCATCCTCTTCATCTTCTTCGTCTCAATCTCTCTTCAATTTTCAGAAATTCCTATAACCTAACTTAGGAAAAACTTTACCTTTGATAAGAGATTGAAGATCTTAGAGGAGTAGTTGAAGAGGAATTCATTTTGCCTTGTTTTAGAGCTTTTCATTTCTATATTTGAGTTTAAATGTGAGTTCTTGAACTCACATCTATGTCTATAGCTTTCATTGTTGTTAGCTATGAATTCCTAACATCTATTTCATGCTCAGTTTCTTTTGATTTGAATTGGTGTGGTAAATTTTCCAATTTTGGTATTTTGAAGTCAAAATCTTTAAAGACCCTATCTTGGATATTTGGACATGTTTTTGGTGGCATATGGAAGAGCCTATAGTGCTTGGTTGTCGATTGGCATAAGTCCCTAGCATCCATCGCTCATTCGATCGCATTTCGGTTTGGATTTGCCCTTTTTGGGCTAGGCTGATTTTTTTGTCTAGCAGAAAAATTCAGACGTCTGGAACAAAAATCCAAACGTTTGGAACAAAAATCCAGACGTCTGTTTGAAAAATCCAGACATCTGAGAGAGTTTTGGAAATAAATAAAAAAGGGCAGAGCTAAAATCTAGACGTCTGGAACAAAAATCCAAACGTCTAGAACCAAATCCTGATGTTTGGTTGAAAAATCCAGACGTCTAAAAGGGCTTTGGAAATAAGAAAATAAGGCCAGAGCTAAAATCTAGATGTCTGGAACAAAATCCAAATGTCTGGAAAAAAATCCAGATGTCTAGTTGAAAAATCCAAACGTCTGAAAGTGTTCTGGAATTAAAAAGAGAAAGGGGAAAAACACGTATGTTTCCAAAACCTAGGGCCAGACGTCTGGCAATACCTACCAGATGTCTGGAACTGTCAATTTCGCCTATTTTGACTGTTTTTGAGTGGATTTTCAATTTTTATCGATTTTTGTTGATCGGTTTGATTGTTGTCATTTATTATCGACTTTGATGACTTCTTTTTTGGATTTTTGGGAATAACCATTTGATTGGATTTGATATCGATTTTCGAGGTTTTAATTCACGTCGTCGAATGTGAATTTTGGACGATCGATTGTTTTTACAATCTTTTTCTATGATTTGTCACTTTTAAAATGCAAAGGTTTCTAACTAGCAGTAAATATTCAAACTCTTTCATGAAAATGATTTCAACGTTGTTTTTAATACAAAGCTCGTTTTTAAAACCGTTTTTCATTCTATTAGTATATACAAACCTTTACCTCATTCGTTCAAGAAAGCTAATCAAATACGACTTAGCAAAACAAGTGGTATGAAACGCTTGCGTTTACTTTGTCGGTTAATTCTTGGACTTGTTCGGTTGAAATTTTATGACAATTTTCGAGTGGAGATCTACAATTTGTTCGTAAATACTTAAGTTAAGCCAGTGGTAATGGGACATGAAGCTAAACTCATTTATTTACTAGCTTAGTGTAATTCACACTTCTTATTGATCAACTATGATCATTTTATGGTTTAGACTAGCGATATACGATGTCTCTTTGTCTACGTGGGGGACTATACCCCGATTTTATGGAGCTTCATCTATTTTTATGGGCTAGCAACCCATGGTCTTTGGAACGTTCGTGGAGCAATCGGCTCGAGAAGTCGGGGCATGGGATGTATCTTTTTAGTTGCGTCGATGTTCGACTTCGCATGGGGCGTATTTTTTAGGTGCGTCGATGTTCGATTTTGCATGGGGCGTATCTTTTAGGTGCGTCGATGTTCGACTTTGCATGGGGTGTATATTTTTAGGTTGTCGATGTTCGACTTTGCATGGGGCGTATCATTTTAGGTGCGTCGATGTTCAACTGTGCATGGTACGTTTCTTTTTAGGTGTGTCAATGTTCGGTTTATGGGATAGCGCCTTATTTGTTATACACGTGTTGGTGAGTTTTCATACTCCCATTTTTGATAGGCCTCCCCCTTTTTTGTTTTCTAAATTTCTAATTGATGATTTCTAGATTTTATGTTTCACCAATTTTGTGATTTACATTGATAAGTTTTATCAATATTTGTGGTTTGGTGAATATGTTAAAGAATATGACATTCTTTTTTGTGTTTGAGAAAATTCTAGATATTATATGATTTTTGTTGTTATTTAATGAATACTTGTCATAGTATTGCATTATTGTTATCATACGTTTTTGTCATATCTCTTATTCTATCTCATTTTTTATGATATTTGTAGCTAGATTAATCCGTTTATTATTTTCTTCTTAAATAATATTCGGGTCAGACCGAGGTATTTCAGGTGCTTCTACCTGACTTCTTATCCGGGTCTGTCACCTGACTTTTGGCTAACTACTTTAGCTTTGTAGTTTTTTCTTTTATACATTCGAGATAGAGAGTCCTTAATGTATACATATTCTTTTATTTAGCACTTGTACCTATTCATTTGTGATGTAGTGGATCTTGTATGACCATTACTTAGATGTACACTCCTATGTGTTGTATTCATATCTATTTCCGCCTTAGTGATATGAATATCTTTGACTGATTTTGTGTTATGCTTATTTTATATTTGTTTCTGTAGACCACATAGCCACTATGTAGTAGCTTTGATTTTGTACTTGATAAGTCGGATTTCCTCTTTAAATGAAATGTGTGACCTTCTATCTGACATATCGTTACTCGCATAAAGCAATTACATGGATGGCCGCTCCTCAACAGCCTTATTCTTCGTGCTAGTCGACGGCATTACCCCGTAGTGTCCTTGGCTAGCGTGAGTATAGAGGTGGAGCGTCATAGCATGGTATCGGAGCCAAACTTCAGAACAATATAGAATAATTTAGCAAGGATCATTGTCCTAAGTCTTTCTTAGGAATCGTTCATTAGGATTTATTTGAGTCTTAAGGCCCGTTCTATCTTATTTTCTTTTATGATGCCTTGTTTTATCAATCATGATTGTTTGATATTCATTTTAAGAATAACATTTTTCCTCTTCTTTCTTTCTTTATTAAAGAAGAGAAATGGCTAGACCTGGCTGTCCCAGCGTCCGTCAGTCTAGTGCTACTCCTCAAGATGGAGTATTTATATCTGCCCAGCAGCTTTTAGATCTTGCAAAGAATGCTCAAGCTGCCGGATCTATTCCTGAGCCTACTCAGCCTAAATCTTGGTTTGCACGCTTGTGCAGATATTATACCAATTTGGATGGAAAGCCATTCAAGGGATCCGAAAGTGTTATAGAAATCCAAGCTTGGCTTAAATCATGTGACCGCAACTTTTTTCGTACGAATCTTGTTGATCTACATCGAGTCCAAGTGGCTTCTAGCATGCTCTAGGAGAGAGAATTAGATTGGTATGAGATTTTGATCTTGAAAATTGTTGAAATGGATCATACTTGGGAGCAATTCCGGGAAAGGTTCGAGTTAAAATTTGTGCTGAAAGCTGTAAAAGTAACTTTGGCTTGTTGCTTTATTGACCTTTTTCAAGGTGAATCTTCTGTGACAAACTATGTCGCATCTTTTATCCCTCTCTAAATATGGGGTCGAGTATATTAATACCCCATTGAAGAAAAATCAGAGGTTTGTTTATGGGTTTAATAAGAACCTCAAAAAGACTTTACTTCTGAAACTAAAAGTTTCCTTTGATCAGCTTGTTTATATCGCTCTTCGACTTGAAAGTCCCCAATCCCAAAAAGAAAGGGAAGCAAGAAACTATGGTAGCAAAGACTCCTACCTCTAGTCGTGGACAATGCTACAATTGTCCCCAAAAAAAAGGAAGAAAGAAACTATGTTTGATGTTCGACTTTGCATGGAGCGTATCTTTTTTGGTGCGTCGATGTTCGACTTTGCATGGGGCGTATCTTTTTAGGTGCGTCGATTTTCGACTTTGGATGGGGCGTATCTTTTTAGGTGCGTCGATGTTCGATTTTGCATGGGGCGTATCTTTTTAGGTGCGTCGATGTTCGACTGCGTGTGGGGCGTATTTTTTTAGGTGCGTCGATGTTCGGTTTATGGGATGGCGTCTCATTTGTGATACACGTGTTGGTGAGTTTTCAAGCTTCCGTTTTTGATAGGCCTCCCCCTTTGTGTTTTTTGGATTTCTAATTGATGATTTCTAGAATTTTTGTTTCACCAATTTTTGTGATTTATAATGATAAGTTTTATCAATATTTGTGGTTTGGTGAATATGTTAAAGAATATGACATTCTTTTTGGTGTTTGAGAAAATTCAAGATATTGTATGATTTTTGTTGTTATCTAATGTATACTTGTCACAGTATGGTATTATTGTTATCATACATTTTTATCATATCTCTTATCCTATCTTATTTCATATGATATTTATAACTAGACCGATCCATTTATTATTTTCTTCTTAAATAATACTTGGGTCAGACCGAGGTATTTCAGGTGCTTGTTTTTGACTTCTTATTAGGGCATGTCACCTGACTTTTGGCTAACTACTTTAGGTTGGTCGTTTTTGCTTTTATACATTCGAGATAGAGACTCCTTGATGTATACATACTCTTTTGTCTAGCATGTGTACCTATTCTTTTATGACGTAGTGGATCTTATATGACCACTACTTTGATGTACACTCTTATGTGTTGTATTCATATCTGTTTCCGCCTTAGTGGTATGAATATTTGTGACTAATTTAGTGTTATACTTATTTTATATTTGTTTCTGAAGATCACATAGCCATTGTGTAGTAGCTATGAGTTTGTACTTGATATGTCAGATTTCCTCTTTAAATGAAATGTGTGACCTTCTATCTGACATATCGGTACTCGCACAAATCAATTACACGGATGGTCGCTCCTCACCAGCCTTATTCTTCGTGCCAGTCGACGGCATTATCCTATAGTATCCTTGGCTAGTGTAAGTATAGAGGTGGGGCATCACATATAATCACATGATTAAAGAATTATTTCTCAAAACTATGAGAAATGCAGATTATGGATCTTAAGGCTGGGATTAACACTAGAGGGGAGTGAATAGTGTTTATAAAGAATTACTAAATCTTCTTTAGTTTATGTTAATTTAGACACAGATGTATGCAATCTACAGATACAGGGATAATCACAAAAACAAACATAGATGCAGAAATAAAATAAAAGCAGTAAAGGAAAGAACACACCGGATTTTATACTGGTTCGGAGTTACCCTACATCCAGTCCCGCAACACAGGTACGGATTTCCTTTCAAAAGAAATTGTACAATCACACCCTCGGTTTCAAGGCTATGAGGTACACCCTCCAGAATTTCCATCCTCTGGGTAGAGATACTTGATTTTGGGCCACAAGTTTACCCAATTGATTTACCAAGGCTATAATCACACCTTTTCTCTCTTGATTGATTTCCAAGGCTACAATCACACCTTTTCTTGCTTAATAGATTACAAAGAAGTCTATAACTCTGAATAACACTGAGAACTCTATATAACTCTGAATAACTCTGAATAAATCTATATAACTCTGAATAACTCTGCCTATATATATCTGAAATATTATTAAACTTCAAGTATATTTCATAAAATATTATTATACTATTAAAAAATAATAAAAATAATAAAAATAATACTAAAATATTGAAATAAAAAAAAATTCAAACAACACACCAATTCAAAATCAATCAATCGAGCAACTAATTTTAAGTAAGCAATTTCAACTAATTGTATTGTAAACGTGCACCTTTTTCTTAGTCCGTTTCTTTGAATTCGTCGAAGTCATGAACAGTTGTGAAACACAAATTCGAATTATCTGTCTTCTGATCATCATCACTTGAGGACGAGTCTGAGTCATCTAGAGTAGTAGTAAATGCATGCTTCCGTTTCTTTGCTGGATCATTGTTCATAGGAGAATTTTTGCCTATCTGGATACGGAAAATGACCTGGTTTATCATAGTTGTAACATTTGTCATTATTTGGCACTACATTCTGATTTATAGAATTCTTATAGTTGTTTCTCTTGAGATTATTCATTTTTCTATATTTCAGGAATTTCCTAAAATTTCTGGTCATAAAGGCTATCTCTTCATCATTATCGATGTTTGAGTCTGATCCATCGGTCAATGCATTGAATGTCATTGATTTCTTTTCATATGCTTTACTTTCTCTTCTCCCTATCATTTGAACTTCATACGATATTAGATTTCCAATTAATTCTTCTATTTTACGTACCAATGTCATTAGCCTCTTCGATCGCAAGTGTCTTTTGATCCCATTCTGGAGTAAGAGAATTTAAAATCTTTCTGACTTGATCTTCTTCAGAAAATTCCTTTCCCAAAGATACAAGAGAATGCACAATATCCTGAAATCTACTATACATATCCGAAATAGACTCATTAGGATTCATTTTAAATAATTGAAACTGATTTATGAGCATGGAAATTTTGGTCTGTTTAACTTTGCTTGTTCCTTCGTGAGTAACTTGCAAAGTTTTTCAGATTTCATATGCAGACTTACAAACTAACACTCTATTGAATTCATTCCTATCTAGTGAACAAAACAGAATATTATAGCCTTAGAATTATTTTGTGCAACAGTCTTTTGCTCAGCAGTCCACTGTGCAAAATTAGTTGTGGGTTCAGAATATTCAGTTTGTGTGATATTCCAAATGTCTACTCCTATAGACTGTAAATATATTTTCATCCTACATGTCCAATATGCATAGTTACTACCAATAAAATGTGGTGGTCTGACAGTAGACTGACCCTCTACAAATGAACTAGTGACAGGGATACTAGTGTTAGTAACAGTACCGGTGTTGGTAGCCTTTTTTAAAACTTTTCAAAAAATCAGATTATGAAACTTTGAGAACCTGGCTCTGATACCAATTGTGAGAAATGCGGATTACGGATCTTAAGGCTAGGATTAACACTAGAGGGGGGTGAATAGTGTTTATAAAGAATTACTAAATCTTTTTGAGTTTATGTTAATTTAGACACAGACGTATGCAATCTACAGATGCAGGTATAATCACAGAAACAACACAGATGCAGAACTAAAATAAAAGCAGTAAAGGAAAGAACACACCAGATTTTATACTGGTTCGGAGTTACCCTACATCCAGTCCCGCAACACAAGTACGGATTTCCTTTCAAAAGCAATTGTAGAATTACACCCTCGGCTTCAAGGCTACGAGGTACACCCTCCAGAATTTCCATCCTCTGGGTAAGATACTCGATTTCCGGGCCACAAGTTTACCCAATTGATTTACCAAGGCTATAATCACACCTTTTCTCTCTTGATTGATTTCCAAGGCTACAATCACATCTTTTCTCACTTAATAGATTACAAAGAAGTCTATAACTCTGAATAACACTGAGAACCTTGTAGAGATAGTGATAGAGAATCAAATTAGAAGTAATCGAGTTTGATTCAATGTTGATTTTGGCAGAGTAATGGTAAGAGTATGTATTAAGAAATGTGGAAGAAGAAGAGGAGTGAAAAACCAGAAAATCTGATCTCAGTTCGTTGAAACTAACCCCTATTTATAGAAGAACAACAGCCACGTCCATTCATGAAGAGGTATGGTGAATAGACACTTCTTTTGAAATTTAAATTTTGAATTCAACTGACACCATGTCGACATGGTTACCCTAGGCATGTCGACATCCTAAAGCAATTTTTGGTGATTTGATTTTCTTTGAAAATAACCTTTATCTTGTATTAAAACTATTTTAAACTTTACAAATATACTTGACTATAGTTAAAATTCATAAGTAAATATAGAGAATAATATATATAGATTTTAACTATAATTTTATATTTAAATCTAAATATAAAAGTTAAATATATAATTCAAAAAGATAGTTTAAAATCAAGAGTAATTTTTACTTTTGAAATTAAAGATAATTTTGAGGCTAAAATTATTTAAAATTAGGATAGAGTGTTTTGATGTTTTTAAAAGGAAAGTTTTGAAATCATTTTGAAAACAAGATAGTTTTGAAAAATCATTTTGAATAAAAGGTTAGCGGATACAAAACAATGTTCCAGTAGATTTTTCGTAGGTTCCATCCTACTTAGGGTTCCATCCCTTTAACAGACTTGAAGTGGATTCCATTCCACGAATAAATTGGATTTTAAGATGCCAGTGCTTTTCTACGAGTTTTAACAAAAATTCCAAATAAAAATACTTATGCTTGAAATATTGAACCCTTGATAATCTTGACACTCATGAGTCTTCTATCTCGATATCTTGAATCTCTATACTGTACAGTCTTCGTTCTTGGTACCTGCATGGTTAAATCCTGCATGTACATATATATCTAAACATATAGTGTCAGTATTTATATTTTATAATCTATTCTAAGGTTGTTGTCATCAAAATCATCATCTCACGGACTAACAAAAACTTCGGCTCGGTCCATAATTCTAAAATAATTATAAAAATTTCAAATACTTCTATATTTTCTAATGCCTCGCTTTTTCTACGAAAACAAATACCATCATTATAGGTTTATTTTAGAACAAATATTCGTAATATTCATATTAACATAAAACTATGTCTATTTTCAGTTAATACTAAAAACGATTATTATTACATAAATAATATCCGGTGTATTCATAAAATTGATTTTTTTTTAATTTGGTGCATCCACTAGTGGTCTTACATGGTACACTCCCACCATTTCCACCATTATTATAGTAACATACGGAATATGAAGCTCCGTTCAACAACTTATTATGAGATTTTATTTTATTCACTGTAACTAGTTATAGTCATGAGTTTAGGATCAATTATATTGGACTCGAAGAAATAACTTTTATAAGAAATAAATTTCTACATGAAAATACATTTGGAATAGAAATCATATTTCTCATTCCATTTTAATATCCTTTAGTCTTTTATACAAATCCTTTTTTATGATTCTTCATAAAGCAAAAGTGACCATTCACTCTCTTCATCCCAACCATGCCTAAGTTACTTCCACGCTCATATATTCACTTTCCTTTTCAAAATGGTCAAACCATTCAAAGGAGATCCTTGACATTACGGTTTATTTTCTTATTTCTAATAAACTAATTTAATTGAAGTTTCGTACGTTACAAACCATGATCGTTCACAATATAAAATTTATATGTTATTGAATATGGATCGAATATCCATATTCTTGTATTGCTATTAGAGTTTGAGACTCGTAGAAGACAATACGCAGTCTTGTACAAATAAAAAATTAAGCAACCAATGCAGAAATGTTTTAGTGGTTATACAAATTAGCTCTTGTGTGGGTCTCGATGAGATAATATGCCATGGGATTGAAGGTAAGTATATCTTTTATTTCTTTGATAATCTATAATTTAGTTCATTTGTATATCTTAATTGATAAATATTTTATCAATTTTATTAGTTGCACAAATTTATCGATGTAGATTATTTTAGCCTTATATGGTAGATGTTCTTACAATATTAGAAAGGTTAAGTGTTAGAATTTCATTTTTCTATTAAGGTTTCCACTAGATTTTTATGTTTCTCAAAATGCTAAGAAAAACGTAGAAACCTTTGATTTCTCTAGTGAATATTAAAATAGACATTCCTTGTTATTATAAATATTCTATCCGAATTTCTCATCATTGTGATTTTTTTAATTCCAGTTATAGAACTGTTGACTTTATTCCAGTTGTCTATTTATGCGATATGGAATGTCTAATGTCAAAATTTGATAGTTCGGACATATTGGATGTGACACCGACATATGTTAAAAGTTGAACCTTTTTTTAGAGAAAAACGTAGTAATGGCATTGGTTAAGTGTTATGGTAGCTATTGGTCTTGTTATAGTAATTTGGAATACTATAACTTTGTTTGGTTTGGAAATAGTTTCGATTTGGAAATATGGTTTTAAATATGACCTTTTGGATTTTTTGAGATATCTTATCTACAAGGGATTTTTGAATTTCTCTATTTTACTTCAACTTCTTATATTACTCTTTTCTAATATATGTATATATGTAAATGTTTAAAAAAATATGGAAAATATTTACCTTTTATAGAATAGTTATTATAATAAGGAATGTTCATTTTGAAGAAATTAAAGGGGTTTATCTTTTATTTTAAAGTGATTTTTGTTTTTAGACGAAGATAGAAATATTTTGAAATCAAGATTTGGGGAACATTTATATATACATTGTTGAAATAAAAGAACAGATTTAGAAATGGTATTTGATAAATAAAAGAATAGATTTTAAACGATATTTTATAAAAGGAAAATTAATATCATTTTAATAAATTAGATTTATATTAATATGTGGAATGATCGGTTTATGGAAAGTATTTGACTCTAATTTGGGAACTGAAGTTCGTGATAAATTATGAGGTTTATAAAAGGCAGTTTTATAATGGAAATTTCTAAATGGAATTTAATAATAGAATTTATAAATGATATTTCATAAAGGAGATTTATAAAAAAGAGCTTTTTTGAGGAGATTTAGAAAAAAAAAGAGTTTTATTTATTAAAAGGAGTTTTATTTATATAAAAGAGCTTTAATTATATAAAAGAGTTTATGAATATAAAAGAGTTTATAAATATAATCGATTTATAGAAATGAGTTTTTGTAAATATAGGAAAGATTTTTAGAAAGGAATTTTATAAGGAGCTTATAAAAGGAATAAGACTTGATTTTCCGTAAATGATTGTTTTAAATACGGTGGTATGGAAAGTGTCCTTTTTATACTTAACACCAAATTCCAAAGTATGGAAACTCGTCTCTATCTTAAGAATTAAGAATGTATATCGAGACATAGTTAGTTTTCTAACATCCGATTTTGTTGGTTATCGATGGATAGTACTATTTGAAATCCGTCTTTATGTGCGGCGTGGTCTTATGGGATACCGTTATTTTAAAAGGTTTTATAACATTAAAATCTATATGATGTGTGTTTCTCATGCTGGTTTACCAGTTTGATCCAGGCGTTATTTTCTTATAATGCTCTATTTAGAGTGAGAATATTTTAAGATCTAGTTTGTATGCTTTGGAGCTTCAGGAGACGAGATGGATGCCTTCAAGACGTATTCGGTAATGACCCGTAAATTTTCGACTATTTAAATTGTTAAATAAATATATTTAGGTAATTAAATATGGAAAGAAATAAAAAAATTGTAATTTAATAATGAAATGAATGCTAAAATGAAATGTAACAATGGTAATTAAAACTAATTATTAACAATTAAAATGAAGTTCCAATAATGAAATAATGAAAATTGTCATACTTGGTTATAAAATTAAATATAAGAAACAAATGTAAATATTTAATTATTGTACGAAATAGAGAGCTAATGGTAATTAAATAAAATCAATATTATGTAAGAATTGTAACACTTAGTTGTGAGTAATGAATTCATAAGTGTAATTAAAAGTTATGGTAACGATTGTTATAAGCTACCTATTTATTTGGTCTATTAATTAAAATAAAAAATCAATTACAAATAAATGTCGATAAAATGTTACATTAATGTGGAATAAGACCATAACTGTAATGTGAACGTAATCAAAGGAATAGAAAAGGTTAATTTTATTAATAAGGTAATAATGAACTTAAATATTGGAATTGAGTCAAATCAATTTATTGGAATTCAATTTGTAATAAATGGATTTATTATAAGTAAATGAAATTAAAATACTACGTTAACTGAAATTAGATGAAATTGGACATTATTAATGCACTAAGATATAAACCATGATAATTATACCATAAAATGAAATTGATTGAATATTAAATGGAAAGCAAATTTAATTGAGTTATTAGAAATTTAATTTATAATCTCTAAATATACTGAAATTTAAAACTTTGAAATTGGTGAAATATGCAACATTAAATTTATATGGGAATTTGTTACAAAGAGTTATAAATTACTGAGTAAGCCAAAATGATAGGAGTTGTAAATAATTAAAACTTGAATTGAAAGTGATTTAATTAATTTAATATTAATTTATTTAATAAACTGAAATATAGCCATTTTGGCCACTGGCTTGGATTTCGACAAAACCAGTTTTACCATATCCGTAACAGTGAATTATTGTAGGATTTCACGTTTCGTACCGATCGGACTTGTCATTTGATCGTACGGGCTCGAAACGCCTAGAAATCAACTTAATTGAAATCAATTTGAAATAAGATGATTTTGGCATAACTTTTCATACGATGGAATTAGGATTTGAAACCTATTCCATTTAGTTCAAAATATTTGAAAACATCTATTTTGATACATGGGTTGGTCCATTTGCGTTCCAGATGCAGAACGGGTTTCCGGGTCATTTTTCGTTCAACGTGTAAATCAATCGAATCCATTCATTCTATTTCTGATCTGCCTATAAATACCTCGTAAGAAACCCTAGGTTGTTTCTATTCTCATTTGTCTGTACATATATTCTTTCTTAACTCCTCATTCCAATGGCAGACAAAACCTAATTTCCAAACCTCAATTTCAAATTCAAGACCAAATCAAAAATTCAAACTCCTCAAACTATATCGAATTATATATCGATTTGAAGCTCTCGAAGAGCGCAAGTCAATTATGTGATTTGTTTCTCGATCTGGGTTACTGTGGGGCCGAAATTGGCTAGTTTATCGTCGGCCGTTCGTATTAGGTTATTGGTTTCGAAGGTGGATCTTCAATGGTTTGGCGATCGGTCGGTGCTGGAGCGAAGAGGAGGCGAGCAGTTCGCATCTGTAGTGTTCGTTCACCTCAGAGCTCGTTGAATTCACTGTGATTGGCTGTTCAAGTTGGCGATGGTGATGGTGGTTCATGGAGTCGGAGTAGTTTGCGTCTTTAGGGGAGGGGCGCTGGAACAAGGGCGTTGCCACGGCATGCATCGATCGTCGGTCAGTCGAGGCTCTGGGCGTATGCACAATGGTCAACGGCAAAGGATTGGCAGCTCGAAGTAGGTTTGAACTCGAATTCTTCGGTGCTACGGATAGAGAGTACGTGTAGCTGATGTGTGCAGGTTAATAATTTTTATTTTTCTTGTTTTAAATTCAAATCCTATATGTTCTAATACGTATAACTTTTACATACGAGGTCCAATTCACGCGTGGTTTCTTGCATTGTGATCGTATCAAAATTCCAGACATTTTGACATTGGTTTGGACGAATTTAGAGACTGTTTGATTGGCTTAAATTGGATTTAAATTCAATTTAAACTCAAAGGTGAGTGTTTTAACCCACTCACAACTTATAAAATTTCTTATGTTTGTTAAATTAAATTATGATGCGAATGGAAATTTATTTATGACTGTTTGGTATATTTTGAATCATCACCTCAGTTAATTTGAATTTATTTGGATTAAATAGTTATTTAATTTCATATTGAATATAAACTGCCAGTAAATACTCGTTATCGATTATTAGTTCTATATTGATATTTATTGATTGTTCTGGATGATGATTGTGATGGATGTTGATTATTGATATTAGTTGAATGGATGTCGTATTTTATATCGTTATAAACTACAAGTTCACTATGGGTTGAAATGGTACATACCTAAACGATCTATAGAATAGGGAAAAATCATTCTGGGTTGAAATGATAGACTCGAGCGATTTTTTATGGATTTTAATATTAATTCGGGAATGCAGTTTGAAATGATATATAACCGTAAAATATTAATTTGTGGATTAAAATGATAAATATCTGTATCACTTGACCCTAGGGTAGACAATTATATACGGACACCGGATTGGTTAAATTAAATGACTTTAAAATCTTTAAATTTTTGAATTTAATAAAATGATATTTTGAGATGGAAATTTGATTTATATAAATTGAAGTATTATTGAAAGATCAAATTTTGCATTGAAATGTGAATTGGTTTAAATAGGAATTTCTTTAAGAAATTAAATTGGAAGTCTGAAGTTAAACTTTTAAGTATAAATGAAATTCTATTGAAATTGGGTTATTGAATTAGTTGAAAATAACTTTGAAATATTTTGAAAATTGGAGTAATCCGAATTAATATTTGAACATGGATTTAAACGATAGAAAATTCAATAGTTATTGAAATTTGAAAATTGAAAGGTTTGGAAATTGGGTTTGTCGATTTGGAAATTTAAATTGGTCCAAATGTGTTAAAATGAATGAATAGTTTAATTTGATATAAATTCCAAATTCACACTTTAATATAAACTGCTTTAAAATATATTATTTAAATTTTCTAATTATTAAGATTTTCAATTTTATTAAACTATTTAACTAGTATTAACTATATAAATTAATTTGATCTATTTAAAACCAATTTGATTTATTTTAAACTAATTAAATCATTTTAATTTATTTTAAATATAATTAATCTATGTTAAAGTTATGTAATCTATTTTAATTATATTTAATCTAAATTTAATATGTTTAACATCTTAAATCAAATTAAAAGTACTTTACCTATAATTAAACTATTTTGGAGTATTTTAACTATTTATAATTATTTAAACTATTTCCAAATTCCAGATTAAGTAAAGTGGAAGTGTTTAAATTCAATTCAATTGGTTTAAAAAGAGAATATAGTTAAATGATGTTATAACCTAAGTTGGAATTATAATAAATTGAAATGATGATTTTGAAGTAAGGACTTAACCTGTTTTGGAAATATGATTTTTGGAAGAAATATGATTTGAAAGTGGTATAGTTTTTTAGAACATGATATTTTGATATAAATTGTGAATTTGACTTTGAAAGGAAATATAATTATCGAACTAAGATTTCAAAGATTTAGAAAGTAAGTAATGATTTCGAAAGTGATATGGTTTGAATTGAATATTATATTTTGACATCAATTATGAAATGATTTTAGAAATGTAAAAGAACCATCCGGTGTGTAATAAGCGATTGGTTGTCAAAGAGACTGGGATCGGATGTTATCATACTCTCTGCCAATATCGAAAACCACTTTGACAACTATGTACGCGGTGGAGATTCAAGAATGAAGTGGGATGGTGGAGACGATCCTATATGAGGTATATACGTGGACCCGACTCCCGTGAGTTAGCATAAAGTGGCTAAAACAGGAGCAATTGACAGGACAAGTGAGGTCATTCCTCTGATTGGGCACACTCCATCAATATATATTCTGATTTTGTGATTTATTCGGTGGCCACCTTCGATTATTACTCGGGAGTGTGTTTCGAGTTGGGCGGTAGTTGCGGCTATGCGTTACCAGCAGTCCTGAAGTGTAATAAGTATATCTACCCTTGCATTGCCTAGTTGTGCCACCTTAGAACGCCTTCTACGAGTTTGTTTTATGTCGTACCTATGGGGTATCCTCTAGTGGCCCCAGTTTATGGGGTGTTACGGCAATGTATAGACTATTGACATTATAAAATGTGTTAAGAGGGATATGGGTAATGCCTTAACGCTATTTTAATAGTTTACTTTACCATAGACACTATTATAATAGCGTATATTACTACATAGTAGATAGTTTTACGGATCCTTAGGAGGTGTGAATTCCAAGCACCTCTTAAGTTACTGCACTCACGTTAGACACTGGCTAGGAGATGTCAAACCCCGTAAACATATCTGACGTCGTTCCACTCATATTTATTTACCGTTGATTTAACTTACATAAGATCTTTTAGTTCTGACTCGAGTGTTTTGTCTTTTCAATTCACTTGGGTCAGCTTAAGCATTTCAGGATTTGAAGACTTTATTTCTAGCGGACGAAGATGAAGTTTGTGCTACCATTATTTACTATATCTATTCCACTGCATTCTAACTGTTTTGCTGCATTTGTATGTTTCTTTCTGGTTAATGTAACTCTGATTTTGTATTGTATAAGTACAATCAAATGTTTTGTACACAGCTTCATGAACTATAATTTGATTATTATATTTTGTCATTCTGCTGTGAGATTCTGCTTTGTTTTTTCTTTTCACTGCTTTTCTTATTCACCCCAATAATAATCTGCCATTCTGTATGGTTTGAGTTGGCACGTGTGTTTTCTTAAAATGTGCAAAAAGGCGGGATGTTACATATTCACGTATATTTTATTTCCACTACATTTTTTGGTATTATATTTATCAGCATTTGTGGGGACAAGTTGTTATAACTATCTAGACTGATGATAGAAAGCTACTATGATTTATGTATAAATATCGCGGTTTTCTTTTGTAAATATCTTGTATATTATAAATTAATCTCCTTGTGAGATTCTGTTCTATCTTTTCTTTCTTTTTTCCAACAATCTGTCTTTTCGACACTTGGATGTTGGACATATGAATACTGTGAATGTATTAGTGTCGACTTTTGAGGGTCGAAAAGGCAGGTCATTATAGTTTGGCCCATGGATGGAGAGTAATGTGGTGTAGAGACTTGGATGGGATACTTTTTCAGCTTTTGGGGAAAGATATTCACCAGTTAGCGACTTAATTATGGACCACCAATGGGAAACTAGTAATATCCCTATCACTAGCAATTTGACTAATAAATTCGATATATCCCTACCTATTATGGCATATAAAGTGATATCTAGGTTCGAAAACCAATTAAAAAATATTTCACATTCAAATGGACTTGGGAAGAGGTCAGGCAATCTAATCCAGTGCTGGAATGGGCTAAATTAATTTAGAATAAAGCATGCATACCCAAAATGGTCTTCACAACTTACAAAGCGATTGGGAAGGCCAGCAACTATGGATAGATTGTTAAAATGGAGGTTCTAGCTGAAAATAAGTGTATTTTGTGTAATAACAGTGAAGAAAGCCACATGCACTTATTTTTGAGTGTGAATTTAGCAGGAAAATTTCAAAATTAAACTAGTGGGTATCAGAAATGCAACAGATTTATGTTCAAAGATCTTATACCTGAAGCACGACTAGCACAAGGTGAATCTGTTGTCCACTATCTCCAATATAGCCATTACATCTATAGTTTGGGAAGGAGCATAAAAATAGATGTTTCCAGAAAGTCAAGAAAAACGAAGAATTAGTTAGTAAGCTCATTAAATCAGACATGCAAATTGCTCTAAAAAGGATTGGGAGGAAAGTGCTTACCAGATCCCTGCGAGAAGAATTGGAGGCAGTGTAGAAGCTGGATTTATCGCTACTAAGCAAGGAACTTCAATCTGATGAGGAGCCGCCATGATTTTGTCTTGCTAGTTATAATTTTTAAGTTTCTTTTAGTTCCGTAAAGGAAAAAATATTAGTAAAGTAAGTTTATGTTGGCTTGCATGGATTAAAAGGTTCGCATAATCTTTCTCTGCCTTTTTTCTCCTAAATCAATAAAGCTTTAACCCAATTTCAAAAAAAAATGTTTAATTTTGGAGTTAACAAAGATAAATTAAACTTTTAATTTAGGAAGGAAACAAAAGATTTAGGATTTTACACAATAATCCACTTCTGAAGTTTAAACTGAAATAACATTTACTCTTATGTTAACAATAACCAAAGGAATTATATACAAAATAACAACCATATAACAAAAGAATCAATTTTCAAGGTAAGTTTAAATAATCAACATATATGGTTTATTTACGTTTGTGTATATAAATATTACAAAATTATATCACTTAATAGAAATAGTTTTTCACTCAAAATTGATTTTTTAATAACAATTTCCAAAAAAAAAAATCGAACAACATAGGAACATGTAAATTTGTCGTAAAAAGATTTAGGTCTACGTTATACAAGGAATATGAACAAATAATCAAATGAGATGAAAGATATGGAATATATCAACTAAAGAACATTTAGTCAATTGAAATGTAGAACAAGAGGGGATCCAAATTAAATTATAAGATGAACATACAAACAGATGATATGTAGCATTTATATAATCCAATTGATGTGAACATATTGAATATATGATTAAATTAAATCAAAATATTACCTTAGGATGTTGCCAAAAGTTGCAGCTTGAATGAAGAAGAGAACTCCTAGATTCAATTAAATCATCTTGTAAGGATCTGAATCACCACCGTTAATTCATTTGATTTTGATTTCAATTGAATTCCTTTAAGAATTTCAATACATTGAAACCATGGAATTTTGGCCATGTGAGGGGGGGAGAGAGAGAGAAGAGAAAGAAAAAAGAATCGTTAGGAGAGTGTATAGATGAATTAAAAAATTTATTTTAAAGGAACCCATGAAACCTTACTACTTCCCTCATTTAAAACCTTCCTCCTTTAATTCCTTACTAAATATCATCAAATCCTCCCCTCTCCACTATCATTTAACTCCAATTTAAATATTTTGTCAGTGTCGCATATCGACACATGCGTTTAAAATTTTTATATACGCACTTTATTAAACACTAATGGTATTCAAACTAATCTAATAAAATTTAATAATTAATACATCAAAATGTTAATTAATTTAATTAATATGCAACAAATATAAATTAATTAGATCGTATGGTTTTTCAAAATATTCATCATTATAGTTATATGAGTCAAAGATATAAATTCTTTCAGCAACTAATATCGACAGTTCGAATATTAACGTTCACATATTGCCTTATTTAGTAATGTGACATTTTGGTTGAATTTATCGCTTACACATTTTTTAGTAAATCGGGTTTTAATTATTATAAGCAGTGCCTAGTAGTAACTATTATTACATACATTCTATTCATCAACACAATATCACTTTAGGACTTATGGAATTTGGTTTTGGTCAAAAGTCCAACATCGTAAACATTCAAATTTATTTGTCCAAACACAAAATCCTCAACAACAATAATAATTAGTAACTGTACTACACTAGCCAGAGAATTTGACTTTAAGTAGACTACAACCGACTGTGATACTAACCTCATATAACTGAGTAATAGAATTCTTTATTGAAGAGTTTTTCACTTGTAATGCTTCAACTCAGATCCAATTATAGTCGTTCGAAGGATGTCATGCCACAATATAACTATAATCAAAGTGAAGTGTCCACATTGAAGTTTCATAGTACTCTTAAGTTGGGAGAACTGTGTAACATTATCACTTTAAGATTCTTTGTTTGACCTTAGTCATATCAGTTATAGTCATTTGAAGGACGTCATACCACAGTTTAACTACAATCAAAGTGAAGTGTCCGCATTGAAGTTCCATAGTATTCTCAAGTTGAGAGAACTTTGTAACATTGTCACTTTGAGATTCTTTGTTTGACCTTAGTCATATCAACCAACAAAAAACTCTTTAGTGAGTAATTCCATAGTTATCCAATAACTATTAGTACATAACCCTTTGGTGCTTCCAACATTCATAGTAATAGACAACCCAACATTTGGAGAGCATTACATACTCTAGTCTCAATGGATGGATCAATAATCTGTCTCGAAACATCTAGACTTGGAATATTTAAAATAATATGTTATTGTTATTAAATTTCTCATAATTACAACATATTGTAATTACTATCACATAACTTATCATTTATGGATTCTCATTTCAATACACTTTAAATTAATTACTTATTTAATTATGTCACAATATAACAAGTATTTAATAGAAAGAAAACACCTTTTATTTTGAATAAGATTAGTTATCGAGTTAGATATATGTAACAATGAGACGACCCGACTTTTTCTCCATAAAAAGTCGTATCATCCTTAAGAAAGAAAGTGATAGAAAAGAGAAAAGAAAGAAGAGAAAGAAGAAACAACACAAGAATCTCAACAGCGGAACGAATAAATTATATTAATAACATAAGTATTACATAGTATACATCAAATATCAGAGTTACACAGACAATACATCACATACTAGACAGTTATAAACATCTGTCTAGTTATTACAACTCAATACATTACAGAAAACACTCAGAGATACCAACACAGCGGAAAACTATATAACTATACACGGAAGCCTCCTACTCCATTTGCTCCTCCACAATTCGTCAAAGCTAACCTGAATCCTAACTTGAATTCCCTTGACTACTCGTAAAAATTTGAGTACCCAAGAGTTAAAGAAAAATAGAAATAACTCCGGGTCAGACATGGGTCTGGCGTGAGTAACAGGTTAAAGTTGCTTAACTTTGAAAAACCTTTGAAAAGAAAAGGTATCACGTAAGACTTCCCACACATAAACATGGAAAAGTTTTTACCTTACGCTAACCAAAACATTTGATAGGAAATCCGATGATATTATAATAGTGTCTAGGGTTTTCAAGTAAATAAGAAATAGCTGAAATTGTTACATGATTAAATTCCAGCTACTAGCCACAAAAGTGGGTAATACAATCAAAACCGTTGGCACTTATTAGATTTTGGATTCCATACAATGGCTGGGCTACTGGGGTACCGCCCGTCACAGTACGTGGCCTAGATCACCGTACCGAGGAGTATGCCCGTTCCCCTGCAATACAAAGCCGGACCCATTCCTTACTGAACAGTTCCGAACAAGACCACCCCGCAGTTGTGATCAGCAACCGCACCACTAAGCCGAAAATAAAGGGACATCTAGACAGGGGTAAATCTTGCTCTCAAGTGGGGGCTACCCACGAAGCCTTGCTGCACCTCCCCTGTTTTAGCCATTCACGGTTGATGAGGCTTGAGGCTACGATTACCTTTATAGGACATATCACTTAGAATGCTCATCGTCCACCTGACGATGTTCTGAAAGCACTCAATTCATACAAGTTCGTTCCGGGTTCGAACGAAACTGAAGGCATTATCTCATTAGACTCATTTTGGAATCACCCTCAGAGTTAACGACAATAACCCTTGCACTCTGAATCACCATCTCGAACCTATAAGTACTATTCCGTCAACTCATTACGGAATCACCCACAGAGTTATACTGACGTATAGCCCTTACACCTCGAGTCTTCACTCGCTCCACTTGGATTAACAACCTAACGCTAATTTGGATCGATGTGGTTTTCGGATATCCAAATATGGAAACCCGATCCCGGTCTTATCGACATCCAAAACATGTCTTTTAAGGCCAAGTTGTTTTAGAGTTTAAAACAATACAATTTATTATCTATATACACACAGATAGATAATTCACAACACAATAGATAATCAACATTATCATTACCAACAGATAATTCATATCAAAATCAGATGATCCATATTATCATCCAAAAGCAAACAATGCATCCATACATTTTCATCTCATAGCTGAGATTACAAACCCTACATGGCAATTAATATCAATCATCAAACATAAGAAATGATCTAATGATCACACCATTTATAATTAATTTAAAATGAATTAAATTAATTACCTAATTTCTATTTAATTTAAAATAAATTAAATTAATTACTTCATCATTAAAATTCCTGCTTAACTTAACCATCAATTGATTACAAATCAATTTATAAATCATCATCTCATTATTCTTCCAATTAATCATTTCAGATTAACAATTCCCTAATTGCAATAAGTAGTTAGCCTTTAATATTAATTCCACAAGTTAATTATACTTGACTCTTTACACATAATTAACTTAGAATTACTTAATTAATTAATTAACTAAAATTAATTACATTAATCCATTATTAATTAACTACTTCATTTATTGATTATTTCTTAATTAATCAATTCTAAATTACATCATTAATTAATTTATTAATGATTTCTGATTACATTTAATCAATCTCTATATAAATTAATTACATTAAGTCATTAATCTGCAATTAATCACATATATATTAATCATCCTTGATTAATGACCATTAAGTAATTAACTACTTTAATTACTCATTACATAAATTAAGTACTCTTAATTAATTATCAAAATTAATCCTTTGATTAATTTAAAGTAATTTAAATCTAAATTACTTCTATAATAAATATCTTTAGTTACATCAAGTAATTATTAATTAATTACTTCCTTAAGTAATTACAATTTCATAAATTGCATAAATAATAATCAAACAATCCACATGTAGTGGTCCAGTGGTTAAGACATAGTGGAGTTGCCACATGTAGTTGTAGTGGCACCGGTTCGAATCCCAGCGGCCACAATAATGAGACATAAGTGTCTGGGCACTATAAATCCCAGTCTAACCAAAGGCCAGGGTAAACATAGTTTCCTTGGCCCCAAAGTTTTTTGTCAAGTTCTAGTGGTCCAGTGGTTAAGACATAGTGGAGTTGCTACATGTAGTTGTAGTGGCACCGGTTCGAATCCAAGTGGCCACAATAATGAGACATAAGTGTCTGGGCACTATAAATTCCAGTCTAACCAAAGGCCAGGGTAAACATAGTTTCCTTGGCCCTAAAGTTTTCATAGTTTCCTTGGCCCCAAAGTTTAATTCCTCTCATGTCCGCTCCTGTAGACCCCCTCCTTTCTCCTCCCATCAACTCAACTGCACCTCCCATACCTATCTTCTCAACCGTATCATCCCTTACCTCTGTAGTCAATTCGGTCCCTGCTCCCCCACCTCCCATTTTGTCAGTACCACCTGTCTCCACCTCTGTCCCCTCATCCCTCAGAGCTAATGTAACTTTGAACTCACCAGTCCTAGTCTCTCCTCCTCCTCCTCCAACCATCCCACATCCCGACCCTCCTGACCCTCTTCCTTTACAATCTGCTACCCATACTCTCCCAGCTAAGGTCGGAAACTCTCTCACCGCTTGTACGAGTGAACAGAAATGGACTTCTCTGTTTAAACACAAACCGAGGAATGCAGGCAAGTACATACCCGTTGACATGACACCAGTGTATGAAGAAGAAGCTTTAGTGCCTCCTAACAAAGTGATAGAAGCTGGTGCTGCTATCTGGAATGACACTATAGTTGGCTTCTTCCTAGACAAGCCACAATCGTACACAGCTGTTGTCCAGAAGTTAAAGTTCATATGGAAACTTAAAGGCGTTGTTTCAGTTAAATCAGATGGTACCATCTTCTTATTCAAATTTACTTGTAGTGAAGACAGGAAAACCATTTTGCTGAGTGATCCTATTATTATGAATAATAAACTATTCATAATTAAACCGTATGATGCAACTGTGAATAATGTTACTGGTACAGTCACCGTTGTTCCAGTATGGGTGCACTTATATAATCTTCCATTATTTGCATGGTCTACACTAGGAATAAACTGGCTCTGTAGTCATTTAGGTAAACTGTTATGTATGGACGAGATGACAGAGAAGCGAGATAGGTTGAACTTTGCGAAGTGCTTGATTGAAGTTAGGCCGGAAAAAGAACTAGTTGATGAATTTTTGGTTAAATTAGTTGAGGGAGGACAGTAGAAAATTTATGTTGAGTATTTTTGAGGCCAGATGTATGCGTTATGTGCAAGAGATTCGGACACAAATCTAAGGACTATGAAAATAATGATGCAAGTAAGACAAAGTGCGATATAGAAAATAGTAGAACTGATAGAGAGGTAGGAAAGAAGGAAAACATAGAGAATGTGCAAGCCCAAAAATATATCAGACCAACCAAGAAGCAGAGCATTAGAAAATGGCAACGTGTTACGAGAAAGAAAATAGATAAAACTGTAAATGAGCTTCACGTGGAGAAAATAGAAGAGGGGTGCGATGAAAAGGTTTCGGCAAAAGGTAATAATGACATACTTGGTATGATGAATACTAGGGAGAAAGAATCAATGGGTAAAGAGACTGAACAATTCAGTGACGAGTCTGATGAACTGGGTGATGAGGAAGAGATAGAAGCTGAGTCAGACAATCCATCTGGAATTATTAATAAAAAGTATAAGGAGAAAACCAAACTGAAAGCAGTATTTAGTGAAGATGTTGAATTAGTTGATAGTTGTTTGTTATCCAAAAAATTTGGTATACTCTATGAACTGGGCGAGGAGGATAATTCATGTGCTAGAGTTAGTGATAGTATGAAAGTGGTTGACAAGATTGGAATAAATGGAGCAATAAATGATAATATCAAAGGAACAAATAAAATTGGCACTACAGAGCAAGAAGAGCAAAAGGAAACAAACGGCAAAAATTCTATGCAAGTAAAGACTGATCATACAAAGCAACTGCATGAGAAGGTAGAAAATATACAAGTCAATACAGTAGCAGCATCTGGAAATATAGAAGGCATGTTAAGCATTGAAAACAAAAGTAATGAAGAACTAGATCCAAGTGACAAGAAAAGTAAAAAGTGCAGAAAAAAGAACTCTTCCCTCAGTAAGGCTACAGAGTTGAATGCAGAAACATGCACGCACGTTGTTGCACGCACAACACAAACAATTCCCCTTCCTGCTTCAGGAAGTGTTCAAGAATCATCTCCCCTCTTTGTTTACACCAACATAAAACCACCAAATGCTTTCAAACAACCCCCCATCAACGTCCCACTCTCCTCCTACCACTCCTTCCACCGCTCCAAAGCTTCCTATAATCTCTGGTCTGACCACCCCCCTAACAAAAGATGGTAATACAAGCAACGAACTTACTCCACTCTCTGTTGCAATTCCAAACTACTTATCCTCTTCACAAGCTGTCACGAGGAGAATGAAAATTGAAATGATAAATGCCCGTGCTCTCCAATGATGACAAATCTTGGAGCATGGAATATACGTGGGGGTCATCACGTCATCAAACTTGACCAATGTAAAGATCTTATCGATGCTCATAAGTTATCCATCTTAGCCATGCCTGAGACAAAGTTAAATCGTGAACTAACACTCAAGGCAGCCAATTACATTAAACCTGATTGGAGCTGTGTACACAACCTCAATGATGCACCATATGGTAGGATCCTAATACTATATAATCCCCTCCAAATCCAAATTACTCCTATCCTCTCCAATTCTCAGATGATACATTGCCATGCACAATCATCCTATGATAATACATCCTTTTATGTGACCTTTGTTTATGCCTTTAACTCTGCAGCGGCCAGAGCAACCTTTTTGGATGTTATTCCAGCTCTACGACAAAACACACACCCATGGATAATTATGGGAGACTTCAACTGTTGTTATAAGCTCTCTGATAGAACTGGTGGTAATCCCCTTTCTCTGAATGAAATAAAACCCCTTGCTAATACCCTGAATCTAGCAGAGTTAATTCCTGTCAGAGCAGTAGGAATGCAATATTCATGGAACAATAAAAGAAAGTATGGTAGTAGGACTTTCTCCAGGATCGACCACACCTTTTCCAATCATGCTGCTCTTACCAAATGGCCACTACTCTTCAGCCTACTTCCCCCTCCACTACTATCAGACCACTGTCCTCAAATTACCCATCTTCGTGGAGCAGACAAGAGAGGAAAAACAAATTTTAAATTTTTTAACTCTTGGATTAAAGAACCGGACTTTAAAAATACTGTATTAAATGCTTGGAGTAAAGAAAAGAATGGTAATCACTTATTTATATTGCAGGAAAAAATAAAAGAAGTTAAAGATGTTTTGAAGCAGTGGTCGTTCAAGAGATTTGGCAAAGGTGACAAATTGAGCTCTTTGAATGGAGAGAAGCTTGCTGAGGTACAAACAGAGATGATGTCCAACGTTACCAACACTAACCTGTCTACAGCTGAGTATAACTTAACCCAACAATATTATGAAGCTTTATCATCTGAAAGTGGCATGATTAGACAAAAGTCCAGGATTAAATGGCATGAACATGGTGATAGAAATAGTGCGTACTTTCACGCTAGTCTCAGAAACAAACACCGTAGAGAGAATATTGCTACCATCAAAGATAAGGATGATCAGCTACATACTACTATTCCTGCTATTCACGATGCATTTGTACAATACTTCACTTCCATATATGGCAATGCGAACAACTTCAACCCTAGCATTGAAGATATTTCACCTAACATTCTTCCTCGAATTACCGATGAAGACTTTACCTTCCTATGCTCTGAAGTAACCTCTGATAAAATTGAGAAAGCGATGTTCTCACTTAACAGTAACTCTTGCGGTGGCCCAGATGGTCTTAACACCAAATTCTACACTACATGTTGGCCATTTGTCTCTACTGATGTCATCAATGCCATTAAGCTTTTCTTTAAAAAATCCAAGCTTTTCAGGTCGTACAACTACACAAATATAGCTCTTATCCCCAAGTTACAAAATGCCCATCATGTCAATGAGTATCGACCTATTTCATGCTGCAACACCATATACAAATGCATCTCCAAAGTCATTGCTTCTAGACTTAAACTTGTTCTTCCTACTCTGGTCTCCGAAAATCAAGCTGCGTTCCTACCTGGTAGGAACATACTAGACAATATTCTTCTCGCACACTAACTTCTTAAAGGATATAATCGTAAGAATGCATCTCCAAAGGCCATGTTCAAACTTGATATCATGAAAGCTTTTGATACGTTACAATGGGATAGCATTATTCGAATCATGGGTTATATGAATTTCCCACCTCACTTTCTTGCTTGGATATATGAATGCATCTCCACCCTAAGTTATTCGGTCATTGTCAATGGAATTCCTGCTGGGTTTTTTCGCAGTAGGCAGGGCATAATGCAGGGAGACCCGATATCTGCTTATATTTTCATCATGGTGATGGAACTCCTGACTAGATTGATCAATAAGCTTATTGATCAAGGAGAGTTCATGCGACATCAAAAGTGCAGTCAACCGAGTATCTCTACGCTTATGTTTGCTGACGACCTTGTTGTGTTTTGTACGCCGGATATCACAACTGTCAATAATTAAATGAATACGCTTGCTCAGTTTTATGCTATGACTGGTCTGAAGGTTAACATTCAAAAATCTGAACTCATCTTGGCTGGTGTCAGCGTTGAACAGGAGGAAGCTATATCTCACGTTACTGGTCTATATTCTAATCCAAATACAGTTACATACTTAGGGCTCCCTCTGACAACATCTAGAATAACAACTAATCATTGCCTACCTTTATATGAGAGGATTACAGCGAGACTAAATTGCTGGACAACGGTTAAACTAAGCCAAGCAGGTAGACATACCTTAATTAAGTCTGTTATATTTTTTATGCAAGTATATTGGGCAAGAACCTTTGTGTTACCCATAAAGCTTATGAAAATGATTACTAGTGCATTTATGCGATTTCTTTGGACGGGAAGAACAAATGGCAGATATATTGCCCCAGTTAAATTTAGTAGAGTTGAACTCCCCTTGAATAGAGGGGGTCTTGGTATCATCAACTTAAAGCAATGGAATAAGGCGGTGTTTGTTAAACACGTGGATACCTTCTTCAACTATACTGAAAGCATATGGGCAGAATGGTCACGAAATTATGTTGTTAAAAATAGAAGCTTTTGGAAAATGAGCAGGCCGCAGAATCTTAGTTGGACTTGGCAGAGTATATTCAAGATAAAGGAAGAGGTTCTTCCTCTCAGTCAAATGAGCATCAATAATGTGTTTAGTGCAAGCTTCTGGGATGATCCTTGGCTCGTTAAGGGGATGATTCTTAGAAGGCACCTAACGTACAACGAGCTAATGCAAACTGGCATTCACCATGCTACTAAGGTAAGGGATGTTCTCAATAATATTCAAAGTTCTAATTCCTTCTCTTCCAATCAGAGAATTCAACGTATTTGGAACCTGATCAGAAGCAATACTCCTCTGGTATCTTCCAATGAAAAGCTTGTTTGGGGTGATAAAAGGACCAAGTTCAAAATTGGCACTGTTTATGAACAATTGACGAAGAACACAGCACAGCCAAGGTGGAAATGGTGCAAGCGTGCATGGCATAAGGAGAGCATGAGAAACAATCTTTTACTCTGGAAAGTGCTACACCGAGCAATACTAACTAAAGCTAAACTTGTGTGCATGGGGATGGATGTTAATATAATGTGTACTTTCTGCAAGGATCAGGTTAAGACCGCAGAGCACTTGTTCTTCGATTGTAAAGACATCAAGCATGTATGGCAGCTTGTCAAGGCTAAGCCCTGTAGGAATGAAACTTCTCATGATAACTTGGATGAATGGAATATCATACATGCGAGAACAGGGTATATACGAAAAGACAAGAGACTATATCTGGCAGTTTTGAAAAGCTTCATAGCTGCGATATGGAAGGAACGAAATAATAGGGTGTTTGAACCAAACAATGCTAAATCTGAAACAATGTTTAATCCTTGGGTGATGCATGAGGTCAAGAATACACTGAGTATGCTCACTTTCAACATTGATCCAGGCATTTATCACTCAATCTAAGAGTGCTATTTTTTTAATTTATTTATGTTTCTGTCTTCTCTCCATTTTGTTTCCAGTTTTTTTTAGCGCTATGTATGCCTCTGTATTCTCTGAGCTTTCTCTATGTTGTCTGTGTTGTAATCTTCTTGGTGCTGCAATAAAGTGGTCGGGGTCCATCCAACCCCGTCGGCCTTGCCAAAAAAAACAATCCATAAATGTTTAAATTAATTTAACTTAATTTAATCTAAATTAATCACATTAATCAAATTAATTACACCAAGTAATTAATTTATTAATTACTTTCATTAAGTAATTAAACATAAACAATTGATTATTATTAATTAATTAATCTAATTAATTATTAAAATTAATCACATTAATTAATTGTTAAATAATCTTAAGTTAATGACCTTCATTAACATTTCTCAATTACTTAATTAAGAGTTAACTTATACAAATCGTTATTAATTATCAATTAATTAATATTTAATTACAATTTAATTAATCTCTAATTATAAATTAATTAAGTTCTAATTAAAAATCTAAATTATCTTTAATCACTTGATTAAATAAATCTTAATTATTAATTAAAATTTAATTAGCAATCCTTAATTATAGATTAATTAACCTTAAGTCTTTAATTAATCAAATTTTAAAAATTATTAATTACTTAATTAATCATCAACATTATTAATTAATTAAATAATTAATTACCCATCTTAATTGTCTTAATAATTTAATGAATCCAATCGTTAAATTTTATTTATCTTTTAGATAAACATTTCTAACTTAATTAAGCATAAAAAAAACAAATTGTTTTTAAATTTACTTTAGATTCCATTTAACTTCATTTTAAACTTAAGATTCAAATTTATCTTAAATAAGATTTTAAAACAATTCAAACTTTTATCTTATATGTTAAAAGAAACATCTACTTTATCAATAAGTTTAAAACAATTTAAATTACAATTCAATTTAAATTCAAATCAATTTAAAAATTACTATTAAATTTCAAAATTGAAATACAACTTTTAAACTCATTCTAGATTTAACTTAACTCTTTAAAACTTTTCTTACAATCTACATCTTCAATTTAAATGCAAATCATTTAATCATTTTAAAGCAATTTTAAATTTAAACCTTTATTTTAAAAACTGTAGTTTAAATTTTATTCCAGATTTAAACTCACTTTAAATTTCTAATTTAAAAATTTAACCTTTCAATTCAAATGCAAAACACATATGCATTTACACTTGTGAGTTTGAAATCAAATTTAAATTTAAAAACATAAATGAATTTAAATCTCAGACAATCTAATTTCAAATTCTTATTCAAATTTCAGATTTTAAAATTCAGTTTAAACTTCAACTTATAATTTAAACTTAACTTTTAAATTTTAAAAACAGAACACAGTTTTCTGATTTTAGATTTAAAACCCAAACTAAAATTTAAAATCTGAATAATTACAAATACCAAAATTTAAATTATTTGAATTTATAACTAAATTCAGGTCCCAAATTAGTTTCAAAATTTTAGTTTGCATTTCTACTTTTCACTTAAATTTTTATAAAACCTGGAAAACAGGTTCCCTGGTTTTGTTTAAAACCTGCAACACAACTTCACTCGAGTCTTCCCTGCATTTTACTTCGAGTCACATGTTTAATTGCTTCGAGTTCAAACCCAATTACCCCGAGACTAACACGAGACCATCCTAACTCCTGTAACCCAACGCCCACCAGAATAACCACATCCCTGTGCACCTGTACAATGCCTCCGGCCGCCGCTGCTCATCATCGCGACCTTCCCATAGTTGTCGACCATTACCTCAGACCGACCGTACACCAATTCCATCAATTAGTACTCGAAATCAAAATCGATCCCAAAATTCAAAACCTGGAACATCTTCCCCCTTCCAATCCCTAATCTGTCAACATCAATTCCTCCCATCTCCTACCATCATCACCTTCCATACTCCGGCGAAGACTACACCAAACCACCATCTACCTATAGGCAAATCCTGGTTGAACTCGATCAACCGTGGAGACCACATTCTAACAAAATCAGTGACCCAATAAAACTAGGGTTCACCACTAAAAATCCTAAATTACAATCTCAAAATTTAATTGTAATCCAATTTAGTAATTTTCCTACAATCTTTGATAGCTACACTATCTCCAGAATCAAATTCACCCAAATCCAATGCAAGCTTCAATTGTGCTTATCAAATATATATGATACAGTAAATTTGAAAACTGTGCTTTGATTTAATCATTAAAAATTGTAATATTATTTTTAAAAATCATAATTTTGAAAGATGTTTTGAATTGAATTTCTGAAACATTGATTTGCAATGTTTTATATCTTCACTTATAAAGATTCAATTGCTCTGCTACTTATTTTACAGTAAATTTCATTTAATAATAATTTTTAACTTTTTTTTACTTTTAATAAAATCTTACAGTCTAAACTCTGAAACCAACATACAAATCTTATTTAAATCCTACAATTTAACAAAGACTAATTAAAGATATAAGAATTTAAGTAAGACTTGTGTCAGTAAACAAAACAGGATAAGGGAGTTTAACAGCATACACACCAATACATTTGTACATCAGACAAGTTAAATTATAACCATATGCAATATTTATATTTTAGTACACTAGCATGCAACAGATTTAACCTTTAATTTTTAAAAGAAAAGTTACTCACCAGGAATTAAAACGCAGACAGAACCCAGATTTGAGCATGCAGAGCATAATTTGAAATCCCCTGTGATACTAGCTTGAATGCCCTTTAAAACTTAAACTCCAAAAACTGAAATGCTTGTTTGATTCTTTGAAACTTTTAAACTTGAATGTTGTAGATGTCTTTGTCCAGCTTTAAAATGCTATTGCTTATTGATTTACAATCTTACATGCATGCTGGCTACAGATTGAAGAATGCAGTGACTAATTCCCAGATTTTTTTTGAAAAAAATGAATGCATGCTTTTTAATTGCATGTTGAACCTGAGTTACAGGTTATGATTATGAAGAGGGATTTGATTTTGCAGGTTTTGAGGAGTTATTCACAGCTTGAAGAAAGAAGAAAAAAACTTTGCATTTTGAAAATATTTTACAGAGAAAAAATTGCAAGGAAGTGATGTGCAGGATTTTCATTTTGAAATTGAGGATTTGATTTTGAATCTGAAAATGATTTGTATGTTTTCAGATTTGTTTTGAGTTCATGCCTTAAGTTTCTTAACTTTTGATTTTTAGAAGGAAAAAGGAATTGAAGAGAAGAGGCATTTTTTTTATAAGATGAAAATATGATTTAATTAAAATCAAAGAAAAATAAAATTACAACATGACACTTGGCTTAAGCTATTAACACTTGTTAATTTACTCACTTAAATACTCAACACATGTTAACTTAGGTTTTTAAGATGCTTACACATGTATCTTTTAAGTAATTAGTAATTTAGATTAAGTGTTAAAGAAAGTTTAAACATTGTTAATTAGTTTTAATATTTAGTTATGTATAGATAAATAATTAAAGAATAAACCAATTATAGTTATAAATAAAAAAAATATACAAATAAATCATTTGAATAATATTTTAAATTTCATATTAAATAAACAAATCACACTTTATAGATCAATATTTTAAAAAGAATAACACAAACATATTTGTTACTTATTTTAAATATTCAAATTTAAATTAAAATGAATTTTAAACCAATATAACATTTATCTCACATATTTAAAATCATTTAGTTATTTTATTAAATATTTTTGAAAAGCTTAAATCCAAAATCACAATTCCCAATTTCAAAATATTAAAATTATGCTATGCTAATTTAATTAAAAACAACTTATCTATTTATAATATATATAAATACATATACATTATTAAATAGAAAATAAATTCATTAGTTTATTAAAAATAAATTCACAGATTAAATATTTTAAATAAAGAAGATTATTAAATCAAATCAAATTTATTATCAAAAATTATCAATTCAATTTAAATTTAAAAACAGGTTATTAAATTTAAATTGCCATAAATTCCGGGATATTACAATCCTTCCCCCTTAAAAGAATTTCGTCCCCGAAATTTAAAAAAAGGTAATTTAATTATCTATTAACAGATTTTGTTTTAAAATACAGCACGTGTTAATCATATGTTAACAACCATAGCAACTAATTCACATAATCAGAACAAATCTAATTATCCAAAAGAATTTTGGATAAAGCTTTCACGAGTTTCCCCGGTGTGTGTGTGTGTGTATGTATGTATATATATATATATATATATATATATATATATATATATATATATATATATATATATATATATCGGGATACTCACTCTATAAAATATAATCAATCAATACTACTAAGCTATAGAGCTCCTGTCAACAATTCTAAACAGAATATCAGACTACAGACGAGTCTGACTCAACAACCAAACCTCCTAATCTGCTGGTTCTACAACAAGAAATATCAAACACGTACCCCCTCAGAGATACGTGAAACACTCTGAATCCCAGTTATCTAAACTAGCAATTCAACTCTAGAAAACCAAAGACTCATCTTACCAAAACACAGAAGAAACCCAAAACACTACGGAGCTAGCTTCCTAAACTTATAGCTCCCTGGATCAGAGAAAAACTTATCCAAAACCAAATCTCCGATTCCAGAATCCAAATTTCTCTGCCTCTTATCCATAAAACTCTTCGGATGATCCTGGGCTACCAACATCCCTCCTAATCAGCTCAACTCTTGTTGATTCCATTAGAAACATACTGGATCAAAACAATCGAATGATCTCCTCTAGATCACTCAAAAACCAAGAACACAAACCCTGCTTCTCAACAACAGAAGACAGAACAAACTTCTTCTTATCCGAAAAAGACAAAACAGAAACACCCCCAAACTGCTTCCGCTGCACAACTCTGATCCGAAGTAGAAAAAAATGCTGAAGAACATGAGCACAAATCAGACAAACCAGCACAGAAATATGGTTCCACGGATCCATAAGAAAACTTAGATGTTTCTCCGAAATCTGAGTTGCTTCACCAACTTCTATCTCAAGGAACCATCCATCTACTAACTAAACTACCAGTTCCATTCCTGGAAAGAAAACTCGATCTTCAGATGTGGACAAACCTTCGACTTCTTAGAAGAAATCCGGACAATCTCCAACAATCCAAAAGAACACACTATCACAAGTCACTTTTGCGATCAACTCAGCCTAAATCCAAAGAAACTGCTCTCTCTCAACCAAACAGAACAACTTATGCTGACCTAGCCAACTCACCAGAGAAACGAGTCCACTTTGCTGCTTCTGAACTCCACTTCAGAAAAACTACTCAACCAGAAGACTCCTTCCAACTCAGAACACTCTGCTAAACTCAGCCACATCACCGAGCAGACTTACTTCTTACTCTTGTTCCAAAGAAACATCTTTGGAAATATCCATAGTCACTGCATCTCATCACGCAGCTACCACTTCCTGAGATATCAAGATATCATCACTCACTTGCTTCAGCCCAATCGACAGATCAAAACTCAACTCTATGCTTCAAAGATGAACTCCAAACCTTAATAGGTTTCCTTCAGAGATCGATGAAGAATTTCATCACTACAGAACTCACTCGAGACGGTATTAGGTCTACAGTCTCGACAAATACACTTCCAACCTCATCCATTCAAATTCCAACCAATGGTAGTCGTGTTACACACACTTCTACCTCATCTACCTTTATAACTTACATTGGAAAATACAAATACGCTCTCTCAAGATAGACACCATTACAGAGCCTAGGTATTCACTCAATGTAATGCTCTGATACCAACTGAGACGACCCGACTTTTTCTCCATAAAAAGTCGTATCATCCTTAAGAAAGAAAGGGATAGAAAAGAGAAAAGAAAGAAGAGAAAGAAGAAAAACACAAGAATCTCAACAGCGGAACGAATAAATTATATTAATAACATAAGTATTACATAGTATACATCAAATATCAGAGTTACACAGACAATACATCACATATTAGACAGTTATAAACATCTGTCTAGTTATTACAACTCAATACATTACGAAAACACTCAGAGATACCAACACAGCGGAAAACAATATAACTACACGCAGAAGCCTCCTGCTCCATTTGCTCCTCCACAATTCGTCAAAGCTAACCTGAATCCTAACCTGAATTTCCTTGGCTACTCGTAAAAATTTGAGTACCCAAGAGTTAAAGAAAAACAGAAATAACTCTGGGTCAGACATGGGTCTGGTGTGAGTAACAGTTTAAAGTTGCTTAACTTTGAAAAACCTTTGAAAAGAAAAGGTATCACGTAAGACTTCCCACACATAAACATGGAAAAGTTTTTACCTTACGCTAACCAAAACATTTGATAGGAAATCCGATGATATTATAATAGTGTCTAGGGTTTTCAAGTAAATAAGAAATAGCCGAAATTGTTACATGATTAAATTCCATCTACTAGCCACAAAAGTGGGTAATACAATCAAAACCGTTGGCACTTATTGGATTTTGGATTCCATACAATGGCTGGGCTACTGGGGTACCGCCCGTCACAGTAGTGGCCTGGATCACCGTACCGAGGAGTACGCCCGCTCCCCTGCAATACAAAGTCGGACTCATTCCTTACTGAATAGTTTCGAACAAGACCACCCCGCAGTTGTGAACAGCAACTGCACCACTAAGCCGAAAATAAAGGGACATCTAGACAAGGGTAAATCTTGCTCTCAAGTGGGGGCTACCCACGAAGCCTTGCTGCACCTTCCCTGTTTAAGCCATTCCCGGTTGATGAGGCTTGAGGCTACGATTACCTTTATAGGACATATCACTTAGAATGCTCATCGTCTACCTGACGATGTTCTGAAAGCACTCAATCCACACAAGTTCGTTCCGGGTTCGAACAAAACCGAAGGCATTATCTCGTTACACTCATTTTGAATCACCCTCAGAGTTAACGACAATAACCCTTGCATTCTGAATCACCATCTCGAACCTATAAGTACTATTCCGTCAACTCATTACGGAATCACCCACAGAGTTATACTGATGTATAACCCTTACACCTCGAGTCTTCACTCGCTCCACTTGGATTAACAACCTAACGTTAGTTTGGATCGATGTGGTTTTCGGATATCCAAATATGGAAACACGATCCCGGTTTTATCGAAATCCAAAACGTGTCTTTTAAGGCCAAGTTGTTTTAGAGTTTAAAACAATACAATTTATTATCTATATACACACAGATAGATAATTCACAACACAATAGATAATCAACATTATCATTACCAACAGATAATTCATATCAAAATCAGATGATCCATATTATCATCCAAAAGCAATCAATGCATCCATACATTTTCATCTCATAACTGAGATTACAAACCCTACATGGCAATTAATACCAATCATCAAACATATGCAATGATCTAATGATCACACCATTTATAATTAATTTAAAATGAATTAAATTAATTGCCTAGTTTCTATTTAATTTAAATAAAATAAATTAATTACTTCATCATTAAAATTCCTGCTTAACTTAACCATCAATTGATTACAAATCAATTTATAAATCATCATCTCATTATTCTTCCAATTAATCATTTCAAATTAACAATTCCCTAGTTGCAGTAAGTAATTAGCCTTTAATATTAATTCCACAAGTTAATTATACTTAACTCTTTACACATAATTAACATATAATTACTTAATTAATTAATTAACTAAAATTGATTACATTAATCCATTATTAATTAAGTACTTCATTTATTGATTATTTCTTAATTAATCAATTCTAAATTACATCATTAATTAATTGTTAATGATTTCTGATTACATTTAATCAATCTCTTTATAAATTAATTACATTAAATCATTAATCTGCAATTAACCACATATATATTAATCATCCTTGATTAATGACCATTCAGTAATTAACTACTTTAATTACTCATTCCATAAATTAATTACTCTTAATTAATTATCTAAATTAATCCTTTGATTAATTTCCAGTAATTTAAATCTAAATTACTTCTATAATAAATATCTTTAGTTACATCCAGTAATTATTAATTAATTACTTCCTTAAGTAATTACAATTGCATAAATTATATAAAGTAATAATCAAACAGTCCACAAATGTTTAAATTAATTTAACTTAATTTAATCTAAATTAATCACATTAATCAAATTAATTACACCAAGTAATTAATTCATTAATTAATTTCATTAAGTAATTAAACATAAATAATTGATTATTATTAATTAATCTAATTAATTATTAAAATTAATCACATTAATTAATTGTTAAATAATCTTAAGTTAATGACCTTCATTAACAATTCTTAATTACTTAATTAAGAGTTAACTTATACAAATCATTATTAATTATCAATTAATTAATATTTAATTACAATTTAATTAATCTCTAATTATAAATTAATTAAGTGCTAATTAAAAATCTAAATTATCTTTAATCACTTGATTAAATAAATCTTAATCATTAATTAAAATTTAATTAACAATCCTTAATTATGGATTAATTAACCTTAATTAATTAACCTTAAGTCTTTAATTAATCAAATTTTAGAAATTAGAAATTACTTAATTAATCATCCGCATTATTAATTAATTAAATAATTAACTACCCATCTTAATTATCTTAATAATTTAATGGATCGAATCATTAAATTTTATTTATCTTTTAGATAAACGTTTCTAACTTAATGAAGCATAAAAAAACAAATTGTTTTTAAATTTATTTTAAATTCCATTTAACTTCATTTTAAACTTAAGATTCAAATTTATCTTAAATAAGATTTTAAAACAATTCAAACTTTTATCTTATATGTTAAAAGAAACTTCTACTTTATCAATAAGTTTAAAACAATTTAAATTACAATTCAATTTAAATTCAAATCAATTTAAAAATTACTTTTAAATTTCAAAATTGAAATACAACTTTTAAATTCATTCTAGATTTAACTTAACTCTTTAAAACTTTTCTTACAATCTACATCTTCAATTTAAATGCAAATCATTTAATCATTTTAAAGCAATTTAAATTTAACCTTTATTTTAAAAACTGTAGTTTAAATTTTATTCCAGATTTAAAAACCCAGATTTAAACTCACTTTAAATTTCTAATTTAAAATTTTAACCTTTCAATTCAAATGCAAAACACATATGCATTTACACTTGTGAGTTTGAAATTAAATTTAAATTTAAAAACATAAATGAATTTAAATCTCAGACGATCTAATTTTAAATTCTTATTCAAATTTCAGATTTTAAAATTCAGTTTAAACTTCAACTTATAATTTAAACTTTACTTTTAAATTTTAAAATAGAACACAGTTTTCTGATTTTAGATTTAAAACCCAAAGTAAAATTTAAAATCTGAATAATTACAAATACCAAGATTTAAATTATTTGAATTTATAACTAAATTCAGGTTCCAAACTAGTTTCCAAATTTTAGTATGCATTTCTACTTTTCACTTAAATTTTTATAAAACCTGGAAAACAGGTTCCCTGGTTTTGTTTAAAACCTGCAACACAACTTCACTCGAGTCTTCCCTGCATTTTACTTCGAGTCACATGTTTAATTGCTTCGAGTTCAAACCCAATTACCCCGAGACTAACACGAGACCATCCTAACTCCTGTAACCCAACACCCACCAGAATAACCACATCCCTGTGCACCTGTACAATGCCTCCGGCCGCGCTGCTCATCATCGCGACCTTCCCATAGTTGCCGACCATCACCTCAGACCGACCGTACACCAATTCCATCAATTAGTACTCAAAATCAAAATCGAGCCCAAAATTCAAAACCTGGAACATCTTCCCCCTTCCAATCCCTAATCTGTCAACATCAATTCCTCCCATCTCCGACCATCATCACCTTCCATACTCCGGCGAAGACTACACCAAACCACCATCTATCTATAGGCAAATCCTGGTTGAACTCGATCAACCGAGGAGACCACATTCTAACAAAATCAGTGACCCAATAAAACTAGGGTTCACCACTAAAAATCCTAAATTACAATCTCAAAATTTAATTGTAATCCAATTTAGTAATTTTCCTATAATATTTGATAGCTACACTATCTCCAGAATCAAATTCACCCAAATCCAATGCAAGCTTCAACTGTGCTTATCAAATATATATGATACAGTAAATTTGAAAACTGTGCTTTGATTTAATCATTAAAAATTGTAATATTATTTTTAAAAATCATAATTTTGGAAGATGTTTTGAATTGAATTTCTGAAACATTGATTTGCAATGTTTCATGTCTTCACTTATAAAGATTCAATTGCTCTGGTACTTATTTTACAGTAGGTTTCATTTAATAATAATTTTTATTTTTTTTTACTTTTAATAAAATCTCACATTCTAAACTCTGAAACCAACATACAAATCTTATTTAAATCCTACAATTTAACAAAGACTAATTAAAGATATAAGAATTTAAGTAAGATTTGTGTCAGTAAACAAAACAGGATAAGGGAGTTTAACAGCATACACACCAATACATTTGTACATCAGACAAGTTAAATTATAACCATATGCAATATTTATATTTTAGTACACTAGCATGCAACAGATTTAACCTTTAATTTTTAAAAGAAAAGTTACTCACCTGGAATTAAAATGCAGACAGAACCCAGATTTGAACATGCAGAGCATAATTTGAAATCCCCTGTGATACTAGCTTGAATGCCCTTTAAAACTTGAACTCCAAAAACTGAAATGCTTGTTTGATTCTTTGAAACTTTTAAACTTGAATGTTGTATATGTCTTTATCCAGCTTTAAAATGCTATTGCTTATTGATTTACAACCTTACATGCATGCTGGCTACAGATTGAATAACGCAGTGACTAATTCCTAGATTTTTTTGAAAAAAATGAATGCATGCTTTTAAAATTGCATGTTGGACCTGAGTTACAGGTTATGATTATGAAGAGGGATTTGATTTTGCAGGTTTTGAGGAGTTATTCACAGCTTGAAGAAAGAAAGAAAAAACTTTGCATTTTGAAAATATTTTACAGAGAATGATTTGCAGGGAAGTGATGTGCAGGATTTTCATTTTGAAATTGAGGATTTGATTTTGAATCTGAAAATGATTTTTATGTTTTCAGATTTGTTTTGATTTCATGCCTAAAGTTTCTTAACTTTTGATTTTTAGAAGGAAAAAGGAATTGAAGAGAAGTGGCATTTTTTTATAAGATGAAAATATGATTTAATTAAAATCAAAGAAAAATAAAATTACAACATGAAACTTGGCTTAAGCTATTAACACTTGTTAATGTACTCACTTAAATACTCAACACATGTTAACTTAGGTTTTTAAGATGCTTACACATGTATCTTTTAAGTAATTAGTAATTTAGATTAAGTGTTTAAGAAAGTTTAAACATTGTTAATTAGTTTTAATATTTAGTTATGTATAGATAAATAATTAAAGAATAAACCAATTATAGTTATAAATAAAAACAATATACAAATAAATCATTTGAATAATATTTTAAATTTCATATTAAATAAACAAATCACACTTTATAGATCAATATTTTAAAAAGAATAACACAAACATATTTGTTACTTATTTTAAATATTCAAATTTAAATTAAAATGAATTTTAAACCAATATAACATTTATCTCACATATTTAAAATCATTTAGTTATTTTATTAAATATTTTTGAAAAGCTTAAATCAAAAAATAAATCATAATTCCTAATTTCAAATATTAAAATTATGCTATACTAATTTAATTAAAAACAACTTATATATTTATAATATATATAAATACATATACATTATTAAATAGAAAATAAATTCATTAGTTTATTAAAAATAAATTCACAAATTAAATATTTTAAATAAAGAAGATTATTAAATCAAATCAAATTTATTATCAAAAATTATCAATTCAAATTAAATTTAAACACGGATTATTAAATTTAAATTGCCATAAATTCCGGGATATTACAAACAAACTACATAATTGCGCCTAGGCCATACCCTTAACGCTATCAATTTTCAACCACTAGGATACTCTCGGTAGGATCATTCTATAGTCTTCCAATAATTACAAGTATGTAACTACTTGGTGCCCCCAGTAGCCATAAGGAATACACTACCCTGCATTTTGAGTGCGCTAGATGCTCTGGTCTCATTGGATGCATCGATATCCTTTTCTAAAGACATCATGGTTTGGAATTTTTACACAAAGTATTTTTGGATTATGATTTAAAACTCATGGTTATAACATTTGTAACCACAATCATATAACACTTTATTTAAATATTTTCTATTTATATATTAAATAATTATTTAATCATTTATGTATTTCATAATATAACATTATAAGAAACATAATACAAAAACCCAAAACATACTTTATTTCAAATGAGATTGGTTTCAAAGTTAGGATATGTAACTAATTATATAACTTCCTCTAAGGAATATCTCCTTGACTTTCATAGAGAGCATAACGTACACTAATCTCAATGGATGTATCGATATCCTTTTCTCGATACATCTTGACCAGGAATATTTCAGGGGTAAGAATTTAGATATCGATTCAGTACTCATGGTTACAAACATATTCATAACTAAATTGATAAAATGGTTCTCCTAAGGATTTTCTACTCATATATATGATTAATGTATTTAATTCATATTTATATTATAATATAATAACATGTATAAAAGAAAATAAAATCAGAAACATACTTTATATCGAAAAGTATAGATTACATTAATTTTGCACAACTAATTACATAATTGCCTATAAGGCATACCCTTAACTATGTTAGATGTTATAGCTGTCATTAATAAATATAATTTTTTGCTAAAAGCTGTGAGTGTAAGAGATGTGCATGCCAGTATGAAATATACTCTATGGTTTGATTCTAAAGGAATACATACGTAGTCTATCTCCGTGTTAGGCCACTGGCCTTCAGGCTAGAGTGTGTAGACGTGAGGAAGCAATCAAGTTAGTTGTTTCACCCTTTCCATTTTTTATATTACTATAAGTATTTTTTTATGCCTATGAATTTTCCAGGTTCACTGAGAAGAATGGGAAAGAAGAGGACATTTTATCATGGATCATATCTATATGTTGCCTATTTAGTGTACTTTTGTTGGGTTATTATTATTTTATTTCTACATGTTTAATGATACGTGATAATTTTTAATGCGATGTAAATAAAGAAAAACTATAGACGTTATAATGCTCTTAAGCTATACATTTGTCAAAGTGTTGTGTTGAAATGTTATTTGCTCTATGAGATAAATTAAATGTACATAAAATAGGTATTTTGTAACGACCAACCTTTTCAAACCTCAGAAGTCAACACTAATACATATACGGTATTCACATGTCGAAAAACTAAGTTCCAGGAAGACAGATTGTTTGGGGAAAAGAAAAGGAAGGAAGAATAGAATTTCGTAACGCAATGAATAATCTATATTATAACAATGATCTTTACATAAGAGAAAACTTTTATGTACACAATCAAAGCAAACTATCATATAATAAGCCTGGACAATTATAACAGCCTATCCTTACAAATGCTGATCAATACGCGAAACTTCAGCGAAATAAAATAGAATATACAAGAGATATGTCTCGAGCATCCAACTCGTCTCCTAAGATCCAAAGCAACCAAATCTAAATCTGGAAAATATGCTCGATCTAACCCGAGCATTATAAGTAAATAACACCCAAATCAGTCTCGTAAAACTAGCATGAGAAACTCAAATCATAAGGAATTTTATTATAACTTAAGAAAAAATCTTTTAAAATCAAAGGTATCTTGTAAGACCACTATACACATAAACACGGATGGGTTTACGATAACCAAACCATTTTTCAGAGAAAATCCAGTAATATTATAATAATGTGTAGGGGAGAAAACAAATATATAAAATATCTAGAAAGGTTACCCATAATTACATCCAACGGTACTAGGCTCTACAATCAAAACCGTAAGGCAAGTATTTGGGTTTGGATTCTAACATGGCAAAGTAAGGGACTACCTTCCATATGGTATATCTCTAGAGAAAATGTACCTGAGGCTGCAACCCGTTGCACCTCTGCCAACACAGAGTCGACTTCCCTTTTAACATGACAGACTGGACTACATCATCCCTGAGCACCGAGGCTAACTTAATTTTCCCATTGGTGCCTTTGCGCACACTAACTCAAAGCCCGATCTAGATAGAGGAATGATGCTCCCAATGGTAGAGAACCACATAACTCTGTTGCATCCCTTGTTTAAGCCATTACCGGGCTGTGAGGCTTGTAAGCTCACGATTATCTTTTTCCTCTCTTAGAAATTCCCATTTTGAATGCTAACACTGCCTACCAAGCACAATGCAATGCTAGCATTCATCCATGCAATTTGTTCGAGATAAGAACAAACCAAAGGCACTTGTTCTACTACATTCATTTTGGAATCACCCTCGAAATTAATAGCAAGTAGCCCTTGCACTTTAAATAGCTCGAACATCTTCCAAAACATAGAACGTGCATATGTTTTTGGAATGGTTATGGTTTCAAGTCATCTTATATAAGAACATTCCCTCACTTATCGGTCGCTCCAAAACCAAATCGATGATTTTTCGATAAACCTAACTTCGATTCTGTTGAAAATATACGGGAAAACATAGGAGTGGGGATTGCCCCCTAACCGTTTAAGTGGACGAATCTTCCTATCATTTGTCCAAGGAAAATATAATGATACTTACATGCATAGTACAACATCATCGAAGATGACTATGCCATGTAACCTACATGTTTCTCCTAGATATTTCCAGAATTACATCCTTCGGTGTTAAGTAAATTGAGTTTCTTCCCTACCACCAAAATTGAGAAGGATTATTTAGGCTAAGATTTTGATAGTCGGTTATTTGACTATCAAATAAAATAAAAAATAATCAAACAAACAGAGATTTATTTCCCATAGAAACCACTAAGCATCATTTAATTAATCTTCCATTAATTAAAAATCTTTTCAATTATTTGATTCGAAATACCTTTACAAAGGATAATTTTACACACCTCCTATACCTCTTTCAATACTTGAAAAACATTTATATACTTATCTCAACAGTATAAGTATATTACCAAAACACTATGCTTTTCAATACGTAGAAAACATATCCATATACTTACCTCATCGGTAAGTATATTTGCAAAACTTAAGAAAGATATCCTTTTTTCAAATTCCATATTAAATGGGCCAAAAAAATTCCATTTAAAAATATTACTTACTATAAACCAAGGCACTTATCCATTATAAAATTTTCCTTTTTATAAGCTCATTTCATATTTACAAATACCTTTTACAAATCTCCAAAATCAATTTATAAAACTTCTTTTTAATTCTCAAAAATGATTTATAAAACCCTTTTGTATATATAAATCTCTTTTATAAATCCTTTTATAAACAAATCCTTTATAAAATATCATTTGCAGATCTCCTTTAAATAAATCCTTTTGTTGAGTAAAATCCCTTTTATAAAACAAACTTATTAGCTTTAAACAATATTATTATTCAAAGCATATCCTAGAGTTAATTAAATTAACTGAAGCTTGACTATTAATTTAATTAAGTAACTTTCAATACAATTTATAAAATGATTAATTAAGTTTAAACATCATTATTTAATAATTAATCAACTTAAATACCCTTTTTATAAAGTAATTAATTAATCAAAACCTTCTTAATAAAATAACTAATTGATCTTAAATACTTTTATTTAAATAATTAATTAACCTATAAAATTTCACTAATCAAAAGATTAATTAACTAAGATAACCATTAATTAAAATTATCTTAATCATTATTAACTTAACATAACTAAAATAATGATTACGTAAACATTATTAATTTAAAAGAATAAATAACCATAAAATATTATGGATTAAATAGTAATTACTTAATCACTTGTTAATTAAATAATGAATTAACTTAAAAATGTTAAATTCAAATAATAATTTATTTGAAAACCCATTTATTTAAATTAACTTTAAGCCTTGATTAATTTAAGTAACATTGTTAATGACATTAACAAGTTAGCTTATTGAAATCTAACAATTCCTTTAAATTATTATATAGATAAAATTGATTTCAAAATCCGTAACTTGTCCAACTAGGAAAAATCTTGGCAAATCTCAATGGTACTTAAAAAGCAACCATTACTCAGATCGACATTCAAGTCGCAACCCAAGTACTTGCATAAACATGGATATGTAAAGGAAATCCATACGGTCAATCAATGGATGATAACCCAATATAATTCAACTAGCATATAAATAAATATCCAAACTCTCATAATAGCAAAACGGTGATTTATTTTGCTAAATAAACGTCCAATATAATTTATTCAGCTTAATATAGGAGAACAGTGTTTTATTCTACTAACAGGGTGTCCAAAAATAAATTATAATTACCAATCAACGTAATTATTCATAGCCAGTATTAATTTACCATTAAATTACACTACAACATATGGGTCATTTGGTTACATGAGTATTCTACTTGACAATACAAATCCGATGTCGGGAACCACGTGCAAATCGGATCTCGAACGAAGGAGTTATGCTATTTACAAGTTTAAAGTTTAAAATAAAAATAGTATATATAAGATCTGCACCCTCACTTCTAGCCCAATAACCCAAACACATAACACCCTAGGCTTGCACACTCCTTCTCGCTAACAAACTAAACTCCATCTCCAGGCAAACAAGAAGACCAACATAAATTTTCAAGCTTAAAACCTGGAGCAAGAAATGAGTACACACGCATGCACATCGTGCACATGCACACGCAATCGATTGCCCCATCCCCCACCGCGCCAAAATCCATAACTTCGTCGGTGCCTACTTATCACCATGGACCCATTACATCCCTGCCTGTCACAACCGAAACCAAAAACAACTTATGGCCGAGAGTTCCCAAGCGACATAAATACCAGGTCGTGACTTAAAAATACTCACCACCCACGCTCCAACCAACATCCGACCCCGCCACAACCGCGCATGCAACCCCAACACGCTGCACTTCCACCTACCCGAGACTAGTCGATCACCTCGTCCTTCCCCTATAATGTGCAAAGCAACCAAACACCCAAAACATCCTTAAACCTTAGCACTACCTCGACTCGACACCCTAGGCCGTCGCCTCTCTCATGCCAGCCACCATGGCTCCGTCACCTTCCCTAGTTGCTCCACCTTCGATCACTCGGCTTCCAATTGACCAAATCACCGGAATTTGGATTTTCACCCAAATCGTTCATCACAACACCACACTCAAGATACACAACAAAAAATCATGAGACTAAGCTTAAAAAAGCTTAGTTTCCATAGGCGAACATGCTAGTGAAATCCATTCATTGATTCATGATGGTAGAAACATGAATAAAACCCACCCGCTTACTATTATTTTAAAATTCTCAATTTATACTCAACTAAAAATTCTGAAATGATTTTTAAAATGAATTATGGAACAAAACAAACAACTTTGTAGTTGATGGTAAGTGAAAATTCAAGATAGATTAAGAGTTATGATGTGGTTGAGCTTAGTTTTGCAAATACACAGAGAACGATATACGCTTAAAACTTTGTTTATAGTGAGCTAGATTTGTATTTTCAAGCAAATAAAAACCCAATTTGTAAAATTTAAACACATTTCATACAACAAGAATAAAACATTAGATTCATATGACAGCTAATCAAATAATTTCTACATTATTTTATTTACCAAAATTCTTAATAAGTTTAATAACCCACCTTAATTTATTCCCATGTTTTGAAAATTTCTAAAATGACCTCCTTAAGCTTTAAAATTCTTGATCTTGAGTGGATAAAAGGTTTTTGAATTTAAAGATCATATTTTATTTTTATGCTTAGAAATTTCATAAGTTAGAGAGGAAATGAAGTTAAGAAGGAAATGGAATGAAATAAAAATGAGTAGTAGGGATATAAGTAAATGATGAGATGGATAAATAAAATAACAGAAAACAAAAACCAAATTTTCCCTCAATCATAATTTATAAACTAAAACATTACTTCCATTCTCCAAAGTACTATGCATGTTTAAACATAATGAGGTACTGTTTGCGCCAAAATTGGTCACAAACACCCAATTGCAGATGAAAGCACCAACTCACAGTCGCAGATCACAGATAGAATATATGAAGATGATATAAATATGAAGAACAACAAAAATCAAAAATAAAGCAGCAAAAAGACGAGATTCATAGTGGTTCGGCGTTGCAGCCTACGTCCACTTTGAAGAGTTTGCTGCTTATTGATGATTCTCAACTGATTTACAACAGTACAATTGATAGCATTTAAGTTACAATGGAGTTTTAGCAGAGTAACGGCATAAAAGAGCCAAAAAACTTTTTAAGTAGGCGCAGGGGCGCTTTTTATAGGTGTAGATCTGGAAATATCTGCCCAAAACTCAGAATGTACTTCTCACACGTGGGTGTGCCTACCAGATCGATCAGTGGTTATTTGGGATCGATCCCGATCGATCCCTACTCTCTTCGTATCGATCAATATGGGCTCCATTTAAGCTGCGATCAATTGTAGACATTCTTGAGTGAATAAGAAAGCTCCTATAAAAATTTCATGGCATTTAGACTGGTAGATTTTGAGTTATGATTGATCCAAGATTTGATTTGTAGGTTGGCTGATGGTTGCGTATCGATCCATGCGTATCGCTCGACCCTGTATCAACGACGTGGAGCGACAATTATGTGTAGATACATTTTTCATGCTAGTAAACCACTTCCCTTGGTTGACCGTGCCTTCTTCGTATCGACCTTGTGTATTGCTCTTCGTATCGATGTTATACCCCTACCTTCGTATCGATGCTTCATCATTGCCTTCGTATCGAGGCTTGATTTGTGGCTTCGTATCGATTTGTGGCTTCGTATCGATGTGTGGCTTATGGCTTCGTATCGATGTGTGGCTTGTGGCTTCGTATCGATACTTAGCTCCTTGCTTCGTATCGATCAATCGACTGATCGATACGAAACATACTAGAGCGGGATCGGTATGAAGTGGGTGAGTATGGAATGGATCGATACGAAGCACATGGATACGAAGGGAATGGGTTCGAAGCAGATGGATATGAGATTGATGGATATGAATTGACATGGATTATATGAATATCGATCGATCCATTACTCTAACCCGAAGTAGCTGCTTCCTTCACCCAAAGTAAACCCTCCAGTGACTCGAAGAAACACTGATTCCTTACGGACATGTCGATTCCTTTGTGACCTGAAGTGAGCCCTTGCTTGACTTGAAGTAAGCCTCCCAAAACCCAAAGTAGACATGAAGTGACTCGAAGCAAACTCCAAACAACCCATTTTCTCCAAAATTTATACTCCAGGTATGTCGCGTTGTTTTTTAACCGACTGTGCTATATCCTGGCCTCATAATCATGTTTCTCATTCATGATTTATTGTCCATTCATTCAAATCAGAATCAAGTCCATGACAATTCAGCTTCGATAATCATGCAATCGATTGAGTTAAATTTGCCTATATGCTGCCTTGCTAATAGGCGGGTTAATACTTTTTCCCCTAAAACATGCCTTGCGATTGGAAGGCGTGTTCTGTATTGCCATAAGTCCAAAATTCAAAGTCCATAATCCACTAATCTCCATACCCAACCTTGAATCCAGTCCATTGCCAAACCAATTCCTCGATCTCTCTGGATCGTTAACAAAATCCAAGATTGTCCTAATTCAATATTGAATCCCAAATTCATTTCAAATCCATTAAAAGAATCCACAACCTCTCTGGATCGTTTTATCCAAGTCCGGGACCTCTCCAGGTCCTGTAATCCAAATCCAGGACCTCTCTGAGTCCATATTAAGACCCGAGACCTCGCCGGGTCTCATAATCCATATCTGGGACCTCGTCGGGTCCTTATCCAAAGTCAGGACTCACCAGGTCCATTTACTCTACTCCGGCCATGACTATCTAGTCGAGGGCTTATCCATGGCTTTTCTTCTCCAGCCTTAACACTTCGGTCAAGGACTTAAAACGTAGGGTATCTTTCTCCGGCCTCGACTGTCCAGTCGAGGAATTAATATTCTCCAACCCTGACTCTTCGATCAAGGACTTTATATTCTCCGTCCTCGACTCTCTATTCAAGGAGTTTGTATTCTCCGGCCTCGACTCTCCGGTCGAGGACTTCGTATTCTCTGGCCTTGACTCTCCGGTCGAGGACTTCTTATTTATTCTTCGGCCTCGACTCTCTGATCGAGGACTTTATATTCCATGTTCAAGTCCATTCCTTCGCTGACTCGTAACTCGCGGTTACTGCTCCGTCTTTCTGGTCGGGATTGTAATCGCATGACCTGTATTATTTATTACATTAATCCAAATCCAATCAACACAGAGTTTAATTGATAAAATAAAAGTCTGTACAATCAAGAAAACTAAATAGCCCTAGTACCAAGAAATAAACAAGAGTTCATAGAAAACAAAAAAAACAAGATTTCATAAACCCAGGAATCACAGTATATCATCATCTCAGAGCATGCCTAGGGACCGTCCTCGATCTCGTACATGTGTAAGTGACTTAGCCGCCTTACTTCGGGGTTTATTACTTATTCAAAGCCATAAAACTATTCAGCTGATAATAAGCTGACGATGCCTAGAGCCTGTGCCATCTTCGTCTGAGGTGGGCGGTGGGTTGCTCCTGTTCCACTGCTACAGCTTGATTCCTTACATATTATTGTAGATGACCATTCCTTATATGATCCTTAATGATATCCTTCAATGCCTGTAGTCGTTCCTATTGTACCCATCCAGCTTATGGAATAGGCAATGCTTTCCCGATGCCTGCTCGTATTCGAAGGGTTCCCTTTTTACCGGCCTTCGATACTGGAGGCGTCCTCGAATATCCAAATAAATCCTTTTCATAGTTTCAGTCAAATCCATGTACGAAGAGAATTTTGATTCCCTTCGTTGCTTTTTCAATGTGTTACCACTGTCATCCATTTTCCTTTTGCCTATATCGTCCTTGTTTGAATCCTCCCTGGGTGGACCTCTTTCTTTTACTGCATAAACTTCAACCTCTCTCCCCTCTCTTTCAGCCTTTGTGTCTTCCTGTCGTAGAAACCTTTCCGCTTCATGGTAAAACTCCCTAAGATCCATCGGTGGATCCCACTCCAACGATATCTTGAAATCTAAATTATCCATAATTCCTAAGACTGTCGCCATCAAAACCATCGACGGATCGGGTCGAATCCACCGAAGCCACTACTGCATTGAATCTGGTTCAGAAATCCCTAAGTGATTCTCCCTTCCATTGTTTCATCGATGTTAAAGTCATCACATTCTTGGGCCTCATGATGTGGACCTGAAATTGCCTCATAAACCTCTCAATCAACTCTGTCCAAGTTCCAATAGAGCTGCTTTCCAGTTGTTTGTACCATAGTGTTGCTATATCCATCAAATACATAGGGAAGCATTACGCCTGGACCTCATCAAATGCCCCTAATACCTCCATGTGCTTCATATACCTTGTCAAGCGAACAACGGGATCTGTTCTCCTATCATACATCTCCAGCGATGATAGTTTGAACTCCGGCGGATTCCTAGCTTTCCTGATCACAGGAGTGAAGGGGATCATGTTCACGTTCTCCAAATCTATATTCACCAATCCTCCCCTCATAGCCCGTCTGATTATGTCTGCTAACCTGTCGTTATCATCAAGTGGTAGCCTCTACCTTCTATCTCCAACCTACCCCCTGAGTCCACGAAGGAATCATGAAACCTGCCCTTCTGGACGAGCGTCCATATCCCAATCAACGCCAAACTGCACAGCATCGCTTGGCACCCTTCCAGGGATTGATTCAAGATGATTCGAGGGCGTGCCCCCTAGCTCAGGGGCTATTTCTGATGGTCCTGCACTATCCTGAATCCAGATTGCTCCATTCCCCTGACTTTGTTTCTGGACTCTCTCTGCTCCTACTGCTCCATTCTCTTGATTTTGCACTCTAGCTTGTCCAACCAATTGGAGTAGGTTCTACATCATTTCCTCTTACCTTTTCAGCATTCCTTCATGCATAGCATCCATCATCATCCCCATATCATCTCTGGTGATGAAAACTGAGGTCTGATTAGCTCTTGAGAAAGCCTCCTGACTTCCTTCATGATGGCTTATCTTCATTCCCTGTCTCCTTAATGATTGCTTAGTCATTGCTTCCAATATCCTAGTTCCTAAGCCTTCAAATCCAAACTCCAAGCTTCAGAATCCCTGAGTGCTAGCTTTCTCGGTGAAAGCACCAAAATGTTGGCGCCAAAATCGGTCATAAACATCCAATTGCAGATGAAAGCACCAACTCACAGTCGCATATCACAGATAGAGTATATGAAGAGGATATAATTATGAAGAACAATAAAAATTAAAAAGAAAGCAGTAAAAAGACGAGATTTATAGTGGTTCGATATTGTAGCTTATGTCCACTTTGAAGAGTTTGCTGCTTATTGATGATTTTCAACTGATTTACAGCGGTACAATTGATAGAATTTAAGTTATAATGGAGTTTCAGCAGAGTAATGGTGTAGAAGAGCCAAAAGTCCTTTTTCTATTGATGCAAGGGTGCTATTTATAGGTGTAGATCTGGAAATATCTGCCCCAAAACTCAAAATACTTCTTCTCACACATGGGTGGGCCTACCAAATCGATCAGGAAATGTTTAGGATCGATCTTGATCGATCTTTACTGTCTTCGTATCGATCAATATGGGCTCCATTTGAGCTGTAATCGTTTGTAGACATTCTTGAGTGAATAAGAAAGCTCCTATGAAAATTTCATGGCATTTGACTTGTAGATTTTGAGTTATGATTGATCCAAGATTCGATTTGTAGGTTGGCTGATGGCTGCATATCGATCCATGCGTATCGATTGACTTTCTATCGATCGATCTTGTATCGATGACGTGGAGCGACAATTATGTGTATATCCATTTTTCATGCTAGTAGACCGCTTCCCTTGGTTGACTATGCCTTCTTTGTATCGACCCTGTGTATTGTTCTTCGCATCGATATCATACCCTTGCCTTCGTATCGATGCTTCGTCATTGCCTTGGTATCGTGACTTAGTTTGTCGCTCTGTATCATTGCTTGGCTTGTGGCTTCGTATCGATACTTAGCTCCTTGCTTTGCATCGATCAATTGACCGGTCGATACGAAACATGTTGGAGTGGGATCGATACGAAGTGGGTAAGTATGGAATGGATCGATTGGATACGAAGGGAATGGGTTCGAAGTAGATGGATACGAAGTATATGGATACAAGATTGATGGATGCAAAATTCATGTGGATCATATGAATATTGATCGATCCATGACTCTGACCCGAAGTAGCTGCTTCCTTGTCCTGAAGTAAACCCTCCAGTGACTCAAAGCAACACCGATCCCTTATGGACATGTTGATCCCTTTGTGACTCTAAATGAGCCTTTGCTTGACTCGAAGTAAGCCTCCCGAAAACTCGAAGTAGACATGAAGGTGACTTGAAGCAAACTCCAAACAACCCATTTTTTCTAAAATCAATACTCCAAGTATGTCGCATTGTCTGTCCACCAACTATGCTATATCCTGGCCTCATAACGATGTTTGTCATCCATGATTTATCGTCCATTCATTCAAATCGAAACCAAGTCCGAGACAATTCAGCTTCGATAATTATGCATTTGATTGGGTTAAATCCACTTGTATGCTGCTTTGCCAAAAGGCGGGTTAACAGGTGCTCATGTCCTTAAGTTGGTTTCATGTCACATCCATTTACTTATTTCAATTTTAAATAAAAAAATTTAAAATACTTATTGATATTGTATTATTCGAAACAAGAGTGTTTAAACATTTTTGAAGTTGTTTTGAAAGCATAATCAAAATATTATACTTAAAATAACTTGTTATTCTATAAAAACTGAAAATCTGAAAATTGCGTTTTGGTCATGGTCACATTTGCATTTTTCCTTCGAACTGTTTATTTATGTAAACCAAATTTAAAAATTAAATTTTTTTTTAGCAAAGCTAGCCGACTTTAAGTGGGCCATGCCACTGTATATAAAATGAACAAACAGGTGCTCTGCACATGCACAGAACAGCTAAAAGGCCAGAAAGCCCAAAACAGAATAAATTAAGCACAGGAGCTAGACAAAGATACCTAAACTACTATCACAGCACGACTAAGCTTCCTCAGGAGAGGGGGAACAATCATGATCATCATCCAAAGAAGGACCAATAACAAGAGAAAATCCCGAAAATAGAGCAGCTAGAAGCGGATCATAACCAACAGAGTCAGGAGAGTAAATAAATTTCCTATCCCAAGTGACATCATAAAATTTACTCTTATTCTCCTCACCAATCACACCATCCCTAGTAAGGCACAAACCATCTCCCTCGATGTGGTAGATAAGACACCGACTCTCACCCTCAATCTCACTAATAAAAGCATAATAGATGTCTTTCTCAGGGGAATATCTCAAATCAGATGGAGCATGAATCCAAGCACGTTCATCAGAATTCCAGGAAATAATATCAGACGAGGGTGTAGAAGGGGTATCCTCCAAGGCCATTGGAGGAGAAACAGTAGGTGGAGCTATCACTGGCGAAGAAGAAGAAGGAGGTACACCAACCAGAGCAACAATAGGAGGAACCATAGAGGAAGCATCAACATCAGGAGGCACCGTTGCAATGACCGATGGGACAATAGGGGTGACCGTCGGAACCCACTTTCGAAGGGGAGGTCGAGGAAGGGGAGACCGATCAACAAGGGGAACAACCGAAGAAGAACAACAAACTGCAAGGTGGCCAAAAGACTAACAAGACGAACATATCTCAGGTTTCCAACTATAGCAAACTCTGACCTCAGAAACGTGGCTCTCATCTAATCTGACCAATAATACGTTAGGCAGTGGTTTGTCAGGAGTAATCTTGATTAGAGCTTTGGCATAGACTAGCTTTTTCCTGGCAACAGTATTAGCATCATAACATATCACTTTGCCACAAGTCCAGCAAGCCAGTTAATACCGATAAGAGGCTGGAGAATGGATGGGATATGAGAAAAGTGGGTCCATACAGGAATTGAAAGAACTTGCTCCTTCGCACGATCTACAGAAGGACTCCATGTAGTAATAATGAAAGGTTTCCCATCAATAAGAATGGGGTCAGCCTCGAGAATTCGTTGTCTTTCATCACTATGCGAAAACTTAAAATAGAACATTTTGTTATCAAAGTGAACACTCAGACCACCTTTAGGCTTCCACACAGAGCTGTACCGCGCCTTAACAAGTTGATAGGGTGGATTGGAGTCAAGAAAGAAACCAACCAAGTGGTCTTTCCAAAAATCAACACCAGCTTCGATAACATCCAAAGGTGGGATCATTACACCCTCAATCTCCACTTTATCAAAGAGACGGGGAGTATGCTTACCAGCATTATTAGGTAGCTTGGAAAACAAGGATGTCCACTTAGGGACAGGCCGAGGCGGAGGAGGAACCAACAAATTAGCATTGGAAACTGCAGACAGAAGATTGTTGACTGATGCATTACCACAAGCACCAGGAGTGCATCCAACTGTAACCCCAATAGAAGCTTTGGAGGGAAAACTTACATCTTTCAGGCAAACACCACGAGTTGCTTCCACATCACTACTAGAATCAAGTGCAATACCAGGCCGCACTTCAATAATTTCAGGCCCAATCTCAATAACAGTCCAAGAAGACTCACCACGTTTCGAAAGCAACGGCGAAAGTGGGGAAGGAACGAGTGGGAAGACAGGTTCAAGAAGGTCAGTAGGAGGCGACGAATTGGATAAATCAACCAAAAGGCTTTCCATTGGGTTATCCATAATCAGATTACAGAAGATAGGAGATACACCCAATTGCAGCGATGAAGCGATCTGCAGATCGAAAGGCACGAGGAACAGAAGCTACAGAAAACGGCGACGGCGGAGACACAGAGGGTAGGAGGCACTTACGTCTGGAGGCGCGATAAACCCAGCTGTCAAATCAAAAAGCGATCGTAAACCGCGATAACCCCATTACGCGTTTTTTATCATTACTTAACTATTTTACTTGACTAAGTCACAAACGTAAAAATTAATTTTTTTATTATTAATTATAAATTAAAAAAGGGTTATTAATTTAATAAAAACCATTAACTAAATATTTAAATTAAATTAAATATTCACAAAGTAAATCCATAAAATTCGGGATCTTACATGTTTTAAATTATTCTCCTGGTGATTCATTATTTTTAACATCTAAGGTTAATACACAAACATTTGTTAACGAAGTTTGATGCTAATATTAGGCGTTAAGAATAATAGGCATCACTATTGCTCTCCAAAATTCCACTAACAAGGTGATGTGTTGCATGGTTGTTCATACAAAGCTTCTAATAGTGCCATGTTAGTACTCGATTGTAGCTATTATTATTACCCAATTCACAAGTTCCGCCTAACCATCAGTTTATGGATGATAAGTTGTGCTCAAGGTTAACTCTATACCATGTACCCTTTACAAACTCTACCAAACATGAATAATATATCTCCATTACTTACTACATTATTTGGTATACAATGAAATATTACTATTTCATGCACATATAGCTCTACCAGCATTGTTGTTGTATTGGCTTTCACACTTATGAATGAACACTCTTCATTAGTCAATTTATAATGACCTATATAGTATCATTTCCTTTCCTATTCCTTGGCAATTCATCTATGAAATTCACCAAAATATGCTCCAACTTCCATTATGGAGCTTCGAGAGGTTGAATAAATACCCTTTTATTCTTATGCTTAGCCTTAACTTGCTGATAAACATTTTCATGTGCTCCAACCAACATAGAGAGAGAGTACTTTGGAGGTCACAGCTTTCAGCAAGAGTCGAAAATAAAAAAAAAAAAAATCCAAGTTGGAAATTCTAAAACTAAGCAAGTGATAAAATGCCGGAGAAAATAAAGACTCATAAACTTGTATTGGTTCAGGATAAAACTTACCTCCACTTTCAGTATTTTCTTATTCAAAGATATATTTTCCAAGATTACGATATAGAGGGAGAAAGAGAGAATATGAGAAACCAGTAATAAGATTTTTAATGATGTTCAAATAAAGAAAATCATAAAAGGTTTAACTGGCGTGATAGAATTTTCTTCATTTGTTTTTCCTTGAGATTTATTGGGAGGTGGACTATCTATTTATAGTAGTTTGGAGTTGAGATGGATTGATAATATAGTAGATTTGGATGAATTCTACCATTGAATGCTTGACAAATGGCTTATATTAGTTAGCTTTAAATGGATGGTCGTGGATTGATGATGTGTCATATCCTCTAAGTAATTCAATACTCTATAGTATTTTCTATCATATCGACATAGGTATATGAGTTGCTTCAATTTCATAATGTCATAGCAACAACAATAATATCTATGACACTTCTTTCCATGTAGACCATCCATTTTGAAGTTCCCTTGATCATTTGGGACAATTTTCAATGGCATAAGGAATTTCGTTTGAAGTAATCATTTCGGCTATTGGGATCACTTTCCCTTTTGGTATCTAGGTTATAACTTTACTTGCAATAGCCTTAATTAGCATCAGCATATCGGCTTTCAAGCACATAACCCCTCTGACTAGGTACATCTTGCCAACTCCATATAAACTGGAGGCATATTTACCTTTTGGCATCTCGACATAGAATAGATGTTTAAATAGCTGAATAATTTAATAGATATTGATAGCTCTTTCAATTTTGCTTTTGGTCTTAAGGAATCTACAAATCATTGACAAAATATTATACATTATATGCCCACTCCCGCCTCCTCAAATTTATTTAGCATGAAATGTGAAGTGAATTATTATAAAAGGGTAGGGCTTTATAATTTATTACAACTTATCTGTCACATTAAATACAAATTATACATGAAAACATGTTATTAGTCGAGTCTACCATGATTTTGCTTCACATTTTAGGTGGTCGGTATTTTTGCATTCAGTACTTGAGGATTTTCTTTCTTTAAGCAAAGTAATAATTACACTTTAATGGTTAGATATAACCATTTTGAACAATGGTAGAGATAATTTCCTTCAAATTATTTACACTTTTCATTTTCTCTTTCTTTCTTACTTTATTTTCTAGAAGAACTCAACCACTACTGTTTCAGAATTCTTTCTTCATTAAAATCAAATTTTAAACATCAATATTAAAATTTAAATTTACACTTGTTCTTTTTTACATCGTTTTCCATTTATATTTTTGTAGTGATTTGTGTACTAATTTGCTTGGTTGAATATTTTATTGCCCGTAGAATTTTGATTTATAATGAATAAATTTCATAATTCTCAAATTAAATATGGTCCATTTTTTAACCCAATGTTAAGATTATAAAGTCATTAGCTATAATTTTATTTACGGTTTTGATTCATATATTGAATTTTAAATCACAAAATAATGTTTGGACTTTACAGGTTTAAATATTCATTATTTTTACTACGGACTCGGTGTTTTATTTTATTTCAAATGGCTTTTTACTTGTAATAAAGCCATTTTAAATTAATTCATTATCATATACGAATGTCAATGATAGATTCCTTTTCATTACCAAATCCATATGATTTTTCAACCACATTGAAGCTAATCTAAGTGGAGAATTAGATCTTATTCCAAGTTATTATAATATTACTACGTCGAGGGTATAGCACAAAGACCTTTCGACACATGGTTTTGCCCCCCTAAAAGGTGTTTTTTTTTCTAGCGTCACATACAAGCTACAGAGCTCTTGATAGAGTTAAGAGTATGCCTTAAGGGGGGCAATTATGTACTTTGATTAGCGAATTTTGTTCGAAATAAAGCAAACTTTTGGTTTTATTATCTATTGTATATATTGTTATATTGAGGTATAAATGATGTTTTAAACACATTAAATATATATATCATATAAAAGTATAAATGATTTTATATCATCCATCAAATCACATCATAAATGATGTTTTAAATACAACAAATATATAAAGTACATATTACCATATAAAAGTATAAATGATTTTATATCACCCATTCAAATCACATCATAAACTGAAACATACAACACACACATCACATCATATAGATCAGCAAAACTTATATCTATACATATATCCACGCATTAAAAAATCTACAAGCTCATATATAAAATATAACAACGTTGCCTCGCCATGGGTTTCATTGACTTGTTTCACCAATTGGCAACAATATTGACCGAATAATAAGTCATATCAACATTGTATTGCCATCGATCTCAACAATCTTTTAACTCCCAATGGTTGCAACCGTTGTTTAGAAATTATTTAGACTGAGAATAAAAAAATTATTTATACTTATTAATATAATAATAAATCATTCTACACATGCTCAAAACTACTTACTCACATAAATTTCAGTAAACTTTATACGTATAACTAAATTTATAAATCTCTTATTCAAATAATTATTCTAGTTTTAAATTAAAAACATAGATTTATTTTTCAAAATAATAAAATTATTTTTATATTTTACAAAAATAAATTTTCACTTCTCAAACTAATGTGCACTTTCATATGAAAATACTATTTATAAGATTGAAGTGTCTTGTTCAAGTATTTTCGAAATTATTACCGACACATGTGTATTTATATTGACCTAAATTATAAAGCACCCAACGAACAAGCCAACACGAACTAATCCACTAAATTATTCTTCGCTTAAAAATACATTCGAACATCACTTTACTTTATAAAAATAACTCACTATTTTATTCTTGAAATTGTCTTTAAACTCATATGCACAAACACAATATATATATCACTTTCCATAAAAACTAGCCACCAACCTATTTTTAATCACAATATTTTTATACGAATAAAGTTTCCACATTTAATGGAAAATAAATGCTTGAGTTTACTGAAACATATACTTGTAACTATTTTTAGATATTGAAATAATCAATAACAACTTTACCACTCAAATACCCAAAAATTCTGTAAACGCACCAACAAGCAAGTGTATGATACTTTAAAATTAAATGTGTATTATCACATTTTAATCACATTCAAATACTCACACTTATAGCTATTACTTTTCTCTAAGTAGTAAGTAAACTCTTTATCAAGTATGATAAAAATAAATATAGTTAATAAATTATCACTAACAAATACGTGTATACACGTATACTCACACACACTACCTACCCTGATGATCGACCCCTTTGATCATCAAATAGCTAACACATTATTTGTGAGAGTCGTACAAAAAAGGGTCAAAATATCATAAATTTTGCATCTAAGGTCAAAATATGTCCTTATCTTTGAAATTTTCTAACCTAAGCTTTGATACCAATTCATGATGCCCCGACCTAGTACCTATACTATCAAAAGGTATTTTACCATCCGAAAGAATGAAATAAAGGACTCAATAGGATCCCTCCATTGCATACACTCTCGTGGGCCAATAGGGATACATTTCTGTGTAATAATACATCTCAGTAATATATATCTCGTCTTGGTACAAATCAGTGTACACAAATATTTTCCAAGGTTGAATAATTGAGAAATAATAAACATATATACGCCCTAAAATAACACCATTGGAAGCAAACGGTGGATAAAGCACAGACATAGAGATATAGAAATATGATGTCAATATATCAATACTATATCTCAAGTCTAAGTACATGACTACATAAGAATGATACATCCAAATTAAAATAACATATATACAACATCATATAGACCAAAACTGTAAACGAGACAGACTAAGCACTACCATTTCCATCTGCTCCATCACCAAATCATAGTCTAATAAATATATACGATTATAGTAACACATCCTGTCAAAACAACCTCAGTTTAACCTAAGGTTGTTAAACAAATAACAAACCCCAGGTCAGACTATAATTAGCTGTGAGTGTAATAATGAACCATGATATAACATGATAGTAATGTCAACTGTATATAGATTATATGTCACACACTCGTTAATCTACACCCTTTGACATCCCATTGTTCATACAATATTATAACATATGTGTCATGGCTCAATTTATAGTGACTCATAACAGCAACTCTAATCGACTTGGAATACAACCTATTACTCTTTAGTAGTTGCACCTTTAGTATTACGCATATAATATCTATATTAGATGAACGATATTTATATAATTCATTAATTCATCCCTATTCACTTTCACTCTACAAGATGTTGAATCGACACCAAGGATCTCGTTGTCCCCTCGATCTAGAATTATGGATATCCCCGCCCAATCTAATAATTGCACTATATTACTCACCATACACCACCTTGCTTAGCTCACCTTGATATCCATCAATACACACATCGCATCATTTTCCTCACCTCTCATTTTGTGCCTATATAGCAGATCGTTTAGATTATTTGTGGCGAAGGGGCCGAATTGCCATAATTCCAGGTGTGACCTCGAATTAGTCCAAGTAGGATGAAACAATTAACCCATTTGGCATCCCACCTCTCACCTATCATACTATTATTTATCATGTCCTCGCTAGCGACATTACCCTCGCTAAATATTGTTTACTCCTGGTGTCACTAGGGGATATTAACAAATTTTTCATATCATTTTCCCAGTTAATCAATAGTGCACTTACATAATTACACAACACCATAAAACGTATTGAGGTACACAAAACACCATACAACATATTAAGGTACATATGGGTGAAGACAAGAATTTATATATATAAGTCACTCGGCTAAATAATGAACAAACATAAGAAAATGATTAATTTTTAATAACCATTATTCACATAACAACCATACCACAACCCCATATATCATAATTATACACACAAGTATCCATTTAATAAATTATAAAGTAATTCAAAATATATATTTATTTACTCCAAAGTTGGCACAAACACCAATTGATTAAGAGTAGAGAATAAAATGAAGAAAATAAATTGAAAACAAGGAAAATAATAACACACGTCAATTATGGTGGTTCGGCGAATAAGGGGACTATGTCCACTTAAACTTTGTTGAAGTTTCTAATGAGTTTTTACACATTTGTTCTTAGGGATCAGTGATGATCCACGAAATTATAGAAGAAATACAAAGATTCATTGGACAAGCCCCAAGATCCCTCAAACTATCCCCCTCCATCTCTATGTATAGCTTTAGGTCAACGAAATTATCTCCTCCATGTTCGTGCCCACATTCTCCATGTCCTAGAGAAGTTAAACAGAAAAGATCGTGGCCAAATCAGCTAGTTTTGGGGATCGATACTGACCCATGCCTTAGGGACCGGTATTGATTCGTAAGATGGATTGTGAATCCCTCTTAAAGCTCTTGTGAATGCCTGGTTGACTCATGGCCACATTTTTGATACTTGATTGTATAGTTACAGGCTTGAATCAGAGTGAATTCCTTGGTTTGGAGGTTAGGCAGAAACACCTGATTTATCCATTGGTCATTTGAGTTGAGATAGGCTTGCGAACCATTCCATGTTAGCATGGAATAACTTGTATTTGCTCTGTCTTCATACGGCATAAGACGAGTGGTGATTGGTACTAGATTTTAGGGATTGGTACCAAACCTTGACCATGGGTTGGTATCGATCCATGACTTCTCTTATGTCTTTGAATTTTGAATTAATGCTCATTGGTAGGAGGTGCATAGGCTTTTATTTAAAGACTATTTGTTAATTTTGGACTTCGTTCATTGTTCTCATTTGGTATTTGAACTTGGTAGTTATCGCTCTGGATTCCTGTTGGATAAATTTTAGTTTGACCAATCCGATTCATCCAGATATAGCCTAGTCACAAGGCTATATAAATTTTTTCCCCCAAAGCATATCTTGTTTTAACAAGATATGCTTTAGAACGAAAATAATTGAAGATTATTACATCAAGATTTAAGCTTGACTTTGAATAGACATTATCTTTCCTTTGAATTGTTTTTGTAAAGTGTAGCTTCTTCTTTGTTTTTGTCATCTTTTGTTCTGCTCGAATAACTGTGTAAATTGGCTGAAGCTGTGCGAGTACAGCCCTTGCAGTTTGCTTCAATAGTATGTTAATAAAAATTAGATTTTTTCACTTTTCAAGCCTTGTGTCTATATGTTTAAGCATTAAGAAATGTGTTTGTAATCATTGCTTGCATGCATATGAATCATTTCCACATATCATTCATCCAAATCAATAGCTTATTTCATTATCTTTTAGTCGGAATCTGTTCAACCAATGGTAATGTCCGAAATTACATTATTCCCAACCTTAGAGAATAGTGGCTTGGATGCTTATCTTTGGGCATCCTTGCTCGACCAAGCCTAATTTTGGGTCTTGACTGAAATTGGTTGCTTAGAGTAGTAGTTTTAGCATCCTTTTCATGGATATTTTTATCTAATCTTTCCTATCTCTGAGCATTGACTAGGGTTGATCACCTAGAATGGTGATTAAAGCATCCATTTTATGGATATTCCCATCCGATCTCGTCAAACTTTGGGCATGGATCGGGGTTGATCGCCTAAAACATTGCTTAAAGTGTCCATTTCTCATGTACTTGGTGAAGATGCCACCTAACTCCGGGCATGGATCTTGAGCCTCACCATTCTCCGAACAAGGAGTTTGCACCCTACCAAACTCTAGGTGAGAGATTTATTAGGATGAGAATCATTTAATTTTTCGACCCTGGGCAATGGTTCTTAGGGCGAATGGTTTCGTTCAACCCCTTGTATGTTATGCTTTAATATCCAAGTCGTGCGTCGAAAGAGCTATTTTTGGCATATACTCCCGATGAACGGTCAAGTTCCTCAGGTCTAATTATGGACCACAAAGTTAGACTAACACCTATCTCCAAGTACCTGCATGCATGAATTATACGAGTATGTATCATTCAATCGTGATGTTGTTCACGGTTCAAGATTTAAGTAATGAGAATGAAAATTCATCGACCCCCAACAAAAATTCATTTCATATCCATAAGAATGGAAAATCGTGCTTCTTTACATGGGATGAACAAGATATGTACAAAGATAGTTCTAAGCGAAATAGCATCTTTAATGTTTGCTATTTACCGCCCTTGAAAGTGAAATTCCATCGGTAATCACTAGCTTGAATGTTCCATCTCTAAGCTTGTGTTCGATAGTGTATGGGCCTTTCCAAGTTGGGCCTATGTTCACTGGACTAAGGAGGATTCGTTTAAGAATAAGACCGCCGATCTTAATGGTTCAGCTGCTGACCTTTGCGTTGTAATGCCGAGCTACTACTTTCAATGAGCAGCGGCTCTCAAATTAACTTCATCGTGCTTCACATCGATCATATCAAGGGACTCGAGTAGAAGTTTCTTGTTCCTTTTGGGATCATAGTGGATCTTTCGAAGTGATTGCACTTCCAGTTCAATTGGAATTATGGTCTTCGATCCGTAGGCCAAAGTGAATGGAGTGTGATCAGTCGTGGATTTGTGGGTCGTCTGATAGGCCGAAAGTGCCAGCTGTAATTCATCGACCCACTTGCCTTTGGCCTTTATCAATCACTTTTTCAAAATGGACTTAACAGTTTTGTTCACTACTTCCACCTATCCATTCGCCTGTGGATATGATACTATAGAAAATCTTTTCTCAATTCAATATTTGCTACAAAGGCTTTTGAATTCTATGTTGTCAAATTGGGTCCTGTTGTCGGAAATAATCGTTTTTAGGATCCAAATCGACAGATAATGTTTCTAACTTTGAAGTTGATCACCTTCTTCATGGGGATCATGGCCAATGGTTCTTCCAGGCTGACTTCGTAAAATAATCAATGGCAATGATGGCGTATTTTGCTCCGCCTTCGACATCGGTAGTATACAAATAATATCAATTCTGCATAATGCAAATGGCCGCAGACTGACCATTTTTGTAATCTCTATAAGTAGGCACTTGAAATTTTGGCGAATCTTTGGCATCGATCACCCTATTGGTGTAATCAGTTACATCTTTGTTGATAGTCAGCCAAAAGTATCCGTAGCGAAGAATCTTCTTCACTAATGTTTGCTTCCCGATGTGATTGCCACAGGCACCTTTATGAATATCCACAACGATCATTTTGGCTTATTTGTGGGTGATACACGGCAGTAGGAGAACAAAGAAATCTCTTCTATATAATAGCCCATACTGCACAATAAATCGCAGAGCTTGACACAACAATTTCGTCCATTTGCTCCTTCCATCTAGAAGGGTTCCCTTTAGTAGGTACTCCTTAATCGAAGTCATCCATGATTCTTTCTTAGGTTCGGCCCCCAAAATCCAATCAACATCCATCTGGTCTATGCTTAGAGCAAATCATACTTCCACTGGAACTAGACCCATGAGTTATGCATCCTTGGAACTAGCTATCTTGGCTAGAGAATTGGCCTTCATGTTTTCTTCCCTAGAGATATGCGTTATTGTGTAATACTCAAAATCTTTGAGTAGCTCCAAAGCCTTTATCAAATAAAAGGCTATGCTAGCTCTTTTTTCCTGGAATTCCTTCTTCACCTGGAAAACCACCAACTAAGAGTCATTGTATATGTGCAAGGCCTTGACTCCGAACTCTTTCGCTTTCTTGAGTCCCGCGATCAACGCTTCATTCTCGACTCCATTATTCGTTGTGGGGAACTCAAGCTTTAATGCATGGAAAATAGTTCATTCCTTAGGGGTTACAAAAACTACTATGTACCTGAGAAACGTACATTGGACACCCCATCCATGTATAACTTCGACTGAGCACTCTGCTTTGTAATTTCTTCTCTTTCACCATCCCAAGCGATGGACTCGACAATGAAATCGACCAACGCCTGGCCTCGGATAACTCTCCTTAGATGATATAATATATCATACCGACTTAGTTTTATATTCCTTTTTAATAATCTCTCAGAAGTCTCAGGTCGTTGCAGGACCTGTCTTAAGGGCTGGTCCCTCAGCAACTTAATTAGATGAGCTTGGAAGTATGGACGGAGTTTCCTCGAGGCGATCAGCATACAATGCACCAACTTTTCTAATTTTGAATAATTCTTCTCCGCTCCTTCCAAATATTTGCTTATATAGTATACCGGCCTTTGGATTCTTGCTTCTTCTTGTATGAAGGCATCACTCAAAGCATTAAGAGACACTGCTAGATAAAAGAATAAATCCTCTTCCTCCAAAGGCTTCGATAAGATAAACGGCCTTTCCAGGTGATCAACCAAGGCTTAGAAAGCATCTTTGCATTCCTACATCCAGGAAAAGTTTCTCTTCCCCACTTTAAGGACATCAAAGTACAGTATGCATTTGTCTATAGCTCTTGAGATGAACCGACTCACGGTTACTTTCCTGTTCAGACTCTATACCTCCTTTATCGTCTTTAGGGCTTTTAAATTCCCCAAGGCTTCAATTTTCTCCAGATTGACCTTGATCCCTCTCGAGTTCACAATTTTGAGAAAAATATGTGATCTTCTAAAATAGAGGAGAGCACACGTATAAATATACATATACATATAATATATATCACAGGACATGGTGCTGCCAACATGCTTGGTAGGTAGTTAATCTAAGTACAAAAATCAAAAGAGAAAACTCAAGTACCTCTAAAATGAGCTCCGGTATGGCCATCGCCCATTACACCCCGATATCGAGCTCCGGCATGGCCACAGCCCGATATTAAGATGTTAGAAGTACCTAAAAAACTATGAAATATCTCATAGCCAATGAAACTGGAAGCCTTCTCTATCTAAGAAGGCAACTCCATGCTGCTGACTCTGAAGGAATGGAAAAGTGAATGTAAACCGGACCTGTAAATGATCTGGACTGAAAAAGTGAACGATTTGAAAGTGAACTCTGAAGACTTAGTAAAACAAGAAGTGGTGGATAGTTGAATAGTGAATCCTCTTGGAGACAGAATGCCATAATAAAGATGAAGATGTATTGTGAAGAACCCCACACTGCATACAACAATCGTGCAATCCACAATCCTATGTACCTACAATAAGAAACTAACACCTACCCCAAACCTGTATCTGCAACGGGACTAAAAGAAAAGGTTACAATGATACACATATATGTATATAAATGAAATGTATATACATATATATGTATAAAAGAAATAGAAGAAATGATATAAGAGTTAAGCTAATTTGAAAGAATAATATAAAGATTAGAAAATTGACAAAAAGGTATCCATGATCGAATGAACATATAGATCTATAAACTGAAACAAAAACTAAAACAAAAACTAAAATTAATCGAATATATCCTTATGGTCCTTTAATCAAAAGGATGTTATGATACACAGTGAAATCATCGTTTAAGTTTGAAAAAATATTGATACTACAATTATAAAATACTAAAAATATTATTCTTATATTTATATATAGTTTCATATTATTATTAACCTTATTAAGATATTCTTTAAATAGATTAATTTTAGCTAACTTATATTTAGGATTAGAATTCCAACTAGAAAAAAATAAAGAAATTCAATAAAACCCAAGAATTTCCCTAATGCGACTCCGAATGAACATTTTAGTGGGTTGAGCTTCATCTCGTATTTCTGAATCATGCCAAACATTTCTGACAAGTCCTCTAAATTGTTCATTGATCGTCGTGACTTTACAAACATGTAGTCTAAGTAGACCTCCATTGAACGTCCAATCTAATCTCTAAACATCGAATTCACCGGTCTTTGGTATGTGGCTCCAGTGTTTTTCAGATGGAATAGCATAAAAAGGTAAGAATATAGTCCTAGACTGATTATGAAGCTGGTATGTCCCTAATCTGGAATGTGCATTGGAATTTGATTATAGCCGGAGTAAGACCCCATGAATAATAGCAATTCGTGGCAAACAGTTGAGTCTACTAGTTGGTCGATCTTCGGTAACGGGAAACTATCCTTCAGGCATGCTTTATTCAGGTCCGAGTAATCAATGCATTTCCTCCATTCCTAGTGGACTTCTGGACTAGGGCCCGATTGTATACCCATTCTGGGTATAAGACCTCACGAAAAACACTGTTGCCTTTTGGGTTTTCCACCTCTTCTCTTAGCATAGTGGATCACTTCGAATCCAAACTACGCCATTTCTGTTTTACGGGGAGATATTTTGGATTCACATTCAATGCATGACACGCTATCTCCGACGGTATTCCACACATGTCAGAATGTGTCAAGGCCAACACATATAGGTTTGCCTGCAGATAACCTATCAATTCCTTCTTTATCTTTATGCCAAGCTGGGACCAATTTAGGACTCATGTAGGATCATCCTGACTGACCGGGATGCATATTGTTAGCTCGGCAGGGGCCGCCCTTGCATCCTCTGGTTCTTTCCTCCTACCTATAGCTTTGTGGAACCTTCTATGCCGACCGAGCCAGGGCTTAGGTAGTGGTTTCTATGCGTCCATGGATTTGACACAAAGACTCTTCTCTACGCCCTTTTCTCCGCTTTGTTTCCTTTAGCTTCATGAGGTAGCATTCACGTCCGATACTCTAGTCTCCTTGAATAACTCCTACCCCATTCTCTATAGGGTACTTCATCATTAGGCACCATAGGGAAAGGACCACTCGAAAGCTATCTAGGGCTAGTTGGCCCAAGAAAGCGTCGTAGGCAGAAAAAATGTCCATCACCACGAAGGTTACAACCCACACTCTCTTACAGTCGTTCTGGCCTAGAACCACGTTGTAAATCCATAAAACTAACAGGATCTTTTGCCACTTCATTAAATTCCTAAATTCAAGATCTACATGGCTTCAGATCGTAGACATCCATCAACATATGATCATAAGCTTTCTTAAATCACCAAACTAGCACAGTCAACTAACGCTCACGATCGCCGGCCCAATCGTGGCCAATATCACAAAAGGGTCCAACATATATGCTTCGACCTCGTCGACATCCCTGTTCCTAAATACAATATCATCATTCATGGTTTTGGATTGCTTCATTGAAGCTCTGCCTTTGACAAAGGAACAACTCTCACTCACAACATGCTTCAAAGAACTTGTGTATCTGTTCATCTCGTTCCAGTTCTTCGCAGCAGGATGAGGTCCACTAGAAATCGTATTAATAACCAATCTTTTTCCAAACTGCCTAGGTTCGTCATCACTAGGCGCAGCCTAACCCCTTCGAAGTAGTTGTCCCTAAGGTTGAGCATTCTCTTGCTCGCCATCATGCGGGGTTTTCACATACTGCTGAACTTCCTCTTTCAAATCAACTCTTCAATCATGTCTCGTAAGTGCCTACATTTATTCGTGTTATGACCATGTGTCTCATGGAAGGGACAAAAATTCTCAGATTTTATCTCTCTTAGTCGACTCCTTGGGAGCCGACTTCTTATACTGCTTAGTACCTCGCATCGTGAGATATATATTCTGAACTGAATTGTTCCGTGGCATATAATTTTATAATTTCTAAAAGAAAAAAGAAAAGATTGGCCGATAATTTTAATATTTAATAACTTTATCTATATCCACAATAATCCATCCATATAAATATTTAATTGCATTAAAAACTCATCATATAGAAGAAGAAAAAAAAAGGGAACACCCCTCTCTTTCCTGGACTATTTAGCAAGGGCATATTTTGAACATTTCCTGAAATTTGATTTCCTACCTCTATCACCTTGATTGTTTTTCTTCTGTTTAATGCCTTTATTCTCCACAGCTACATTACAGAACCTCCATCGATTTCTTTACAACCACGTTACTTTATATCACTTCAGCTATAACACCCCACCTCTATACCTATACTATCCAAGAGTATTACAAAGTAATACTGTTAGATAATGCGGAGAATGAGGCTATGTGGGGTATACACATGAATATTCCCTTAGACTAACACTGGTACGTTTTAAAAAATCAAATATAAAACTCATTAGTACGTACACATATGGTACAAAGCAATAGACATGTGTGCCTCCAGGAGAGAACAATGCATAATATACAGTACAACACAGAGAACAAAGAATCGATCGCAGCGATAACATATAATATAATTACATTAATGTTATACAATATAATTCCATATGTCAACTATATATACATATAAAAGGAAACAATGTCAAAAAAGTATTATGTAATAATCCTAATATAGAATCCTCTAAGCCTAAAGAAATACATCCTAGTCAAGTCGTCCCTATAGCTGAAATGTCTCGGACTGACACGAGTATTATATAAATAATAAACGGGTCAGACTATATCTAAATCCAATGTTAATGAACATATAGTATTCAGTATATACTGGGTAATAACATAATAACGTTATCTCGTACAAACTCAAATATCATATAACGTAAAACATCACAAAACCTAGTATAAAATGTCATCACCCATATAAACAATTCAATATAAACCATGAATACTATATCCAATGGGAATCATCCATATAATAAAAATATTGTAGAAAATGAAATTATTAAGTCAATCCAGCAAGCACATAGCAATGCTCCAATACAATATCATATAAACGATGGATAATGTGAGATAGCCCATCGAACCATTCAAACGATATCTAATATTATACGAATAGCAAAGATAATCCAATATAACCCAAACCAATAATAAAGGCAATCTCAATATATCAAATCAACAAACAGTGGATATAATAGGGATTGACTACACTTTAGACTCAATCAGTCGCTAGTCTAGTCAACTTATTATAGGTAAGAGACATGTATGCCAATCCATTACAGGCATACCCTAAATCGGGTAGGGAGACTGACAGCCGCCTACCACAAGCCTGCTCCAAGAACTCAGTTCTACTCGCCTACCGTAGAGTACCGCCTTTTCCTGCAGTCTTCAGTTACCTCTACGGATGTCGTGATCCCATCCACCATCGACTCGTCTATGCGTAACTCTAGTCAGGACCCTGCTTCGCCTCTAATGGTAATAGACTGCTAGCCTAAGCGACACAAGGGCTATGGGCAACAACCCATCTACTACTACCAATACTGTGATGCGTAGCAAAGGGACATATAACTATGGTGCCACAGATCTGGGGCGCGCCCCCATGATCTGACCACCAGGGTGGATACTGGCCAATCTGATTCACACCCGAAAATAAAGGAAGTTGGACACAATGTGGATGGTCATATAGTACTCATGTCCTATCGCTATTCATATCTCTAATAATAAGTCGACATGTAGCTCTTATACCAATATCAATCAATAGGATAGTCCTCTTCGAGTATTACATGGATGCATGAGTATAATCCCCTTTAAGTGACATTTGCGTACAATGAATAATCAAACAAATAAAATAATGGTGTCCCATAACACCGTATGTTATTTGGATAATTATTCAATGTTCATAAACTACACTCAATCCACACTATATATTTCTATATGACAAGTCCAATGAATAGCCGAAAAAGTATTAGCAAATGCCCCATCCCAAGCTGTATTATTAATCTGTTTATTCAAATTTCTCGTCATATAGAAAAAAAGCTGACAAATCAAGTAAAAGGGTGTCATCACCATATCATATCAAAGTCATCAATCAAATCTACATCAATGGTGAATCATTAATATTATCTTAAATCAATATTGAGAAGACGAGAAATCAAAAACTCAGAATCAAGACTAAACAATTATATATTACAAATTGATGTATAAGGAATGATTGATCCAAAGAATTATAAAATAGATTATCGAAATAAATATAATTATGATACTATAAATTGGTATCTCATAAAATCATTTATAGCCTTTTTACCTCATATAAGAGAATAAATACTTATAAGATTCCAATAAATGGATATTCAAAATTTAATTTAATTTAATAATAATTTGCATATTTAAAAAGTAAATATACTTCTTTTTAAACTCCAAATTAGTTTTATAAGTTTAACATTTATATAATTCTTGTTTCATAGTTTTCTAAGATAATTATTATTGTTAAGCAACTTTAATCCAACCAAAACCAATTCTATAAGTTTATACTTAAATAATACTTAACAAAACTCATTTACGACATATAAATTTATAAAACAAAACAAATATGAAGAGATGGATAATGAATTCATATTCCAAAATTAATCAAGTAATCATCTAAACTCTGATATAATTTAATATTTACAATAATTGGCTAATTTTCCAGTTTTACATAAACTTATTTGATTATTAAATATTTACTAATAACATTAGAAAACTCAATTTAAATTCCTAAAATAATTTATAAAACTAAACTTTACATATAAAAATTATTACATATGATTTTTTATATAATCAATTACAATTATTAAGTAATATTATACTGTCCAAAACAATTTAATATATTCAAAATCTTTTACATATTGCTTAAAAATAATATTATTGATTTCATATTATATTTTATAAAAATATTAATATATTATATTTTCCTTTTAAAAAAATTCTAAAACTATAATATATTACCATGTTGATTTGAAATGGAGTTTTATAATTAATAGAAAACTATATTTCTATTTATAATTAAAATATTTTTGTAAATTAAAAGTAGCTAAATTGAATAATATTTAGTAAGTTGCTTATGTATTAACATACAAATAATTGTTTAATTCAATTCACAAACGGATAGAACTCCGTTTGTAAATCGATATATCCAACTAAAACAAAATCTCCCAATTAATCCATAATCATATCCAACTCCACATAGTCAGTTTGATCCAATAATTATTAATCCATGACACAAAAATTAACTTCTATCAAACAATTCAATTTCATCCAATATCACAACAAACAATCAATTCAATTTATCAACTAATAATCCATCTAACTAAACCAAATAGGTAGATATATGGGTGATTACGCATAACTAAAATGATTTAGACATAGTAGTGTGTGAGAAGACTCACTGATATAATTCTCAAGCTCTAAAACAATGACTGATTGACGTCAATACCGTTGCCACAACTTTGATTCCACCAGTAGTTCTTCTACCCCATACCAGCCTAGAGCCTCGCTGCATTTTCTCTAATCGCTGCCTATGAATCCTCACCAAACCCACTCAATATGTTGTCTCTGCCTTCCTCGCATCACATGCAAGCCTCAGACATGGTGCTGCCAATCACGTGCGTCCATGGCCAATCGTCCATCTTATCCCAAATCGATCGCACCTCCGTTCTAAATTGAGACCTACATAAGCCTTAAAAAAGCCTACACTGCTCCTTTAACATCGTGAACAACCAAATAACCGACGTCGTGCCATGCTTCCTCTTACGCCAGAGCTCCTCTAACTTTCGAACAAAATCACATGGTCCCCTTTTTTCCTTGAGGAGTAGGGTAAAAGATAAATTAGGGGTATGGTAATTGATTTGGGTTAAGTTCCGAAGCTAGATGAAATTTACAGAGATACGGGGAGAATAATATAAGTCTGGGCCTTAATTACTTCAGACCCAATTCCAAATCAATTTGAATATCAATTTTAACAACTTTACTTCATTTTCCATTTTAATTCAATTTTTTGAAATTTATTTACACTTGTACTTTAATTAAAACATGTTACTCAGTTACAATAAATTATTATCCGAATTTTTTTATTAATTTTATTTAATTTATTAAATCTAAATCATTTGTCAAAACTAACTTAATCGATTAAAATTTTCTTTTAAATTATTAATTACCACAATCGAATTCTACTAATTTTAATTTTCAATTAAACTTATGTATAATTACGACGCAGAAAAGATGGTTGTTACAAACTTCCCCCCTTAACAAAATTGCATCCTCGCAATTTCTTACAGGGAGACGTCATATACAACTTATACCCTGATTTTATTCATATTTACAATTTTCTATCAAACTCAATTACTCAATCCCCTATTTACATTCAAATTCATTTCATCGTATACTAAAATTTTAAATAGATTTATTTTAACGTCGTTTAGTTTTCGCTAACAATATAATCTATGAAAATTTTCTAACTCTCGAAATTTTTGAAAAATTTCGACAGTTTTCTTTGTACGGAGAGCGTTTCGAGAAATCATAATATGATAAAATACATGTACATCGACTAAAACATGATCGGAAATAATTTATATAACAAAATTTGTCACGTGGCATATAATACATAATATTTATAACTTTTTAAATAAACCATACCTTGGTTGTAGCATTTAAAACACAACAAGAAAACCTGCTTTAGTTGTATTTATTGGTAGTATTTAAAAGCTAGGTGATACTATATTGTGTTCTCGGTATATTTTATTTTAGTTTGAACGCTGCCAAATTTTTTACAGGCCCGCCTATTTTTCATTTTAATGCACTCTTCTGTTACAAAAAAATATCGATCTCAATATCTCTCCGCTAGTAAAACATAGTTCCACCCCACTCCTTAAATCTTTTCCTTAATATCTTGTTTCCTCGTCGCTCCACTCCTTAATCACTCTACTTATTAGTTCCGCCACCAAATTGACATTGATTCCACTATCTCCCAAACTCTAAAATATTTTGATGCTGATTACATGGCCCAAATTTGCTATGGTGGATCGAGAAATCACACAAACCCTAGAATGTGATGATGATTCCACCCACTCCCAATCCCTAAAATCCAACAATAAATTATTGACTTCATTTTGGGTTCATTAGGGATTTGCATCTGCAGGAGAATTTTGAAGAAAATGGTAAGTCTATTCAGTCTAATGGGATTCAGCTTCTCCAATTTCCAATTGAAGGTAGCAAGGTCTATGTTTTTTAATGTATTTTTCTTTCTTGTTGATGTTAGAATAATGTGTCTTTGGTTCTTATTTTTATTGTTAATTATATATATTGTTTTTCTCTTCTTTTTTTTTTTGTTAAATTTGATGCTCTGGTTGGAAGCCCTTTCAGATTCAATGTTATGTATGCTCGTGCGTTATACAAGTGCAAAAGGTTTATTTATATAAATGAATGGAAGACATGTTGCTTTAATTTTTGAATGGGTTTTTTATGGCATGGAATTTAATCTACAAAAGTCTTGTGCATATCTATTTCGTATTATAAATGGTAATCATATAGAGCTTTTAAATGATTTTTTTTTCTCATAATTAATAAATCGATGTTGTGTAAGTATTAAAAGTAAGGTGATGATATGGTGCAAAAGATTCAGGGGTATGCTGCAAAATTAACATATAACATCAAGGGCATTATGTGGAATATATAGCACATATATAACACTACAAGAAAACCTAGTTTCAGTATACTCATTTGATTTGTAATTCATACATTATTTGATGGATGAGATGTTACATGTATATTATATTCATTTGATTTGTAATTCATACATTATTAAACATGAATGTTTGGTGTTTGATGAAATGCATGGCTGATATATATTTATAAGTTGTCTTGGCTATTATAGTCAGTTTTGTATGTTATATTGGCTGGTTAATAATTTATAATCTGGTTACTTATATACACTAGTTGTTGATATTATAAATTATTTTGACTATAGTAGATTTCTTTCTATTGATATTTAATTGAGGTGGGTGATGTTTTAACATTAACTTGGCTAAAATAATCTATTGTAGAAAAATAAATAGATAATTGATGTGTTAATTTTCATAATTATGCCTTGTAAAATTGCAAACCTATAATTTTGAACACTTAAGGGTAGTTTTTAGGATTAGCTGATGGATTTACAGATTTAAACAACGTTTAAGAATTTGTTTCAGGATAGACTACTTGCCGGTATAAGCTTTTAAAATCTAGAGCTGTTTGTTGATGGCGGTATACGTAATTTTTCTTGCTAGGCTTATATTGATATCAGTTAATATCAGGAACATATTATTTATTCCACTACTAGTATAGGTAATGACGTGTTATATTGCAGAATTTATTGCACTGCTTTGACCAAGGCTTCTGTTTGGTTTTTTGAACTAAGGTTTGTTCTTCATTACTTTATCATTGGTGAGCATCGCTATTGAAGTTTGTTCTTCATTACTTCCTGAATCATGCTCCCACACCTCATTTATTCGGACCTTCCCTTATGAAACAGTGTGCCTGCTTTCACATGTGATAGTTTATAATTTTGTTTCATTTGAGAATTCAGCCACTTTCATTTCAATTGTATCATCTCGACTCATTAACATTAACTGGTATTTCTTCTCCTAAAGTCATATCCAGCAGTTTTGCAGTCAACTAATGTTTCTTCCCCTAAAGCAGTCATGGTTATGTATTCGGATAAAACATGTACAGTAGAGGCCGTTCAAAGGATATATAACAAAGTATATGTTATATTATATAATATACATCTAACTGTTAAATTTCTTTACTGTATTTAAACAACTTCTAATTGTTAAATTTCCTTGACTTATATAATATACTATAATCAGCTTTATAATAGGACTACAGTGGACTCTTAGTAGGTTTTACGGCATTCATGTCATATTAGTATAGTTGACTGTACAGCACAACCAATATTCGTAGCCTTATATTTTGATTTTATTATATTTGTGGTATTTTTCTATGCTGAAAATGCACTGTTCATAATTCGCAGGCTAGGTACAATGCTCCCATTGTGATTTCTGGTTCTTTGGAGATGTTTAGGAATAGGTGTGTATAACTATGTATATTGTTAGTTCATTTTCATATATTTTTCTTTATTAATTCATTTTTCAAATGATTCGTTGTCCATTTTAGATTTTTGAAATCAGGTGTGCAGAAGTCTGGAAGCTCAAATAGTTAGATAATGTATGTTTTAACTTATTGATGTATGCTTGTACTACTGTATTCCTAGGATAGTCCAAAAAACAATAAAAAGAAAAAAGGATGGTCAAATGCGCACTTTTTAAGAAACTAGCTTCCAAACCTAGATATTGTCTATTCCCATTCCTTGAAATTGTTAAGAGGCTCATAAATACCATTACTTTATCCATGATCATGGAACATTAAATATATAGCTGATGTTTTAAATGGTTGGTAGATCTTAGCGAGGCTCGTAAGGATTTAGCATGATTAACATAACATGTGCACCATAAAGTCAGTAACAAAGAGATTAACGGAAAAAAGGAGCTGAAAGTTGTGCATCATGGCAATCATGTTATTTTTTTTAAGATGCTTGACAATGGATGAAGGTTCCATGATTTGATAAACTCAACCATTTTCATACATAAAGAATTGGAGTTGTCCTAAATACTTGCCTCATAAAAACGTAGTGCAATTTTCATGTTGGATTAGATATATTTACAATAGAATTATTTCACTGTATAAGTACGAGAAGTCTGGTAATGACAATTCATTACTGAGATTAGTAAATGGGTCTTCTATTAGAGAGGTCATCTAAAGGTAAATTGGTACGGTATCATGTACTAACATACATTGATAGCTTATGTAGTCTATAGATATAATTTTTCCCCTGTTCCATATGCATATTTAACTTCCTTATCATCCCTATTTCATATTTCCCTATAGGCTATTATGTCAAACATCACAAAATTGGCGAAATAAGCAAGCCAGTAATGTATAGAATTACCAATGATCTGGTAGTTGCTTTGATTATATTATATAATATAGAGTAATTCAAAGTATAGTTTCTTTACTTTATTATATAATATACATCTAACAGTCAAATAAAGTATGTGCTGTGAGTCTATTGCCGGCTCTCTCAGATTTTATAAGCAAACTTTCATTTTTCATTGATACTAGAGATAAGTGAGTCTGCACTCTTAGTGCAGGTTTATATTTTGGCAATTAATGGATAATAATGTTGTTGATTTAATTGAGATGAATTGGAGTTCATATAGTCCACCATCTTCTATAATTAGCATAATCAAAGATAGCAAAGACATGTGCAGACTCATTTAGCTGTTAAAAACACATAAAATTGAAGGGTTGTGTACCTCAGTCATGGTAATCAGTTCATTGACTTTCTTTTCTACATCAGCAAGCTTAGCAGTCATCTCTTTCTTCTCATGTTGGAGCTCTTTGCTTTTCCTTCTAAGCTCAACGACTTCAAGCTCTCTTATTCCCTTTAGTTTCCTTTCGAGCTCAGCATCTTTTCTCACTGCTTCTTCTTCTTCCTCTTCTTCTTCTTCTTCTTCTTCTACGTGTAATAAGGAAACTTGCTGCTTCAACAGCAGCAATTGGCCTTTGTTCTGCCCTGAGTCGAGCTGTATGTGCCCCTGTAACTCCTTTATTTGGTTCCTTGCAACCTCTAATTCTTTTCTTGCTGCGACTCCTGCAGCCACCTCTTCCTATAACTTCTTCCTCTTTGCTTGCATTGAATTGATTATTATGTTTAACATGTCCACTTCAGCTGTCTTCAGTCTCAGTTGTTTGTGCAACTCGGTGATGTTTGATTCTTGTTCGTTGAGACCATATTATTCAAGTAATTCACCTTCAAGCTTGACTTCATGGTCTTCGTGTTCTTTAACAAGGGTGTGTAGTCTTTCGACTTCTAATGCATAGTTTGCTATCTCTATGTCATATTAGGATGTGACTTTGTATCCATCATAGGCTGTAGTGGGAAATTGATTTCTCCTGAAAGAAGAGATTCGAATTCGGGTAGCAACTGTTCATCGTCTTTAGTGGATGTAGCTATAAAATTGCTGATTTTTTTGACTTCCTCTTCTTCTTCCTTTTCTTCTTCTTCTTCCGCCTGCTATGTTTTGATTTAGAGAATAAAGTTGCATCATTCTAATAAGTCAAACAAGAAGGAAAATATTTGTGTCTTTGCCAAATGACTAGGCATTTTATACTGCTAAATATTGGGTGACCTTGAGAATCATCTTCTCTGGTTGAAAATCAAGAAAGAGTTGAGCATTTTAATTAACAATTGTAGTCCAGATCAGTAAACACATTTTGGCAAATTTTGTGCTGTTATATGTAGGCTAACTGCATTACTTGATCTGAACTATTAGATATTCTGGTTTAAAAGTTTAATTCTTTTATTTAATAGAGTAGGTGATGTACATATGACCATACATAATCTACATTAGATTGAATTCACATACCCGGTTCACCCATTGAATGATACTACCATGTTCGTGTCTCTTTATCGAATTCTTTCGCAGTGCCAGTGTTCCGGACGGTTTCGTCAAGACCTATTTATCATCAACACAAGTTATAAACTAAGACTGCACGGGCAAAGCAAGCTATAATCTAACCAGAATGAAAATATAAAACTTGCGAAAATTTCACAAGTTTTGTATATTTATTTTGATTGTATCTCAATTTTCAGGATGATTTATATAACAAGAAATGCATAATGATGGTACCTGGAGGTTTTATAGGAGTGCTTGTGCTTTTTCAGGATGAAGAGATGTGGCGAAAAGCTCTCGTCTAATTTTAAGTACTTTATTCATTCCATATCGTCTAACAATACTAACAAAGTCTAATTTCATGGTTTTGAAAGGTGATTATCGATCTAAATGGATTTCGATGAGCGGGACTAGCAGTTTTCGCTTTTCATGTTTACAAGGGAAACCATTTTTTCTAAAAGAATTTACACTTTGTTCAACAAAATTCAAAAATATCAAATAACTTTGTTGGTGGAGGTCGCTAAAAACATTGATCCCCTCATTAATTAGTCCCTGGCCCTTACCTAAGGATCAAAACAGTGATCAGTTCAGTAATAATTAGAGATGTCAAAATTTGCCCCAATCTATTTACCCTATTTATAAATGGGTTGCGTCAACCCATTTAAGAATATTATAAAATGGGTTATGGGTTGGATTGATCTATTTTAAAAGGGTTATAAATGGGTAACTCATTTATCCATTTATTAAAAATATTAAATTTTAATATAAATTTAAAAAATAAGAATTTTGAACATACTTTATAATTTTTCATGGAGACTGACAGTTGTACTTAGAAAATAACAGGCTACCGCATCTCCATATTTGAATTCCGTCTAGTGCAGAAGCCGTTATTTTTTTGTTTAGATTGCAATAACTTCTTCGTTCTAACTCGGAATCAGGCGAGACTTCGACCGATCAACTCCAACCTAAATTACGGACAGTATGGAACACTCAGATACTACATCGTGTGAACGCACACTGTAGTTCTCCAAGAAGACTGACAGTTGTACTTAGAAAATAGCAGGCTACCACATCTCCATATTTGAACTCCGCCTAGTGTAGAAGCCGCTATTTTTTTGTTCGAACTGCAATAACTCTTTCCTTCCAACTCAGAATTAAGCGAGACTTCGACCGATTGACTTCAACTGATTAACTTCCACCTATATTACAGACAGTATAAAACATTCGGATACTTCATCGTGTGAACGCACACTGTAGTTCTTCAAGGGGAATGACAGTTGTACTTAGAAAATAACGGGCTACCACATCTCCATATTTGAACTCCGCCTAGTGCAGAAGCCGCTATTTTTTTGTTCGGACTGCAATAACTATTTCTTTCTAATTCGGAATTAAGCGAGACTACGAACGATTAACTTTCACCTAAATTACGGATAGTATGAAACACTCGAATACTTTATCGTGTGAACGCACAATGTAGTTCTCCAAAGGGATTTACAGTTGTACATAGAAAATAATAGGCTACCACATTCCCATATTTGAATTCCGTCTGGTGAAGAATCTGCTATTTTTTTGTTCGGACAGCAATAACTCTTTCGTTCTAACTCGGAATTAAGCGAGACTTCGATCGATTAACTTCAACCTAAATTACGGGCAGTATGAAACGCTCGAGTACTTCATCGTGTGAACGCACGTTGTAGTTCTCCAAGCGGACTGACAGTTGTACTTGAAAATAACAGGCTACCATATCTGCATATTGAACTCCACCTAGTGCAGAAGCCGTTATTTTTTTGTTCAGACTACAATAACTCCTTCGTTCTAACTCGGAATCAGGCAAGACTTCGACCGATCAACTCCCACTTGAATTACAGACAGTATGGAACACTCAGATACATTATCGTGTGAACGCACACTATAGTTCTCCAAGGGGACTGACAGTTGTACTTGGAAAATAACATGCTATCACATCCTTGTATATGAACTCCGCCTATTGCAGAAGCCGCTATTTTTTTGTTCACACTGCAATAACTCCTCCGTTCTAACTCAAAATCAGGACCGATTAACTACCACCTGACACTAGGATACTTTATCTTGTGAATGCATTGTAGTTCTCCAAGGGGACCGACAGTTGTATTTAGAAAATAATAAGCTACCTCATCCCCATATTTGAATTTTGATGAAAATTAGAATTAAAATTTTAAAATTTTGTTCGATCTCAAAACATAAAAATTAGAATTAAATTTAAATCTTTAAATAGGTTAAATGGTAACCCGCTTGTTAAGTGGGTTGGGTCATAAATGGGTTGAAGAGAATGTGTCATAAATGGGTTGGGTTAAACTCAACCTAACCCATTTTGACCCAACCCGACCCGACCCGTTTGACAGGCCTAGTAATAATGCTTTGAGAAAGAGTTCCAAACATGTTTGAGACTTTAGATGTCTGCTTAGTTGGTCAATCAATCGAGACACCTACATAAATATGATATACTCTCTAGGTTTTCAATGGTTGTTTAGGTAACCTAGCAATGAAGTAAACCCTAGAAATATTGTATGTTAATTGCCCTTAAATTGAACATTTTTCTCCTTTGCCACTTGGAATACTGCATGATCTATTAGTAATGCTTGCTTAGTGGATATTTCTGTTGGATAATTAATTCAGGGGATATTTAGTGTAACCCTGCTACACATCAAAATTGCATAGGATAAATAATCTTATATGGTACGTTGGACGTGTAGCAGTCATCCCAAGTTTTTATGGGAAGAACGCACTAGAATCAGGGCAAGTTTGGCATAATGCATTTTTTTTTTTGAAAAGTTTGGCATAATGCAATTGAATATGCATATCATATATGTTTGTTTATCACCGTTTCCTTGTAGATTGATGAGTGGCTTGATTATGCTTTGCTTCTCTCATCTGTTCCCAATTTGAGAATGCATGTGGGCAAGTTGACAATCATCTAATCCTTTGAACTTTCCTAGTTGACTATAGTTTGTCAGTTGCTAATGTGGTTGTATGGTCTACTCTCGTAGGTGAATTTTTGATTTGTCATTATTTGTTTCCCATTTTTTCCTCCTTAATGACGTAACTTTATTTTCCCAGCATTGATCCTTTGAATTTGATATTTTTGTTAGTGAAATAATCCTATTTATAAGTCAATGACGTAACATATGAATACATCCTATGTTATATGTTTCATAAAACAAGAGTGATCTGACCATGCCTTACACAAATTCAACACGTCTGTTGGACGTGGTATAATATTAGCTAGGGTTTGAGGTGATTATATAAGTAAATTCTGATAACTCCTAAATCATGTTTGAAACTTGATGTAGGTGCTGGATAGAGGTTGGAAAGCCGAAGAAAATCAAAGAAATATAAAAAACTCCTTCGATGGTACGATAGCATGTATGAAGAGTAACGTGTGTCTTTTAAGTTTTAGATAATTTATAATTTATAAGTTAATTAAAATATATGTTATGACATTTTAAGCTTTAGCAATTGAGATAACTTATAAGTTTAATAATAACAATAATAATAAACAATAGTTTGAATAAGTTAACTATGTTTTATAAAAAAAAATATGTTTATAATAATTAACTAAGTATAATAAAAATTAACAAATTTATAATAATATAATAATAATAGTAATAATAAAACTAAGTTTGATAAAATTAATTAAGTTTGATAATAAGTAAACCAATTTTTATAATAATTAAACTAATTTTTATAAAAATTAACTAAAATTTTAAAAATTAATCGAGTTTAAACTAAGTTTCATAAAAATTAAATAAATTTGTACAAATTAATTAAGTTCTATTAAAATTTAACTAGGTCAATAAGTTTTTAAAAATTAAATAAGTTTATTATAAAAATTAACCAAGTTTTATAAAAATATAACTAAATTAACCAAGTTTTATAAAAAATATTTAAACTTAATAGAAGTTTAACAAAGGATATTTGATATATTTCAAATATGCAAAACGGTTTCATAATCATTTGTTGATTGTTAAACATGTTAGCATATAATTAGCTTTTTAGGAGTAAAGACCAACTGCAAAGAATGTTGGCAATCAAGCAATGAATATCGCTTTAATTGTTATATATATTATAAAATTTTGTTAGTACTTGTTGTGTAAACTTATTTATGAATGGTTATGGTGTTTATGTGAATTCGTTCATTTTGTCGAAAAACTATTATCAAAATGGTTATGGATATCATATTTGATTAAGTGATTAACGTGTTGTTTCAATTGTTTGAATATGATGATTATGTGACTGATTAATTGATTGTTGATTTGAATACGATGATTATGTGATTGATTGCTAATTTAATAAGACTATTATGTGAATGATGGTTGGAAATGATACAAGCCACTAAGAGAAAATGGTTGCATGGACAGTATGCTGCAAAACAGTTAATAAATTTTAGAGCATTTTAAGACGCTACGAAAATAAATGTAAACGGTTGTGATATGATTTTTGTAGCGTCGAAAAAACGCTACCAGAACTTTTAGTTGCGTTTCGGTAAACGCTACGATATGCTACTAAAAGTCTGAAACTTTTTGTACGTTTTTAAAGTCCTACGATATGTTAAGTTTTGCTTGTGTTTTCTACAACGCTACGAAAGGTTTCAGACTTTTAGTTGCATGTTGTGTCGCCGCGTTTAACGAAACGCTACGACAAGTTTTGGTAGCATTTTTTCAATGCTGCGAAATGCTTTTTCTTGTGTAGTGAAAGCAATACATTTAGTTTCGTACGAGCAAAAGCAAGTTTGCATCACCATCCTTTAATACCTATATTTACTCAAAATGAACATATAAGATCTTATATAAATTTTAGTAACATGACAACCATCCATTTTCATTCTTTTCTTTTCAATGTTTTAAATAGGAAGGAAATTTTCAATTACTGCCAAAATATAATCAAATGCTACACACCTTTAGGAAAATTATTCTACAATTTCAAATGCGATGATATTTATTTATTTTATTTTACATTTTTTTTCATTGCAGCAGCTTGTTGCTGCTGCCGCGTACAGTGGCCAGCTTCCGCTGGCGCTGGCAGCGGCTAGGTAGTTTTTTTTTATAATGGGATTTTGCTCTATATCTCTGCTCTTAGATATTTAAATAAAGCTGTTAATAATAATATATTTTTTTAAAAAAAAAAACTCAACCCAGAGCCCTAATGAAATTGAAGGGATAGGAGGAGCTCTCGCCTGCCTGGTCCGACCACAGACATTTGGGATTTAAGCCAGCCCAACATAGAGATTTGATGCCCCAACCAGGTTATCTGGTGATTTTGTGGGAGCCCACCTCCATGTCTTGAATGGGAAACACAGCTCAATCTAACAGGACTCGAACCCACGACCTCAAGGAAGCTCAATCTATCAGGATCGAACCCGCGACCTCAAGGAAGCTCAGTCTACCAGGACTCGAACCCGCGACCTTAAGGAAATGGTTGCATGGACAGTATGCTGCAAAACAGTTAATAAATTTTAGAGCATTTTAAGACGCTACGAAAATAAATGTAAACGGTTGTGATATGATTTTTGTAGCGTCGAAAAAACGCTACCAGAACTTTTAGTTGCGTTTCGGTAAACGCTACGATATGCTACTAAAAGTCTGAAACTTTTTGTACGTTTTTAAAGTCCTACGATATGTTAAGTTTTGCTTGTGTTTTCTACAACGCTACGAAAGGTTTCAGACTTTTAGTTGCATGTTGTGTCGCCGCGTTTAAAGAAACGCTACGACAAGTTTTGGTAGCATTTTTTCAATGCTGCGAAATGCTTTTTCTTGTGTAGTGAAAGCAATACATTTAGTTTCGTACGAGCAAAAGCAAGTTTGCATCACCATCCTTTAATACCTATATTTACTCAGAAGAATGAACATATAAGATCTTATATAAATTTTAGTAACATGACAACCATCCATTTTCATTCTTTTCTTTTCAATGTTTTAAATAGGCAGGAAATTTTCAATTACTGCCAAAATATAATCAAATGCTACACACCTTTAGGAAAATTATTCTACAATTTCAAATGCGATGATATTTATTTATTTTATTTTACATTTTTTTTCATTGCAGCAGCTTGTTGCTGCTGCCGCGTACAGTGGCCAGCTTCCGCTGGCGCTGGCAGCGGCTAGGTAGTTTTTTTTTATAATGGGATTTTGCTCTATATCTCTGCTCTTAGATATTTAAATAAAGCTGTTAATAATAATATATTTTTTTTAAAAAAAAAAACTCAACCCAGAGCCCTAATGAAATCGAAGGGATAGGAGGAGCTCCCGCCTGCCTGGTCCGACCATAGACATTTGGGATTTAAGCCAGCCCAGCATAGAGATTTGATGCCCCAACCAGGTTATCTGGTGATTTTGTGGGAGCCCACCTCCATGCCTTGAATGGGAAACACAGCTCAATCTACCAGGACTCGAACCCATGACCTCAAGGAAGCTCAATCTACCAGGACTCGAACCCGCGACCTCAAGGAAGCTCAGTCTATCAGGACTCGAACCCGCGACCTCAAGGAACTTTGTTCCATAGTCGCTAAGTTGCCCTGACCAACCGAGCTATGCTCGCGGACATTAATATTGTGTACATAAATGAAGCATTAAATGTACAAAAACTCAGTCGAATATTCATTATATCTTTATTATTAGGGGACTAGAATTTTTTAAAGTAACTCACACCAAATGAACAAATTCAAATGTGTTAACACACACTAATATTATTTGGTTTGCATTGTCTGTCATATAAAATGTAAATTTAAACTTTGATTGATATTGCAAAGTTTTTAGAGTAAGGATTATCTTGAACAAAGGAGATCTAATTGCTTCAACTAACCTAATGACCCAGTTGTTTGAAGGAGCATGCTCAAGTTAGTACTTTAGGCATTTAGCGCTAACTAAAAGTATTTGTACAATTATTCAAGGGAGAAGAACTCATGTGCACGCACACAAGAATATGACAAGCTGTAACGCTCCACCTCGAGATCCACATTAACAAAGAGTATTACCGGGTAATACTGTCTGCTAATGCATAGAATAGGGCTGGATAGGAGCGACCATCTATAGCCTTGTCTTAAATATCAAAGAAACAAAGGATGCACGTGCTCAATACTGTATAAGCAAAGATCCACAAGTCCGAAGGCGACAAATCCAAGTATCTCTCGAGCAGTGACGAAGGACCTACTCCAAAAGCGATACTATAGAGCAACAAACCCGATGGCAACAAACCGTAGTGGCGAAGGTCCAGTACTGGACACCGCTAACTGACAATATGTGTCACAAACCCCTCGGATAGGAACCCACAAAGTGTTAACGTGTGCCCCATACCACAAGTTCGCACTAAACGGTTTACTAATCTTAGTCAATTCCACACTCAAAGCAGTAGAAAGTTTACCTCATCTCATCGGCAAACCAGACCCCAAGGTCAAAATGATAAGACGAATAGAATAGAAATTAAATGATTAGATAAAACGCATGCTCATGCATGCAAACATACAAACATTGAACTTTTTCTTTATTTCATTCTTTCAAAAAAAAAATTAAGGCATAAAATATAATATTAAAGCTCCTATCGAAAAGCAATGTACAAATAGAAAGAAAAGGAATAGCCCAAGCATATGACAAGGCTAAAATGCTTGAAAAAAAATAAGTGATGACCTGATCGCTTCCAGTTGAAACCAAAATTACATGAAAAGAATGAAGACCTCAACAAAACGTTAACTTTACAAAATAGTTCTACACTTAATGTGTCAGTTATCCAAATGCAACATCAGAAGAATCAAGAATGGCTAATAGAATATTGTTACTATGTGTATTTGACTTATGTAGATTACATGCAATACCTTCAATTCAAATTCATTTTGATAGCCATACATTGAGTGATCTTTCTCCTATCAAAGTCAGTCTTATAACTGAAAATAGTGTTCATGCTCATGAGCCTTTTTGATTTAATAATGCATGGGTGTACATAAATGATTATACTGAAATCGTGGAATAGAACCGGTGTTCTCAATTTCAAGGAAACCCTCTTTTTACATTTTTATGAAAATTAAAGAATGAAAAAGAACAAAAATAAATTAAAAATGGCATAAGTCAATCCCTAAATTCTCTAAGAGTTGTGAAAAAATTAAAAACGCCACCAGCGAGCTGTATAATCATCTTATTTCAAATTCAAACGATGAGGAAATCAGAAAAGCATGAAAGCGTATTGTTGGTTAACCAACAAACTACTCATAATTTGCTAACTTTGGAATTCAATTGGCTTTGCTAAAAGTGACAAAAGCATACATTTCATTTAAACTAAAATTCAACTTTTCTTAAACAATTCCTTTCCTTTCAAAAAAATTCAAAAGACTACGTTGAGATGTTTCGTCCTAGCGTTTAGGAATCCTTACCGATAACGCTGGCCAGACGCATCGACCAGAATTGTTAAAACACTTGACGGACAAATTAACCCAATTTCATATTAAAACTTTCCATATGTATCACTTTCAAAAATCATTTAATATACTTATAATATATATATATGTATATATATATAAAGTCTTTATTTTTTATTTAACCTTTAGTAATTTCAAAACAATTTCAACTACCTTTAAATACATTTAAATTTCAAAATTTAAATTCAATATCAGCAATATCAAATAACTAACAAACATAAGAAACAATATTAAATTTACTTGACGGAAACTAATAAATAGAATTTTTTGTTTTACGGAGCACTCTGATCAAAATTATACAAAACGCCGCGTAATACCAAGCTATATCATAATAACACAACACTAAATCGCTCTAAATCATAAATTCAAGTGCTGCTGGTTGGACCAACTCCTTATGTTCTTGCAACTTCAACCATTAGATATTTCATATTTGGATGAAAAGAAATTAATTATATATTTAAATATACATATTTGTAAAATCACAAATACGTCCCTTGATGATTACCCCTGTAATCATGGTACACACACACACACACACACACACACACACACAATCTCTTATTATAGAAATCACCCATCACTCCCAAGGGTCGGGGACTCTAAGTCTCAGTCATGACCTAAACTCATACCTCATGTATGAAATGGATTGGTCTGAACCTTGGCACGATACCAATTGTAGCAGCCTACCTCTAAGCCCATACTATCCAAGAGTATTACAGAGTAATACTGTCAGATAGTATGGAGAATGAGGCTATATGTAACGACTCGAAATTTTCGAAGCCGAAAATTCCAGATAGTTATGAAAAAGAAGAAAGAGATAGAAGAAGAAGAAGAACAGAAACATCAACATCTCACATTCGCAGTGGATAAAATATAATAACAAATAATAACAGTCCACAAAAGAATATTATATCCGTCGATTACATTTTAATACATCAGAGTTTCACATATACACGGTCACTGAATATACACAATTATCATATCACAAATCTACAATAATATAACACAGCGGAAATACTCTATACGTTTCTGCCATCCGGCTCACCTCCTGAGCTCCAGAACGTCCTTACCTGAAAATCTGTAATACTTGGTCTGACCCGAGCATTACACCAAAGTAACACCCGGGTCAGGCTGGAAACCAGCGTGAGTAAACCCATCCAACATGGAATACAAGCATACAACTTATATAGAACCCGGGGTAACTCAAAGCAATTCACAAGCCACAATTTTTCTATAAACATCACCGATTTCACCCATCAATTTCTAATTACCGAATTTAGATTAAATAGTCCAATTCACTTAAATCATTTCATTCCAGCCAATAGATTTTACATATCCATCTATAAACATTTGAAGTGGTTTCGGGTATTTTCTAATGCCCGACACCGGCCTCTTCGAGTTTCATCTCATTCTAACTCAATTTATCCAAATGAAATACACAACATTTCATATCAGAGATATCAACTCATTTAAAGCATCTAATATCACTCAATCATTCATAAGCAAATTTTATCACTTTCAAATCAATTCAATTGATTCTAATTGAATTTCTAACCTCAATCACTTAGATTCCTTCATTTAACATTAATTAATTCCAAATCAATTAATTAGTCAACCCTTCATTATTCATCTTAATTAATCACCCTGGATTAATTATTTTCAATTACATTCAAGTAATTATCTTTATTTAATTTCATGATATTAATTATTCTTAACCAAATTCAATAAGTAATCTTAATTACTTCATAAATTAATTAACTATTTTAATTACATTAATCCTTAATTAATTATATTAGTTAATTTTTCATAAGTCATTATTTATGGATTAATCAATCTTAATTAATCAATCTTTGATTACATCATTAATTATATAAATTAAGGATTTCCAATTATATTTTAACTCGTCCTAATCTAAATTAATTACATTAAATAATTAATCATTACTTAAATCATAAATATTAATCACTCTTGATTTACCTCAACCAGTAATTTACTATCTTTTTATTTACTTTATTAAATAATTTAATTACTCCTTTATTTAACTATTTTAATTAATCTCTTGATTAATTTCACAAAGTAATTATATTTTATTAATTACATTAAGTAATTACCAATCAAACCATCCATTGGTTATTCTAAATTACTTACACTTAATCAATTAACTTAAAACTTAATTAATTAATTCAGGCCCGTCATTACTAAATTAATTAACCCAAATCATAAATTAATTGAATTAATTAATTATCCATTTTAATTATCCCACTAATTTAACTAGTCACAAATCATTAAATCCTTATTAACATTAAAATGAAAACATCTTATTAGTTATGACTTAAGTTTAAAAACAATTTAAAATCCAAATATTTCGAGTCAAGCCACAACTAACTCGAGAACCAACCAAAACCAAAGTCACCTGATCATCTATTCACAGTGCACATCAATCAATTTAATCATGCAACCAAATACATAAATTTAACCATTTAAATTTAGATAAAAATCCAAGGAGTGAGATTTACTCACCTTTGACCTTAATTTCGCAACCCGATCCAAACCGGCTATTTTCTTCACGATTCAGACCTTGTATTAATATTTATACGGTTTATTAATATCTGAAATAATCGAACAAAATCAGTTTCCTTTTTAATAGATTAAATCAACTAACAATTTGTTTTAAACTAAATAATCTTTCCCTTTTAAAATCTTTTAATAACTAAAATAAATTAAATAAATAAATCAGGTTAATCACCCCAGTACTTTATTTAAAATAACTAGTAAATTTTAAAATGTATATACGTACCTATTATTTCTCTTGAAACTACATATACTAAAATTACCCTATATGTATAAAAAAATCTAACTTTTTATATAAACCCTATAACAATTTTTAAAATCCTATTATGTTATTTTTTTAAACTTTGCCAATATAAACTAATTTTCTGTTCATATACATCAATCTAATAAAATCCCTTCATTTCAATATCTTACCTATCTACAAATTTCTATTTTACTATATATGCCTACATTAAATAAAATAAATTTTCTTTCAACTTATATGTAGGTCTATATTAAATCTTAGAACATAATTGTGTTTTGATACCTACTGTAAAAATATTACTTTGATTTCATTATATAGAAAAATATGTAGGAATATACCTCAATTCCAAACCCAGCCTCTCACGAATCCTATTTGTAAATTTCTCGAACGCGACATCATGCCGACAACTTTGCCTTCAATTCCCATTGCGAGCATCGCCTTCGTATAAGCTCCTCCAGAAATCACGTCGTCGCAGCCTCGCGCCACCGTGAACTCGAGCTCGGCCAGCTGCCATGTTTTCCCCTTCTTTTTTTTTGAAACTGGTTTCGTGAAAAGATAAGAATGAGAGGGAGAGACTTTGAATCCCCCTTATTGCCTTCTTTCGGTCTCTATATATATATATTTTTCGATCGAGGCCGAAGGTTAATCGACCATGGATCTCATAAAATTTCTTTTTTTATGTGTTCGATCCTGCTATTGGGAATAGAGAGGAAGACATGAATAAGATAGAGATTTGGGGAAGCTTCTCGAGTACGCGTGTTAATTAAATAATTAAATATTGAAAATATCTCGTGTTGCATAATGCGAAATCCCGAACCCCGAATTAGAGATGCCGACAGACGTTAATAAGCTTTTACCCGCATTCCGAACATAATGGAATGTGTTCCGGAGGCTCATTTGATCGTATGCGCGAGATACGGAAGTAAACGATCAATTTTAAATCAAATTGATTAAAATAGTTTGAAGCGTTTTGAACTACCAGGGTCAAACGACAATTTCGATTGCTACGAAAATTGAAATCCGATAATAATATAATATTACGGGTCCAATGGAACTAGTTTCGTCGAATTCCGAGACTGTGCCTCGAAAGGCTATTTTTATATTCAATTTAAACGATATGATTTCAAAACTGAACAAATCACCTTTAAATTAAATTTCAACCATTTTATTATCTTCAGTATCATCATTATAAATTTTATAAGTCTTCAGATTATTTTAATAGGCTTAGAAATTTCAGATTCAATAATTTACCCAATTTCAATTATTAAATTCAATATTTAAACTATATAATTCAATGATTTAATTATCAAGTAAATATTGATATCTGGAATTCAAGTTAAAATTAATTTTTAAATATTTTAAAATCAGTTAACTATTCCAATTTAAATTGTTAAAATTTCTGGGTCGTCACACTATATGGGGTACACATGTGAATATTTCCTTGGACTAACACGATACATTTTAAAACATCAAATATAAAACTCATCAGTACGTACACAGTATTTGTACAAAAGCAATAGACACGTGCGCCTCCAGGATAGAACATTGCATAATATACTGTACAACATATAGAACATAGAGTTAAGCGCAACAATAACATATAATATAACTACATTAATGTTATACAATACAATTCTATATGTCAATTATATATATATATATATATATACGTATAAAAGAAATAATGTCAAACAAATATCATGTAATAATCCTAATATAGAACTCCTCTAAAGCCCAAAGAAATACATGCTGGTCAAGTCGTCCATGTACCCGAAATATCTCGGATTGACCCGCATATTATATAAATAATAAAAGGATTGGACTATATCTAAAGCCAATGTTAATGAACATATGGTATTCAGTATATACTAGGTAATAACATAATAATGTTATCTCATACAAACTCAGATATCATATAATAAAAAACATCACAAAACCCGGTATAAAATATCATCACCCATATAAATAATTCAATATAAACTAAGAATGCTATATCCAATAAGTGAATCATCCATACAATAAAACATATCATAGAAAATAAAATTATTAAGTCAATCGAGCAAACACATAGCAATGCTCTAATATAAAATCATAAACTCATATGATTAATGGATAATGTGAGATAGGCCCATCAAATCATTCAAACAATATCCAATATTATACAAATCGCAAAGATAATCCAATACAATCCAAATCAATAATGAAGGTTATCTCAATATATCAAATCACCAAATAGTATGGATATAATGGGGATTGGCTACACTTTAGACTCAACCAGTCTCTAATCTAGACAATTCGTTAAAGGAAAGAGACATATATGCCAATCCATTAATGACATACCCTGAACTAGATAGGGACACTAACAGCCGCCGACCGCAAGCCTGCTCCAAGAACCCAAGTCTACTCACCTGCCGTAGAGTACTGTCTATTCCTACAGTCTTCAATTACCACGACGAACGTCCTGACCCTATCCACCATCGACTCGTTTACGCGTAGCTTTAGTCATGACCATGCATTGCCCCTAATGGTAACGGACTACTAGCCTAAGCGAAACAAGGACTATGGGCAACAACCCATCTACTACTACCAATACTGTGATGTGCATCAAAGGGACATATAACTACGGTGCCACTGATCTGGGGCGCGACCCGACGATCAGGCCGCCAGGGTGGATACTGGCCAATCTGATTCACTCCCAAAAAAAAAGGAAGTTGGACACAATATGGATGGTCATATAGTACTCATATCCTATCGCTATTCATATCTCTAATAAAATGTTGACACGCGGCTCTCATATCAATATCTATCAATAAGATACTCCGCACCGAGTATCACATGAACACATGAGTATAATCCCCTTTGAGTGATATTTACATAAAATAAATAATCAAACAAATAACATAACAGCGTCTCTTACTACCGCATGTTATTTGGATAATTATTCAATGTTCATAAACTACACTCTATCCACACTATATATTTATATATGAAAAGTCTAATGAATAACCGAAAAAGTATTACCGAACGCCTCATCCCAAACTATATTATTAATCTGTTTATTCAAATTTCTCGTCACATGAAAATAAAATATGACAAATATCATTCTAAAATCATCAATCAAACCTATATCAACGGCGAATCATTCATATTATCTTAAATCAATATTGAGAAGATGAGAAATCATAAACTTAGAATCATTACTAAACAATCATATATTACAAATCGATGTATAAGGAATGACTGGTCCAAAGAATTATAAAATAGATTATCGAAATAAATATAATTATAAAACTATAAATTGGTATCTCATAAAATCATTTATAGCATTTTTACCCCATATAAGAAAATAAATACTTATAAGCTTCCAATAAATGGATATTCGAAATTTAATTTAATTTAATAATAATTTGCATATTTAAAAAGTAAATATACTTCTTTTTAAACTCCAAATTAGTTTTAGAAGTTTAACATTTATATAATTCTTGTTTCATAGTTTTCTAAGATAATTATTACTTTTAAGCAACTTTAATCCAACTAAAACCGATTCTACAAGTTTATACTTAAATAATACTTAACAAAACTCATTTACGACATATAAATTTATAAAACAAAACAAATACGAAGAGATGGATAATGAATTCATATTCCAAAGTTAATCAAGTAATCATCTAAACTCTGATATAATTTAATATTTACAATAATTGGCTAATTTTCCATTTTTACATCAACTTAGTTGATTATTAAATATTTACCAATAAAATTAGAAAACTCAATCTAAATTCATAAAATAATTTATAAAACTAAATCTTACATATAAAAATTATTATTTATTTTTTATATAATAAATTACAATTATTAAGTAATATTATGCTGTCCAAAACAATTTAATATTTTCAAAGCCTTTTACATATTGCTTAGAAATAATATTATTGATTTCATATTATATTTCATAAAATATTGATTCATTATATTTTCCTTTTAAAACAATTCTAAAATTTATAATTTATTACCATATTGATTGGAAATAGAGTTTTATAATTAATAGAAAATTATATTTCTATTTATACTAAAAATATTTGTAAATTAAAAGTAGCTAAATTGAATAATATTTAGTAAATTGCTTAATCGTCTAACTCAATTAACAAACGGGTAGAACTCTGTTTGTAAATCGATACATCCAACTAAAACAAAATATCCCAATTAATCCATAATCATATTCAACTCCGCATAATCGATTCGATCCAACAATTATTAATCCATGACACAAAAATTGAATTCAACCAAACAATTCAATTTCACCAATATCGCAACAAACAATCAATTCAATTTATCAACTAAAAATCCATCCAACTAAACTAAATAGGTAGATATATAGGTGATTACGCATAAATAAAATGATTTAGACATAATAGTGAGTGAAAAGACGCACTGATATAATTCTCAAGCTCCAAAATAATGACCGCTTGACGTCAATACCGCTGCCACAACTTCGATTCCACTAGTAGTTCTTCTATCCCATACCAGCCTAGAGCCTAGCTGCGCTTGCTCAAAACGTTGCACATGGATCCTCACCATCCCTTTGTCGAACTTCGACCATGTCACTGATTAAACCATTTATGTTTAATCCTCCTCCAGCTTAAGCAAAACATCATCGTGTGTCTCCACCTACTAATATTGCACCTCTCTAGACCCACGCAAACTGCTGTCTCCGCCTTCCTCGCATGCACGCAAGCCTCAGACGAGGTGCTTCCAATCGTGTGCGTCCATGGACAATCATCCATCTTATCACAAATCTATTGCACCTCCCTCCAAAATCAAGACCTACATTAGCCTTAAAGAAGCCTACGTCGCTCCGTTAATATCACGGACCACCAGATAATTGACGTCGTGCCACGCTTGCTCTCGTGCCATCGAGCTCCTCTAACCTTCGAACAAAATAGCACGGCCCCTTTTTTTCCTTGAAGAGTTAGGGCAAAAGATAAATTAGGGGTACGGTAATTGGTTTGGGTTAAGTTTCGAAGCTAGATGAAATTTCCAGAGATATGGGGAGAATGATATGAGTTTGGGCCTTAATTACTTTGGACCCAATTCCAAAACAATTTGAATTCCAATTTAATAATTTTACTTCATTTTCCATTTGGATTCAAATTTTTGAAATTTATATACATTATACTTTAATTAAAACAAGTTATTTAGTTACAATAAATTATTATCTGAAAAGATTTTATTAATTTAATTTAATTTATTAAATCTAAATCATTTGTTAAAAATAACTTAATTAACTAAAATTTTCTTTTAAATTATTAATTACCACAATCGAATTCAACAAATTTTAATTTTAACCGAATTTATGTATAATTACGAAGTAGAAAACAGGGTTGTTACATTAGCCGATTGGTCACCAGCGGCCCTTCTAACAGTTGTACTTGCCTCTTTTAAGCGCAAGTATGGAGTCTCCTTTCCGTAAATAAACACATGGTTAGTGGGGGTTTCATTTTCAACAATCTCCTAAAGTCGGTGTTTGGGTGTATTCCCCATATCAATACCATCAGCACTATGTCTTAGCGTTACTCACTTCCATCACTACCGTGCTGAACCTGCTCAAAAAGTTCTTCAACAAGTCTTTCGTACTTTGGAAAAGATTTGAAAATGACATCACATCCTTCGGATGGGTAGTGTGTAAGAAAAACTGTGTGACAAACCTTCATGCCAACTAATCAAAAGAAGATGTAGATCTCGACGGAAGCCGAGTAAATCACACCGTAGCTACTCCTTTAAGAAAGATCGGGAAACATCTACATCTCATGGCAACAACATCTATTGCCCTTATCGTGTCTGTATGCCACTCATATTTCAACAAATGCTGCCTAGGATCCGTCATTTCGTTATAGGATGGCTTTATCTACATTGTGAACCTCTAGGGTTACTCCTTATGCAGTATCTCATCGGCACCTAGAGAGAAAACGGAGTTGGATGTGCAAGTAAATGACTTATTGAAGAAGGATTTCATTTGTATGAGTATATCTTAGTGGGTTGCGCTTGTAATATTCTCTAATAAGGTGAATAGCTCTCTGGTGTAGATTATCGTGAGCTGAATAAAGTGACAATGAAGAACAAGTATCCTCTTCCAAGTATTGATCGCTTATTCGATCATTCCATGGTGCAAAATTGTTCTCTCAATTGAATCTTGCGACAGGATTTCATCAGTTGAGAATAGTGAAGAAGATTGTTCTGATCACCGCATTTTGTACGCCATCTGATTTCTACGAGTGGTTGGTTATGCCTACAAGCTAACCAATGCTCCAACATACTTTGTTGATCTCATAAACCATGTCTTCAGGGATCACCTAAACAAGTTTATGCTTCATGGATGATATTTTGATCTATTCTAGGACAGAGGAAGAATACAAGACCACTTTAGGATTGTGCTTAAAGAGTTGAGGAAGCATAAGTTGAAAGCGAATTTTCAAAATGTCACTTCTGGAGAAGGAAGGTGAGATTCTTGGGTCATATCGTCTCGGAGTATGGCATCGCGATAGATTCTACCAAGGTGGTTGTGGTTCAAAATTTGAATCAACCCAAGAATGCTACGGATGTGAGGAGTTTTCTAGGATTGGCGGGATTTTATAGACGTTTTATCAACGACTTCTCAAAGATAGCGGCACGACTAACAATTTGATGAAGAAGAATCAGATTATTTTGGACGTGAAGCGTGAGCATACATTTGTAAGTCTGAAAGAGAGGTTAATAGTGTGCTAGTATTGACCATTCCAAGCGGGAATGAGAAGCCGATAGTATATATAGATGCCTGTGGTATTGGATTAGGTGTGGTGTTGATGCAAAAGGGAAAAGGTGTCATTTATGCTAGTCCATAGCGGAAATCGCACGAGATAAAGTATCCAACTCATGATTTGGAGTTGGCGGTTATAGTGGTTGCTTTGAAGACTTAGAGACATTACCTATTAGGAGAAAGGTACGAAACATTCACGGATCATAAATCCTTAAAGTAACTTTTCTCCCAGAGGATCTCAACCTTCGCCAGCAGTGATGGTTGGAATTTTTGGCCTCCTATGATTTTAGCATTTCTAATACACCTGGTAAAGGAAATGCAATCATCGATGCATTGAGTAGAAGACATGTCAGTTTGGAAGAGATGTTTATGGAGTAGAACGGTTGGAGTATATTGCTAGCTATGACTTCAGACCCCATTACAAGTTAGAACTATTGATGTTTGTGAGTTTGACTATCAGACTTACTTTGATTGAGAGGATTGATACTAGTCAAGCAAGATACTAAACTAGTAGAGATCATGGCGAAAATAAGAGGTGTAGAGTCTGAAGATATGAAGTAATACGAACTCGACCGAGAAGGTTGGCTCCGTAAGGATGGAAGACTGTTTGTTCTTGATGTTAGTAGATTACAAGAGGAGGTGCTACGAGATTGCCACCATTCTAGGTTGACCATATATCCCAGCAGTAATAAGATGTGCCGTGATATAAAGTAGACCTATTATTGGAAAGGGATGAAGAAGTATGTCGGGACATTCATCTTGAAATGCATGAACTGCCAGTTGGTAAAGACAGAGCAAAAGAAGCCAAGTGGGTTGTTGCAACTGCTTGAAATTCCCAAATAGAAGTGGAAGCAAGTATTGATAGACTTCATTGATGGACTGCCAAGGACTCAAGCTGGGTATGACAACATTTAGGTCACATTCGATCGACTGTACAAGAGCACTCGATTTGTACCCTTCAAGTCAAGTAGGACGGCAGCCAAACTAGCCGAGTTGTATGTGAAATGGGTCATACGATTTCATGGTGTGGAGAAGAGCACTATGAGCGACCGAGACCCGTTATTCACTAGTGGGTACTGGAAGAGCTTATAAGTGGCATTGGGTACCGAGCTGCATCTCAGTACAGCTTTCACCTGCAAATGGATGGGTAGACCGAGAGAGTGAATCGTATACTGAAAGATCCCATACGGGCTTGCATACTTGATTTTAGAGGTTCATGGGATAATCATCTGCATTTGGTTGAGTTCGCATACAACAATAGTTATCGATCTAGTATCAGTATGACACCGTACGAAGCATTATATGGCCGACCATGTAATGCCCTTTCATGTTAGTAGGAAGTGGCCGAGAAACTAATACTTGGGCCATATATAATCAGATAAACTTTGAGGAATGTATAGATCATTCGAGGGCAAATGAAAGCCGCTCAGGAATAGGTAGAAGAGCTACACCATTATGAGACATTGTGATTTGGAATTCCACGTTGTTGACATGGTGTTTATGAAAATTTCTCCGTTGAAGAATGTTATTCAATTCGGTAGCAAGGGGAAGTTGGCACGAGATTCATAGGTCCTTTCCTGATAACAAAGATGATTGGGAACCTAGCATATAAGGTCGATTTACCTCAAAAGATGGTGAGTGTGCACAATGTCTTCCACGTTTCTCACTTGTAAAAGTTTGTGCATAACTCATGCATGATGATTACACCGGATCAACTAGATGATATCGATATTGAACTGTAAGCTTCGAGACCTTATAGGTTGGTTCATATTGCAGACAGGATATGAAACATCTTGGAAGGAAGATAATGGAGTTAGTGCAAGTTCAATAGGGAGAAGGTGAAAGCAGTTGCATGTAGGAAACCAAGGAGAGCACGAGAGCCACTCCTTCGAAACTCTTTGTATAGTAAAGCCTACTGTATATCGCATTTGCTTTCACTTTTAATACCATATAGGGTAGTTTAGTATCTTGCAAGCTTAGATAGGCTTACCTAAACTATGGATTGCATAGTTGCTTACTTGATATGTATGATGGTTGCATATGATTATTAGGCATGTGGGGTAACCATGTTTGATTTATTTGGGAATTTCGGGGGTAAAATAACGACCTATGTTTTACGTATTGGAGGATCATAAATTTTTTTTTTTTTTATTTATATGAGGAGACTCTAAAATTTTGAAAAGTAACCCTTAAGGAAATTTTCCATGCCAATGATTTTTGCCGATTTTCTATGTAATCGTTTTGATCTGAAAACCTTTTGGACTGTAACTTTTGACAGGACCCAAATTAGGGTCTCAAACTACTTTCATTGCTTCAGGATGATGGTTTCCATTCTGCAGAGTGATCATAATAAAAAACGGACTTATCGTTTGAAAGTTATAGCTCTTTTAAGTTTTGGCTGCTGCTGTCCAATTTTAATGGGCAATCAACTAAGCCTACTTAGGCTTATTAATCCATCTCGAAAAATTATGCTAAGGGGAGGTAGTAGAAACTGATCTAAGACATAAAATAGCTCTAAACCTTCATTAATCCTAATTTCATTAAAAATCACACTTTTTCCTACTAATCTTAGTCAAATCATGGGTTAGAGGGATGGTTAACGTACAAAAAATTTAGATTGTTATTTTTCCAGATTTAGGTTCATCTCCTTTGCTGTCTACTTTAGATCTAAGGAGAAAAATTTGGTATTTTGGGTATTTGATGAGTGGTTATTTACCTCTCACTCAACGATGCATGCTTATATAGTTAACAATGATGCTTTTGACATAATTTTGACCCTAAAATATTTTATAACCTTAACTACATTTTTATACATGTTTATAGACAAATTATAAAGGCTTAAAGAACTTTTTTAAATGGTTTTGCAATCCAATGTATTCATATGCATATGCTAGTGTAAAAGTTAGATTTAGAATAAGATTTGCTTGATTATCACATTCTTATGTATTGCTTGTATGAATGGATGTACATGCATGGTTTTCTATGATTGCATGTTGTGATTTAATGTTGTTTGCTAATTTTTAGGTAGTTTTAGAGTAGGTTGGCAAATTCGACAAGTCGAAGACAAAGATGGTCAAAATTAGATGACACTTGGAGGGGTTCTGCAGCATGGGAGGAATCCAAGCTACAAGTCGCAGCAGAAATGTGGCTAAGTAAATTGGTCGACACCAAGTTATTTAAGTCAGTGATGAGTTATTTTTAGCGACAAAAATGGGTCGGTAACTTGATGGCTCGGTGGATAATGGCTAGAGAAAGTGGTCAAGGGCAAGATGTAGAAAAATAGCTAAGTGTTGGGCACGATGTCGAGTTATTCCTAAAACTTGGAGATTAGAGCTTTAGAGTGATGCCGAGCTATTTTGGAGGTTGGGTAGGGGTCGAGAAACTTGGAAAATGAAGTACTAGATGTAAGAGGTTGAACTTAGCCAAGATTGGTTATGCAAATAAATCAGTGTCGAGTTATTTTAACTCAGCATCAAGTTATTTTGTTAGTTAGATTGGATGAAACTTCCAGAAGAGGAAGTAGATGCTCTGCAGGTCATGTTGAAGGTGTTTATTTGTTTGATTGGGTTTTGGTGGTGGCATAGTAGCACGATGATGGTTTCGGTACTTTGGTGACAACTCGATGCTGAAAGGAGTTAGGATCAACTTATCCACAAACGGGCAAGTTCTAAGAAAGGTGACCCTTGGATTGAACGGTTGAATGGTTCTATCATGAAATGGAGGAACGTTGAATGGTTCCTGGAGAATAATGGAAATTGAATGGAGCAAGGGAATGGCTCGGATACGCATGCTATGGAACCATTGATACTCAGAGTGTTTTCTGATATACTTAAAGCAGGGGTATTGTGACGCTCATAGGTACGTTGAAAGGCTGCCCCAGATTGGTTAAATGGAGACGTGTTCCATTTACCGATTGAATGGGTATAATACCGACTTCGAACTAAAGAGAGTACATTGAAAACTGGGATTTCCACTAGTCCTTGGCAGTTGAAAGGTCATAAGAGTTATCATATATCTAGAGCATATTGAGTGATAGTGAGAATTTTTAATGAATGCGTTGGTTGTCATAGTTGTTCTTATGTAGTTTATCGCTCTAAGGATGTCATTATAGATAGGTATTGGAGATAGGGATACCTGACAACCGTCATCACACTTTGTTTGTAGTGTACCTTTGCTATATTTGTAGAGTAGCGTATTATGTTCATCATATGCTAAGTTTTTGGTTGCAAGGACAGGTCAAGTATGGTTTTCATACCCTTGTTCATTACTATATCGACTTGTATAGTATTTTGAGTTTCATTTTTCGCTCACACCAGACTATTGTTTTACTTCGGATTGTTTTCTCTGCATCTTATTACCTTGGGTACTCTTAAATGAGTAGACTAAATGGCAGGTCTAGGTATGATGCAGTAGCTATGCAGAGGACGAGTTGGATGGAGCTGTCTCGTACGATATATGAATTTCTATGCTTATTACCATGTGCAACACTATGGAGCCTTGGCAGTGTTTTTCTTATTATTATAAGACTATTATTTATGTTTATTTCCATTATATAACTCTACTACTCATTATATAACTCTGTGAATCTGTACTTTAATATTTTGATAACTTAGTTTTTACCGTGTCTCATATTTTATGTCTGAGATGTATATTATATTTTATCCCATGTGCTGTGAGATATATGACAAGTTCTGCAATGCTTATTTCATTTCAAAACTTTGATGACCGTTCTACATTTGTTGGACACGTCAACGGTGTGCTATCTTATGTATATTGGGTGTCAGTGGTGTAGGGCAGTCGTCACATTTTCCGCCTCAAATTGAATCAGGCCTCAATTCTACAGTGAAAGTAACTATGGATCGTATAATATGGAATATTAAACAATCTGTCTACTTGTATAGAATGTAATTTTAAAATCAAAGTTGTAAAGTAAATGACACCAGGAATTTTTATACTGGTTTGAACTTTCACATTCTACGTCCAGTCTCAGACTCCTTTTGAAATTCAACAATCAATCCTCTCTTAACCGAAGGAATAGGTATTTCACCGCCTAAGAAACCGAACAGGGCTTCAAATGCCTAAGCAACAGAGTAGGACTTTTAACTGCCTGAGCAACCGAACAAGATTTCAATAATAATAAAATATCTGACTGATTATGCTCTTTGAATAGCACTGATAAATCTTTTGAGTACACCCTTCCTATAATCTTCTTCTCTGTGGTATATCATGTAATTCATAAAGAGAGGAAGTTTATTTGATTAAACAAGAATAAACTTGAATATATAAATGATCAAATAGAGTTCATGTGCGTAGAAAGCTTTTGAGTATAAATAGAAATAAAGGATAGAAATAAGAAAATCCAATTAATTATAGATGTTGGATTTCTTTTCTATTTATAGAAATTAAAAGGTTGTATATGTTCATGAAGAGCAACCATGAAGAAATACAGAAGCAATCTTTCGAATCAAGTGTTGTTACGGTTCATTGAAAAGAAGCACCCTTTCAAAAACTAGCCGTTCTTCAGTCGTCTGAATCAAATATTTCAGCGAGCTGAATCGAGTAATATTTAAAACAATAAGAAATTAGTGCAAAATAGAGACAATTCAGTCGTATGAATATTATGTATCAGTCGGTTGAATGTTCGTATATTTTTTGAACATGTACAGCATTCAGTCGGCTGAAAGGGGTCATTTAGCTGAGTAAATGCAAAGTTTTTATGTATTTCTTTTGATTTGCCAATATTTTTGTTATGAGGGTATGTGTATACCACTTCGGAGAGATTTCAACATTTATCTACATCTAGACTCGGACTCTTTGCCTAACAAAACATTGTAGCAACATTCTGGAATCTGGTCGTCATATGTTTTTGAGTATCTTCTCCGCAAACTTGGTTAGTTCAAATAATATTTACTTATATAGTTGTCATAATCAAAACATCAAAAATCGAGGTTTTAACGTTCTTTCTCTTTTGATGATGACAACTACGTATGTTTTAAATATAGATTAATTTTTCTCCCCCTTACTGGATACAACCCTTATCAATCTTATTCTCCCCCTTTGTCATCGTTGAAAAGGAAAATAACTAGTTGATATGAGAAATAAAATAGGTACACATTTCACATAGGCACAGACAAGTATTTCATAAAGACATTACACAAAGAAAATGATATATTGACTTAAGAAAATATCACAAACACATAAACATTACAAAGTATCAAGATAGAAACATGTCCTAACCATACAAAATAACCATAAAACATATTATCACGAATTAAAACATCATAGGAGCACAACAGATAGTAAATAAATTTGTGCTTAAAACAAAGTAGTCATAAAAAAATAGAGTTATGTTTAGATAATTATGAAAAACATACAACCTCCTTCTTCTTCTTTCGAGGTTGTCCAAGTAATTAGTGCCGGATTCTCAAGAATACCCATTGAAGTGGATCTGGAACAAGAAACTTTTTCCCAAATTTTATTCAAAAAACCTTTTATAGAGTTTAGCTTTTTGTTTGTCTTGGAAACAATTTTCTCAACATTAGCTAAACGTCAATTGTGAAGTAGCATCGATCGGCATAGCTTGGTAGCGTCAGAGGGATCGCCATGACTGGTTACACGAGAGATCGGCAAAGAAGAGGTGAAGTGTGGATTGGCATGGATAGTTCTAGAGGGATTGGAATACTTCATTAGCTTGGCAAGATGGAGGGGTCAGCATGGTTGGTTGCATTGGATTAGCGGACTTCATTGATAGGGGTGGCGCTTATCAATGCAACAAGTATATTCTTACATTCAACAATCAGTAACCCGAGCTCTCTTATTCCAAATGACATGAAACTTGGGGATTAAGCATATTTCATCATGAGGAATCCATCATAGGAGTCGCTACCGTGGAATCAACTAAGTAAGGGATCGGTATCGATCCCTCCTCATGAAGATTTGGGCGTAGCGACCCCTACGGTGAGCCCATATGGATAAGAAGGTCCTGTAGCCGAAGTTTCACCTATAAATACAACAGATATAGCTTCAGAAAAGGGGATTTTGATTCTTCTTCTCTTCATCTTCTACCTAGGCCATACTCTACCATTTTTATTCTTGAATGTCATAGATTTATGACTGTAATCAACACTATAAACTAATAAAAGAAAAATCTTTAGAGTGGATGTAGGCCGGAATTAGCCTAATCACTATAAATCTGTGTCTCTATACTTGCTTTTTGATTGTTTTAATTTTGTTCTTCATTTACTTATCTTCACATTTCTCTGACCGGATTGGATTTTAGTGCCTTTACATAGTTGGGTGTTGGTGGTCAGTTTTGATGCCAACATTTGGTGCTTTCACTTAGAGGGACTTGCGTCTGTGGATTTGGAAGATAGGATCTCAGATTTAAAAGCTTGGATATTTGGATCTAGGAAGCAATGGCTAGGCCATCGACAAGAAGACAGAGAAAAAAATAAGAGACATCATGAAGGGAGTCGGGAGGCTTCCTCAGGAGCTAATCAAACCTCAAACTTCATTACCAAAGACAAGATGGAAACAATGGTGGATGTTATGCAGGAAAGGATGCTGAAGAGACAGGAGAAAATGATGCAAAACCTACTTCGACAGGTTGGACAAGCTGGAGTGCAAAACCAAGGAAATGAAGTAGCAAGGAATACTAGAAATATGGATCATGGAGTTGGAGTAGTAGGAGTTGAGGAAATCCAAAATCAGAACCATTAAAATGGAGATAATAGGCAGAGGAGTGGAATAGAGCAGCCGGGGGAAGTCCCTTGCCATCCAAGAGGGATCAGCACTGATCCCTCCAGTGGGATTAATACCGATCCCTAGAGACTCGAGGGCATGCCCCCTGGTCTAGTTGATCATGATGATGGAGGATCTGCGATTAATCCCGTGGAGCCTGGTGCGAACCAGAATTTGGATGCATGACCGGAGGAACATGTTTCAGAATTCCCTTGTAGGCTCGGGGGCAGCTTGGGCATGATGATATGAGATTACCATTGAAAGACAATGATATGTTTGCGGAGATGATATGGCGAGCTATGCATGAAGGATTAGTGAACAGGGATCTCGATGATGTAAATAAAAGTTCATTCGCTTCAAATATCAGGCAAGCTAGGAATTCGCCAGAGTTCAAATTACCAATGCTTGAGACATATAATGGAAAAAGGGATTCCGTTGTTCATTTTACGAGGTACATAAGACACATGGAAGTACTATGTGCGTCGGAGGAAGTAATGGCATGGTACTTCCCCATGTACTTAACGGATGTGGCCGCACTATGGATCTGACAGTTGGAAAGCAGCTCTATTGGCACGTGGACGGAATTGATTGAAAGGATCATGAAGCAGTTTAGGGTTCAAATCTCAAGATCCAAAAACGTGATGAGTTTGGCAACGCTGAAACAGAGGGCTGGAGAGTCCTAAGGAGTTTCTTAACACGGCTTAATGTTACGGCGACATCAATGGATCGTTCAGATCGATCTATGGTTTTGATGACTGCTGTATCTAGAATTGCTGATGGCACGGAGTTCAAGGATTCATTGGAACGGGATCTACCTATGGATCTTGGAGAGTTTTATCATGAACCGGAAATGTTCCTGCGAAAGGAAGACGCATGGGCAAACAAACCAAAGGTGAATGCAGTGCAAGGTGGAGGTCTGTCCAAGGAAGGTTCAAACAAGGATAAAGGAAAACAAAAAGTAGAGAATGGCTTTGATGGGTTGAAGCATCCACAAAGGGAACCGAGATTCATCTCTTACATGGAATTGACTGAAGCATTGTATCTGGATACTAAGGGGAGGGTACCATATCGAAGGCCAATGAGAAGTGAGCCTACAAATGATGAAAATTAATCAGAAAAATATTGTATGTTCCATGAGTTGAACGGGCATAGTACAAACAACTGCAGACACTTAAAGGATGAGACTAAGGGACATATCCAAAACGGCAGGCTGTTACACCACGTAAGAACTCGGGCAGTGGTAGTGGAACAGGAGCAACCACCTCCGCATCGAACGGGAACAGCCCAGGGTCGAGGCGTCAACTTGTCATCTATTGACCGAAATGGAAAAGAATAAGTTATAAACTCCACAATAAAACGGCTAAGTCACTTACACATGTACGGGATGGAACGGTCTCTAGGCATGCTCTGAGATGGCAACGAACCGTCATACTCGAAGATGCGTGCATTGTAGTGTTTAGTTTTTGTTTTCGTTTCTTTTTCTGGTACTTGGTTATGAAACTCACTCGAACATGAAATCTGACATTGGTAATTTTGAGTCCCATTCGAATGATCACATTTTGCCTCGAACGGCGCACGATCTCAAACAATCGCATTTCGCCTCGAACAGACACTTGATCTCATGCGATCATCATCAGCCTAGGACGGCTACGAATTTGACTAACGGTACCGAACGGTCATTACTAACAATCAGGCAAGATCATTGAGTTATTCACAGGTCATCAACGTGTTTCAAACATTGAACTTAAGGCAATTCAAAACATGTCTTCCTATCGCAAGGCATGTTTTGGAGGGCAAAGTATTAACCCGCCTTCTGTCAAAGCAGTATACAGGCGGACTTAACCTAATAGAATCCACGATTATCAAGGCTGATGAGTGTAGAGCGACAATTGTAGGCCCGAAAGTCAAGTACAGGTAATGACAAGAAGCCAGAGTTGGATGGAGTTGGTAGATAACCGATGCAGACGCTTGAAATATGGATGTTAGCTTGGAACCCAAGGGATCAGCATAACATAGGAGGGATCGACATGCCTCCATGGCATAGGAGGGATCGACATTGTTTCATGAAGTAGGAGGGATCGACATACCTTTATGGGATAGGAGGGATCGACATAGTCTCATGAAGTAGGAGGGATCGACATAGCGTTGTGAAGTAGCATGGATTGGCATAGCTTGGTAGCGTCAAAGGAATTGGCAAAGAAGAGGTGAATTGTGAGTCGGCATGGTTGGTTCTAAAGGGATCATAATACTTCATTAGCTTGGCAAGATGGAGGGGTCGGCATGGTTATTTTTTGGATCGGCGGACTTCATTGATAGGGGTCGGCGCTTATCAATGCAACAAGAACATTTTTACGTTCAACAATCAGTAACTCAAGCTCTCTTATTCCAAATGATGTGAAACTTGAGAATTAATCATATTTCATCATGAGGAATCCATCGTAGGAGTCGTTGCCTCGGAATCAACATAGGAAAGGATCGGTACCTATCCCTCCTCATGGAGATTTGGGCCTAGCGACCCTTATGGTGGACCTATATAGATAAGAAGGTCTTGTAGCCGAAGTTTCACCTATAAATACAGCAGGCGTGGCTTTAGAAAAGAGGATCTTGATTCTGCTTATCTTCATCTTCTACCTAGGACATACTCTATCATTTTTATTCTTGAATTTCACAGATTTGTGACTGTAATCAGCAGTATAAACTAATAAAAAGAAAATTTTTGAAGTGGACGTAGACCGGAATTAACCGAACAACCATAAATCTGTGTCTCTATTTACTTGCTTTCGGATTGTTTTAATTTTGTTCTTCATTTATTTCTCTTTACATTTCTGTGTCTGGATTGGATTTTGGTGCCTTCACATAATTGGGTGTTGGTGGTCAATTTTGACGTCAACATTTTGCAAGTAGTTTACAACAAATGTAATATTATGAGAATAAACATATCAACTTTGAATGATTGTCCAAGGCATTCCTTTTCTCTTCTAAAAAAGACAAACACATATATTAAAGGGGACATTTATTTAAATATACTAAAAATAAGGCACATAGATTTCACAAGTGGGGTTCAATAAATGGGATGTTGTGAGTAATTTTTAGTTTATAGCAAATTGTTGCAGATGCTTTTTATTATTAGGATTACACAGTTTGAAGAAGTTTAGTACATTCTATCGCCTAAAAGGCATTTGCGTTCCCTTTGGTGCATTTTATGTTTCATGCATTCTTTATCACATTTCTACCATGATGGATGCAACTCACAATATTTGTAATAAAGTAAGACTACAAAACAAAAGTATGTAATATGCTTAATTTAATCACATCTCTATATTGATGCTCAAAGTCACATCATGCTACACTTCCAGTACAATAAACTCCTTGCATATTACAGAATTTTAACATCTTCCTTAATTTTCTTTATATCTAGTGCTACTACTATCAGAACGATGTCCTACATGTCGTGTCCTAACATGGATTTGCACTACTTACTACGTATTAGTTGTTAAAATAATCATCAATAAAAGTTAAGCAAACCTGTAAAGGACTAAATTGTCCATTCAACGGTATGTTATATTTATAGCGAATGGGGTCCACTGCAATAAAAGACTAAATTGTCCATTCACCTATTACTGGGTATCAGGCGGAAGATAATGGCGATGAGGCGTGTTGATAGGTGTCCATCCATATACATAGGCGGTTGATAACAATTGTTATTGGAAAAGTCCGATTTTTATTTAATCCAAGGCCCAAAATAAACAGGGCCTGCTCTGCGAAATCCACTGATGGACTGCTCTTTAGGGAAGGAAATAATTTCAGAATCAGTTCACAGGCAAAATTATAAAACGAAAATACTTAGCTATAAAGGGTTTGGTTTCAAGTGTTATATAATTATAATACAACACACATATCAACAGAAGTAACATAGAACAACCAAGTCCTCCTTTGTAAACTGATTGCAATTTATTTATAGGATGATTTCCTCTTGTACACTATCGTTTAGGGTTTTATTGGGTAGAACAATGCAGTTGAACACCACGACTTCATCTTCAACTCCTACAGCTTCTCCTGTAATCAACATTAACCGTACAAGTTAAATTGCTAGTGATACATTTTATTTATTTTTTTTTTTTTTTTTGGGAATATGAATATATAAAGGGATAATTTTTTAATCTGAAGACGCACCAAGAATTGTTATTCCCAGTTTGGCATTGAAATTCCCCTCGCCCTAGAAAGAAAAAATAAATCAGTACAACTATAAATAACAGTGAAATCACACATTAATGTTACGGGACATAATTTCAAATTTGTTAAAGCAAACATGTATCCTTAGTTTTAAATTTTAGTGAAAATTTACGTGTTTAAGAACATTTGTGAAACACTGGCATACATGATGTCAGACTTTTTCCAACTTTACTTATTTGGAATATTTTGTTTCTATGCATGATGTGGAAAGTGGATTGCTAGTCGCAATAACCAGTTAAAAATGCAAGTATTATTAAGAGAATCCAATGCTTGTAGATTCCACATTTCCAAATCTCAAGTATAGAACAGATTTATTCAGGTAAGGTTTAAATGCATCCATTATTAGCCAATAATAGCAATCAAACATATTGGATAACCGAGAAAAATGTAACCTGTACACGAGACCATTTCCCTATTGATGATTTCCATCCTACAATAGCATGTATAACAACGGCATTCTCCTGTATTGAATTGAGAAATTTTGTGACAATTTCATTCAAATTCATGTCATATGCAAAGCATATATTATATATATAACATGAAACCTTGATTTCAGCACCATCTAGGATAATGCAACTGATAAGCCTTGCTCCTGCTCCTATACGAGCATTGGCAGAAATCGAGACGTTTGGTCCGATCTACCAAGTTAATAAGATGAAATATAAATCAATTAACTAACTAAAAAAGAAACTCTTTTCAAATAATGTAGAACAATTGAAACATGAGTATTAGGGCCAGATCATTGTATACCAATGAAAAGTTTTGTTAATGACATTTCCTCATTTGGTTTATTCCAAAACCCACTGAGTAAATAGGGAATAAAAAACTCAGTTCTATCTATTCAAAAAAAAAAATAAAATCTGTATGAATGCATGCAATCCAATGCTGTTAGGGTGGAACTAGACTCATAGAGCAAAAATTTCTAAACCCCAAAGTGACGAAAAAAACAACACTGTAAAAAGCGAGCCAGAACGCTATAACATAATTAAGCACTAGGGCGTCAAAATTCAAAATGCGGGTGTAGGCAAACCATTTTCCAACATAGGCATGCATAAATGTGTACATTGCTTTGTATGATCCTCCCAGCAGCCTCATGTAACAAAAACCCTTGCACGAACGTCTTTGTATTTTTGTCGTATAAAATAGGTTTGCGATGATTTATCATGCTTCTCATTTCCAAATTTTAGATCATGTCTTCAATCAAGCAAACAACTCACCGTCCCAAGCTTAGTATTAAATATCAACTGATATCAATATATCGGAGCGAAACATGAAAATTAATTGTGAATTATCTGTATAACATTTAACATTTTCGCGAGATTCTGTCCACTCTATGAAAAATCTTCCAACTAAACCTCTAATGAATTAGCATTAAGTACAAACAGTAATAAGGATGCATTTTCCAACCAAGACATCAAAATTGGGAAAAATTCATGTTTTACCAAGTGATGTTTAAATATTTTGACCGACAGTTTGAACCATTAGAAGACATCATCTAACCAAAATTTGGTTTGCAGAAAATCCATTCTCATCTTCGATAATTTGGGAATAAATAATATCTTTCATCGTGTACAATGCCGCAAAGGCTGATAAAATTTACTTAATAAATTTTATGGACGATCCATGAGGTATAAACAGTTAAATACATGAATCAAGCATGTACTGGTGGCTTTTTCACGATTTGGAAACTTGCTAGGCATGAACATGAATAATATTTATTTTTAGGAGTAAACCAAGCAGCTTTCCCATGACAGAAGAATTAATTGGTCAATTTTGAGACCTTATCCCATGATAAGGACTGGCAATAGATCTAGTTAACATTTAGGAGTGACTAAATGCCTCTCGGACAGTTATACACGGACTATAAATGAGTAAATCTAAAAATTAAAAAAAGGAGTCGAAAATCAAACAAATTAACAAAAAATTTATTTTATTTTATCTTTTGATAAGAATTATATAATGCCACAAAAAAAGTGTCACACTTGCTCTGTTTTTCATTTTAAATTACAATGAACCTCCATTTATTATGTTTTGCATATTTTGGAAGTAATTTCATGCTAAATTTGTTAGGCCAACTACAAAATAAGTCCCTTTGTCAACGTAAAGAATTGAACTATCATTTAATCCTTCGTCGTCTATCCAATTTCGAAGCCAATTCTTTATAATTTGCATAACACAAAATGCTCACTCAACTATAAGGACATGATATATCGTTTCTAAATTCAACCATGTTTTTACTAATATCGCACATCCTTATCAATTTTGGATCAAAATCTTTTACAAGCACATATATAATGGAAATTTTAAGATGACCCGACAATGTCAATAGCTCTATATTTGTGAAGATCTTTGGATAAAACTACTAGGACCCAACTGATTCATGTTATCAAAGTTCTGCACATAGATACAGGATGATTCACTGGAAAGTTGAAAAACCAAGGAACAACATTTGTTCGCATCCTGAAAGCAAATTATGTTATTTTGGAGAAAAAATGATGCTGAAGTTCATTGCCCTGTTTTGGATAAGCAATGTACGGCGGACGTGAAAATTGTGTGCGACATCATAAAACGTTGAAGTATAGTGTGCAAGACCTCGATCCACGTCTAAGCAGCGCGATTGTGAGACTCATGCACGCAGGACCAATAAACATAAAAGTCTCGTGGAGTTCTAAATATTTGATCAGAAACATGTACAACAGACATGAGAACCATGCACGCAACACCATATGAAGGTGGTCAATAGCGAATAGTGCAAGGCTTACGCTATGCGTTATTTTGTATAGCGCGCGCTATTTTGTTTGTTTTTAAAATTTTGCATATTTTTATAACTAATCAAATATATTATCCCTATTTGAAATTTAATGTTATTTTTTGTAGATTTTGTGTCATATCCAAACCGTTCAAGACTCTAAAAAAACACTACCATGCTTCATGCATGTATTGAAAAAAATTGATGTAAAATGCAATTATTAGAAAAAAGTTTATGATTCATATCGTACATTCAAAATAATTGATAAATATAACATATTTGCGTCTTAAAGGATTTGAAATTTATTCTTATATATGTGAGTTGTGAATCTATGATAAGATAAAATTTTGTAAGAAAATGCATGGGAAATACGATTTTTCATGAAATGCATAAAATTTTCTATGGACAAGAACTAAGAAAAAATATAAATAAGAAAAGTCACAGATCGAAAATATGAAGATCAAGCGAAAATAACATATTATAAAGTCTACAATGATAAAGATTCAAATAAACTAAGTCAAAGATGATTCAAGTCTACGATAACAAAACTTAGAAATTATATTATACTTCTAAGTTTTTAAAGCCTACTTTTATAAGAAAATGCATGGGAAATACGATTTTGCATAAAATGCATAAGATTTTCTATTGACAAGAACGAAGAAGAAGAAAAAAGTTACAAATTGAAAATATGAAGGTCAAGCGAAAATAACATACTGTAAAGTCTACAATGACAAGATTCAAACAAACTAAGTCAAACATGATTCAAGTCTACAATAACAAAACTTATACTTCTAAGTTTTTAAAGCCTAATCACTAACGTCATTCAAATCGCAACTATCATCAATATCTAACTCATCCTCCATTTCTTCTTCTTCTTTCGAGTCATAACCTACATTATCTTCCTCCGAATCACCTTCAAAGTTAGCATCTTCTTCATCATCAACATACATAGGCCTTGAACTAGAAGCTAAAACATTTTCCTTTCATTTCAACTTAGTTTGGTGTTGTCTAGTCCGGTGTACTCTTTCTCTAGCTCCAGACATCCATGATACATTACCCCAAATCAGTGTATAATGCTCAAAAACCAACTCATCTTCTACGTCTGAATTATCCACTTTCATGAGACCGATCATTCACTAATTTGAATCGTCTATATCTTCTAAAAAATATGATACACCACATCCCTTCGCTTGAAACGATTTTTCAAGTTTGATTGTACTTGATAAAGTCAAGGCTTTGTAGTCTTTTGTGTTCAAGCCTATTTCTTCTCTTGCTATGGATCTAATTCAAAAATATATTTTTGGTCGGTTTTGGGCTTTATTCACTATACATACCTAACAGAAAAAAAAATAGTGTGTTATTTTGGGTTATGCGCTATTTTGCGCTATAGATGACACGTGAGTGATTATAAGTCAAATAGGCACACCCTGCGCTATGCGCTATAGCACGCGTTATGATAACCCTGCACCATATTAGCATGTCTCTCAAAATAAACTAAATGTTTGGGAGTTTTAGAGATAAACAAACTTGTGATATTGCAAACATCCATGTAAGAATGTTCAACGCAAGGAAAAAGATGAAAGGTATGCATATGGTGTGTGCATGGATGTACATGTCTTAAAGTGACACATGATATTTTATATGTCACTCCATGCATTTTTGCATGGTATGGAATGGACAAGTATCCCAAGTTATTTGAATTCTATAAATATGTGCTCTCGTCGTGAAAATTCTCTAATCTTATTGCAAAATTTTAAGGGAAAAAAGGCAAAGCAACGTAAACCAAGGATTAGTGATTTTGCCAAAGATCAAATGTAAACTTCATTTCATAGAAGTGAACACATGATATTCATTTTTTTTTTTTCAAAATAAAACTGCATTTGGATGAGAAAAACTGTGTCTAAAATTTTGTGTTGCTCTATGAGGTTGTGCAGGACTCATACAATGTTTTACATGTAACATAGTTCACTTAAACGTCTTTTGTCCTATAGATATATTTATTTGATTTACTTGTTTATACTTTAGTCATGTTCGTTTGAAAAAAGTTTTCATATACTGCAACTTTCATTTTATACATTTTAGTTGAATGGAAGAGTAATTGCTACAGAATTTCAGTGCAAGTTAAAAACTCTTTCCCACGAATCAATCCATGATAATTCGCAACCTCTTTAATCCTTGGACATAACTTTGAATTTACCCTTTTGTATTTGTTTTGACCAAGTTTATTTGAAAAATATTTTCTACTTCACAACTTTCATGTTATATTTTTATTGTTGATTCAAAGAGTCGATGCCTCAAATGTTTGGTTGAAACTGAGTTACTTGCAAAACCAGAATCAAATTACTTGTGTACCCCAAGTCCCAATGCCATAACTTTTAAATCACGTGTTCATTTTCAAAAAATACAGCGTACTAAAACTTGTATGTTTTACTCATTTTCTGATTGGAATATCTAATGCCAAAAAAATTCAATATAATTGAGCTATGTTCATTGTTGTAAACCAGCCCAAACCTTCTTGCTTTAAATGACCACAACTTAGTGATTCAGTAGCCAAATTCCGACGAAATTAAGTGTTTTAGTAGCTTATCTTTCTAGCTATATCTTCCATCTGTACAGAATGGCCAAATTTTGAAGGTTAATGCCCCGAACATTTTAAAAATAGTTAAGGATCTCTTATGCAAAGCAATTCATAAACTCTACCGATTAAATATGATAACTTAAGATTTACCCACCATATTATGCAATAAACTACTTCAAAAAACTAATTTAAACAGGTACAATTTTCATTTGTATAATTTTGAGAGAGAGATGTTGTTCTGGTCCGAACATTTTGTGCAAAATAAACTAGATTTCTGAAGTCGAAGTCAAAATTGTTTTTGATGGTATCATTTATTTATACAATGAAGTTTGAGGTTGTGGTGTTTTGAACAAAAGAGTTGTCTATATCGGTTTAAGATCCCAAATTAGAAGCATTTGAAGAAAGTATATACAATTATACATAAATAAATTGATATTTTTGACATTATCAATGGTTAAATGCGGCATACAACAAAAGATTTTGAGTAGTGAACTATTACTTTATGAATAATCTATTTAGAAGTAGAGTAAATCCGTATTTGAGGTATGGATGTTAGTTGTTAGAGATCATATTTGTATAGGCCAGTTCATAGTCGAATCTGTTTCGGCATGAATTTCATATAAGTTCATATTTTCAGTGTAAGATCGTATTTTATGGATAAAAAATTGTTAACATGTTGATGTAAAAATACGTCTTTCATTTGTATATGGTAACTTCTTGAGATGATGATTGTGTTTGTGAAGTATGATGGTTTGATCTCACAAGGTTCGAATCCAATGGTAAGTAAACAATCACTAAAGTTATGCAGTCCCTTTGGTTTATTTATTTATTTATTAATTAATTTTTGCTTCCATGTAGTATGTTACTCCTAGGTATGCAGAATCAATGTTACAGGTGATATCAGTGCATTCACCCAGCGCTGTATTCGTATCTTGAGTCTACATAGATAGAACCTAAGAGAGAAATTTCAAATTCATGTAGAAAAGTAAGATACATCTTTAAATGTAACGATAAGTCATAGTGTTGGGTTTATGAGTAGTAGAAGGTTTAAAATATTAAGGCAATTAACTGGAGGGTCAAAAATCTGTGATGACTAACTAATAAATGTAAAGCACTTGGCTTGGTATGAAAAATCCGCAACAGCTAACCAATAAGTGTTAAGATAAATGGTCAAAAGATGAAAATTTTACAACGATTGACCAATAAAGTGGTTGTCCAACTATGAAAAAATCATAATGATTTATCAGTAAATGTTAAGGCAGCTGATTGGGTGTAAATTCTGCAGGGACTGGCCGGTAAATGTTAAAAGGCGGTTGGTTGCGGATGAAAAATCTTCAATGACTACCTAACAAGTGTTAAGGCAATTAGCTAGGGGGTGATAATCTGCAACGACCGACCGATAAATATGAAGGTGGCTAACTGAGTGGAAAAAAAAAACTCATAGTGACTAACCAACATGTTAAGAAAGTTGATCGAACTGTGTAGTTAGAGCACTCGGCGGTTCCATAGTGGTCGAGGTGTTGAAAGCTATAGCAGGGATATAGAGGAAAAACAACGCACATGCAAAAAAAAAAAAAATTAGAGATAAAATCAAATTGCTACGAAGGGTTTATTATTAGTTTCACGTCATTGGTGCATGAAAAAAATATTGTTTATTCCTATATAACAAAACTCAAGAACACGTTGATCCATGCAGTTGAGACTTAGGAACCGGAAATAGTATTCTAACTTATGTTGAACGCTTGGACCCATACTTTGGCTTTTTCAATTGGGTTTAAAAGAGAGCTGGTCAATTTAGTTTGTATTTTCAAGGTTCTCAAACTCGGTCTCGATCATTTGAAATTTTCTTAGATTTAGTTTCGAAATTTTCGAAGGTTTAGGTTTCGACCCATGTTTTGGATTTCAGTGTTTTTTTAATGAAGCTACAATAATAAACTTTGTAAATATATGTAAAATATTTCTCATACAATCCTTTTACATCCAATCCATAATTATTTTAACGAAAAACCAAATTAAATTACAAAATGCCCCAACTAATCACTCTATCATTTAATTCAGCCCAACCTTAGTTAATTCAAAGAACTTAAAACCATCCTAGCCTACTTTTATAAAACAAACCAAACATAGACTTCTCCTTCATTTCTTTTCCTTCCCGCTGCTGCTCCAAAACTAATGCAAAAAAACAGAACCAAAAAAAAAACGACGTGCATGGAGAGAAGGATCGCTCAAGATTGAGATGAAGTTGGCAAGGTCACAAGAGAGACTAGATTTTCACTCATGTGTGTATTCATTGTTCTTTTTTTTTTCGTTTTGTCACCTTTTATTTTGACTCTCTTTTATTTGTTATTTCGTCCCATGATTGCAATTTCAGAATCGATTAAATTCGAATTTCGGGGAAAATTAGTATTGTGAACTTTTGTAAAACGCCCTTTTTGATTTTCAAAATACACAGCCGTCTCTCCTTAAAATACTGTTATAAAAACACATCTGTCTTTAGTTTCAGCCAAAACAGTATATTTGCAGTTTTGTAAAAATTATTCAAAAAAAAATTGTTCATTGAAACCCGCAATCAAGTGCATTTATGACTTTCTAAAAAAAAACAAAAAATTTTTATCAAAAATAATTTTAGGCATGTAATTTAAAACATATTTTTGAGGAGGGTTTTTCATGCATCAAACTTGAAAATAAGTGATGGATTCAAATTACCACATTAGGATTTTCTTCTTTAAAGAAATAAACTGTTTGGAACAGGTTTTGTTGCCCAGTTCCGAACCGGCTATGACTGGTACCGGCACAACCAAAATTTCGGCGTAGCAGCCAATAACTTATATCTTGTTTCTTACCTTAAAATTGCTAAAACAAGTGTTACAAAACCCATTTAGCAGGCTTAGTGCATATAGTGAGTCTGTAAGCAAATGTGCTATTTAAGAATGATAAATTGTAAAAACATAGCGGTCGAAGTGCGTTAAGCGGTTGAAGCACGTTAAACGGTTTAACACTGTTTTAACAGGGCTTTAACAAGGGTTTTACCTGTTTAATAGTCGAAAGACGAAAAAAATCCATGATGAATTACCAACACATGTTAAAACAATTGCCCGGATATGAAAATCCAACTGATGGACAAATGATATAGCAGTTGGCCAAGTGATGAATTATTCACAACAACTGATTGATAAATTTGAGATCGATAATTGGTCGAGGATTGAAAAACTCACAACTAAACATTAAATGTTAAGATGGTTGGAGGTTGATAACATCGCAAATACCAATCGATAAATGTTAACTCAGTTTGTTGAGAAGAGAAACCAATGGTGACTATGTGACAATGTTGAAACAGCCGGCCAGAAGGTAAAACAATCCATAATGATTAACTGACAATTGTTAAGGCTATTGGTCGGGTATGAAATTCCATAGCAAACAACTGACGAATGTCAAAATAATTAAAGAATGTGTGTAAACATCATGAGTAAGAAATGTATCATGTACAATAAGTGACCAATATAGACACCTGACATTGTAATAAAAAGACTCCTTTGGTAATAATCCAAAGGAATCGTCATCCTTTTACAAATTTGAAGAATTGTGGAAATTAAACATCCTCAAAATGTATCCAAATTTATTTGAAGTCCGACTTTCATGGACAAAATCCTCTTCTCAGTGGGTTGAATGCAAAGACTTAAACGGTTCTTGTATCTAAATTTATGCATATTGATACATGATGAAACAAACGTCACTGGAAAGATAAAAACCAAGTTTCAACTATAGTTCATGTTATGAAAGCAAATCATATGACATAAAGTAAGAAAAATGATGTGAAAATTGGCTATGTTTTGGATATGCCGTGTACTACAAATGGGAAAACCATATATTTACACCAATAAAATAATGGAGCTTGGTGTTCAGTATTGTCGATCTACGTCCAAGCACCATGGATGTGAGACTCGTGTACGCAGGACAATAAAACATAGAAGCATCATGGACTTTCACGTACTTGGTCCGGATTGTGTGCGACGAACGTGAAAACCATACATGCAACACTATGAAACCAACTGTGTCTTGAACTAAACTAAATATTTTGTAACTAAGTAAAACTTATGATATGGCAAGTGGCCATGTGAGGACGTATACGGCAAGGAGGAAGGTGGCAAGTGCCCATGTAAGAAGGCATAGAGTGTGCATGGTTGTGGTGTGTCATGTGCATGTGTGTTTAATATTCTCATAATTTGTTCATGTTTAATATTTTATAAAAATTATACTTAGGTTGAAATTTGTTAAAATTCAAGATTCCAATAAGTATATAAACATTGTCATAATAATTTCAACTTCCCAAATTCGAAAATGAAATACCTATGATACTATTAAAGTTTTAAGCTTTTATCTTTATAATTCAAAACTAAAGGTCAACTAAGGATGGATGGTTTTTTATTAAAAGGTTGAAGATGCGAAGTTAAATAAAGAAAATATTGCGTTTGTCTTTGTAAAACAAAACCATGAAGAATAAATAATATAAAAAAGTGCAGTATTAGGATGAAGGCCGAGAGTTAAATAAATATAATATCAATTATATATTTGTAAAACAAAACGATAAAGAATGTATATTTCAAAAAAAATATTTTATGGCACAAAATTATTAAATAAACAAACTGAAAATATATGAAAAAATATATGTTTTATCATTGTTGAGATTTAAACTCATAACCTTATAAAAATAAAAATGCATTTCTATAACGAATGGACTTGAGCTTGTGACCACAAAATAACTAAAGCTATTTTGTCAAGAGAGGATTCTAACTGGTGACTTCGTATGAAAAATGCAAGGTCGTATTTGGAAGTTCACGTCTACATTAAAAAAGTGTGACACCAAAGATATTACAACCACTAACAAACATATTTAAAAACATATTGCAACTTGGTACAAGAAAATCAATTTTACTTATTTTCCTAGGATTCAATTTAAATCGCTTTAATTGTGTTAAATGACGAAGCTATTTGGTAAAGATAACACACATGATGTGATAGGCTAAATGTTACGGAGGGTTGCATGCAAAAAACAAAAAAATTCAAGCAACATATGTTTTTCAAACTATTAACTTCTTATCCAAAATTAATCATCAAAACATTTTTTTACAAAAAATATAATTTTTCATCCACGAATGTCTTCTCGAGATTTTAAATCTGCTCATCCCAGGCCAGATGTTATTTTAGCACATGGGCGATTCGAAACATTTGATTTTCCATGAACCTCGATCAGGATAAGTAAACTAAGATCTCAATCATGATCTAACTACGAGATCCCATTCGTGTTTTTTTCTTCAACCGAAACATGTTTTTTTATATATTAAAAGAATGGGTTGGCCAACTCAACCCGTAATAAAATAATGAAACGTAACTTCTATTTTCTGATCTAACATGTAACATGTTACAAATTATTTTAGTTTATCATACTTATGTCACTTTTACTAACACTAAAATTTCACTTTTACTAACACTTTTACTATTTTCACTTTTCACTCTAGCAGAATAATTTCAACCTTTGTAATTTTAAGTCTAAGTTAATTAAATTCTAATTCATAAATTCAATCTCAAGGGTTCTATGCATGGTCTGAGGTTTCGACCGAAACAACGTGATTATGATCGTTCCGTTTAGGGTTCGGTAGGAGCCGAAACGAAACCAAACCGAAATTCCAGTTCAACAAAAAAACCTATTGAACTTCAAATTATACAGAAAAAACTCAAAAATGGAATTAATTTGAATTTTCAAATATTGAAATATTCAAAATATGAAATTTTAACTTAAAAACATACAAAATCACAAAATACATAAATGATGTAACTAAAAAAGTTGACAAATAAAGTACTGAATGAATATTTTTTAATGTTCTAAATATTTATAATTAACCGGTATTGTTTGTGTATATCTTATTTTTCAATTAAGTTTAAATTATACGTTTTGTTTCAATAAGTTAAACAAATATATGTATAATTATATTAAAAAATAAATAACAAGATCCGAAATCGAAACTGGAATCGAAATTTACGAATTAGGTCGCAATTTTTAAAATTACAAAAGACCAAAACCGAAACCAAAACTGAGATCTCGAACCTTGGTTCTATGTTACTTCTTAAGAAATTCATAAACTAATTTTGTTTTGAAATTTCATTTTGAGCTTTTGTTAAATAAGAATTGAACGTAGATATAAAACAGATGATTCTAAGCCTTTTTTTAGTGGCACTAACTGAAACTCAAAGATTATAAGTTTTACCTCTGAAACTATTTTTTACAATTTTTTTTTTTAACTGTGGTATAAATTTTTGTTGTTAGCCATTAATTTCACTATACTATTAATTGAATTAGAATGTCAATTGAATTGTGGTTAACTAGAATGTCAGATACTGTGTACGGATAAATTAACAAATGTTTATTTTAAAGTTTAATTATTAACTCAAATCAAAGTTTGTTACAGAATAAATGATGATATCTTAGCACCTAACAATCAAGAATGGATGGTGGCTAATCGATCAATACCTCTAAAAGAATGAACATTAATGTTGTAGTTTTAGATACTAATGAGAATAAAGTACTCGTTGGAGAGGCATTCTCGTTTATCCAGAAAGAAAAATGAACATATTAATGCGGATGAGATAGATATGTTGTTGCATGAAGAAAAGTCGATTTTAGTTTGGTTGACCATCATGATCTTGTGTGTTTTGTGGTTGGAGTTTCATTCATATATTTATCTAGGATCTTAAAATTTTCATATTTTGTTGCTACTATAAAATACATGATGTAATACGAATAAAATTTGGTGCACATACAAATTTATTTTATATATAAAAAACACATTGGTATAGTTCCAGGATTAATTTTTGAACATAAAATATAAATTCAAGATGATACAGCCCCCACTAAAACCTCATTGAATCCCCACTAAAGCGCTTAGCAATTTTCGACCGTTACGGTTTTACAATTTAACATTACTAAATAATGGATCCACTTAAAGTCCTATTCACCGCTAAGCCCACTAAATCAGAGTTTTTTAGTGCTCGCTTTAGCAGTTTTACAACAACAACAACAACAGTTGGATTTTGCTGTATAGGAATAAAAATTATTTCTTTTTCCTACATCAATAAAGTGATATTAATAATAAATCCATTTTGGATATTGGGTTTTATTTCCAAATTAGCCTTTTGTGCCTCAGCTATATCATCGCTTTATCCCACAATAGTCTTTTGTACCACCACCGCTATAGAACAGATAAGCGTTTTAACTGCAAAATTCTCCTATAATTCATATAGAACCCCTTTGTGTGTGTGTAATAATCCACAAAAAGAATGACAGAAAATATTTAATTGGAGAAAAAAGCCAGTAAGAGTACAGTCTGTCTGGTCAGTTGAATATCAGAGAGAAGCGGTCCAAGAATCACCGGCCGGAGGATTAACAACCGCACAGCAAACTGCGCTGGCTAGCATCAATTAAAATTTTAGAGCAGGACTGGACAATATCAAATTAGGGTTTGTAGATTGGGCTCTATGGCTGTGGACTGATTGCAGAAGGGCTTTGGAATGACAAACTTGTAAGACATTCAAATACCAGGGTTATTATCATAATTTAACAATAAAAGCAAATCAACTACATCTAGTCGTGCTTTCAATCCAGCCTCGGGAAAAAGTGGACAACTCGCTAATTGCTGTGCTAATAATCCTAGAACCATATTGAAATTGATCTGCTGATATAATAATTCCAAAATCATAATCCCGTATAGGTGGGATAATCAAACCAGTTAATATCAATCCAGATTATGCCAGTGTGTAGAGGCAGCACTGCTGGCATGGTGACATCACATCATTTGTTACAACAGTAAAATATTCATAAATGTGTAGCTGGTACTTTGATGATCATAAACAACAATTATATAACCATGCACATTCTTATTCTACTTCCCACTAAATGTACGAACATGACATGTATAAAAACATGAGTGTGCATGCACTAATCTAAAAGTGTGAACTATAAAAAGGTTATAAGGGTGACCTTATGATACATATTTTATACTTGCAAAATTCTTCCTAAACTCTCAAGGCGCTGGTATACACATTAATACTTTCATAATCTTGATTTCATATAGATTAAATCACAAAGATGAATAGAGGTGGAAAATTACCTTAGCAGTTGGATGTACTTTTGCCGAGGGATGAATATAAACATCACCTTCTATTGTGGCAGTTTGTGCACCACTAACGCCAGCTAGAAGCTGAGGACAAGTTTGACGATATTGAGAGAGGTATAATGCGGAACACTTGAGAGACATCCTAAACATTACATTATACAAAAAATTACATTAGCATATACTATTTAAGTGAGTCTCCCTCTAGGCTGCTAGCGACAGTCCCTGATATTACGACTTTCTGCTACAAGGCAAATTTAAAGTTATTATTGATGTTTTTATTTAATTATCGAATGATACAAATATATTTATGCATGTATCTTAAATAATAAGAAATTTCTGCCACTGAAATGTCTCAAAAACAATAAGCCTGCACCTCATCTAACAAGTAACAATAAACAGTTCAAATATTGTGGTTCCTTACCCAGGAGTTTTTATTTGTTCCCAGAAATCAAGAGTCTCGTATGTGTAAAGCTCTTTCTTTCCTGCAAGCGGTGATAAGATATCCTGGTCTAGCCTGACGTAATCTCCAGGAAGAGCCCTAAGATATGATATAAATAAAAATCAGCCAATGTATGGGACACTGATCAGACTAAATCTGACAGAAATTGTGTTACAGAGTACATACTTTATAAATAATAATCGGTCGAATGGTCGGTCCTTTATACTTTATATCCTTGTTTCATTCTAGAGTTCTATGCTACTTAACTTGTCATATGCATAGATCCTTCAGAAGTTTAAAGTACATTGTTTGAATGACGAAGATGTTACATTGAGAATGTACATACACAACATCCAGTGGCATAGCTGGAAATTTGAACTTAGGTCAGGCGATAGCCCTGGAATTTTTATTTATTTATTTATTTTGCTGCTTCTTTAGGGCTGTGAATAAATACCTAAAAATTCAAAAATCCTTTCCCATCCGTATCCACGAAAAAAGAAAAAAACTGATATCCGAAAAGCGGGTACATAGATGGATATGACACTATTCGTGTTCGATAAATAACCCTCTGATTATTGTAAACATAATAATATATACCACGTGCACTTTAGATAAATGGATGATTAAAAATTGTGCAGATTTATTATAGTTTAGGCACATATTGTTGTTAAACATTATTTTTATTATCGCATTATTTAGTTCTTGTATTTTGTAAGAATCGACATGGAAAGGGTTTTACATTGATGGAAATTAGGAACCGCCCCTTATTTTCAAACTTAATAAGCAAAAAACCCTTCTCAAAAATAGGTTTTAAATAACCCCAGAAATTATTTTCAACAACTTTATTCTTCGTTTTTTTTTTCAAAAATCAAATATGCACTTAATAGGAGGTTGATATTACCGGAAAAAAAAATTATTTTTTTTATTTTTTTTTGCAAAAGTGCAAACATTTATAGTTTTAGGAACTGGAAATATTTGCAGTTTTGCTAAAACTAAAAATAGGGATGTTTTGCGAAACCTGTTTTTGCAGTTAGCTAAAACTAAAAATGGGGTTGTTTTTTGAAACATGTTTTCGAGAAGAGGCGGTTATGTTTTTTGAAACTTAAGAAGGGTGTTTTACAAAAGTGTTCTCCACGTTAAGTCATGTTTGTTCTGATTTCAAAAATGACATTGAAACAGTTCTACATTGAGTCATACATTTGACATTCAAAATTACAAGTGTCATTCAAACAAATAATCTAGTAACCCAAAACCAAATGATTAAAATGTCATTTAAAATACATTATTGGATTGAATACACGTATTTCATAGGTGTCCGCATACCAATGGACACTGTCGGACATTATGTAGCCATGTACAAGAATGGAAGGAGGAAAAAAATCAAAACATATGGATTAACAACTTCTGTGTATAGTAGCGATGGGTGCAGTTGGACATACAAAACAACATATGCCGGTAAGAACAGAAAAATATAACAAAACATGTAGTTAAAAAATAGGACCCCAATTGGTGTGTGCAGATACACAAGTATGACCCGAATTCTTAAAGTTTAACCTAAGAAATAAAATAAAAACCCTTGTCATGCTCAAGTGACCATGCCAGATTGATTGTGGCTCCGTTACAAAATACATCTGCATATCTATGATTGTCATGTAAGATACTTGCACAGTATATATAAGGAGTTAAACTTAACATGCCATTCCTATCAACATTAAACGATACGTAGAAAGCAGTAAAACCAAAACAAAAAACAAAAAGGAAGAAGAAGAAGAAGAAATAAAGAAATAAAGAAAGAAGTAATATTGATAAAAATGTGATTTCTTAAGTAAAGTAGACCGGTTTATTGATGTAAATGGTACTTGAGGTATTCTCCTAATGGACTGCTGAAAAATTATGTTAATTCTTCAGGAAATAAGCTAGAATGCCAATCATAATTTTAATAAAGGGCACATTAGTGTATTTTGATACAGAAATAATATTGATGTAACATGGAAATAATTTCCAGATTTTAGGATATATATTTATCAATATGTATATGCACAGATATTGTATTAATTTGTTGTTTCAACAAATTCAGAGATATATATTATATATTGTAAAAAAGTTCATGTCTTAAGTCAGCTATGGATATCTGATTCCCTAGACCCTTGATGTACATGTTAGAAATATATGTTCACTCGTATTAAAAAGGTATGAGAAAAAAAGAAAACTTTTATGATACAACTATTTGTTATTTAATCAAATATTTAAATAATAAATAGAAATCAATGATCCTAACTGAAAATTTGTTGAAAGGGTAGGGCAATTTTGTTAAAAACTATTTTCACAGTAAGCTGTTGTTTAGAAAATTATATCTTCACCACTAAGAGCAAGTGTAGGTTAAATTGGGGAATCATAACGTGCAACAAAAAAGTGACGTCATAACAAGATTTTAATAAGTAACAAAACGATCCAGCCACTGCACAATTGTCAAATAGTAACTAAATCTTCAACCTACAGAAATCGCATCTTTTGATATTTTTCTTCACCTAGTTCCAAACAAAGGCTTTCAGAATGGTAAGAAGAAGGTGATGCATACAACATAAATGCCAAATCTATGCAAAATAAATATCTCACTTTGTAGCTGATTGAAGGGCTTCAAAACTGTTCATCCTTCGCAAATCAGCTGAAATAAAAAAAATGGAAACTCAATATAGGAATAAATGACAATGGCTATATTACCAAACAATTGTTATTACCAACAATCTGCTTTCTGTAAATAGTTACATATTTGTTGTGCATATTATTTCAATTACCGCCCGTATGCCAAGCATCAAAAGCTATACCATTAATTTATTCTTCAACGCAACATTAGATGACAAATAGGTTTTTGTCATTGCTTACGGCCATCTTGAAGATTACAGTTAAAACTTAAAAATATATCTTCATAGTTCAATTTTTTCGTTACACATGTGACAGCTCTCCCTCACAAACATGAGATGCCAATATTTCCATTTTCATCCATTGATAACTATTGTAGAAGTACATCATTCATCTTTACCAGAAATAAAGTAACAATAAATGACTTAAATACATTTTTTTGGTTCATGGGCGACATGCTGGACACCAGCTTTTCTTAGACAAACTGAAATGAGCATTATATTGTTCATATGTTGGATGTAAGACAGTAATGCAAGAAATCATTGAGATGCGCATATTTATTCATATTATGCAATGTAACAACATGAAAAAAGTGAGACTGGAAACTTGTCTAACCTTATATGTGCATGTGTGCACACACATGTGTGTGCGTGCACGGGCATGTATATGTATGTTTATATTTTTTTTTGGGGGGGGGGGGGGGGGGTGTCACTGTGTGTGTCAAAATTTTAAAAGGCGAAGTGTACATGGAGACTTTATGGGCTTCTAAGCTTACACCAGCTTTTCTAACTGAAATGAGCATCATATTGTTCATAGTTGGACGTAAGATAGGGATGCAAGAAATCATTGAGATGCACATATAAGGTTAGACAAGTTTCCACTCTCACTTGTTTCATGTTGTTACATAATATGAATAACTGAGGTGTAAGGCTTGAGGTGATGAGGTATAAGTTTTCCGTGTAAATATTTTGCACATGCGTATAAAATAATTTAATATAAAATAATAAACGTCGAATATTAAAGTAAGAATTCAAAGTGTGTCAAACAAAATACAATCAGATACACACAAAAAATTTCATTTATAAACATCTTGATTTATATATCATATATTAGTATATATACATAAACATATATACATAAACATAACATCAGTTTACTTTAAAATTAAAACACCTAGACACGGTTCGATTTAGAAAATGATTAGTCGAAGCAGCACCAAAAGCAACATCTAATTTCAAATTGAAGTACACTATTACAATTAACATCCAATTCAAATTCAACAAAAAGAAAATAAAAACACACTACTACAAATAGAAAATCAAATAAGTTATCTTTCCAAAAAAAAAGTTTCTTATTTGATTCTCATTTTTTTAAAAGCTCGATCTAAATCAGAAACCAATTTCATCCTAGAAATTGATTTTTGAAATCCTTTCCCGATATGGTATCGATCTCAAAAATAATTTCCATCTACGAATAGATTTCTAAAATGGATTCTGAAATTGTCTACTTCAATTGATTTTGAAATTGGATTTGAAAATTAATTTTTTTTTACCTAGTGCGATTTTCTTGATCTTGTTTTTTTATTTTAAGTTACTATTAAATGATTAGGATTTCATAGCTTTTGTTGGACCAAGTTTTTACGACAACCAAAAGCATAATTTTGTAGTCACAAGTCGTACACCTCAGCAATCTGAGGCATGTGAGACATAAATTTTGTATGTCTTCCACGTCTTAGATTGTTGAGATGTAAGCCTTAAAAGCTATTGCAATTCTCTTGATCTTTTTTTCTTTTTTTACTATGAAATGATTATGTAACTTTTGTTATATTAAGTTTTATTACAACCAAAAGAACAATTTTCTAGTCATAAGTTGTGTACCGGCTTGTATGTCTCACACGTCTTAGACTGCTGAGACGTAGGCCTTACAAGCAAAACGCCGTTCTAAGAAAGCTTCAAGGCATTTTGCCTCTGTCTTACCTTGATGCGCGCCTTTTAAAACACCGGTGTGTGTGTATAGATAGAGAGATTTTTTGTACATCGGTGTCTCTAAAATAATGGTACTGATATTTCAAATAAACGGTTGAAACATATGCTTTAGCAATTAATATTAACTTATAATTTTGAAGGATCAAGAAGTTTCCAAATAGTTTAACTAACGATATGAACGGGAACCAAAATGGTGCTACATAAGAGGAATGTCATGAAACCTTCCTTACACACGCACGTGGGGTTCAGAATAACATCTGAAACTGCTAGGTGTGGCTCGCATTTGAGAGTGCATGGGTTGAACAATAAATCCCACATCGCAAGAAATATGGCGCATGACGTTGTATATATGTGGAATGGTAGCACGTAACATTGAGAATTTCTTTTGTTACAAGCAAGTGTTGCCAAGACCACGTATGTGCCTGTTCCAGAAGACGGTGGAGGGATGTTCAATCGGGACGCTGGCACATCGAAAATTTCATTAAGATGGCGTCGTTACGGATCAGTGAAGCGCGTGTACATGTAACGCGTTGGAGTGTCGAAACATAACATAGTATCAGAGTAGATGGTTCGATGAACCATTATACTATGCGAGAGTGACCGAAGAAAGAACTCCTTTAGAGGCTTGAGCAGAGTCAAAGTGGAGATATGTTGAGTTCTGGTAGACGCGGACTCCTCACTGCGTTGAGTTGATCTCCAAAGTTGACTTAAGTGGAAAGTACTCGTCTTAAGGTGGAGATTTGTTATACGCAACATCATCAACTGCGTAAAGAAGTGAGAAATCGCAACCTAACCAAGTGCAGAACTTCTTCAGTATGCTCTAAATGAAGGTTAGAGGAAATGCTCGCCAAGGTGTAGAATTGTTAGGTGTGGCTCGCATTTGAGAGTGCGTGGGTTGAACGATAAGTCCAACATCGCAAGAAATATGGCGCATAACGTGATATATATGTGGAATTTGTGGCACGTAACATTGAGAATTTCTTTTGTTACAAGCAAGTGTTGCCAAGACCACATATGTGTCCGTTCCGAAAGACGATGGAGGGATGTTCAATCGTACACTGGCACATCGGAAGCTTCATTAAGATGGCGTCGTTACGGATCAGTGAAGCACGCGTTCATGGGACGCGTTGGAGTGCCGAAACACAACAGATACATCGGAATTTTTGTGAATCCATCCTAGTTTTAGCAATCATCAAAATGAAATTCAGATGAAATTCCGGTTACTATACAAGCAGTTAACAAAGAAGACAAAATTCGTGTTTTTATCAAAGAAAACTTGCCAAAAACATCAACAATTTGGATGCAATAATTAACTATATTATCATTTAGACGTAGAAATCAAGTGCAAAATTATTATTATTATTATTATTCAATTAGCTCAAAGTTAACTTTTTTTCCCCGAAAATACATGCTACACAGATAAAATAAATAATTTTGACCACTTTGCAATGTTATAAGAGAAAGAGAAACTCAATGAAAAATAGAGGTAAAAAACAAAAAACCACAAATTATGTTATCTTTGAGCCAACGCTCAGTTTAATATCAAAAAATATCTCAAAAACATACATGATAGTATATTAACAAAGCATGTATAAAAAACTCCAAAACTTGCCTCAAATAAGAACACTCGGTTTGCTATCTAATTTTTCATTTATAATTTATAATATATATATATATATATATATAGGAAAATGTAGTGGAAGGTACCGGATTAAAAATTGGTGTTAAAACAAAATTTCTGAAATTTCCAAAATAGAACCGAAGTTTCAAAATTTTCAAATGACCTAAATGGAATAGGAGGAAATCGAAATATTGATCATTAAATTATATATGTATATACGCGTATATGCGTATGTATAGAAGGATGAACATGCATGCATGCACATGTGCACGCACGCGCATATATATATATATATAGATACACACACACACACACACATATATATAGCAAGGATCGGCTACAACTCAAATTTCCCCTGATTTCAACCACATGTTCCGAATTAAATAATAGATGAAGTGACAAGAGAGAAAATATAATTATTTAATTCGGGACATTGGTTGAAATCAGAGGAGATTTGAGATGTAGCAAAAATGAGATGTGTGTGTGTATAATTAGATATCATTTGCTTTCTAAACACAAGCTCTCCTTTTTTTCCTTAACAAATGCCTCAAGTGGTGCATTCAGTCGCTATATTGTGACATGATTTTATTAAAAGGATCAAGGTTCCCACGTGTACCTCTATCTTTTCGTTCTGTGAAAGCACCCTGGATGGCAGCGAAGATATCTGGTGTGAATATATACACCCCGCAATTTATGAGATTACTTACCTGCATACAGTACCAGTATGATCATACGTACACTTGATCTTATTATATATGTATTTAACAATGTCGATTCACCATGTTACTAATAGATATAGGATGTTACATTATTCTTACTACTTAAAACATGAAAAAACTCACAAATGTTTCAGGTCTCTCAGTGTAATGCAAAAGTTCCTTGGAATGAGGATCAGCCACCAACTCGCCGAATTGGTTTGCAGATTCAGCAGATACCTACCGACGCCCACATTTCAAAAGACAGGTTTATTAGGGTGAATAAAGAGAAGGGAGAATTGTAAAAATTAATAAATCCAGGCCCCAAGTTTAAACAAAATGGACTCATGTGATGAGAAGAACATTAACTGAAATAAGGTATAGCTATAACGAAGGTAAAGATTATGATCCCTACCTTTACTACTAACATTGTCCCCATTCCACCATAGCTTTTATGAGACTCTGCACATAATAAGTGGAAAAAAGAGTGAATTGTAAAAGGAAAGGAACACAAATCTCACTAGGTGGGAGGTTAATAGTAAAGGGGAAGCAAAATTCAGATAAATCAGGATTTATAATAGCTGCCCTTTTAAATTGTCCCTACCATATAATAAGACATCTATAATACCACAATAATTGTGATCCAGTGCAACAGCCTTCTTAGGAGAGAAGTTGAAACAAAAATTACTGTCTATAAGGTAACACCGTAACAAGTAAAACTGCTGATCCTAAATTTTTGAAATATGACTCATTAAATTCTCATTTTTTATACTCCGTCTCATGACATTCAACCATTTTAGTGAAATTCTGCTTGATGTAAAATAATTAGACATTTACAACTACACTTAAACGTTAACAATTATCCCTTTGGCTTTAAGTGAAATTTAGGTAACTTAGGTTCCATTTACATGTTAAAGTTAAGAAATAAGTGCATCACATATTGAGATAGTTATTCTTCTTTTACAGGATATGACTTTCTTTACTCAAATAATATGCCGTAATCTAATCAGCTTCAAGTTATCAATTCTTATAGGCGTATTTAATCACAATTTCTATACTTCAATATACTAAAATAATACAAACACGAGGATTGTCCATTTTTTGCATTCTCCCATGATGTAGCAATCGAATTGCTATTTGTTTTGAACCCTCATTTTATAATTCATTATGAGGCAAAATCAAGCAGAAGAATAAAACAGTGCTTTGGTTTTCCTTTGTTGCAAAATCTCTGTAATTAAGTTAATACGTTTATAGGCAAAAAAATAGAGATAAAACTTATAATGTAAGAGAAAACTGAAAACGAGACTGACAGTATTTAAACACAACATTAAATAATCTAAATAATTATTTTAGATGAATCCATTATATATTTTATCACATGCAACATGCACGGAATTAGATACATCCAACGAAAGACTCCTGAAATCTATCAGTGCAGAAGTAACTTAGGGGAATATATCTTAGCATAAAACAATCAATATCTTCAGTAAAATTAAAGCCTTAAAAATAATCATGATCAAATCAGTGATTTGAAAGGTATTTCAGGGAGTGAATATATACTTATAAGCTCTAAAATTATTGCCACGTTCAATTTTTTAGGGCATAGAAAAGATTTATTTTAAAGCTTTCAAATTATTGTCATGATTCATTCTTTTTTCTCTTCACGACTTACCTTCCTTAATTACATCAATTGATATAATTCTATGAATCGTACCATATCAAGTCATTATTGTGGTAATTTGATTACCAAGATATAATGCATGAGAAACGCAATATTCACTGCAATACCAAATTAAACCCAATGCAGAATCTCCGAAACATCTTAGTTTCGTAAATACCAGTTGAAATGCTATATTTAAACATCTACAGTAACGTACATAATAAGCAGAGACAAAGCTTTAGAGAAAAGATATTAACGTAGTTAATGAATAGTATATCTGGACTTGGAGCTTACCAAGCATTTGTGACAAAGGAAAACTGCAGCAAACGTCACAATTCAACAAAAATATTTGAGACTGCAATAAAAAAAATATGGAAAAAATTCAAAGAAATGTATATTTAATGATATCATAAAAAAAAGATTAAGATAGTGCACTAAAATCTAAAGCTTTCTACATGACTAGTACATTTGTAAACAGTCTCAAGCTACGTGGATGAGCTTTGGCTGTTGTTGTTTTGTAAACAGCCATTAATACTTTTTAACATGAGCATTGAAATGGAAATTTTCACATATACAAAATCCAAATAACTTGTGATTCTATTATTATATTCTTAATATAGACATTATTATGAAATTAATTAATCATCCAAATCATATAAAGCTGAGGTGCAGTAACTGGCTACTTTATGTGAAACGGTCACGTTATTATCTAGTTTAAACATGTATGGAAAAGATATTTCAAACTTTTCCACATCCCTCTGAATATGCATTGTACACTAACTACACAAATACTACATTTCCTCGATTCCACATTCGAAACACAAAATATAATTTTCCAAAATCCTATTCATTTAGCATAGATATCTATCTCAAGTGTTCTGGCCCTATCCACAGTCTATGAATGATAAATCGTAATGACAAAGAAAATAGTTAATGGGACTAACTGGGTTGTCTTCCATAATATAATCTCTGAATACATATAGTCCGCCGGCTGAACCATGTGGCTTATCTTCTCTCAAGTATCTAAATAAAAAAATCACCTTCATTAGTCAATTAAAATAAATTTTAAAATGGAAACATTTATACGCCAATGTTATACCAACCTTACAGGAATTCTGAGCTCATTAGAAATGGATGACACATACATTGCAAATTCACGCTCCTCATAAAACCCAATTAAAAAAATTTGCGCTAAATTGGGTATCTGAAGAAACCCAAGGAATTATATTAACTACTTTGTAAGAAGATCGAAAACTAGGTGTACAAATGTATGATTCTTACACTTTTGCAAGCAGATATTGGGTGATGAATCATTGGCATCCCAGCTAACGGGAAGAGGGGCTTCGGAACATTAAACGATAATGGTCTAAATCGAGTTCCTAAACAGAAGAAAAATATCAACTTTTTTCCCTGATTCATGCTATCACTGAGTAAACAAGATTGAATAAGCCTGCAGTTACCTTTAGTGGGCCCACCAACCATGATCACAGCAACGACTCGCTCTTCGCTAATTCCCATTAGAATATATGGATTAATTTTTGGGAAGCTTGTGAACTTCGAAATTAAGTTCGAAGCCCGAGATTTAAGTTTTTTGCAGTGGAAGAGAAAGGTGAGAGGTTTCAATAAGTTGTTAATCCCGGGGCCCGCTTGTTAAGCGGCGACTATGGGTCCATATACAGCTTGTTAGTTAAAAGTCAGTACCTTGTGTGTAAATTTAACATAGGAAAAAGCACTGTGAGAAAAATATTTTCAAATTAAACCCCCACAATTATCGTTGATAATGTTATTTTTCAGGAAAAGAGGAAAGAGGAAAAGGTTGAGCGTATTTTTTGTTATTACTGAGAGACGAAGCCTAAAAACTTGGCTGTACGAAAAAGTTGAGACGCACAGTCGGAACAATGTAAGAATAGGCGGCGGCCAGGCACAAGCACAGGTGGTAGCAGGGCAGCTAAAGCGTGCTCGTACAGGCAAAGACGATGGAGTGTAAGCGATGACAATGACTTCGAAGGCGTTCAGTGACTTCGGGAATGACTTCGACAATGATTGTAACTTTGACGACGATTTCAATGGCAAAGTTCGGGGGAGCGGCGATGGAGTGCGGGTGGCTAGTGGTGATGAATGTGAAAATGACGATCAACAGTATTGAAATGAATGGAAAAAGAGTGCTTCATGAACTTAGCATTCCATATCTGTAATGCTCAAAGCCGGTTCTGGGTTTATAATATCCGGGACAACTTAATAATTTATTCCCCTTGTTGTAAAATGTTTCATGACAATATTGAATAAGATACTTAGTCATAATGGATTATAACTAATTTTTAAAAAATCTACTTATTATGAACTAACATTGCAAACAAGAAAAATGACAGTACGTCAATTTTCATGCAAAACATAAACAATAGCAAGTCTTAATACACAGAAACTTTACATGTAAGGTTTGAAGTTTTCCAACTACCACTATGAAAAAAAACGCATCGGACTACAGATATGCTTTGTTGTCTGATTGTATATCTATCTGTCGTTAAATCTCATACCGTCTCATTTCACGTCAGACCACGGATATGCCCGTTGTCCGATATGTACTAACATCACCAAAAAACATGTTGTCTAATGTTGTAGTATCATTTCTAGAAATTTATATTACACAACATATATATATTGACTGATATGCGTACCGATTACACTTATATTATATTTGCAAATAAAATAAATGAATCACAATTTTATTTAAACAAATATTTTATTTCAAATCAAATTCAAATGCAATACAACTTTCATTATCACTCTTATATATATAACTTTTCTCTACACTTTCATATATAACCTTTTTTTTACTCACTTTCATTCAACTCACTCGTGTTTATTTTTGATGTGTTGATCTTGATTTGCTTGCTCCAGCTTGTATCCAGCTATCTTTTATACTTGTCAAATAAACAGCGCAGTAAAATGGAAAAAGAAACAAACCTAAATTGCATAGTTACATTGAATTTGAATATTAATATTGCCTTAGTTCATGGGTTTGTTTTCTCTTCATATGTATGTATGTAGATCAACCACTAACATTCACACATATATACATACGTGTGTATGAATGTATGTACATGGGTCCGCAAATGTGGCCTAGTGGTTGAAACACTTGCCTCCTGGTAAGCAGGTCGCAGGTTCGATTCCCAGCTTGCCCATTTAAGGGCTTACCATGTGCGTATGCTAAGATCAGCCTTCGGGTGTCCGCGGACCGGGTAGGTGCACTAGGGAGGGTTTTACGGCTCCGGTCGGTTTCCCTCCTGAACAAATTCAAAAAAAAGAATGTATGTACATGGATGATACTGGAATCAAAGTGTATTGCAACAAGATCAACTCAAAATGGTTCAGCTCAAAGCAACAAGGAGAAGCAAGTGACAATGTATATGCAAACATAGTAGTAGATAAACTAGGGACAGTTTCGGCAAGTATGGAAACATATGAAAACATAGGAACATATGAAAATATTAAGTGTGTATGAAAACATACATATAGATAAACAAGGGACAATTTCGACATAGGAGCAGCAGGACTCAAGTGCCAGTGCACAAAGGAGCAGCTCAAGGCAACTCAAAACAAGATCAACTCAAAATCGTTCAACTCAAAGCAATTCAACAATTGGTTCGGCTCAAAATGATTCAAGCTCAAACCAGTTCATATATGTATGTATATATGTATGTATGTATGTATGTATGTATGCATGTATGTATGTATCTATATATGCATGCATGCATGTATGTATATATATAGTAACTAGAAATGGTTGAAGCTAGTAGCAATTCAACAAATGGTTCAACTCAAAATGGTTCGGCTCAAAGCAAACACTTCAAGCTCAAAATGGTTCGCAAACGAATTAAAACAAGGCAGTGCCACAAATAGCAAGTGTCACAAATTAAAACAAGGCAGTGCCACAAACATTCACACATATATATGTATGTATATACATGTATATATGGATATGGCGGCAACTTCAAACTCTAAGAAGCACTAATGCAACAGCAAGCATGAGTCAAACCAGAACATATAAGCCAAAATTCAGTGCACATGAACTAAAGCAAAGTAACAACAATGGTTCAGGACAAACAAGGGACAGTGTAAGTGGCAGTGCAAATGCATTGATACAGCGAACCATAGGGTCAACAACAACCGCAATCACACATATATACATAGGAGCACATACAAGTATATACAATCACATGTATACACATATATACAAGCACATACAGGTATATGCAATCACACATATGCAAGTATATACAAGTATATACAAGCACATGCAAGTATATACAAGAAATGAATTGGAACAATATTTGCAATTGAAAGTGTAATAAGAAACCACAGTGCAAAAGTAAGTGCCATATATTAAAATAGTAAGTTGCCACAAACTAAAACAACAAATGCTACAAACTGAACAAGGCAGTGCCACTAAAGCAACGTCAACATTCACACACACATACGTATGTATATACATGGAAGTCTCAAATTGCTTGATATGAACCAAATCGGGCTCATGTATAAAAGGTAGTTCACACATATATATGCAGATATAAGAACATACATACATATGTATATAAGCATGTATATACATGCAAGTTCACACACACACACACGCATATATAGTGATATGTGTGTGTGTATGAAAACAGGCATATATATATATATATATATATATATTTGCAGATACAATTTGTGGCAACATGGACCATCATCATTACATAATAATAAGTCCAGGCAGCTTAAGTTCAAGATCAAAGTGCAGACATGAGATTCGAGCCATCAAAGTGCTACAAATTATGTATATGTATGGAAGTATGTACATACATGTATGCACTGGATTAGCAAGAATTCACACATATATACATACATATAAGTATACGTATACTTGAGACAACAAGTACATATATATACATACATGGAAGAGTGTGTGTGTGTGTGCGCGCACTGGCTGAGCAAGCATACTGTAACTGTAACGACCCAGATTTTTTGAACGGTTAATTTGAGATATTTAAACGGATTTAAATATTTAATTTGGATTATGAATTTATTTTGATTATGGAAAGTATGGTTTTCATTTATAAAGTAAATTCAGGATCTAAGATATAACGATTTATTGGAAAATTCGACATTTGAATTATATAATTGGTAATTTGGTAAAATATAAAATCTGGAGTTTTAAGCCTGTTAAAAATAATTCGAAGGCTTGTAAAATTTATATTGATAGTGCTGAGGATAATAGAAGTTTTAAAATTGAATTTAACAGTGATTTGTTCAGTTTTGAAATTATATCGTTTAAATTGATATTTAGAAATAGCCTTCCAAGGCACAGTCTCGGAATTCGACGAAACCAGTTCCATTGGATCTGTAATAGTATTTTATTATCAGATTTCAATTTTCGTAGTGTTTGGAGTTGTCGTTTGGCCGTACGATAGGTAAACGCATTGAAATTTATATCGAAAATTTAATATAATAACGGATCCAAAGAGCTATCTTCTCCGCACGATCGAATTAGGACTCGAAACTTTTTCCATTGTGTTCGGAATAGGGGTTTAATATTATAAACACCTAGCGGCGTGCCTCGGTAGGATGTTGAGATTTTGAGTTGCATTTATCCAGTCGGTTTAAATTGAATTTAAATTAATACACATGTACTATTTGACCAGTCAAAATCCCTTCACATCAAAAAATTTTCCTTCTTTTCAGGATACTGTAGCTGGTTAATTCAATTATGTTACCATCTAATCCTGTCTCCTCTTTGAAACCAGGCAGAAAGAGAAAATAAAAAAAATATAAGTATAGTTCTATTCCCATTTCTGCAAGTGAAAAATCTTCCCTACCCTCTTCCTTTTTCCCAATTTCGAAATGCCCAGAGGAAAAATAAAATAAAATCGAAACTAGAAGAAAAAAATGGCAGAACGTAATAATCGATTTTCGAAATCGTATATCCCTCACAGTCTTGTTCATTAAAAAAAATAGTGAATCGAAGTCGATTTCGACTTCGACCCAGGGGAAACCGCGAATGGATCGCGAATTGCAAGAGGAAGGGGAAAGTTGCGAAACCGTCATGAGTCCATTCTCGTGCACTCGCGAGTAGCCGAGAGCGTAGATAAAAGGGCCGTGGCGTCGCCTGGAGTTGCTGTAACGTCCCGCAAATCCGTACACCTTGAGTCAACACTATTCTACATCAATCAACTCAAGTTGAACAGAAATACGAACCATTTGGGTTAAAGAAGAAGAGGTAGAAGAAGAAAATATAAAACAACAACAGAATCTAACCATCGCAGTGGAATAAAATATAATATATATTAATAGATCTTTACACAAAATCAAATATATCTGTTTATGTATTACATCATCGGAGTACATCAATCACAGTTCAACATCAATAACATACAACTGGATACACAGCTACTCAACACAGCGGAATATATATAAACAAGTACGAAAGTACGTATCGTCATCCAGCTCGCCACCTTAGCTCCACATCGTCATATCTTGTATCCTATAATACTCGGTCTGACCCGAGCATTACAGTTAAATAACACCCGAGTCAGTCTGGAATACCAACGTGAGAAAATCACACTCAGTTGATTATTAAAGTTTCAAAAATCCTTTGAAAACAAAAGCATCTCGTAAGAGCATGCCACAAATAAACATGTCAGGTTTTTATCTTACGCTAGCTAAAACATTTTTTTATATTAAAATCCTCTGATATTATAATAGTGTCTATAGAAAGTAAAATAGAATCTAGTTGAAATGCTTGCATCTCACGTTTCAGCAATAGTTGGGCACAATCAAAATCGTACGGGCGCGTAGGGAAAATGGATTTCCAACTAATGACTAGGCACTGGGGTACCATCTGTCACAATACCTGGTCTAGATCAGCGTATCGAGGACCCACCCTAAGCACCTTGAAACACAAGGCCAGAACCATCACTTACTGGACAGTCCCGAGCAAGATCACCCCGCGGTTGGGATCAGCAACCGCCCACTAAGCCGAAATAAAAAGGGACATCTAGACAGGGATAACATCACCCTGAAATGGGTGCTACCCACCTAGCCTTGCTGCATAACCCCTGATTTTCAGTCATTCCCGGTTGATGAGGCTTGAGGTTAAGCGTTACCTTTTAGAACATGTCCCTTAGAATGCCCATCGTCCATCTGACGATGTTACGAAAGCATTCATCCATACAAGTCCGTCTCGGTTTCGAACGGAACCGAAGGACTATTCCTACTACATCTGTTTTGGAAATATCCTCAGGATTAGTAGCGACTAGCCCTTGCACTTCACTGCTCCATCTTCGAATCCAAACTCGTTTTTCCACGAAAACGTACAAACCGGATCGAAGTGGTTTTCGACAAATTAATCCCGATCCCGGTTTAACTATCAATTAACATTCATAAACAACCATCAAACAATAAATAATTTCCCAAATTATTTATTTATCTCAAATTATCTTCGCAGGATATATTTCCATTTTCAACCCTTTGAAAATAGTTTCAAACCATCTTCCATTTTCAGAATAAGCTTTCTCAATATTTTCTATCTCTACTGAAATCATCAAGGACAACACTTAGATTTTAGAACAGTTTTAAAAACACTTTATTAGAAAATATACATTAAAATATTTAAATTAAAAATTACTTCAATATTTATTAAAAATATATACTTTAGGAATATTTAAAAATGAGGTTACTTTTATAAAATATAAAACTAGATTTTCTCCTTAAAACAAATACTAAGTCACTTTTAAATAATTACTGCTATAATAGATTTAAAGAAAATACTTACTTTAGAATTTAAATATTTTAGAAATAATAAATTTTTCAAAACTTGCTTTTTAAAACAACTTTAAAACTTTTAGCTTATATTTAAAAATTTACTTTGAAAACGTACTTGGCTATCCAAGGAGAATTTCCAATTTCAATCACTTAAATCAATTTCCCAAATCGATTTCCAATTTACTCCATTTGAAATAAATTTCTTTACTTACTCAATTAATTTCAAAATTCGTTAATTGTGGACTTTATTAATAATATTATTATTATTTTCCGCTTGATTTTAAATCTTTTAACTGAAATATACAAATTTCATATTTTTCCCAATTTCTTCTTTATTCTTTTCAATAATTTAAATCTTAAATTCTAATAAATGTTTTGTTCTTTTAACTAATAACACTAAAGTTTCAAATTTCATTAGCTTTCTGTTTATTCAAAAATTCCTTTCCATATATAGAATTTATTAATTTGCATTTTGAAACCACTAATACTCTTATCCAATTCGTTTTAATTTATTTACATTCTTCATAATTATTTTCTCAAAAGTTCACTCCTTTTATTTCTTTTCAAAGTCCAATTCTATATATTTAGATAAATCAGAGTACCGAAATATTCAAGCAGACTATAGCATTCAATATTCTAATATAATTCATCATAGAATATCAAATAATCACACAGAGAACATTGAATAATTTAAATAAGTGTTGAGGAATCCATTTGGATCCATCCAACCTGATTCCCTGCATCCACAAATGTTAGCACAACATAAAATACCAATTCCACTTCAAGGTGGAATATCACGGTGTACGGGTTTTAAATCTAAAACCATCCGCCATATAAGGCGGGAAATCAAACATTCCAAGATATACTATATACTACTATATAAACACACCAAATCAAATCAATCAATCAATTGTTTAAATTTGTCTATTTAAATTTAAATTTAAATTTAGATGAGTAAGATTAATTTACCTTTGATTTAGTTTTGCAATCCACTTCAATATTGCCTTGGATTTCCAGGCGTTTGACCTTAAATAAACAATTTATAAAATTTTATTAACATTCGAGATAAATTCGAAGAATTCAACCCACCATTTAAAATTTTAAATTCAGCTAATAATTAAGTTTTAACTTGATGATTAAACTTTTAAACAAATTTCCTTCCGGACAATTTTCCTAGTAACCAAAATAATTTTAATAGTTTCTAATAGAATAAATTAATCACCAAACTCTTAATTTAAAGATAATTTAACAAAGTTAAAATATGTAAACATATATTTATTTCTTTACGAACTATATAAAAATAACTTATATTGATTTCCTAAAAATTTGATTTTTTCTAAACTTCTAAAATTACATCCTTCATTTAAGAAATTCTTTTAATCGTTTATAACTAAATATATAAATATAAAATATCAGTCAATAACAAATAGCTTTACCTCGATTGTTCTGTATATTTTTAAAATTCAATTTTAAATTGAATAAAATTATGTATACCTTACTGATAAAGAAACGAACCCAGCTCCATCGACGAGCCTCTACGAACGCGGCCTCGAAACCCACGAGCTTGTGACCCGCCACCATGAACCCTAGCCTCGACCACCTGAGGTGTTCACCATCCCTCTGCCTGCCGACACCCCCAACTGCGCGTGCACCCACTACATATCCATGCGCGAACACGACCACCGAGCCCCTTCGCCTCGCGCGAGCCCCATCGCCTCCAACCACGTGCCCAATCGCGCCGTGCTCCCATAACAGTCGTAACCCCAAACCCTAATCGCGACCATCCCCTCGCGTGCAGCCCCAAACGGCTCAACGCACGCGAACCCAAATCTCATCCACCCCTACCACCGCTCCTCCTAAGCGATCGTGCGACACTGCGCTGCCGAGCCTCCTTCCACCGCGAATCAGGTCGCGTGCGATTGTTTTATATATATATATATATATATGTATGTATGTATGTATGTATGTATGTATGTATATATTTGATTTGATTCGATCTGAAAGAAATGGCAAGCGGCCATTATTCTTTGTTTCTGATATTCGTTCAAATTAATGAGAATAAGGGTGTGCGAATTGACTTAGAAGGGCTCGATTTTGGCTTCCAGACGAAGGATAAAGAATCGTGTTTGGGAAGCCAAAGGAAGTGTGCTTTGCACGATTTTATCACCGTGATTTTTAAACTGAAAAAGAAAGAAAAGAAGGACGTGTGCTGGAATAAACTTACTGCAGTGCCTTGAAAAGAAATGGAAAAGTTTTTGACATGAAAGGATTTGACTGTTTAAACAATGTATTAATTTGATTCAAAATTAAATTTAAATCGACCCGAATTTCCGATATAGATTTAAGCGCGTTTATACGTCGTATGTTCACACACTAACTCCAATCCATACAAAATTTGAAATCCTATAATAATTCAATATTACGGTCCGAATGGAACTGGTTTCGTTGAATTCTGAGACTGTGCCTCGGAATGCTATTTTTAAATTCCATTTTAAACAATAAAATTTCAAAACTTAACAAATCACTGTTAAATTTAATTTTAACACTTTTATTATCTTCAGTATTACCAATATAAATTTTTGCAAGCCTTTAAATTATTTTTTTATAAGCTTAAAACTTCATATTCAACATTTTACCCAACTTCAACTTATTTAATTCAATAATTTAATTATCAAATAAGTAGTGATATTTGAATTCAAGTTAAAATTAACTTTTAAATATTTAAAATCAATTAAATATTCCGATTTTAAATGCTCAAAATTTCCGGGTCGTTACATTCCTCCCCCCTTAAAAGAATTTCGTCCCCGAAATTACTAATTAGGAAGAATGGTCCAATACCCGTTTACTTTCCCTCAAAACCAAACAATTCAACATCTTACTAACGACCTTCTTATAAAAGACCCGTTATCTTTCTTACTAACTTCTCAAACTTATCCGTAGTTACCAACTAACTTTACTTACCAACTATTTATATTATAATTCAAAACCAATTTTAAATTTTCAAAATTTCTCAAAAAAATTTTAACTCTCTAAATTTCCGAAAAATTTCGCCAGCGTCTCCTTTGCGCGGCTAGCTCGGTACAACTACAAAAAGGCCTCTACGGGCTCCCAAATTTCAAAAGAAAACAAAAGCCAAGTGGCTAGACCCAAAAATCCAATCAAATTTCACAGAAATTTAAACACGTACCTTTTTGGTCGGGCAACTCAAATTTATCATCTGAAATCAAAACCAATTTTTCTTTCCCTTTATAATACCTGCATATCCTACATAGCAGTAATATCCAATCACAATATTTCAAAAACATTTTATCGACTTCCTTACAAAGTGTCAATATTTATTCATTCAAATTTTACTTAGAATATATTTTAAGATCAATTTCCAATTAAGAATTCATCATTCCTTTCTTAAGTTTAGCATAAGCATTTTATATGCTTCTTTATTTATTTTCACCTTACCACTTTAGTTTATATCTACTTCTATTCAATTTAGTTTTCCCATTTCCATATGAATTCAATTTATTCTTATCTCTGAATATAAAATTTCATCTTCCATTTATAACTGATTCATATCATTGTTTTAAATTAGTTTCATTTACTAATTTATTTCAATTTCTAGTTTGAAATCGTTTTGTCGTTAACAAAAATTTTCTAACTTCCAAAACTTTCGAATTTTTTTGGCAGAGTCTCCTTTGTACGGAGGAGCTTTTGCAATTTGATAAAACATATAAATATATATACATCGACCCACCCGGTCGGAAAAACCAAAAACAGTTCATATTTCCTTTTTTTTATTGCGTAGGCGTACCTTATTTAGCATTTTTAAGCAAGCGGCTTATTTTTTTAGCAATTATCACAATCAAATCCAGCCACACGGCTTCCAAGTACCTGTACTTACTCAATTTAAACATGTAAGTGCCATATATATAAAGTTTAACAACATTTCACTTACTTGCAATAGTTAAACACATAAATTATAACAACAATGCACACTAAACACTTTCCGTAAGCAATTTATACAGTTTTAATACTAATTCAACTGTTATCAAATTATCCGTATACCATTTTCATTCAAATTTGAATGGTTAACAACCCACTTGCTTACATTCAATTCATTTTTAATTTTAAACAAACCCATATTATTCTAATTGATTTAAAAATCAATTTTATTTACTTGCAATGATTCGTAGAATTTTATTTTCTTCTATTTTCGTCTAACGACTAATTCTTCTCACGCAAATCGGTAATATTCATTCAAGTAATAACCACTTAAGCCGATGACCATTTTAAATTGATTCTAACTCAATTTATTATTTAATTCCTTCCACTTTAATCCATTCACAACCCTTTTATTTAGCTCGACACATTCCATTTCAATTTTATTCACAACCCATTCATTTGCGTTTCATTTAAAACCATTCTAATTTTCTTATTGTCTCTAATTTATTTTAATTCCTTAACAATTTAAATGGTTTACAATTATTTGTTTAAGAATTTTATTCCCTTAAATATTATCTATAACTCACCGAATTTATTTCGATTCAAATTTAATTTCTCTTGATTTATATCCAACCCTATATCATTAAACTTAGTTTAAGTTGACTTCAAGTCAACTCTCCTCCATCTATTTAGCTTAAGTTAATTTACTTCAATTTATTCAAATTTTATACTTAAGCTCATATTCATTTTGCAAATAAATTTCCCTTTCCAATTTAACTTAATTCTATTTCAATCCAATCTCATTTCAAAATTTTAGTTGATTAGTTATTATAAATTTTAAATTTTCAGATTCATTAATTTAATTATTTTATTAATAACAAGGCCATTTCCAATGTATTTCTACTTATTTGGATTTTATTTGCAATACAAACCATTACCACTTTTATCCAATTTCTTTTTATTTGTCAACATTTTCAATTTATTTAATTTGTTAACACTTCAAGTCGAATTTTAATTAATAACTCAAATTCTGATTCTACCATTCTCTTTTAATTTTCCATCCAATTTTGTTAACCCACAATTCAATTTCTACTCAATCAATTTAAATTCCATTAACAAATTCAATTAACTAATTTTATTCCAGATTAATTCTTCCCCTATTTATGATTCCGTACTTTATTTTTAATTCCAAATATCACTTCATTTAATTTTCTTAAGTTCAATTTATTTTATAATTCAAGTTTGGATTTTCGTTTCATTATCCAAAACATCAAACAATATTTATTTTGGGATTTTGTATCCCACTATTCAATTTTATAAGTCACAACTTATTATTTACACAGTCCCATTCATTCTAGGCTTGAATATATTCTTCTTTTATTTTTAACTCGAAATTTACGCTTATTTATAACTCAAGCATATTTTTTTATTACCATGGATTTTTTTTTATTCTTTTATAAGTTATTCTGATTTATTTATTTCAATCCAATCCTTATTCAATTTATTTCTTATCCAACTTATTTCTATTTATTAAAGTAAGAATATAATCCCATTCAAATAATTCAATTGAATTTTTTATTCCAATTCAATTTTATTTTAACTCAGATTTATTTACTCAGTTCGATTTCAACTTAATTCGAATACAACTAGATATTATTTTCAGCCTATTCAATTTATTCCAATCCAGTTAAATTTTATTCCCTGATCCAAATTAATTTCATTTTTAACTTTTCACTTTAAATTTAAATTTCCAACATTCAAAGCTTACGTTTCCTTCCTGATTTAAAAATCATCTCAATTTATAAGCTTACAACCTATCTTATCAGGATTTTCAAACACCCGGCTTTATGTTTCAAATCATTTTGAAATCTCCAACATCTCAAATCACATTTCTCAATTATTTAAACCAATTCTGGTTTTATCCCCAATAAATTTTCTTTGAAATTTCAAAAACAAACTAGTTTTTCTGAACAAATCAATTTGGCAACAATCCATCACTTTCAAAATCCATTTAAAACAAATTTCCTTTTAGAAATACCTCTAAAACAATAATGTTATTTTAATCTTCAAAACACTTCCAAAATCTCTGAAATTTTTAAATTTCCAAATCCTGTTTAAATAAATTTTAACTATAATTCATTTGCATAGTTTATGCTCATACATATTCTCATTTGATTATATTTCAATTTATAAATCACGTTGTTAATTTATATTTATAAATTTCTTTTTTTTATGAATGAATTTATTTTCCTTAACCTTTGGTTATGTTTTAAATTTCTACTTAAATTTTTACTCAACAATGATAATAATTTAATCTTATTTTTCCTAACATCCAAGCAACCATATATTAGCTAAAATAGTTTACAAAAACTTTTTTTTATATCAAAATATATTTTTGGGTAAAATTATTTCATTCATCCACATTTAAAACAATACCGTGTCGAACTGTTCTATTCAAGTGTTCCAGACTGTGCCGACGAAGGTTCATATGCCACTCAATAAACCAATCAACACAATATTAAAACCATTTTTATATTCACTAACAAATACGCGCTCATATCTATTAATACGCTCACACTCATTCTAGAGTACTACGGACTCTAATTTAAATGAGTAATTCCCACCAGAGCCAAGGTTAGCACCAACCTCGCTCTGATACCAAATGTAACGTCCCACAAATCCGTACCCCTTGAGTCAATACTATACTACATCAATCAACTCAAGTTGAACAGAAACACGGACCATTTAGGTTAAAGAAGAAGAGATAGAAGAAGAAAATAGAAAACAACAACAAAATCTAGCCATCGCAGCGGAATAAAATATAATAGATATTAACAGATCTTTACACAAAATCAAATATATCTGTTTATGTATTACATCATCGGAGTACATCAATCACAGTTCAACATCAATAACATACAACTGGATACACAGCTACTCAACACAGCGGAATATATATGAACAAGTACGAAAGTACGTATGTCATCCAGCTCGCCACCTGAGCTCCACGTCGTCATATCCTGTATTTTATAATACTCGGTCTGACCCAAGCATTATAGTTAAATAACACCCGAGTCAGTCTGGAATACCAGCGTGAGAAAATCACACTCAATTGATTATTAAAGTTTCAAAAATCCTTTGAAAACAAAAGCATCTCGTAAGACCACGCCACAAATAAACATGTTCAGATTTTTACCTTACGCTAGCTAATACCTTGTTTTTTAAATCCTCTGGTATTATAATAGTGTCTATATAAAGTAAAATAGAATCTAGCGAAATGCTTGCATCTCACGTTTAAGCAATAGTTGGGCACAATAAAAACCGTACGGGCGCGTAGGGAAAATGGATTTCCAACTAATGACTAGGCATTGGGGTACTACCTGTCACAATACCTGGTCTAGATCAACGTACCGAGGACCCACCCTAAGCCCCCTGCAACACAAGGCCGGAACCATTCTTTACTGGACAGTCCTGAGCAAGATCACCCCGCGGTTGGGATCAGCAACCGCCCACTAAGACGAAATAAAAAGGGACATCTAGACAGGGATGACCTCACCCTGAAATGGGTGCTACCCACCTAGCCTTGCTGCATAACCCCTGATTTTTTGTCATTCCCGGTTGATGAGGCTTGAGGCTAAGCGTTACCTTTTAGGACATATCCTTTAGAATGCCCATCGTCCACCTGACGATGTTCCGAAAGCATTCATCCATACAAGTCCGTCCCGGGTTCGAACGGAACCGAAGGCACTATTCCTACTACATCCATTTTGGAAATATCCTCAGGATTAGTAGCGACTAGCCCTTGCACTCCACTGCTCCATATTCGAATCCAAACTCGTTTTTCCACGAAAACGTACAAACAGGATCGAAGTGGTTTTCGAGAAATTAATCTCGATCCCGGTCTCTTCGAAACGATCAACGTATTTGTCCAATATTGATGTCGATTATTTAACTATCAATTAACATTCACAAACAACCATCAAACAATAAATAATTTCCCAAATTATTTATTTATCTCACATTATCTTCGCAAGATATATTTCCATTTTCAACCCTTTGAAAATAGTTTCAAACCATCTTCCATTTTCAGAATAAGCTTTCTCAATATTTTCTATCTCCACTGAAATCACCAAGGACAACACTTAAATTTTAAAACAGTTTAAAAAACACTTTATTAGAAAATATACTTTAAAATATTTAAAAAAATACTTTAAAATATTTAAATTAAAAATTACTTTAATATTTATTAAAAATATATATTTAGGAATATTTAAAAATGAGGTTACTTTTATAAAATATAAAACTATATTTTCTCCTTAAAACAAATACTAAGTCACTTTTAAATAATTACTGCCATAATAGATTTAAAGAAAATGCTTACTTTAGAATTTAAATATTTTAGAAATAATAAATTTTTCAAAACTTGCTTTTTAAAACAACTTTAAAACTTTTAGCTTATATTTAAAAATTTACTTTGAAAACGTACTTGGCTATGCAGGGAGAATTTTCAATTTCAATCACTTAAATCAATTTCTCAAATCAATTTCCAATTTACTCCATTTGAAATAAATTTCTTTACTTACTCAATTCATTTCAAAATTCGTTAATTGTGGACTTTATTAATATTATTATTATTTTCCATTTGATTTTAAATCTTTTTAACTGAAATATACAAATTTCAGATTTTTCCCAATTTTTTCTTTATTCTTTTCAATAATTTAAATCTTAAATTTTAATAATTGTTTTGTTCTTTTAAATAATAACACTAAAGTTTCAAATTTCATTACCTTTCTGTTTATTCAAAAATTCCTTTCCATATACAGAATTTATTAATTAGCATTTTGAAACCACTAATATTCTTATCCAATTCATCTTAATTTATTTACATTCTTTATAATTATTTTCTCAAAAGTTTACTCCTTTTATTTCCTTTCAAAGTCCAATTCTATATATTTAGATAAATCAGAGTACAGAGATATTCAAGTAGATTATAGCATTCAATATTCTAATATAATTCATCATAGAATATCGAATAATCACACAGAGAACATTGAATAATTTAAATAAGTGTTGAGGAATCCAGTTGGATCCCTCCAACCTGTTTCCCTGCATCCACAAATGTTAGCACAATATAAAATGTCAATTCCACTTCATGGTGGAATATCACGGTATACGGTTTTAAATCTAAAATCATCCGCTATATGATGCGAGAAATCAAACATTCCAAGATATACTATACTACTATATAAACACACGAAATCAAATCAATCAATCAATTGTTTAAATTTGTCTATTTAAATTTAAATTTAAATTCAACTGAGTGAGATTACCTCACCTTTGATTTAGTTTTGCAATCCACTTCAATATTGCCTTGGATTTCCAGGTGTTTGACCTTAAATAAACAATTTATAAAATTTTATTAATATTCGAGATAAATTCGAACAATTCAACCCACCATTTAAAATTTTAAATTCAGCTAATAATTAAGTATTAACTTGATGATTAAATTTTTAAACAAATTTCCTTCTGGACAATTTTCCTAGTAACCAAAATAATTTTAATAGTTTCTAATAGAATAAATTAATCACCAAACCCTTAATTTAAAGATAATTTAACAAAGTTAAAATATGTAAACGTATATTTATTTATTTACAAATTATATAAAAATAACTTATATGGATTTCCTAAAAATTTGATTTTTCTAAACTTCTAAAATTACATCTTTCATTTAAGAAATTCTTTTAATCGTTTATAACCAAATATATAAATATAAAATATCAGTCAATAATAAATAGCTTTACCTCGATTGTTCTGTACATTTTTAAAATTCAATTTAGATTTAAATTAAATTGAATAAAATTATGTATACCTTACTGATAAAGAAACGAACCCAGCTCCATCGACGAGCCTCTATGAACGCGGCCTCAAAACCCATGAGCTTGCGACCCGCCACCATGAACCCTAGCCTTGACCACCTGAGGTGTTCACCATCCCTCTGCCTACCGATGCCACCAATTGCGCGTGCACCCACTACATATCCATTCGCGAACATGACCACCGAGCCCCTTCACCTCGCGCGAGCCCTATCGCCTCCAACCACGTGCCCAATCGCGTCGTGCTCCCATAACAGTCGCAACCCCAAACCCTAATCGCGACCATCTCCTCGCGCGCAGCCCCAAATGCCTCAACGCATGCGAACCCAGATCTCATCCACCCCTACCACCGCTCCTCCTACGCGAGCGCGCGACACTGCGCTGCCGCGCCTCCTTACATCGCGAATCAGTTCGCGTGCTATTGTTATATTTTTTTTTGATTTGATTCGATCTGAAAGAAATGGCAAGCGGCCATTATTCTTTGTTTCTGATATTCATTCGAATTAATGAGAATTAGGGTGCACGAATTGAATTAGAAGGGCTCGATTTTGGCTTCCAGAAGAAGGATAAGGAATCGTGTTTGGGAAGCCAAAGGAAGTGTGCTTTGCACGATTTTATCACTGTGATTTTTAAACTGAAAAAGAAAGAAAAGACGGACGTGTGCTGGAATAAACTTACTACAGTGCCTTGAAAAGAAATGGAAAAGTTTTTGACGTGAAAGGATTTGACTGTTTAAACAATATATTAATTTGATTCAAAATTAAATTTAAATCAACCCGAATTTTCGATATAGATTTAAGCGCGTTTATATGTCGTATGCTCACATACTAACTCCGATCCATGCGAAATTTGAAATCCAATAATAATTCAATATTACAGACCCAATGGAGCTGGTTTCGTCGAATTCCGAGACTGTGCTTCAGAAGGCTATTTTTAAATTCCAATTTAAAACAATAAAATTTCAAAACCGAACAAATCACTGTTAAATTTAATTTTAACACTTTTATTATCTTCAGTATTATCAATATAAATTTTTGTAAGCCTTTAAATTATTATTTTATAGGCTTAAAACTCCAGATTCAACGTTTTACCCAACTTCAACTTATTTAATTCAATAATTTAATTATCAAATAAGTAGTGATATTTGAATTCAAGTTAAAATTAACTTTTAAATATTTAAAATCAATTAAATATTCCAATTTTAAATGCTCAAAATTTCCAGGTTGTCACATTCCTCCCCCTTAAAAGAATTTCATCCCCGAAATTACTAATTAGGAAGAATGGTCCAATACCCTTTTACTTTCCCTCAAAACCAAACAATTCAACATATTACTAACGACCTTCTTATAAAAGACCTGTTATCTTTCTTACTAACTTATCAAACTTTTCCTTAGTTCCCAACCAACTTTACTTATTCAACTATTCATATTATAATTCAAAACCAAGTTGAAAATTTTCAAAATTTCTTAAAAAATTTCTTACTCTCTAAATTTTCGAAAAATTTCGCCAGCGTCTCATTTGCACGGCTAGCTCGGTACAACTACAAAAAGGCCTCTACGGGCTCCCAAATTCCAAAAGAGAACAAAAGCCAAGTGGCTAGATCTAAAAACCCAATCAAATTTCACAGAAATTTAAACACATACCCTTTTGGTCGGGCAATTCAAATTTATCATCTGAAATCAAAACCAATTTACCTGCATATCCTACATAGCAGTAATATCCAATCATAATATTTCAAAAACATTTTATCGACTTCCTTACAAAGTGTCAATATTTATTCATTCAAATTTTACTTAGAATATATTTTTAAGATCAATTTCCAATTAAGAATTCATCATTCCTTTCTTAAGTTTAGCATAAGCATTTTATATGCTTCTTTATTTATTTTCACCTTACCACTTTAGTTTATATCTACTTCTATTCAATTTAGTTTTCCCATTTCCATATGAATTCAATTTATTCTTATCTCTGAATATAAAATTTCATCTTCCATTTATAACTGATTCATATCATTGTTTTAAATTAGTTTCATTCACTAATTTGTTTCAATTGCTAGTTTGAAATCGTTTTGTCGTTAACAAAAAATTTCAAAAATTTTCTAACTTCCAAAATTATCGAATTTTTTTGGCAGAGTCTCCTTTATACGGAGGAGCTTTTGCAATTTGACAAAAGATATAAATATATATACATCGACCCACCCCATCGGAAAAACCAAAAAAAGTTCATATTTCCTTTTTTTTATTGCGTAGGCGTACCTTATTTAGCATTTTTAAGAAAGCGTCTTATTTTTTTAGCAATTATCGCAACCAAATCCAGCCACACGGCTTCCAAGTACCTGTACTTACTCAATTTAAACATGTAAGTGCCATATATATATAAAGTTTAACAACATTTCACTTACTTGCAATAGTTAAACACATAAATTACAACAACAATGCACACTAAACACTTTCCGTAAGCAATTTATACAGTTTTAATACTAATTCAACTGTTATCAAATTATCCGTATACCATTTTCATTCAAATTTGAATGGTTAACAACCCACTTGCTTACATTCAATTCATTTTTAATTTTAAACAAACCCATATTATTCTAATTGATCTAAAAGTCAATTTTATTTACTTGCAATGATTCGTAGAATTTTATTTTCTTCTATTTTCGTCTAACGATCAATTCTTCTCATGCAAATAGGTAATATTCATTCAAGTAATAACCACTTAAACCGATGACCATTTTAAATTGATTCTAACTCAATTTATTATTTAATTCCTTCCACTTTAGTCCATTCACAACCCTTTTATTTTACTCGACACATTCCATTTCAATTTTATTCACAACCCATTCATTTGCGTTTCATTTAAAACCATTCTATTTTTCTTATTGTCTCTAATTTATTTCAATTCCTTAACAATTTAAATGGTTTACAATTATTTGTTTAAGAATTTTATTCCCTTAAATATTATATATAACTCACCGAATTTATTTCGATTCAAATTTATTTTCTCTTGATTTATATCCAACCCTATATCATTAAACTTAGTTTAAGTTGACTTCAGTTCAACTCTCCTCCATCTATTTAGCTTAAGTTAATTTACTTCAATTTATTCAAATTTTATACTTAAGCTCATTTTCATTTTGCAAATAAATTTCCCTTTCCAATTTAACTTAATTCTATTTCAATCCAATCTCATTTCAAAATTTTAGTTGATTAGTTATTATAAATTTTAAATTTTCAGATTCAATAATCTAATTATTTTATTAATAACAAGGTCATTTCCAATGTATTTCTACTTTTTTAGATTTTATTTGCAATACAAACCATTACCACTTTTATCCAATTTCTTTTTATTTGTCAACGTTTTCAATTTATTTAATTTGTTAACACTTCAAGTCGAATTTTAATTAATAACTCAAATTCTGATTCTACCATTCTCTTTTGATTTTCCATCCAATTTTATTAACTCACAATTCAATTTCTACTCAACCAGTTTAACTTCCATTAACAAATTCAATTAACTAATTTTATTCCAGATTAATTCTTCCCTTATTTATCATTCCATACTTGATTTTTAATTCCAAATATCACTTCATTTAATTTTCTTAAGTTCAATTTATTTTATAATTCAAGTTTGGATTTTCGTTTCATTATCCAAAACATCAAACAATATTTATTTTGGGATTTTTATCCCACTATTCAATTTTATAAGTCACAACTTTACACAATCCTATTCATTATAGGATTGAATATATTCTTCTTTTATTTTTAACTCGAAATTTACGCTTATTTATAACTCAAGCATATTTTTTTATTACCATTGATTTTTTTATTCTTTTATAAGTTATTCTGATTTATTTATTTTAATCCAATCCTTTTTCAATTTATTTCATATCTAATTTATTTCTATTTATTAAAGTAAGAATCTAATCTCATTCAATAATTCAATTGAATTTTTTATTCCAATTTTATTTTATTTTAACTCAGATTTATTTACTCAATTCGATTCAAACTTAATTCGAATACAACTGGATATTATTTTCAGCCTATTCAATTTATTCCAATCCAGTTAAATTTTATTCCCCAATCCAAATTAATTTCATTTTTAACCTTTCACTTTAAATTTAAATTTCCAACATTCAAAGCTTATGTTTCCTTCCCGATTTGAAAATCATCTCAATTTATAAGCTTACAACCTATCTTATCAGGATTTTCAAACACCCGGCTTTTGGTTTCAAATCATTTTGAAATCTCCAACATCGCAAATCACATTTGTCAATTATTTAAAACAATCCAGGTTTTATCCCCAACAAATTTTCTTTGAAATTTCAGAAACAAATTAGTTTTTCTGAACAAATCAATTTGGCAGCAATCCATCACTTTCAAAATCCATTTAAAACAAATTTCCTTTCAGAAATACCTCTAAAACAATAATGCTATATTTATCTTCAAAACACTTCGACAAACACTTTCAAAATCTTCGGAATTTTTAAATTTCCAAATCATGTTTAAATCAATTTTAACTATAATTAATTTGCATAGTTTATGCTCATACAAATTCTCCTTTGATTATATTTCAATTTATAAATCACGTTGTTAATTTATATTTTTAATTTTCTTTTTTTTATAAATGAATTTATTTTCCTTAACCTTTGGTTATGTTTTAAATTTCTAGTTAAATTTTTACTCAACAATGATAATAATTTAATATTATTTTTCCTAACATCCAAGCAACCATATATTAGCTAAAATAGTTTACAAAAACTTTTCTTTTTATCAAATATATTTTTGGGTAAAATTATTTCATTCACCCACATTTAAAACAATACCGTGTCGAACTGTTTTATTCAAGTGTTTAGAAACCCCTTCGATACAGTTGTCCAGATTGCGCCGACGAAGGTTCATATACCACTAAATAAAGCAATCAACACAATATTAAAACCATTTTTATATTCACTAACAAATACGCGCTTATATCTATTAATACGCTCACACTCATTCTAGAGCACTACAGACTCTAATTTAAATGAGTGATTCCCACCAAAGCCAAGGTTACCACCAACCTCGCTCTGATACCAAGTGTAACGTCCCGCAAATCCGTACCACTTGAGTCAACACTATTCTACATAAATCAACTCAAGTTGAACAAGAATACGAACCATTTGGGTTAAAGAAGAAGAGGTAGAAGAAGAAAATAGAAAACAACAACAGAATCTAACCATCGCAGCGGAATAATAATATATATTAACAGATCTTTACACAATATCAAATATATCTGTTTATGTATTACATCATCAGAGTACATCAATTATAGTTCAACATCAATAACATACAACTAGATACACAGCTACTCAACACAGCGGAATGCGTATAAACAAGTACGAAAGTACGTATCGTCATCCAGCTCGCCACATGAGCTCCACGTCGTCATATCCTGTATTCTATAATACTTGGTCTGACCTGAGCATTACAGTTAAATAACACCCGCGTCGGTCTGGAATACCAGCGTGAGAAAATCACACTCAATTGATTATTAAAGTTTCAAAAATCCTTTGAAAACAAAAGCATCTCGTAAGACCACGCCACAAATAAACATGTCGGGTTTTACCTTACGCTAGCTAAAACCTTTTTTTAAAAATCCTCTGATATTATAATAGTGTCTATGGAAAGTAAAATAGAATCTAGCTAAAATGCTTGCATCTCACGTTTCAGCAATAGTTGGGCACAATCAAAACCGTACGGGCGCGTAGGGAAAATGGATTTACAACTAATGACTAGGCACTGGGGTACCACCTGTCACACTACCTGGTCTAGATCAACGTACCGAGGACCCACCCTAAGCCCCTTGCAACACAAGGCCGGAACCATCCCTTACCATACAGCCCCGAGCAAGATCGCCCCACGGTTGGGATCAACAACTGCCCACTAAGTCGAAATAAAAAGGGACATCTAGACAGGGATGACCTCACCCTTAAATGGGTGCTACCCACCTAGCCATGCTGCATAACCCCTGCTTTTTAGTCATTCCCAGTTGATGAGGCTTGAGGCTAAGCGTTATCTTTTAGAACATATCCCTTAGAATGCCCATCGTCTACCTGACGATGTTTTGAAAGCATTCATCCATACAAGTCCGTCCCGGGTTCGAACGGAACTGAAGGCACTATTCATACTACATCCATTTTGGAAATATCCTCAGGATTAGTAGCGACCAGCCCTTACATCCATTTGGGAAATTTGAAATTGGTATTTTCAGTTAAAAGATTTTAAATCATAATTAAGAAATAAAATTCGAAGTTAATGGGTTTTGAATAAATTGAGTAAGTAAAGGAATTTATTTCAAAATGGAATAATTTGGAAATCAATTTAAAAATTGATTAAGTGTTTGTAACCGGGATTTTAAAAGGAAGTTGAGACTATGAAACTTATAAACTGGGTTTATAAAGTGAAGTAATATATTAGTGGATATTTAGAAGGATAAATTCAGGTGGGAATTTATTAAAGAAATGGGTAAATTTGTTTAAAAATAAATAATGATTTATTTTTAAAAGATGTGAAAGAGAAGCGTATTTCTCTAGATAGCCAAGTACGTTTTCAAAGCAAATTTTTAAGTATAAGTTAAAAGTTTTAAAAGCATGTTTTAGAAAATTTATTATTTTTAAATGTTTAAATTTTAAAGTAAGTATTTTTCAAATTTATCTTAGTAGTAATTACTTAAGGGTGACTTGGTATTATGTTTTAAAAAGGGAAAAATTTAGTTTTATATTTTATAAAGTAGCTTTATTTTAAATATTCTTAAAGTATATATTTTTGAATAAAGTATTAAACTAGTTTTTAATTTAAATGTTTTAAAGTGTATTTTATGATAAAGTGTTTTTAAATTATTTTAAAAATCTAAAGTATTTGTACTTGGTGTTTTCAGTGGAAATAAATATTTGGGAATTAACTCCATGAGAAGAGTGTGGTTGGAAAACTATTTTCAAAAAGGTTTGAAAGTGAAAATGTATCTTGCGAAGATATTTTGAGATTAGTAAATAATTTGGGAGAAATTATTATGGTTTGATGGTTGTTTGTGAATGTTATTTGATAGTTAAATAACCGACTATCAATATTGGCCAATGCGTTGATCGTTTCGAAGAGACTGGGATCAGGATTTATTTCCTGAAAACCACTTCGATCCGGTTTGAACGTTTTCTTGTAGAAAACAAGAGTTTGGATTCGAAGGTGGAGCAGTGAAGTGCAATGGCTAGTCGCTACTAATCCTGAGGTGGTTCCAAAATGGATGTAGTAGGAGTAGTGCCTTCGGTTCCGTTCGAACCCGAAACGGACATGTATGGATGAATGCTTTCAGAACATCGTCAGGAGGACGATGAGCATTCTAAGTGATATGTTATAAAAAGGTAACGCTTAGCCTCGAGGTTCATCAACCGAGAATGACTGAAAATCTGGGGATATGCAGCAAGGCTAAGTGGGTAGCACCCATTAGGGTAAGGTCATCCCTGTCTAGATGTCCCCTTTTTTTATTCGGCTTAGTAGGCGGTTGTTGATCCCAACCTGGGGTGATCTTACTCGGAATTATCGAGTAAGGGGTGGTCCCAGTATTGTGTTGTAGGTGATCGGGAGGGATCCTCGGTACGGTGATTTAGGCCACGTACCATGACAGATGGTACCTCAGTGCCTAGTTATTAGTTGGAAATCCATTCTCCCTACGTGCCCTTACGGTTTTGATTGTGCCCAATTATTGCTGAAACGTGAGATGCAAGCATTTCAGCTATATTCTATTTACTTTCTATAGACACTATTATAATATCAGATGGGTTTGATAAAAAATGTTTTGGCTATCGTAAGGTAAAAACCCGACGTGTTTATTTGTGGCGATGAGATGCTTTGTTTTCAAAGGATTTTGAAACTTTAATAACCAAATTGAGTATGATTTTTCTCACGCTGTTATTCCAGACTGACTCGGGTGTTATTTCACTATAATGCTCGGGTTAGACCGAGTATTATAGATTCCAGGAAAGAATACTGTGGAGTTCAGGAGACGAGCTGGATGGCGAGACGTACTCCCATACATGATTAATATTCCGCCGTGTATTCAATTTGTGAGGACAGGTTATGATTACTGTCCAGTTGTGTGATATGTGTTTATTGTACTCTAATAATGTAATGCATAAACAGATATATTTTCTTTTGTGTAAAGATATGTATTTATCTATTATATTTTATTCCGCTGCATTGATAAGATTCTGATGTTGTTTGTTTTCTCTTCTTCTATCTCTTTCTTCTTTAACCCTAATGGTTCAATTTTTCGGGCGTCCAAAAATCGGATCGTTTCACTTGGTATCAGAGCTGAAGGTTAAGCGAGAACCTTGGCTCTGGTGGGGATTACTCATTAAATAGAGTTCGTAGTACTCTAGAATAAGTTTGAGTGTAATAATAAATACGAGCGCATATTTCTTAGTGAATATAAAATTGTTTTTATATTATGTTGATTTATTGGTTGAGTGTTTATGGATTCTGGTCGATATATGGGACGCCATGTTATCGATAGGGGTTTCTAAACTCTCAAATAAGATAAACCGACACAGTATGGTTTTAAAAATAGGGTAAATGAAATAATTTTACCCAAATTATTTTTGTATATAAAAGGAAAGTCTTTGTAAACTATTTTAGCTAATATATGGTTACTTGATTGTTAGGAATGATAATATTAAATTATTATCACTGCTGTGTAAAAATTTGAATCAGGAATAACTAAAAGATAAGAAATAAATTCATAAACAAATAGGATTTATAAATGTAAACTGTAAATGTGATTTATAATTTGAAATAGAATTCCAGAAAAATATTTGAAAATAAATTGAGATGAAAATTTCAGAATAATATTTGAATGTGAATTGAAGGGGTTTGAAAATGGTTTTCAAAAGCTTTAGAGAAATAAGGGTGATAGTATTTGAGAAATATTTTGAATTAGATTTGGAATCTGGTGAGATTTGAAATTAAGAATATTTGAAAATGTTCTTAAAGAGATAAAAGCATTGAAATCTTTCGGTCGCTGGAAAATAACTTCGATGATGACTGCAGCATCATCGATGTTCATTTTCGAGTTTCCAAGAGAGGAATTGCTGCCAAATTGTTTTAAATTGAAATTGTTTGCAAAAAGTTGGGTTGATTTTAGAAATGAAAAGGATTTTTGATATAACTGATTTCAAATGATTTTTGAAATACTTAAGTGATTATTAAAGGCACTGGAATTGGTTTAAAATGTTTCGAGTGTCTAAGTCATGATTTAAACTTTGGAGGTTTAACTAAAAATGTTATGGATTATAAGCAGGTTTGGAAATTTATAAAGTTTGAAAATTTCCTGGAATGAAATTAACTTGTAAAAAATTAATAAGTTAGGAGAGTAAGTCGAATTAAATGAACTCAAGCTAAGTCTAATAATATTGTGATTAGATTTGAATCAAAGTCAAAATATAATTGAGATGGAATTATATCATGTGGTGGATACAGTAAATGAAATTAAGTTCTTACTTAAGAAAATGTAAATGAATTGTGTGAAGTTAAAGAATAGTATGGGGTTAGATTTAACTGGAGTTTAGTTAAATAAGATTGAATGGGAATAAATAAATTCCGATGGCTTATAAAAGAATTGAAAACCCATTGAATAAAAATATATACTTGGCTAAATTAAATATATAATCCCGAGTTAAAAAGTAAAATGTGAACGGGATTCATTATAAATGGAGTAAAGTATGGATATAAATAAGTTGTGACTTATAAAACTTAGAAGTAGAATAAATAAGGCAAAATAAAATTGATTTAAATTTTGGGAAACAAATAAAAATCCAAAACTTGAATTATAAAATAGATTGAACCTAAGAAAATTAAGTGAAGTGATTTTTGAAGGAAAAAAAATCAAATATTGAATTAAAAGTGGGGAATAGACTAATTTGAATAAATTAGTTAAGTGGGTATCTTAATGGAATTCTGATTGGCTGGATAAAAATTGAATTATGAGTTAAAAAAGGATTTTTGTGAAGTTAAACTTGAGTTATAAATTAAATTCGACTTAGAAGTGCTAAGTGAATTGAATATGATTGAAATATGGTGAAATGAAATGAAGTTGGATTAAAATTGAAATGGTCTTGTTATTAATAAAATAAGTTCAGAATTGAAATGAAAATGTGAAATAAGGTTTAAAATGGACCGAATGAATATACTAATTGAATTAAATAGAATGGAATTTAATTGGAAATGGAGATGAACTTAAGTTGTTAACTTAAGAAAATTGTTAAATGGGTGTTAGTGAGCTTTATGAAATGGTTTTGAATAGAACCTGTTTGAATGATGAATTGGTATGTAAGTAAATAGATAAAATTAAAATTGAAGTGAAGTGAAAATGAGAATGCATGGATTGTGAGTAAATTTAAAATGGAATGAAATTTATATAAATTGAGTTGAGATCAATTTAAAATGGTTAAAGCTTAAGTACTTACTTATTCACATGAATATCGTCGAAGTGCATAAGAAAATGGGTCGTTCGACGAAACGGAAGAAAATAAAATTCTAAGAATCGCTAGAAGTAAATAAAATTGATTTTTAAATCAATTGAAATAAATATGAGTTTTTTTTGCTTAGAATGAATTGTTGGACGAAGGTGAGTGTAAATCACTAAAAATTGAAAATAATAATTTAAGAATTGGTTGTGGGAAATTGAAATTAGTGTCGGAATCTTATAAATTGCATATGGATATTGTTTAGTGTACATTGCTTATGAAGTGCATGTGTCTAGCTATTGAAAGTAAATAAATGTTAGCGAGTTACATGTATTTTATACTTACATGTTTGAATTAAGCAAGTACAGGTACAGAGAAGCCGTATGGCTGGATTTGGACGTGCAAAATGATAAATAAATGACCCGCTTGCTTAAAAACGCTAAATAGAGATATGCCTACGCAATAAAAGTTAGGAAATATGAACTATTGTTTGTTATTCCGACTGTGTGGGTCAATGTATATATATTTATATCTCTTGTCAAATTGCAAAAGCTCCTCCGTACAAAGGAGACTCTGCCAAAAATTTTCGAAAATTTTGGGAGCTAGAAATTTTTTGGGAAAATTTTTGTTAGCGACAAAACGATTTCAAATTGGAATTGGATAAGGAATTTTGGAAATGGAAATTAGAACTAATTGTTTAGTTGGAACTAAAGGATTAGAAAAGTGAATATGAGATTTTCACTAAGTATGTTTTAGTAAGTTGGGGGTTTGGGACATTCTTTTGCCTTAGTAAGTTCGAGGACGAAAATTTTTTAAGGGGAGAGGAATGTAACGACCCAGATTTTTTGAACGGTTAATATGAGATAATTAAATGGATTTAAATATTTGATTTGGATTATGAGTTGATTCTGAATATGGAAAGTATGGTTTTCATTTATAAAGTAAATTCAGGATCTAAGATATAATGATTTATTGGAAAATTCGACCTTTGAATTATATAATTGGTAATTTGGTAAAATATAAAATCTAAAGTTTTAAGACTGTTAAAAATAATTTGAAGGCTTGTAAAATTTATATTGATAGTCCTGAGGATAATAGAAGTTTTAAAATTGAATTTAACAGTGATTTGTTCAGTTTTGAAATTATATAGTTTAATTTGATATTTAGAAATAGCCTTTTGAGGCACAGTCTCGGAATTCGACGAAACAAGTTCCATTGGATCCGTAATAGTGCATTATTATCGGATTTCAATTTTTGTAGTGTTTGGTGTTGTCGTTTGGCCGTACAATAGGTAAACGCATTGAAATTTATATCGGAAATTTAATATAGTAACGGATCCAAATAGCTATCTTCTTCGTACGATCGAATTAGGACTTGAAACCTTTTCCATTATGTTTGGAATAGGGGATCAACATTATAAACGCCTAGTGGCACGCCTCGGTAGGATGTTGAGATTTTGAGTTGCATTTATCCAGTCGATTTAAATTTAAATTTAAATATAATACATATGTACTATTTAACCGGTCAAAATCCCTTCACATAAAAAACTTTTCCTTCTTTTCAGGATACTGTAGCTGGTTAATTTAATTATGTTACCATCTAATCCTATATCCTCTTTGAAATCAGGTAGAAAGAGAAAAATAAGTGTAGTTCTGTTCCCATTTCTGCAAGTGAAAACATCATCCCTACCCTCTTCCTTTTTCCCAATTTCAAAAAGCCCAGAGAAAAAATAAAATAAAATCGAAACCATAAAAAAAGGGCAGAACGTAATAATCGATTTTCGAAATCGTATATCCTTCACAATCTTGTTTGTTAAAAAAATAGTGAATCGAAGTCAATTTCGACTTCGATCCAGGGGAAACCGCGAATGGATCGCAAATCGCAAGTGGAAGGGGAAAGTTGCGAAACCGTCACGAGTCCATTCTTGTGCACTCGCAAGTAGTCAAGGGCGTAGATAGAAGGGCCGCGACGTCGCCTAGGGTTGCGTTGTGACGCGATCGACGGTGGGAAGGGGACTCAACCTGAAAGAGGCTAGCAGCGGCAACTCAAAGCGATCAAAGTCAAGTTACAGGGTGGGTGTGTGCTCGGGTCTGATCGCAGTAAGGTGATTAAATTTATTTTAGTTGAATAAGTTTAAAAATCTTTGAATTCGAATTGTTCATTATTAATTATCAGAATATATATATATATATATATATATGTATGTATGTATGTATGTATGTATGTATGTATGTATATAACTCAGTATATATTTTTTCTGTAAAGAATGTTTATTGTTTAGTTTTAAAATTCCAGAGTTTAAATTTATATATATATATATGTATGTATGTACAAGAAATTTATATAAGATTTTGGAAGAAAATTATATAAGGGATTTGGTGATAAAATTGTACGATTGACCTATTTACTTTATTTTAGTTACTGAAAGATTTTTAAAGGGAAATTATTAGTTTAAATTAAATTATTAGTAAATTAAATTTTGTTAATGGTAATAAAACATGTGGTTAATTAAATTATCAAACAGAAATTTAATTGTTCAATTGACTCGACTATTAATAAAACACCTAATGTTAATACAAGGTCTGAAAATCATGGAAAACAAATCGAGATGGAATGGATTGCAAATCAATAACAAAGGTGAGTTAATCTCACTCATCTGGGTAATATTTAAATTTTAAATAGTTAAATTTAAATAATTGGTTGAATGATTGGATTGATTTAATGTGGTATATTATATATAGTAGTGTGTATATATATTGGAGTGATTGATTTCGTGCATTATATAGCGGATGAGACCCTATGCGCCGCATAATAGCGGATGATATTATATAAACCCATACACCGCGATATCCCACCTCGAAGTGGAATTGATATTGTGCTAACATCTGTGGATGTAGGGAAACAGGTTGGAGGGATCCAACTGGATTCCTCAAAATTATTTTGATGGTTCCGATAATTCTGCATTATGATTATTTGATATCCTACGATGAATTTTATTGATAATTGGAATATTGGATGCTATGGTTTGATTTAATATATTTCGGTATACTGAGTTATCAAATCTATAGAATTGGATTTTTGAAAAGAAAATAAAAGAGTGAATTTTTAATTAAAATAATTATAGAGAATTTGAATAAATTTAAGAATGGATTAGAAAAGAATAAAAGTGATTTTAAAATTCTAAAAAATAATTTTCGAGTATGGAAAAAAGGATTTTGAATAAACAGAGAAATAATGAATTTTAAAACTTAAGTGATATTATTTAAAGGAATAAAGAATTTATTTAAAAATTCAAGGTTTAAATTTATTTAAAAGGATAAAGAAGGAATTTGGGAAATCTGAAATTGGTATTTTCAGTTAAAAGATATTAAATCATAATTAAGAAATAAAGTCTGAAGTTAATGGGTTTTGAATAAACTGAGTAAGTAAAGGAATTTATTTCAAAATGGAATAATTTGGAAGTCAATTGAAAATTGGTTAAGTGTTTGAAATCGGGATTTTCAAAGGAAGTTGAGACTATGAAACTTATAAACCGGGTTTATAAAGTGAAGTAATATATCAGTGAATATTTGAAAGGATAAATTCACGGTGGGAATTTATTAAAGGAATGGGTAAATTTGTTTAAAAATAAATTGTGATCTATTTTTAAAAGATGTGAAAGAGAAGCGTATTTCCTTGGATAGCCTAGTACGTTTTCAAAGCAAATTTTTAAGTATAAGTTAAAAGTTTTAAAAGCATGTTTTAGAAAATTTATTATTTTTAAATGTTTAAATTTTAAAGCAAGTATTTTTCAAATTTATCTTAGTAGTAATTACTTAAAGGTGACTTGTTATTATGTTTTAAAAAGAGAAAAATTTAGTTTTTTTATAAAGCAGCTTTATTTTAAATATTCTTAAAGTATATATTTTTGAATAAAGTATTAATATAGTTTTTAATTTAATTGTTTTAAAGTGTATTTTATGATAAAGTGTTTTTAAATTATTTTGAAAATCTAAAGTATTTGTACTTGGTGTTTTCAGTGGAAATAAATATTTGAGAATTTACTCCATGAGAAGTGTGTGGTTGGAAAACTGTTTTCAAAAAGGTTTGAAAGTGGAAATATATCTTACGAAGATATTTTGAGATTAATAAATAATTTAGGAGAAATTAGTATGGTTTGATGGTTGTTTGTGAATGTTATTATATAATTAGATAACCGACTATCAATATTGGCCAATGCACTGATCATTTCGAAGAGACCAGGATCGGGATTTATTTCCTGAAAACCAATTCGATCTGGTTTGAACGTTTTCGTGTGGAAAAAAAGAGTTTGGATTTGAAGGTGGAGCAGTGAAGTGCAAGGGCTAGTCGCTACTAATCCTGAGTTGATTTCAAAATGGATGTAGTAGGAGTAGTGCCTTCGGTTCCGTCCGAACCTGGAACGGAGTTGTATGGATGAATGCTTTTAGAACATCGTCAGGAGGACGATGAGCATTCTAAGTGATATGTTCTAAAAAGGTAACGCTTAGCCTCGAGCCTCATCAAACGGGAATGACTAAAAATTAGGGGATATGCAGCAAGGCTAAGTCGGTAGCACCCATTAGGGTAAGGTCATCCTTGTATAGATGTCCCTTTTTTTCGGCTTAGTGGGCGGTTGCTGATTCCAACCACAGGGTGATCTTACTCGGGATTATCCAGTAAGGGGTAGTCCCGGTCTTGTGTTGCAGGTGATATGGAGGGATCCTCTGTACGGTGATCTAGGTCACGTACTGTGACAGGTGGTACCCCGGTGCCTAGTCATTAGTTGAAAAATCCATTCTCCCTACGCTCCTTTATGGTTTTGATTGTGCCCAACTATTGCTGAAACGTGAGATGCAAGCATTTTAGCTAGATTCTATTTTAATTTCTGTAGACACTATTATAATATCAGACGGATTTGATGAAAAGTGTTTTGGCTATCGCAAGGTAAAAACCCGACATGTTTATTTGTGGCGTGGTCTTACGAGATGCTTTTGTTTTCAAAGGATTTTGAAACTTTAATAATCAAATTGAGTGTGATTTTTCTCATGGTGGTATTCCAGACTGTCTCGGGTGTTATTTCACTATAATGCTCGGGTCAGACCAAGTATTATGTATTACAAGAAAGAATGCTGTGGAGTTCAGGAGACGAGCTGAATGGCGAGATGTACTTTCGTACATGATTAATATTCCGATGTGTATTCAATTTGTGAGGACAGGTTATGATTACTGCTCAGTTGTGTGTTATGTGTTTATTGTATTATGATGATGTAAGATATATTTTCTTTTGTGTAAAGATCTGTTATTTATCTATTATATTTTATTCCGCCGCGTTGGTAAGATTCTGATGTTGTTTGTTTTCTCTTCTTCTATCTCTTTCTTCTTTAACCCTAATGGTTCAATTTTTCGGGCTTCGAAAAATCGGGTCGTTTCAGTAACGACCCGGAAAATTCAATAATTAAATTGGTTAAATAAATAAGATTTTCATAATTAAATTTAGAAAGAAATACATTTTTTATAATTTATATTGAAGCAAATGTTAAGAATGAAATATAGCAACGAAAATTAAAACTAATTATTTGTAATTTGAATAAAATTCTAATAAATGAAGTAGTGAAAGTGTTATACCTGGATATAAATTGAATATGAGAAAATAAAGGTAAGTATTGAATTAATTAATGAAATAACACATTGTTAACAGTAATTGGATGTAAATTAAGGAAATATGTTAATGCAAGTTAATAATTAATGAACCTGAATGGACATGCCAATTAAATAAAATAATTTAAATGTTTTGACTTGTTTATAAATGGAATATAATAAAAGCAAATATAATTATTGTATTAGTGTGTGAAATGATATGATAGATGAAAATTGTTTGTGAAGAATAAGCATACATGTATTATAAAGGGATAATGGTGACAAATAGTAGTTGTTACCAGTTAATTTACCAATTACAAATAAGGGTAATTAAATGTTACTTTAATGATAATTAATATAATAGTGGAAAGTGCGAATGTAAATTTAATAAAAAAGTAAATTTATTTATAAGGTAGTAATTGATGTAATAAAAGTATGAAACCGAGAAAATAAATTAATTGAGAATATAAATCGTAATTAATGTCCTGTAATATTCCCGAATTTGGAACAAGTTTAATTTGACAATTTATTTTAATTTTTGGAATCAAATTTCGAATAACTAAGAATTTTTCCAAATTTAATCAGATATTTGTATATAAAATTATTTTAGATTGAATTGTGAGATTGGGATACAAGAATTGAAATTTAATTTCTTATTTGAAATTTTTTAAAAAGTATAAGATATAAAAAAATAAATATGAAAGGTTTAATGTTGTTTCTTTTGAAAAAGAAAAAAAATTATATACATTTGAATTAAGGTTTATGAATGTATTTAAAACATTAAAACATAATAGTTCAACTTGAATAAAGGATTAAAACAAAATTTGTAAATTTAATAGACTAAGGATTTAAAACACTTATCACTTTATAGAATATAATTTGTCAATCATATGTAAATAAGAAAACATGAAAAAAAATGATTTGTACATAAAAAAATGAAGTAAGGCTTAAAACAAAATTAATCTAACTAAAGGACCAAAATAAAACTTATAAAATAAATTCAAGACAAGGGTAAAAACATAAACATATCATATTCTTCACATGTGTAAGCATCTTACAATAACAATTTACAATTGTAAACATTTTGTCAAGTACTTGTACAAGTGTAAAGAATATGATATAAGTGGCATTTTTAACTATTTCCTTTTAAATTAAAATGTAAATAACATACAAAAGAAAAAATAAAGTTTCTCAATACCTTTCAGCCCTGAACAAAACAAAGGAGTAAAAATCTAAAAATCACAAAGCAATTCAAAGAAACAAATTTCAATTGAAAACTAGAAAATCAAAACCTGAAACCTGAAAATAAAGAAAAAAGAAAAGAAAAAAAAAATCTGGAAAACAAAATCCAGATCAAAGCAGTTTTCTCAAAGCATTTCAAAACTGGAAATAAAGGCTGAGAATCAAAAACCAGAATGAAAATCAAAGAACAGTTTCAAGCTGGAAATTAAATCCCAGAATTTAGTAGAAAATCAAAAACAAAACCTGCTTTCAAAAAGCTTAAACCTGGAAGTGAAGCAAAAGTGTAAGCTTCAGTTTCTATGATCAGAGCAACTCAATAAATTAAAGCAAGAAAATAAATCAAAGCAGAGATTAAAGCATCAAGTTCAAAACACAAAGACGTTGTCTCTGTTTTCTAGGAATCTCAGGTGAGTAACATTCCCTAACTTTTCTATATCCATTGATGTATGGATCTATGTTTGATATATGCTGTGAATTTTGGTTGGATGATGGTGAATTTTGTTTGCATGCCCTTATAAAAAGAGAAAAAAATGAAATGAATGACTGTGTGTATGTTTTGTACAGGCAAGAAAAACATTCTTCTGTTGTCTTCCAGTTTTCTTTTTTTTAAAAAACCTTGTTTCAGAATAAAATTCAAAAGCTTTTCGTCTAATGTTTTTCAGGCTTTAAGATATAAACAGAAGATGATTGTATAATCAAAATTTAAGTTTTAAAAAACTTTTGAGCACTGAAGAAGAATGGATCTACTGGGAAGTTCTGAAAACACAGTGAAATGGGAAAAGGTTCAAAACATAGTGATCAAAAAATTTAAATTTGATTTCATAATCTTAGTCCCCTTTATAAAATAGGAATTTTAAAGATGAGATCAAATTTTTTAAGCTTGGGATTGTCATGATATTTTGAGTTAAGCAGAAAACCTTTTTTTGTGAATTTGCGGTGATTGGCGAGATGATAATCCATGTGATTAAGGCAGGGGGTAGCCCGAAGTCGAGGGATCAACAGAAAATACAAGAATTTTTTTATTTATTCTAGCTTGAGATTTGAATCGAAATAGGGTTTTAAGGCAAAGTGGTATCAGTGTCATTCTCGAGTTGTTTTTGAGGTCGTTCGTGGATCGGAGGAGACCGGACTTCGAGAGGAGGTGAATGGGATGTTGGAGCAGTTGTGGGGGTGGCCGCAAGACCTTCGGTGGCCAGAGGTGGCCACGCGAAGTGGATTTGGATGAACTGGGTAGTTTTTAGTTTGAGGCTGACAGTCTTTTTCGATTTTGAACTTGGTTTAGGTTTTGAGTTGTTCGAGTCGAAGCCGGGGGTCATCATTGATGTTATCGTGAGTTCGTCGTCGTTCGGCAAGGTTTAGCGTGGTGGTGCACGTATACGTGCATCAATGGTATTAGTAATTTGAAGCGTTGGGGAAGAATAGTGCGACTCGAAGCATGTCTCGAGGAATATACGCGTTAACCTGGAGTTTAGCTCGAGTGGATTATGGGTGCGCATAGTTAAGTACTTAAGAAAAATTAAATTGAAGGATTTTGAGGCATACGGGTAAGTTTGGGTCGAAATTTGAAGTAAAGAGGGAAAAGACACGGGGGAAACTCGGGGAGAACATGAATTGGCTTGGGTTTTCTTTATCTTTGAGTTTTCCAGGATTTAAAGTCTTCATGTTTTAAAAGGATTTAGATCAAAAGAAATTTCACTAAGTTTCCCAAGGTAGATTTGACAAGGTTCAAGTTTTAAAGTCAAATGTTTAAAAATGGTTTTTGATTTATAAAAATTTGTATTAGACTAATTATCTCGTTTAACCTCTAGTTGTTTTCAAATTTAATGTTTTCAAGTATTTGATTTAAATAATGATTAGATGATTAAGGGATAATTAAAGATTTGTTAAGGTTATTAAGAGTTAATTACTCTAAAGAAAAATTAAGAGATGTGGTCAATTAATTAAGATAATTAAATCAAGAATAATTAATTAAGGTTAATTAACTGAAAGTGATTAAGAAACCATTATTAATTAAAGAGTAATTAATTATTGTAATTAATTAAGGAATAATAAATCTATTGATCAATCAATTAAAAATAATTAATTATAATTAAGATTTAATTAATAAATAATTAAAGATTTATTAATTAAGGAAACTAATTAAGATTTAATTAAGGATTAATTAATTTAGATAATTAATTTAGAAATGATTAGTTAATAAAGATAACTAAGATTTAATCAATAGTAGTTAATGATAATTAATTACTAATAAAACTAATTATGTGGTTGGTAAATTTAAAACCACCCAAATTATTCATCTTAGTTATAGATGTTTGATTTCTATGGAATACTATGTGATGGATCAGTATATTTGATATGTGATGTGATGCTTTGAAATGCTTTGTGCTGAGTTGATATATCTATGATGAATACGTAGTTATATGAATATGCAAACCCTTTGACCCGTAAATGACATTTGAATTTCGATGCGACAGGGAGTCGGATTCCAGTTGGTTATCCGAAACCCACATCGAATCAGATTAGTGAATTTTTGTGATTGATAAATTTACCTTATCTATGTATCTGTGAATATAGATAAGCGTTATGGGTTATACCGCTTATCGATATTCTTATGATTGATGTTGTGCACTATTGTGTAAAACCCCTTGGACTACACTATACACCCACAAATATGGATTGCACGTGGAAATTGGTTGAGTCACAGATTTTTAAACAAATTTAAAATATGAACTTTTGAATTCAAATGATTTTTGGAATGGATCGGGTTTTAAAATGAAAAGCTTTTGGAGAAGGATTTCTCAAATAAAAGTTATTCTGAATAACTTAATAAAGTTTTGAAACTTAATAATTCAGTTTAAATTTGAGTTCAGGTTTTGAGATTAGATTCTATTTTGGGAATTTATGAAGTAAAAGGTCATACAAGTTATTTGGGTTTTTAAACCATTTTTAAAATATTGTTTGTGGGAATTAAATTAACCTAAGTTTGATAAACTTTAACTTGTATAATTGAATTCGGATTTTTCCAAAACGAAAACTGTTTGTTTTCAAATGATAAGAGCTTTCATGTAAGGAATGAATTTCCAATTATAGGAATTTAAAATTTGAAATGAAATGGTTTCCAAGTTATGAATGAATCTTTGGAATGTGTTTTGAAAGCTACGAGTTAAATCTTTTATTTAAAAGATTAAGTGAGTTAATCCAATAAAAATGGAAATTGTTTTGAAATCCATGGATGGATCTTTGTGAAATTGGATAAACTTTGTGAAATGAATCTTTTTGTTTAAAGATTTGAAATGGTAATTGGGTTAAACCATTTGAAAGAAAGTTTTGAATTTTAAGTTGTGACTTAACTGAAATCCATATCCATATGTTTTTAAACTTTATGCTCATTATTCGGTTTAGCCGGAAGAGGACCTTTGTGTCGTATAACCCATTGCGAATAACGATACGTTGTTATGGATAGCATTTGAAGACCGGTGGTGAAGACTGGGTATTTGCAAGAGTGATAAGATGACCTATCGATAGTCTCTGCACTGAGTAGCTACGATATAGAGATTCCCTAAGTCATGGGATGTCCAATCGGGATTGTGGATACCCGGATTGCAAGGGCTTCTTCGGAAGTGCCTTCGGTTCTGTTCGAGCCCGGAACAGACTTGTATGGTTGTGTGTCTGACACTACACCTTGAGATATAAAGACGATTTATTTCAAATACATTTCTGCTTGGTGGCGGATAATTTACTCTTAGCTTAACACCCTTCGCTGAGACGTACGAGCTCAGAGGTTATGTAGTTGAAGTTTATCAGCAACATACTCTCAATTTGGTAGTGTGGCATGCTAAGTGCTGCTGTGTGTTGATGATCATTTGTGATCAAAGCATGGCTTTCGTGTAAAGCGTAGCTTTGTGGACGAGACCTTATCGAGCCTCACAAACCGGTAATGGTCAAAACAGGAAAGATGCGGCAAGGTTTCAGGGGTAGCTCCCCTAGGGTATGACCATTCCTTCTAGAAAAGGATAGTATCATGGTATGGAGCCCAGATACTTACTCATGTGGGCATTGTAGTATATTATTTACTATGTGATGTTGTTGGTATTGAGGATCCTCGGTTAAAGGTCCCGAAGGGCCGGGGGTGGCATATCTTAGGTTTTATTCCCCGGGAAGGGGGTAGCTGGCCTTGTGTTGGCAGAGAACGAAGGATGGTTCTCGGGGCGTCCCTCCAGAGGCGTACCCATGTGGCAATGGGAAGTTCCTTGGCCTGACCATTTGTTGGAAAACCTAAAGAAACAATACGCGCCCAATACGGTTTTAGTTGTATAACCTGCCATGGAATGTGGCGGTAACCTGCTATTGAACATGGTAGCTATAGTAGGCATAAGTGTGAAATGCCTATGCTGGCTAAGATTAATATTATACTTTTGAAATGTTTTCTGCGCTATACACTAATAATAATATCAAATGTTTTTCGCGTATCAAGCATGTTTGACTATCATAAGGAGAAATCTCCTCCAATTCTGCATTTGCATTGTGTGTGTGGCGGGAGCCTTATGGTAGTTTCATTTTCTAAAAGCATTACAGATTTCAAATTTAAATTCTTTTTTTTGTTTTAAAAGATAAACTATTTTCGTTTGCTCATACCAGTCCCATGACTGACCCGAAGTTTATTGTTCCTTTCCTAAACTCTGGGTGCCCACAATTTTCCACACGGGCAGCCTAGAGTTTGGTTTTTCAGATAGTCGGGTAGTAGATATCATTTTGGTAGATTTTAGTTTTCTATTTGATACATTTTGGAGTCTTTGGAGCTCACGACCGGTTTTCTCATCTTGATGCAAACTTGATGGTGGATCGAGATTGGAGTTTGGAGCTTTGTCTTTGGAGCTTTTGGATCAGAGTTGCAGTATTGGATTCCGTGAAGACTTATCCTTTATTGTGTTGTGTTCCGCTGTATCTTTGTGTTGTGTATTCTCTGATGTCGATGATTATCATTGTATCAAATTGATGTATTGGATATTGTATTCATGTTGTATCAGTGATATCATCTTTTTTTTCCACTGTGTTATTTATCATCTAATGTTATTGCAAGCTCCCGCGATACGAATTTGATGTTGTTGTCAGACATTGAGTTCGGGTCGTGACATGTACATATTTGGCAAATATAATAAAATGGAAATAGTAGTTAATACAAAGGAAAGATGGATATTTGAATATGAAAGTGTAATGAAAGACAAACAAATCATTCCATTGAAATTTAATTTATAATAAGTGTAATTATTGTAGCAATTGGAATTAAATATTATGCAATTGAAATAAAGATGAAAATGGAAATATTAAAGTATGTAATTCAAGGGTATCATAAATAGTAACGGAAGAAAATTAGTGTTATATATGGAATAATAACCTGGGTTGATAGGTAACAAACTTTTAAATGCAATTAAAAGCAAATAGGTAACAATTAATATAGGTTGTTTATTCATTTAATGTGTTAAATAAACTTTGGTAATCAATTACAATACGTTTTGTTAGTGTATTAGGATATATGGCAAAGTAAATGGTACTTAAGATGATAATAATTGGATTAATTGCAATTAAATGAAATTTAATATTTAATTATTGCGTTAATTGAAATTAAAATGAAACTTAGTATTACATTTATGAGTTTAGGACAATAATTACAAGATATGAAGATAATAGAATGAATTGAAATGTTAGTTTATTTGTAAAGAAATAAGTGATGTAATAAAGGAATGAAATTAAGATAAGTAAATCAAGTGATACTTTAATTACAAATAATGTGTGAAATTGACCAAAATATAGTAAATAGAAATATGATAGTCAATATATAAAGGATGGAATGGGAGCACTAATGCAATGAATGTAAAACTTAATAAATGGATAAATTGAAATGAAAGGTTAGGTGAAATATTGAAAATTGTTATAATTGGTTATGAGATTGAAATGTAAGAAATGAATGTAAATACTTAATTAGCTAATGGAATAATAATAACATAGTTAATGGTAATTGAATAAAAGCAGAAGTATTTAAGAATTGCAACATTTACTTGATAATAGGGAATTCATAAGTGTAATTAAAGTCATGGTAACACTTGTTATAAGTTACCCGTTTATTTGGTTTAATAATTAAAATGGAAATCAATTAGAATTAAATGAACTTTAATGTATATTAATGAGAATTTATGCAATAACTAAAGGTGTGAATGTAATAAATACAAACCAATGTTAATTTATGGCACAAATTTGTGTATAGAATTTATTTTCCTTTATTGTGTGTTAATTAAATCTTTAAAGGATGTTAATTTGGTACGTTTAGGGTTAACAAAATTAATTAAGTGAACAATTGTTTTGAAATTTGAATTCTAAAAATCTGTTTACAGTATAGAGTTGGTCCATTCATTCCCTTTCTAATTAATAATTACCTCTTTTTAATACCTGCTACTTTTAAAAAGGCTGTTCATATTTACTATATTTCAATACCAAGTTTGTTCATATTTACTTTCTTTTTTCGTTCATTTTCCAACTTCATTTTACTGAAACGTCATTTCATTTATTTCTAATTAATAGCGGCCTTTCTTTTCAAATCTCTTTGGCCCTAAACCTTACTCTAACCTTATATAAGATATGATGCAAATGAAACCCCAGCCTCCATTCTAATCTTTTTTTTCTTTTTCTTTTTTTTTTCTCTTCAAATCTCCTTATTATCTCTCATTTTAATTTTTCCATCCTCTTCAAATATTCTTCTTCTTCAAATTTTATTCTATTTCAAACTTTCTTCTTTTCAAATCTTGATCTTCTCTTCCATTTTCAATTCTTCTTATTTTAATCCTTTTCTTTTTGAATTCTTCTTTTTCAAATATTTTACAAACCTCTTAAAAATACATACATAAATACATATATATTAATCCTTTTCTTTTTGAATTCTTCTTTTTCAAATATTTTACAAACCTCTTAAAAATACATACATAAATACATATATATTATATAATAAGGAGGGAAATTAAAGTAAATCAAAATAAAAAAAATTACAGAATAAAGCTAGCAATCAAGAAGGAGACTAAGGAAACATAGAGCGAAGCTATTGATTAGAAGTCATTATTTTCAAATTCTTATAAAGGTGAGTGTTTTAACCCACTCACAACTTCTAAAATTTCTTATGTTTGTTAAATCGATTTATGATGTGATTAAAAATTTATTTATAGCTGTTTGGTATATTTTATCATCATTCCATTTAAATTCAATTTATTCAATTAAATTGTTATTTAATTTATTATTGAATATAAAATGCCAGTAATTACCTGTTATTTATTATCTATTCTATGTTGATGTTATTGTTTGAATTGGATGATGATTGTAATAAATGGTTGATGGCTGATATTGGATGAATGGATGTTGTATTTTATATTGTTATAAACTACAAATTGTTATGCACCTTATTTCATTCGGGATTGCGGTTTGAAATGATATATAACCATATTTTTATTTTAAATTATGGATTGAAATGATAAATATCCATATCACTTGACCATAGGATAGAAAATTATATACAGACACCATCGTTCTATATATATAAATATTTGAAAATGATTTCTATGGTTTTGGATAGAATTATAAGGTTTAATAAATATTGATTTTTTTGATATTATATAAAAAAATTATATATAGTTAAAGTCATGTATTTAAGCTATGTATAAATTTGTTTATTAATAATAAGTTTAATAATGGAGTTTGATTTTATTAAAATAAAATATGATTAAGTATTTAAATCATACTTTAATATAGAGGTTATAATGATTTAAATAAATTAAGATTGGAAGGTAAATTGAAAATTTATTTGAAATAGAGCTTATTTAAGGATTAAACTCCATAAGTTGACGTAAAATTTATTAAACTTGATTTTAAAAGGTATGATGTTCATAACTGGATTTTTATTCAAGATGAATTAAATGAATATTTCTAGTATAAATAAATTGAAGGAAATATTTAATTATTGGTAATTTGAGTTTTATTTAAATGATTATGGATTTATTATGCAAATATTTCAAAACTAAATAATAGGACATTGATTGTTGAACAATAATTTCCAACCTTAGTTTTGAAATTGTTTAATACTCAAACTTTGAAATATATGGAAATTGAAATGGTTTATTTGGAGGTTCGAATCGGTATTTAGAATTTATTTGTGGAATTAAAGAAGCTATTTTATTATATAAAGTAATTTAATATTTAAACCATTTAAGTATTAGAAGGTATGTTTCAAAGCTATGGGTTTCAAGGGATTATTATTTGAAAGTGCTATGATTTTAGAAAAAGGATATATTTGAAATAATAAATGATATCATGTTGATTTGGGTTTTAAAACGGAAATGATATCGTATTTATAAGGTTTTGAAATGGATATTATATTTTGGTTTTGAAGTATAGACTATTTTGAAAAGGCCGCGGTGTTATAATAACGTTTGGTTGTTAAAGAGACCGAGATAGGAAGTTGTCATACTCTTTGCCAACTCCGAAAACCACTTTAATAACCGTGTACGCGGTGGATATTCCAAAATGAAGTAGGATGGCGGCGGCGTTTCCTTTGAGGTAAATATTTGTGGACCCGACTCTCGTGAGTTGGCATAAGGTGTCTAAAACAGGAGCGATTCTCGGGCCAGTGAGGTCATTCCTCTGATCGAACACACCCCTTCGATGTTATATTCTGACTTTTAAATTTATTTGGTGGCCACTTTTGATTTTTTTGATTTTGGAGGTGTGGCTCGAGGTGGGCGGTAGTAGCTGCTACGCGTTACCACCAGCCCGGATAGCAATTGGTATATCTACCCTGGCATTGCCTTGTTGTGCCGTGTCACCTACCCTAGCGCGCCTTCTATGAGTTTGGTTTTCTCTCGTAGCCTGTGTGGTATCCTCTGATGGCTTCCCGATCAGGAGGGACCATGATATTGGATGGACTACTGGGACTATTACGTGGTAAAGGCTATATAGGTAACCCCTTAATGCTATTTAAAAGTAAGTTTATTTTACTATTAGACATTATTATAATAGCAAAATATTACTACATGGTAAATAGTTTAACGGATCCTTAGGAGATGTGAATCCCGAGCATCTCTTAAGTTACTGCACTCACGTTAGACCCTGGATATGAGATGTCAAATCTCGTAAACATCTCTGACGCCATTCCGCTCATATTTATTCTTGTTGATTTAACTTACATAAGACTTTTAGTTCTGACTCGGGTGTTTTGTCTTTTCAATCCGCTCGGGTCAGCCTGAGCATTTCAGGATTTGAAGACTTCATTTCTGAAGGACGAAGACGAAGATTTTATTACTATTATTTATTATATTATTCCACTGCATCACATTGTTCTGCTACATTAATTATTATTCTCTGGTATGTGTACTCTAATATGTATTATATAAATATAATCAAATGTTTTGTAAAACAGCTTCATGAACTGTTTATTTGATTATTATATTTTATCGTTCCGCTGCAAGATTCTATTTTGTCTTTTTCCCTTGCTTGTACTTATTAACCCCATAACAATCCGCCCTTCTGTATGGTTTAAGTCTGACGTGTGTGGTTTATCGTTGATTTAAAGAGTACAAAAGGCGGGATGTTACATCTAGTATCAGAGCTTTGGTTTAGCGATAAACCTTAGCTTTATGGGGTCTGACTCTTTATCAATGGGGTAGTAATACCCTATGATGAGTTGTTGAGTGTGTGTGTATGTATGTATATGAGAGCGTACGTGTTAGTGTTATAAAACGGTTTTAATATTGTGTTAATTTGTTTCGTTTTGTATTTATAAATTTCGATTGGTGCATGGGACGCCATGACATCGACAGGGATTTCTAGACACTTAATAGGATAGACCAACATAATATTTGTTTTGAATATGGATGAGTGAAATAATTTTGCCTATTATATTTTCTGTATATATAAAATAAATTTTTATAAATGTTATATATATTTGGTTGCAACATATTCGTTGTTAGGTATTGAAATTTATAAATAATAGTTGAAATGAGACTGAAAATAAAATAAATGAAAATTGGGAATTTAGAACTTAAGCTCGGGGTTTTAAAAAAAATTCTTTCGGATAATTTTGGAATATAATAATATTGTTTATAAGTATTTGCTGATATAAATATTTCAATATAATTTGAAAGAATTGTTTAAAGTAATTTTGAAGAGAAATAAGCTCTATACTTCCCTCTCTGTCGTTGGAAAATAATTTCGATGATGAGTGCATACATCATCGATATTCATTTTCGAGTTTCGAAGTGGGAAGGCCACTGTAGTAGTTTTACTACGAATTTATTTTGATAACAAATATAATTTTTTAATTGTTTTAAATATAATTGGATATATAAATACGTTTATCTATTATTTTAAAATGATTTGAGATTTAACCCGGTATTTAGTTCTTAAGTTTCCATTAATTAATAGTTTCAATTATTGTAGTGAACTGGAACGTAGGTAATTAATAATTGAAACCTCTAAAGGAAATAAGAGATTTAATGCTAAGTTATAAATTAAATAAAAAGAAAATTTAAATTTGTAGCATATAAAACAAAGGATATTATTATTGAACATTTAATTAATTAAAAGAATTGAAAAAAGCTTGTATAACTTTTAATTACATTCTTAAAGCATATATATAACTTACCAAATATTAAAAGTTCAAATGCTTATAGGAAAATGTAATGGATAGTGTAGAAGTAAAAATTCGAGGTAATGAAAGAAATCAATGAAATTCTTTAATAAATAAAAATTTGATGTTCTAGTGTTATGAAATTAATTATAATTGAAAATGCTTCTAATTTAATATAATAGAATGGTAAGTATTATAAATAAATGATTATAAACTTAAGTAGATGAATTGATATGCTAAGAAATTTGAATTAAACATAATTACTATAAATAAATGTTATTAGATGAAATTAATAAGAATGAACTTAATTTATTGTTTGAAATTGTTGTTCGTCTTGGTTTATGGTTGTTTGGGCAAGGATACTTTAAAATTGGTTGGATGAATGAATAATCTATTTAGTTTCATCTAAGACTGTCGAGTAAATGTTGCACTTAGTAGTTTATTCTTCATTCTGTACAATTTAAAGTTTTTGAACCCGAACAACTATTTGTTTGTTTGATATGAATGAATAATTGATTTGTGTTGATTCTATATGATGGTTATATGTTGTGATTGAAAGTGATTGGTTGTTAGTGGTTGTACAACTTTAAATATTTAATTTTATATAATTGTTAACCTTTTTGGATTATGTAAGTGAAATGCAGGTTATGGAAGCAATTGCTACTGCTTTTGGTTTCACAATTAAGCGTAATTGCCCGACCAATAGATACATTTTCGGATTACGGTTTATAGCGTTATTATATTGTTTTTCCCGTGTTGGGATATATATTATTTTGGAAAATATATGTTATATATTGTTATATTTGATATTATATTTTCTTCCGAGCCTCTCCGTACAAAGGAGACTTTGCCAAAAAAATTCGTAAATTTTGGACTTAGAAAGTTATTGAAATGTTTTCCAAACCTTATTAATTTAAGTATGAAAGGATTTAATGGTTAGAAATTGGTATATTTTATTTAAATTAATTAATTTTGTAAATTTATTTGTTTATAAATTTAATATTTTAAGTAAGATATATTGATTTCTTAATTCTTCTTTTCCCCTTCTTTTTCCTTTTCGGGGACGAAAAGTTTTGATTAGGGGAGAGTGTAATGACCCATAAAATTCAATAATTAAATTAGTTAAATTAATAAGATTTCCATACTTAAATTTAGAAAGAAATAATTTTTTTATAATTTATATTGAAGTAAATGTTAAGAATGAAATATAGCAATGGTAACTAAAACAAATTATTTGTAATTTAAATAAAATTCTGATAAATGAAGTAGTGAAAGTGCTATACCTAGATATAAATTGAATATGAGAAAACAAAGGTAAGTATTGAATTAATTAATGAAATAACACATTATTAACAGTAATTGGATGTAAATTAAGGAAATATGTTAATGCAAGTTAATAATTAATGAACTTGAATGGACATGCCAATTAAATAAAATAATTTAAATGTTATGACTTTGTTATAAATGGAATATAATAAAAACAAATATAATTATTGTATTAATGTGTGAAATGATATAATAGATGGAAATTGTTTGTGAAGAATAAACATACAAGTATTATAAAGGGATAATGGTGACAAATAGTAGTTGTAACCGTTAATTTACCAATTACAAATAAGGGTAATTAAGTGTTACTTTAATGATAATTTATATAATAGTGGAAAGCGTGAATGTAAATTTAATAAAAACATAATTTATTTATAAGGTGGTAATTGATGTAATAAAAGTACGAAACCAAGAAAATAAATTAATTGAGAGTATAAATCGTAATTAAGTACATATTTGGTAAACATAATAAAATGGAATAGTAGTTAACACAAAGGAAAGGTGGATATTTGAATATAGTAGTGTAATGAAAGACAAACAAATCATTCCATTGAAATCTAATTTATAATAAGTGTAATTGTTGTAGCAATTGGAATTAAATATTATGCAATTGAAATAAAGATGAAAATGGAAATATTGAACTATGTAATGCAAGGGTATCATAAATAGTAATGGAATAAAATTAGTGTTATATATGGAATAATAACCTGGGTTGATAGGTAACAAACTTTTAAATGCAATTAAAAGTAAATAGGTGACAATTAATATAGGCTGTTTATTTATTTAATGTGTTAAATAAACTTTGGCAATCAATTACAATAAATCTTAATTTAACATTTTGTTAATGTATTAGGATATACCAAACTAAATGGTACCTAAGATGATAATAATTGGATTAATTGCAGTTAAATGAAATTTAGTATTTAATTATTACGTTCATTGAAATTAAAATGAAACTTAGTATTACATTTATGAGTTTAAGACAATAATTACAAGATATGAAGATAATAGGATGATTTGAAATGTTAGTTTATTTGTAAAGAAATAAGTGATGTAATAAAGGAATGAAATCAAGATAAGTAAATTAAGTGAGACTTTAATTAAAAATAATGTGTGAATTTGACCAAAATATAGTAAATGGAAATATGATAGTCAATATATAAAGGATGGAATGGGAGCACTAATGCAATGAATGTAAAACTTAACAAATAGATAAATTGAAATGAAAGGCCAGGTGAAATATTGAAAATTGTTATAATTGGTTATGAGATTGAAATGTAAGAAACGAATGTAAATACTTAATTAGCTAATAGAATAATAATAATATAGTTAATGGTAACTAAATAAAAGCAGAAGTATTTAAGAATTGTAACATTTGCTTGATAATAGGGAATGCATAAGTGTAATTAAAGTCACGGTAACACTTGTTATAAGTTACCTGTTTATTTGGTTTAATAATTAAAATGGGAATCAATTAGAATTAAATGAGTATATTAATGAGAATTTATGCAATAACTAAAGGTGTGAATGTAATAAATACAAACCAATGTTAATTTATGACACAAATTTGTGTATAGAAATTATTTTCCTTTATTGTGTGTTAATTAAATCTTTAAAGGATGTTAATTTTGGTACGTTTAGGTTAACAAAATTAATTAAGTGAACGATTGTTTTGAAATTTGAATTCTGAAGATCTGTTTACAGTATAGAGTTGGTCCGTTCATTCCCTTTCTAATTAATAATTACCTCTTTTTAGTACCTGCTACTTTTAAAAAGGCTGTTCATATTTACTTTCTTTTTCCGTTCATTTTCCAACTTCATTTTACTGAAACGTCATTTCATTTATTTCTAATTGATAGCGGCCTTTCTTTTCAAATCTCTTTGGCCCTAAACCTAACTCTAACCTTATAAATAAGATATGATGCAAATGAAACCCCAGCCTCCATTCTAATCTTCTTTTCCCTTCAAATCTCCTTATTATCTCTCATTTTTTTTCCATCCTCATCAAATATTCTTCTTCTTCAAATTTTATTCTATTTCAAACTTTCTTCTTTCTTTTCAAATCTTGATCTTCTCTTCCATTTTCAGTTCTTCTTATTTTAATCCGTTTCTTTTTCAATTCTTCTTTTTCAATTCTTTTCCAAACCTTTTAAAAATACATACATAAATACATATATATTAACATGATAAGTAAGGAAATTAAAGTAAATCAAAATAAAAGAAAATTTACAGAACAAAGCTAGCAATCAAGAAGGAGACTAAGGAAATATAGAGTGAGCTATTGATTAGAAGTCTATTATTTTCAGATTCGTATAAATGTGAGTGTTTTAACCCACTCACAACTTCTAAAATTCTTATGTTTGTTGAATTAATTTATGATGTGATTAAAAATTTATTTATAGCTGTTTGGTATATTTTATCATCATTCCATTTAAATTCAAATTATTTAATTAAATTTTTATTTAATTTATTATTGAATATAAACTGCCAGTAATTACCTGTTATTTATTATCTGTTCTATATTGATGTTATTGTTTGAATTGGATGATGATTGTAATAAATGGTTGATGGTTGACATTGGATGAATGGATGTTGTATTTTATATTGTTATAAACTGAAAATTGTTATGCACCTTATTTCATTCGGGATTGCGGTTTGAAATGATATATAACCGTATTTTTATTTTAAATTACGGTTGAAATGATAATTATCTGTATCACTTGATCATAGGATAGAAAATTATATACAGACACCGCCGGTCTATATAGATAAATATTTGAAAATGATTTCTATGGTTTTGGATAGAATTATACGGTTTAATAAATATTGATTTTTTTGATATTATAATTTTTTTATATATAGTTAAATTCATGCATTTAAGCTATGTATAAATTTGTTTATTAATAATAAGTTTAATAATGGAGTTTGATTTTATTAAAATAAAATATGGTTAAGTATTTAAATCATACTTTAATATAGAGGTTATAATGATTTAAATAAATTAAGATTGGAAGGTAAATTAAAAATTTATTTGAAATCGAGCTTATTTAAGGATTAAACTTCATAAGTTGATGTAAAATTTATTAAACTTGAAATTTTAAAAGGTATGATATTTATAACTGGATTTTTATTCAAGATGAATTAAATGAATATTTCTTGTATAAATAATTGAAGGAAATATTTAGTTATTGGTAATTTGAATTTTATTTAAATGATTACGGATTTATTATGAAAATATTTCAAAACTAAATAATAGGACATTGAATTGTTGAACAATAATTTCCAACCTTAGTTTAGAAATTGTTTAATACTCAAACTTTGAAATATATGGAAATTGAAATGGTCTATTTGGAGGTTCAAATCGGTATTTGGAATTTTTTATGAAATTAAAGAAGCTATTTTATTATATAAAATAATTTAATATTTAAACCATTTGAGTATTAGCAGTTATGTTTCAAAGCTATGGGTTTCAAGGGATTATGATTTGAAAGTGCTATGATTTTGGAAAAAGGATAGATTTGAAATAAAAAAGTTTAACAACCCTGTATTTTGTAATTATTTTTAATTTGAATTTCCTGACTTAAAAAATTTATTTTATTTTATTAAAATTAATAAATTTTGTTATTTTAAATATAATTTTGATTTTGATGTGAATGATAAATTCCGAACATGAATAAATAGAATATTTTTCAGAAATGTGAATTTTTAACAATGTGGTCAAACTTTGACTTTTAATTTTAAAATTTAAACTCTTGAAATTTATCTTTATTTTATGAAAGTAGATAAAATTTTAAGTATACTTCTTTTTTTCCGTTGGAATCTGATTAATATTGCAAAAGTTATGCTTTTAAAACTATTGTATGTAAATTATATTATTTAACAAATTTTTTTATTTTAATTTATATAAATAATATGTTTATTTGTCATGTCATGTTCTAATTTTGTTCACATGGGTAACATGACATGTCATGTGTATATATTTTATTTATTTGAACTTGTACATGACATGAAGTTTGGAAAATCAAGAGTCTTTTTGTTGCTTTTGCCTTTTTTATTTCCCTATGTTTGTTTCTCTAATTTTATTTTCTATTTTTATTCGTATAAACTTTGAATATATATTTATTTGATTTTGATTGATTTTTACTTTTAATAATAACTTAGGAATTTCAAGAGATATAAGTTACCTTCTTTGTGTATTTGTTGCCTTTTCCATTGCGTGTAAACAAAGAAAGAAATATACAAGATTCTTTCCCTTATATTGTGCCTTTTAATTTTCTATTTTCCTAAAACTATCTATTTATTTGTCATAATATCTATCTTTACCGTATCTTTCTATCTTATTTATTTAGACATTCATTTATTAATTGAACAGTTATGTGTTTAGATCCCTTATTTATTTCTTGGAAAGAAATTTCAAATAAATATATGTTATTTTGCCTTAAAGGCTTATATTTTAAAATTTATTTTTTTAATGTTCTTGCATTTATTTTGTTTATTGGAGGCTTATTTTGTATATATTTTATTTTTAAAACTGTAGATATTTATAACATCCATTCTGCTTTGTTTCAATTAATTCTGATCTTTGCTTTGTAAATTTGGGTAACATACAACATTTCAAAAAAAAAATTAATTTCTGCGTTTCAGTTTTTTATATTTCTATATCCATCTTCTTATTTACTTCTACGGTGTATATAAACTTTATTTATTTAGTAAAGGTTTCTTTTGTGTATATACATCTACATTTATTGGATAAGTAACAAATCAATTAAGATACATTTTAAATATAGGTATACGTTTCTTAATTTATTTCTTGCCTTTATATATTTCCCCCCATTTAATCTTCTACCATATCTATTCATAAATGAATAGCCATGATTTTTTCCTTTTCAATCACGTACAAAGTTCTCAAACTCCTCTTTTCATTTGTTCAAGAAAAATATATACAAGGTCTTTTCCTCCTTAAATTGTGTCTTTTTAAATTTCCTTGCTTTTTTATTTTTTAACTATTCCTAAACTTTAGCCGTTCAAATCTTTTTGTAAACCTAGCCGTCTCTTATCATTGACGTAAAAAAAAGGTTTCTCATCGTACCATTTGCGTGAGGAAGGAAAAAGTCTAGATCCATGGCTTCCATTTTATCCTTCTTCTTCATTTTTTCTTTGGTTTTTGCCTAGCTCCTCACTAGTTTTGTTCGGCCACAACCTCCATCACCTCCACCTTCCTTCTCCACCATCCCATCCACGGCCTACACCACCATCATCTCCTCCCTAAGCCAAGCCGTGAGTGCCATGACCCAAATCACCACAAAACCTTGCTAAAATTCCATAAAACAATGCTTAGTCGACAAAAACTTCACCACCACCTCCATACTTTGCCTCGGCCACCACCCCTAGCTCCACCACCATCATGACCTGACCTCTGGCCACCAACATAACCTCTGACCCGACCTGTAGCAGTCCATTGGCCGAGCCCGTAGGACCATAGGCCGAGCCTTTGTACACCAAAACCTTCCATTCCTTGACCCAAACCCTTCCACTTGTTTGCCTTCACCTTCCTCATGTTTTGCCTTCCACTTTCATACCTATAGCCATGTCTCATGACTCATGGTCGAGCATAAATGACTTAGGTCGAGCCTAGGTGTGGTTAGATCAAGTCCATTTGCATTTTGGCCAAGCTTATGTTGTCTTGTACAAGCATTTTGCTTCTAAGGTTTGGTTATCTTTCCTTGTTTTGAAATTGTTTTGCAAATCAAAATTTGTTAATTTTATTTGTATGTAAATTAAATATATTTTCTTATGTATATATTATTTTGGGTTGATATAAGGCTCTCCATCCAGTCAAATCTAATCGTGCTTGTCGTGCTTTTGGGAATCATTCTTGTGTGTTGTTTTGGGTCTCTAGCTTTGATAAAGGTAAGTCCTTCTCACTCTGACATTATTACTTATGAAATGGTAAATCGATGACAAGTGATTAGTAATTAAAATATTATGCAAGTTAATGATGATATCATGATATATTATTCCATGTTTTTACCATGTTAACTTTGTTAATTATCACATGACCTATGATAAATGATAGTATATTGTGACATTGACATGTTAGTATATTTGTTTATATTGTTTATGCATATACTCACACTGCAGGCTCCCTATTAGAATAAAATCATTATGGGTTGAAATCATACATACCCGAACGAACATTAGAATAGGAAAAAATCATTATGAGCTGAAATGATAGGTTCAAGTGATTTTTATTGTATTTTATTTGACTTGGGATTGCGGGTTTGAAATGATAGAACCCAGGTTTTCTTTTAAATTGCGGATTGAAATGATACATATCCGTTTCACTTGACCTAGGATAGAAAATTATATACAGACCCATGGTATATTTTTAAATGATTTTTCTTAAGATATGTATTTCTTCAAAGTTTGAAATTTTGATTTAAAAATATATATTTTATGGTTTTAAGAAATTAAAATATTAAGTTTTGAATTGTGAATTTGAGTAAATTTGAAGTAATCGTGATTTTGACTTTAATTTATACTTAAAAATGCAAGTAAATAATGGAAATTAAATTTAAATGGATATTTGAAGTAAAATGTTAAGTTTTATTAAATTAATAAGTTAAGAAAACAGTGAAATTTTGACTTAACAAATATATTGTGTTTAAATTGGGTATTTAATTATAAAAAAAATTTGTTGTGATAAATCATATGTTAAAAATGATTCAAATGTGAAATTTTGAAGCCTAAATATGATTTATAAGTTTAAAAATAGCTAAAATTTAAGTATATATAACTCTGGAAATTTTAATAATAGGCTGCTATAGCACTTTGTAAGTGCTGCCGTTGCTAAAGTTAACTGAGCTTGAATTAATAAGAATGGCTACTGTAGCACTTTGTAAGTGCCGCTAGTGCTGTAAATAAACAAAACATCTCTGCTATAGTACTTGGTAAGTGCTATGGTTGCTAAGCTAAACTATATGCTGAAATACTTAATATAAGCTAAGATAACACTTTGTAAATGCCGCCGTTGCTGAAATTTGACAATGTTTTGAAATACTTTAGATTTTCACACTGTGTTGGAGTTATATTTTAAAGTGTTAAATGATTTAACTTTTGGAATTGATTATTTATGAAGTTTAAGGAGTTTCGAATATAATTTAATATTTGAATTTGAATTTCAAAGGAATCTAAATTGAATTTGGATTTAAATAAGGTTTACTTTGTTACGTGTTAAATGGAATGAAATGTAATGAGGCAAATGAATTTTTGAATGGAATTTTGAGATGTGTTTTGAAATGATATTTGAAATAATAAATGAATGGCATAATTGATTTTTAAAAATGATATTTAAATTGCATATTTGAATTTAAGAATGATAATGAATTGATAAGGGATTTGATAGGAAATGATTGAAATGGTTTTGATATGAATATAGTTTTGAAATAAAAATGGTTTTGGTTTCTAAGTATAAACTATTTTGAAAGGAATATAGTTTTGAAATGATATCTTTGGGTTTTGAAAGTATATACTATTTCGAAATGACCATGGTGTTATAATAACGATTGGTTGGCAAAGAGAACGAGATCCGATATAGGCATACTCTCTGTCGATACCGAAAACCACTTTGACAACCGTGTATGCAGTGGAGATTGCAGAATGAAGTAGGATGGCGGCAACGTTTCCTTTGAGGTAAATACGTGGACCCGACTCCTGTGAGTTGGCATAAGGTGACTAAAACAGGAGCGATTGACGGGCTAATGAGGTAGCACCTTTGATCGGACACATCCCTTCGATATTATACTTTAACTCTTGGATTGATTCGGTGGCCACTTTTGATTTTTTTTATTTTGGGGTGTGGCTCGAGGTAGGCGGTTGCTGCGCGCTACGCGTTACCACCGGCCTGGAAGCGTAATTGGTATATCTACCCTGGCATTGCCTAGTTGTGTCGTGTCACCTACCCTATCGTGCCTTGTACGTGTTTGGTTTTCTCCCGTAGCCCGTGTGGTATCCTCTGGTGGCTTCCCGATCAGGAGGGACTATTATATTGGATGGACTACTGGGATTATTACGTGTTAAGGGCTATATGGGTAACCCCTTAATGCTATGAAAAAAGTAAGTTTATTTTATTAATAGACATTATTATAATAGTGAAATATTACTATATAGTAAATAGTTTAACGGATCCTTAAAGGATGGGCGATCCCAAGCATCCTTTAAGTTACTGATGCATTTGTTACTATTCACTTGAGTCGATTTACAGTTCATAAGTATGTATGTCCTGACTCGAGTGTTTTGTGTTTTTCTTTACGCTCGGGTCAGACTGAGTGATACAACATTTGAGATTCACCTTCGGAATTGGAGCTTTGCTCGAAGACCCAACTACCTATTCTCTTCAGATACTTAGTTGATTTCAGTTATCCAGTTGCTTCCAGTTATGTATTCTGATTTTTACCTTGTTACTCTTCTGTTGTATCTTGTTTAACTTTGATGTATCTTACATATATATATAGTAGCTTCATGAACTACTATCTCTTCTACTTCCACGGCATCATATTACTCTGTGTCTGTGATCTGTGATTATTTATTTAATGTAGATTCTGAGTATTGACAAAAAAATTTATTTACAACGTGGTATTTTGAGCAGTTCAAGTCCGACATGTGCAGATGCGAATTGTTGAAAATTTCGGGTCGTTACATTTGGTACCAGAGCTTTGGCTCTAGGAAAAACTTAGTATGTATGGTAAATTTATTTACAGAATCACTATCATTAGAGTTTGAATCTCTTCCTCTTCGATTCGAATTTCCTTTGAATTTTGGAATGTTTCTCTGTGATTCCAAAATCCGTTTGTGTCCCTCACTATTCGTCCTCTTTTGATTCTGGAGTGTCCCATAAATCCACTTCGAATGATCTTTGTAATGAGTCGGCGATCTCGCCAATCTCAAATTGATTTGTAAAAGGGGTGAAACTCCTTTTCAACAACATCAATTCACCAGAGATTTTATATCCTTGGTTTAGATGCTAGTATCTCTTATTATTGTGAACTCTATCTCTTGAGATCGAATGTAGATTTATCCTAGAAATCCACATTGATCTTATTCTTTATTCATGGTTGACCCGGTTAAGGTTGCCCGCGATTTATATAAGCTTATCCATTTCCTTATTCTGTTATTTAACCATCATATCTTTTGTTTCCAACTTATCTTCAAATCAAAATTCTCTTTGATTTGAGTCCATCGAATTTGAATCTCTATTCTTATTTTGAAAAATTTATCCCTACATTTGAAAATCTAAGATTATATATAAATATAATTTTCAAAACTTTATAGTTAATTTAACCAGTTGTTAAGATATAATAGTATTTGATTTTATTTATGGTTTTGTAAACCATTGGTTTTGTCTCATATAAATAATTGAACTATAAACAATGGTTATGAATTAATTTGGAAATAGAAATGAAATTTAAAACAGGAATTTTAGAATTTAATTTCCGAAGGTCTAAAACCATGCGTTTAAAGTTTTAAAGGATATTATTTAAAGTACTTCCGAACAGAAATTTGTTTTTAAAGAATTTTAAAGTTTAAAATTAGTGCTCTTCTCTTTGTTGCTGGAAAATAACCTCGGTGATGATGGCAGCATCATCGAAATCCATTTTCGGGTTTCGAAGTGAAGAAACCATTCTGTAGTGTTGCCACAGTGTTGCTTCGGGGAATTTAATTGATTAGAATTTCTAAAACATGATTTGATTTATAGTAGATATATGATATAAATTTGATTTGACATATTATGTACATATATTTATTCATCTCTAAATGGTTTGAAGGGAATCGAAAATTTAATTCTTAAAGAATAATTTCGATTATAAAAAAAATCCATTTTTTTGAATAAATGATTCAAACTTGAGATAATTGAATTAGAAAGTTTCATTTGTGTAATATTCAATTGCATTGCAATATAACTTACCTTAAATTTTGAAGTTCACAATGTAATTGGATAATATACAGTATGAAAAGATTTTATAAATAAAATTTGAGTAGTTATAATAGATGTTACTTAAATTTTAGTTATAAAAAGATTAACATAGGTAAATAGAGTAAAAAGGGTAATGGAATAATTTACAATGTAAAATGATGTTAAAGGAACTAAGCGTAAATTAAAGCAGTTATAATAAGTGTAAATATACTCAATATAGGTGATAAAGTATACTGAGAGGAATAAATTTAATTTTAACTAGGAATAGAGAATAATTAAATTTATTGAGAACATTATGATTATAATAAATGATTTTAGTGATTGTTAGTTTAAGATAATTGGATGATAAGATAATGAAATTTCAGATAGTTAAGATTTATTTAACTTAGAAAAATTTATTTATCAATTTAAGTTGAAATTTTCATGGTTTTAAATTTATTATCTTATTCTGTTTTCCAAACCATCTTTTGGTTGTCCTTATTTTCCTTATCTTGCTACAGAATGGGAAAGCTATTGCTTATACCAGTCTGTTTGGAAACCTTTCTATAATCTTTGGTACTCATTTTTGAATCCGAGCACTGCTTGTCATCTACAGACCGTCGGTCAAGCGGAAAGGGTGAATTAGATTCTAGAGGATCTTTTTCATGCTTATGTTCTTGATTCTGAGGATCTTGGGAAGATCATCTCCACCTGGTTAAACTTACATATAACAACAGTTATCAGGTATAATTTCAATCTTCTCGTCATCTTGTCTTAATCCTATTTCATTCTATCTTATTCAGCATTTTTTCATACCTTATTCCTTTTCGAGGACGAAAAGTTTTGAGTGGGGGAGAGTGTAACAACTCTATATTTTGTAATTATTTTTAAGTTGAATTTCTTGATTTAAAAACTTTATTTTATTTTATTAAAATGGATATTTTTTTTTAAATATAATTTTGATTTTGATGTGAATGATAAATTCCAAACATGAATAAATAGAATATTTTTCAGAAATGTGAAATTTTAACAATGTGGTCAAACTTTGACTTTTAATTTTAAAATTTTAACTTTTGAAATTTATCTTTATTTTATGAAAGTAAATAAAATTTTATGTATACTGCTTTGCTTTTCGTTGGAATCTGATTAATATTGCGAAAGTTATGCTTTTAAAACTATTGTATGTAAATTATATTATTTAACAAAATTGTTTATTTTTATTTATATAAATAATATGTTTATTTGTCATGTCATGTTCTAATTTTGTTTACATGGGTAACCTGACATGCCATGTGTATATATTTTATTTATTTGAACTTGTACATGACATGAAGTTTGGAAAATCAATAGTCTTTTTGTTGCTTTTGCCCTTTTTATTTCCCTATGTTTGTTTCTCTACTTTTATTTTCTTCTTTTGTTCGTATAAACTTTGAATATATATTTATTTGATTTTGATTGATTTTTACGTTTAGTAATAACTTAGGAATTTCAAGAGATATAGGTTACTGCTTTGTGTATTTGTTGCCTTTCCCATTGCGTGTAAACAAAGAAAGAAATAGACAAGATTCTTTCCCTTATATTATGCCTTTTAATTTTCTATTTTCCTAAAACTATCTATTTATTTTTCATAATATCTATCTTTACCATATCTTTCTATCTTATTTATTTAGACATTCATTTATTAATTGAATGGTTATGTGTTTAGATCCCCTCATTTATTTCTTGGAAAGAAATTTCAAATAAATATATGTTATGTTGCCTTAAAGGATTATCTTTTAAAATTTATTTGTTTAATTTTCTTGCATTTATTTTGTTTAGTAGAGGCTTCTTTTGTATATATTTTATTTTTAAAACTGTAGATATTTATAGCATCCATTCTGCTTTGTTTCAATTAATTCTGATCTTTGCTTTGTAAATTTGGGTAACATGCAACATTTCAAAAATATTAATTAATTTCTGCGTTTCATTTTTTTATATTTCTATATCCATCTTCTTATTTACTTCTACGGTGTATATACACTTTATTTATTTAGTGAAGGTTTCTTTTGTATATATACATCTACATTTATTGGATAAGTAACAAATCAATTAAGATACATTTTAAATATAGGCATACGTTTCTTAATTTATTTCTTGCCTTTATATATTTCCCCCCTTTTAATCTTCTACCATTCTTGTTCATAAATGCATACCCATGATTTTCTCCTTTTCAATCACGTACAAAGTTCTCAATCTTCTCTTTTCATTTGTTTAAGAAAAATATATACAAGATCTTTTCCTCCTTAAATTGTGTCCTTTTAAATTTCCTTGCCTTTTTATTTTCTAACTATTCCTAAACTTTAGCCATTCAAATCTTTTTGTAAACCTAGCCGCCTCTTATCATTCATGTGAAAAAAAGGGTTTCTCATTGTATCATTTGCATGAGGAAGGAAAAAGTCTAGATCCATGGCTTCCATTTTATCCTTCTTCTTCATTTTTTCTTTGGTTTTTGCCTAGCTCCTCACTAGTTTTGTTCGGCCACAACTTCCATCACCTCCGCCTTCCCATCCATGGCCTACACCACCATCATCTCCTCCCTAAGCCAAGCCGTGAGTGCCATGACCCAAATCACCACTAAACCTTGCTAAAATTCCATAAAACAATGCTTAGCCGACAAAAACTCCACCACCACCTCCATACTTTGCCTCGGCCACCACCCCTAGCTCCACCACCATCATGACCTGACCTCTGGCCACTAACATAACCTCTGACCCGACCTGTAGCAGACCATAGGCCGAGCCCATAGGATCATAGGCTGAGCCTATGTACACTAAAACCTTCCATTCCTTGACCCAAACCCTTCCACTTGCTTGCCTTCACCTTCCTCATGTTTTGCCTTCCACTTTCATACCCGTAGCCATGTCTCATGACTCATGGCCGAGCATACATGACCTAGGCCGAGCCTAGGTGTGGTTAGATCAAACCCATTTTCCATTTTGGCCAACTTATGTTGTCTTGTACAAGCCTTTTGCTTCTAAGGTTTGGTTATCTTTCCTTGTTTTGTAATTGTTTTGCAAATCAAAATTTGTTAATTTTATTTGTATGTAAATTAAATATATTTGCTTATGTATGTATTATTTTGGGTTGATATAAGGCTCCCTATCCATTCAAATCTAATCATGCTTGTCGTGCTTTTGGGAATCATTCTTGTGTGTTGTTTTGGGTCTCCAGCTTTGATAAAGGTGAGCCCTTCTCACTCTGACATTATTACTTATGAAATGGTAAATGGATGACAAGTGATTAGTAATTAAAATATTATGCAAGTTAATGATGATATTATGATATATTATTCCATGTATTTACCATGTTAACTTTGTTAATTATCACCTGACCTATGATAAATGACAGTATATTGTGACATTGACATGTTAGTATATTTGTTTATATTGTTTATGCATATACTCACACTACAAGATCCCTATTAGAATAAAATCATTATGGGTTGAAATGATACACACTCGAACAGACATTAGAATAGGGAAAAATTATTATGAGCTGAAATGATAGGCTCAAGTGATTTTTATTGTATTTTATTTGACTTGGGATTGTGGGTTTGAAATGATAGAGCCTGGGTTTTCTTTTTAAATTGTGGATTGAAATGATACATATCCGTATCACTTGACCTAGGATATAAAATTATATACAGACCCCGTGGTATATTTTTAAATGATTTTTCTTAAGATATGTATTTTTTTAAAGTTTGAAATTTTGATTTGAAAATATATATTTTATGGTTTTAAGAAATTTAAATATTAAGTTTTGAATTGTGAATTTGAGTATGTAAATTTGAAGTAAAATGCGTGACTTTAATTTATACTTAAAAATGCAAGTAAATAATGGAAATTTAAATTTAAATTTTAAATGGATATTTGAAGTAAAATGTTAAGTTTTATTAAATTAATAAGTTAAGAAAACCGTGAAATTTTGACTTAACAAATGAATTGTGTTTAAATTGGATATTTAATTATAAAAATATTTTGTTGTGATAAATCATATGTTAAAAATGATTCAAATGTGAAATTTTGAAGCCTAAATATGATTTATAGGTTTAAAAATAGCTAAACTTTAAGTTTATTTAACTCTGGAAATTTTAATAATAGGCTGCTGTAGCACTTTGTAAGTGCTGCCGTTGCTAAAGTTAACTAAGCTTTGAATTAATAAGAATGGCTACTATAGCACTTTGTAAATGCCGTTGTTGCTGTAAATAAACAAAAAATCTCTGCTATAGTACTTGGTAAGCGCTATGGTTGCTAAACTAAATTATATGCTGAAATACTTAATATAAGCTATGATAACACTTTGTAAGTGATGTCATTGCTGAAATTTGACAATGTTTTAAAATATTATAGATTTTAACACTGTTTTGAAGTTATATTTTAAAGTGTTAAATGATTTAACTTTTGGAATTGATTATTTATGGAATTTAAGGAGTTTTGAATATAATTTAATATTTTAATTTGAATTTCAAAGGAATCTAAATTGAATTTGAATTTAAATAAGGTTTACTTTGTTATGTGTTAAATGGAATGAAATGTAATGAGATAAATGAATTTTTGAATGGAATTTTGAGATGTGTTTTGAAATGACATTTGAAATAATAAATGAATGACATAATTGATTTTTAAAAATGATATTTAAATTGAATATTTGAATTTAAGAATGATAATGAATTGATGATAGGAAATGATTGAAATGGTTTTGATATGAATATAGTTTTAAAATAAAAATGGTTTAAGTTTTGAAGTATAAACTATTTTGAAAGGAATATAGTTTTGAAATGATATCTTTGGGTTTTGAAAGTATATACTATTTCGAAATGACCACGGAGTTATAATAACGATTGGTTGGCAAAGAGACCGAGATCGGATATGGGCATACTTTCTGTCGATACCGAAAACCACTTTGACAACCGTGTACGCGGTGGAAATTCTAGAATGAAGTAGGATGGTGGCAGCGTTTTCTTTGAGGTAAATACGTGGACCCGACTCCCGTGAGTTGGCATAAGGTGGCTAAAGCAGGAGCAATTGACGGGCTAATGAGGTAGCACCTTTGATCGGACACATCCCTTCGATATTATACTTTGACTTTTGGATTGATTTAGTGGCCACTTTTGATTTTTTCATTTGGGGGTGTGGCTCGAGGTGGATGGTAGCTGCGCGATATGCGTTACACCAGCCCAGAAGCGTAATTGGTATATCTACCCTGGCATTGCCTAGTTGTGCTGTGTCACCTACCCTATCGCGCCTTGTACGAGTTTGGTTTTCTTTCGTAGCCCGTGTGGTATCCGCTGGTGGCTTCTCGATCAGGAGGGATTATGATATAGGATGGACTACTGGGACTATTACGTGTTAAGGGCTATACGGGTAACCCTTTAATGCTATGAAAAAAGTAAGTTTATTTTATTAATAGACATTATTATAATAGCGAAATATTACTACATAGTAAATAGTTTAATGGATCCTTAAAGGATGGGCGATTCCAAGCATCCTTTAAGTTACTGATGCATTTTTTACTGTTCACTTGAGCCGATTTACATTTCATAAGTATGTATGTCCTGACTCTAGTGTTTTGTGTTTTGCTTTACGCTCGGGTCAGACTGAGTGATACAACATTTGAGACTCACCTTCGGAGTTGGAGCTTTTCTTGAAGACCCAACTATCTATTCTCTTTAGATACTTAGTTGAATTCAGTTATCCAGTTGCTTTCAGTTATGTATTCAGATTTTTACCTTTTTACTCTTCTGTTGTATCTTGTTTAACTCTGATGTATCTTATATATATATATATATATAGTAGCTTCATGAACTACTATCTCTTCTACTTTCGCTGCATTTTATTACTTTGTGTCTGTTATATGTGATTATTTATTTACTGTATATTCTAAGTATTGCCAAAAAAATTTATTTACAACGTGGTATTTTGAGCAATTCAAGTCCGACATGTGCGGATGCGAATGGTTGAAAATGTCGGGTCGTTACAAAAATGATATCGTATTGATTTGGGTTTTAAAACGGAAATGATATCGTATTTATATGGCTTTGAAATGGATATTATATTCTGGTTTCGAAGTATAGACTATTTTGAAAAGACCGAGGTGTTATAATAACGTTTGGTTGTTAAAGAGACCGGGATAGGAAGTTGTCATACTCTCTGCCAACTTCGAAAATCACTTTAACAACCGTGTACGTGGTGGAGATTCCAGAATGAAGTAGGATGGTGGCGGCGTTTCCTTTGAGGTAAATACGTGGACCCGACTCCCGTGAATTAGCATAAAGTGGCTAAAACAGGAGCGATTCTTGGGACAATGAGGTCATTCATTTGATCAGACACACTCCTTCGATATTATATTCTGACTTTGAGATTTATTTGGTGGACACTTTTGATTTTTTTTGATTTTGGGGGTGTGGCTCGAGGTGGGCGGACCAGGGCGGTAGTAGCTGCTACGCGTTACCACCAGCCCGGATAGCAATTGGTATATCTACCCTGGCATTGCCTTGTTGTGCCGTATCACCTACCCTAGCGCGCCTTCTATGAGTTTGGTTTTCTCCCGTAGCCCATGTGGTATCCTCTGATGGCTTCCCGATCAGGAGGGACCATGATATTGGATGGACTACTGGGACTATTACGTGGTAAGAGCTATATAGGTAACCCCTTAATGCTATTTAAAAGTAAGTTTATTTTACTATTAGACATTATTATAATAGCGAAATATTACTACGTGGTAAATAATTTAACGGATCCTTAGGAGATGTGAATACCGAGCATCTCTTAAGTTCCTGCACTCACGTTAGACACTGGATAGGAGATGTCAAATCCCGTAAACGTCTCTGACACCATTCCACTCATATTTATTCCTGTTGATTTGACTTACATAAGATCTTTTAGTTCTGACTCGAGTGTTTTGTCTTTTCAATTCCCTCGAGTCAGCCTGAGCATTTCAGGATTTGAAGACTTTATTTCTGGAGGACGAAGACGAAGATTTTATTTCTATTATTTATTATATTATTCCACTGCATCACATTGTTCTGCTTCATTAATTATTATTCTCTGGTATGTGTACTCTGATATGTATTGTATAAATATAATCAAATGTTTTGTAAAATAGCTTCATGAGCTGTTTATTTGATTATTATATTTTATCGTTCCGCTGCAAGATTCTATTTTGTTTTTTTCCCGTGCTTGTACTTATTAACCCCATAATAATCCGCCCTTCTGTATGGTTTAAGTCTGACGTGTGTGGTTTATCGTCGATTTAAAGTCTACAAAAAGGCGGGACGTTACACGTACACACATATAAGTACATATACACACATATATGTGTATATGTATACATATACTTAAGACAACAGAGCAGGAAACTCGTGTGCAAGGCAAGACCAGCAAACCAGAAATAAAGACACATATAGTAGTACAAGTGCAAATAAACAAACATGGGCAAGCAAACATGTATCAAAGCTTCACACATAGTTATATAGAAAAGCAAGAAATGGTGTGACACATATATACATACATATGTATGTATACACAATGCGTCCATCATGAAGTACATAGTTCAAGTGAAAGTGTGCAAAACACACTATGGAGACAACAAAGACACAGGTTCAGGCAACAATTAGAAACAATTCAAATTAAAACAACTAAAACAACACGACATCTAAGGACACAGTGATCAACACTTAAGACAAATGCAATTCTACAAACTAAAACAACCAAAGGCAAAGGCAAAGGCAAAGGCAAATGCATCTGTACATACAAATTCAAACACACTGCAACAACTTCGAACATCAGACTAGAAGAAAATTGAATTCTCATACCAAAAATATAGGGAATCAAACCCTATAAATAGTACCCAATTCATCATTGGCGCATAATTGAAGTCATGAACAATACAAAATTAAAAAAGGCATAAATTATAGTAACCACAAATTCAATAGATGCAAATCGACAATCACACATCCAAATGACATCGGAAGAGCACCGAATTCAAATGAGGTGACAATGAAATTTAAAAAAAGTAAAGTATACTCACTGATCAATCAAACAAGCATAGTGATTTTTTTTATTCATAGATAAATGATTTAGGGAAAAGGAGAGATTTTGGGGTAATTGGGAAAAAAATAAGTAGATGAAAGAATGAGATAAGAAGACGGGTCGAAGAAAAGAAAGACAAATTAGGGTTTTGATTTGATTTTGAGAAGAGGGAGATAAAATTTTAAGAAGATGGAAAATTTGGAGAAGCGGGAAATATATTTTGAGAAGACGGAAACAAAAGAAAGTGAGAGGGAATAATTAAGAACCGTGGTCATCAAAATATTGGAAGTGAAAATATAGAGCCAAAACAAAAAAATTGATAACTTAAATCAGATGACAGATAAAACGTTGTTAGACAACAGATGAAAGATTTCACGGGCTATTCAGACAATAAATGATGTTTTCAGATGTGTGAAATAGTATAATAATATAAGATCTACCTCATGTTGTGTGATCACTATTGTCTGATTCACTTTGTGGTATAATGTGCTAGAAACCACTAATTCCTTCCTTTGTATCATTAACTATACTTAACACGTCAAATATCTACAAACTAAGATATGTATAACATGGTTATTTAAGGGGAAAATGTGACTATAAAATAAGAACACATAAAATACCATTATTTTTACAACCAATAATATAAGTAAACAACATATAAAATGTATGATGTATCTTTCTATCTTCTTTCTACCCTGACAAGTTCAAAACGCATCATTTAAAATGATTTTTTTCTTGCATTTTTAGAAGAAAAATCATCAATGATGTCTTCATATTCAATGGTTTTTAAGACGCGACTTTTATTTCATTCAAATGATTTGACATTGGCCATCATTTTCATTTACTATTTATCGCTATGAACATTCGGTATCATGCGCATTTTCTTCTCTATCGTTAATTTGTTCATTCACTACCATCTCATTTTTTACTATTTCATCAGAACCAATTCCTTGTTTAAAATCATAAGATTGATTTGAATTGTCAACTAAAATTTTCTTTCTTGAAAAAATATTTGTTAAGAGACGCTCTTAATGGTTATGTTATCTCTTCGTTTTTTTTTGTATATTAGAACTTTCCTATAGTTGTTTCTTTGGAGACATTGTGATAGCTAAAATGATTTGGTAAAAAGACTATATATTCAATAATTTTTTAAATTGTACCTAGCTTCTATTTTCTTCAATTTGAAAACATGACTCTTGTGGATCAAAATATATGTTTACAGCAAGATAAAATCATATTTATTTGTTGAACACCTTTATTGAATTTTAGAGGAGAAGAGAGAATATGATGAATAATTAATTTTATTACAAATTTTTTCTCTGATTCTACAAGCTCTTTATACATAATTATATATAGCTTCATTCTGCCAACCATTGCTTATTTCCTTAATTATAATTCTACTAACCGTTGCCTATTTCCCAAATTATAATTCTACCAGTGATTGCTTATTTCCTAAATTATAATGGCCTAATTACATCATAGTTACAACAAAGTATCAATTATAGCTAACAACTGTATAATGAATGCTAGTCTTTTATTTGTTTTCTGTTTACAATACAGAATAAATATTCTAAGATTACCATTCTTATTTCTCAACACTCACCCTCAAGTTGGGTTCGAATAAATTTATAGAGCCCAGCTTGTCAAGTATGTTCAGATGACTGGTCTTGTCGAGTGCTTTTGTGAAGATATCTATCAGTTGCTTTTTGCTTTTGACAAATGGAGTTTCTATTCCTCCAATTGCACTTTTTCTCTAACAAAGTAACAATCTACCTCTATATGTTTTGTCCTCTCATGAAAGACAGGATTAGATGCAATATGACGTGCAACTTGATTATCGTAGTATATTTGTATTGTTTTTGTGTGCTATATCTTCATGTCACTAAGTTATCATGGCTGCCATGGCTCGATATTCTTCTTCCACACTTGATCTAGTTACAACATTCTGCTTCTTACTTTCTAAGTGACCAAGTTACCACCTACAAACTTAAAAAACTGTATGGTTGATTTTCTATCATAGCTTTTGGCCTAATCTGCATAGGAAAAACCAACCACATCATTAGAATTGTTTTTCTTCATCCAAATTCATTAACCTGGAGTGGCTTTAAGATATCTCAATATCCCATCAATTGATCTCAAGTGGCTGGTATGTAGAATATGCATAAATTTACTTATGACACTGACTGTAAAGGCAATATCAGGTCCGGTTACCGTAAGGTAAATTAATTTGCCTACCATTCTCTGATATTGTCCTATGTCAGTTAATGGCTACCATCTTCAACTCTAAATTTTATATTCGTCGCTGTAGGAGCATTAGCTGGTTTTACTTCAAATTTACCTGTCTCTTTTAACAGATCAAGGATATATATTTTCTTTAAAATAAAAATAATCCTTTACTTGAGTGGGTCATTTCTATTCCAAGAATATGATAGTTCTTCAAGGTCTTTGATGTCAATATTTTTTTAAAATATCGTTTGTCCCTTTCAATTTCCACATTATTATTTCCAGCGATGAAAATGTCATCAACATAAACCAAAAACAATAGTAGTGGTATTTTGTGAGTGTTTGGCAAAAATAGAGGAATCATCGGTACTTTAAAAAAATTAATCTTTAAAATAGAAAAGCTTAGCTTGGTATACCATGCTCTTGGATATTGCTTTACACCATAGATCGCATTTTTTTTAATTTACACACCAGTGATGAGTTCATTTCACTTTTATAGCTCGGAGGAAGAGTCATATAGACTTCCTCTTCTAAATTTCCTTGAAGGAATGTATTTTTTACATCCATTTAGAATGAATTCCATCCCAAGTTGGTGGTTACTGATAGAAAAATTCTAACCGTATTCATTTTTGCTACTAGTGCAAAAGTCTCTAGGTGGTCAATACCATATGTTTGGTTAAATCCTTTGGCCACTAACCTAGTTTTGTACCTTTCAATAACATCATCACTATTGTATTTGATTTTGTATATCCATTTGCAACCTATGGGTTTTTGTTTTTTGGTAAGTTAATAATATCATATATGTGTTTTTTTAGGGCTTGAAATTCTTTGTTTATAGCCTTACGCCAAATTGGACTTTGATTGGCTTCACTAAAGTTTGTTGGTTCCATTTGGCTAGTGATGCTACTTAAGTAGGCTCGATATGAAGGGGATACCCTGCTATATGACATAAAATCTTGTATTGGATACATCACTTGTTGGGGTACATAATCTCTTAATTTGATGGAAGGTCGAGTTTGTCTTGTAGATTTTCTTAAGGCATTTTCTTTTTGAGTTGGTTCTTCATGAGTTAGTTCTTCACTTAACCGATTTACCTCTTCTTCCCCCTGTGAACAAATTGGACTTATTTCTCCGATTTTTTCTTCATTTGTATGATTAACCTGTTCTTGATTTGTTTCTTCAGGAAACATAAAATTAATTAGAGACAATATGACCAGTTTGTCTTGTGGATTTCTTGTTTATTTGTTTGATAATATGGTTCATTTTTAAAAAATGACATGTCTCTTGAGATATAAAGTTTATGATTTTTTGGATCATAACATTTATACTCCTTTTTTGGGGATGAGTACCGAAAAAATATGGCTTTAACGGCATTTTTTTCTAGCTTGTCATGTCTTTTTATATGTATGAAATATGAATGTCCAAAAACTCTTATGTGATCAAGATTTATTTTCTTATTCTTAAGAATTTCTAAGGGACTCGTATTTTTAAGCATGGCACTTGACAATCTATTTATGAGGTAAGTCGTAGTTAGCATAGCATCTGACCAATAAGGTTTTGGAATGTTAGTTTGAAAAAGAAGCGATCTAGTGACCTCAAGTAAATATCGATTTTTTCTTTTTGGAACTCCATTTTGTTCAGGTGTATTAGTACAAGTAGTTTGGTGTAAAATTCTTTTTTTTTCAAAATTCTATGAAATCTTTATTTACATATTCCGTCCCATCATTAGATCGAAACTTTTTAATTTTTGCATTATATTGATTTTCTATAAAATTGTAAAATTCTTGAAAACATGAAAAAAATAATTATTTTTTCCTTTTAAAAGGTAAACCCAAATAGTGCAAAAAAAGTCATCGATAAATGTGACTATTTAAAACGATCATAAGAATCAACAGGGGCTGGACCCCAAACATCAGAATCGATTGAACCAAAGCATTTTCCTAACTTAATAGTAGATAAAGAAAATGACAATCTAGTTTGTTTAAAAGCTTACAAACATCACAATTTTTGGTATCTAATTTATAACTTAAAGTTTATTCAAAATTTGATCAAATGGATGACCAAATCTCCAATGCATCAATTTATCATAATTTACTAAATTTAATGACAAATGACATTTATTGATGCTTTCATCAAGATAATAGAGGCCATTTTCTAGAAATCCCTCATCAATCTTCTTCCCTGATTCTCTATCCTGAAAGGTCACTTTATACTGTGAGAATATAACATTGCAATTTAATTCATGGGTTATTTTACTAATTGATAATAAATTTGAATTAAAATCTGGTAAATATAAAATATTTTTCACATCTTTTGTAGGAAACTTTGTTGTACCAGAACCATAAATTTGGACTTTATCTCCATTAGTAATCTTTACTTGTAGAGGGTCTTTATTTTGTGTAATATTGATTAATTTAATTTTGTCCCATGTCATGTGATCAGTAGCACCTGAGTCACCATCTATTTGTATTTTGACGTATTATCGCAATTTCAATATTATTGTTGGCTTTCAATGAATTATGAATATCATTAGAATGCACAAAATTTGAAGCTTGCGGCTGCAATAAACTGTTCATTTGAGTTAGAAGTTGATTCGGTTGCATCATTTGAGTCACAAAAAATACCGCCGAATTGGAGGTATTATTAGTCCATTGAGCCGGTTCAGATCCATCTCCTTCTACCTCCGCTACTTTGCTAAACCACCGAATTTCCCCTTTTTTTGGGTTGTCCCAATTACCTTCTCTGCATCCCTTCTCTCCGACGGATCAAAGGTAGGGATGAAGGAACTGACAGCTATCACAGTTATGCCCTACTTTCTTTCTTGCTGTGGCCAAATTGTTCTATGCTCGAAGCTCCCTTCTTTCTTAAGGCGTCCTCGAAACTAGGGTTTGAGTGTTTTACCTAAAATGCTTCATTCTCTTGATTTTTGAACCGTCGTGGGTTCATGAGAACCCGTTGAGATTGCTCTTGCTCAATTCTTGCCACTACATCATCAAAACTTGGCATCTCAGCTGATGCTAAGACTTGATACCTTATCAATCATAGCTTGGATCAAGAGGCCCTAGATGGGTGAATATTAATTCTTGTCCAGATCCTTTTTGGATTTCAGGTAGGTCAATTGTTGGTCAGAGATAAACATTGAGCTCTTCCCGTTTTGAAATAATTTCGGTCATTGGTTCGTTATTACTTTGGGTACTATGTTTATTTTGGGCAAGCTCTTGTTTAAGGCTAAAGATATGAGAAAAAAAAAACTTGATCATACTTTTTTTGGCTTTGTCTCAAACCTCCTATGATGTGTTGGAGTACATTGTTGAGATTAGTCCCATATTGGGCAATTTACAATATGAATTCTGCATAAATACTAAGAGATCCCCCTTCATATTACCAATTCGTTTTGTGATAATATATGGTTCTCTAACATGGTATCAGAGCGGATTTTAATTGTATCACACGTCACCCTCAATGAATGTCCACATGTTTGGCTGATGATACGCCATACGTGCGGGGGCGTGTTGAGATTAGTCCCACATTGAGAAATTTACAATATGAATTCTGCATAAATACTAAGATACCTCCCTTCACATTGCCAATTGCTTTTGTGATAATATATGGTTCTCTAACATGGTATCAGAGCGGGTTTAATTGTGTCACACGCCACCCTCAATGATTGTCCACGTGTTTGGCTAATGATACGCCACACATGCGGGGGCGTGTTGAGATTAGTCCCACATCGGACAATTTACAATATAAATCATGCATAAATACTAAGAGACTCTCCTTCACATCACCAATTTATTTTGTGATAATATGTGGTTCTCTAACATACATGAGTACGTTTGAAATTTGAGGTTCAATTGTGCATAGAAGGCATGGCATGATTAATTGGTTGATTGTCTCCCATATATTTTTCTTTGCCATCGAGACCAATTGATATTGATCTTGACCAAAAAATGTAATTTCTATTGCCATTGAGTATGATATTTGTGAGTTTAATGTTGTCGGATTGAGACATGTTGAATTTACCATGGTTATTTGATATCTGCAGCAATTGATGTTGTTGTGGAACTTTTGAGTCAAGATTTGACCTATTCTGATACCATATTGAATTTTAGAGGAGAAGAGAGAACATAATCCATAATTAAATTTACTGCAAATTTTTTCTCCGATTGTACAAGCTCTTTGTATATGATTATATATAGCTTAATTCTACTAGCCGTTGGTTATTTCCTTAATTATAATTCTAATACCCTCCTAAATTATAAATTACTAGCCATTGCTTATTTCCTAATTATAATTGCCTCTTTATTCCATAATTACAAGAAAGTACCAAGTACAACTAACAGTTGTATAATGGATGCTAGCATTTTATTTGTTTCATGCTTTCAACCTAGATGAAATATTTTAAGGCTATCATTCTTATTTCTCAACAACTTTGTTCATCAAAATTATAAATAAAAATTGAAAATTTTAAACATGATTAGCGTTTAGAAATCTTAATATTTTATAGCTAAACTGGTATTCTTCTCCCATTTTCTAATATGAACGAAATCAATTTTTTCTCCTTTTTCGTATGTGAAATCAAGTAAAGGAGAACAATTTAGGGATTAAGGTTCCATACTTGAAATGAAATTCTCATCCTTTCTAAATTTCCATAGAGAAATATTAATTGATATAAAACAGAACAATTTGGAAATTAGGATTTATTACTAAAAGCCTACTTGTAAAAGTCACCAGATCGAACCTTCCTCAGAAGAAAACAATTTTTTGGGTTTCTTCTTCCTCCAATAGCCATTAGCTGTGCCTTAGTACTTCTTGAACACTGCACCCAATGGCGCACAATTTTCTCTTCTTTTGCATGCTATTTTTTTCACGTGCCGTGTACTTTCTTTCTCCATTGTGTTGCCCCTTGTGAATTTGTGATTCGCTGTCCTATGCTCTGGCTCAATTTGCACTAGGCTAGAGCCAGCTTTGGTAATGTTATATGAACTTAGGATTATATGTGTGTAATGTTGTACTAACATAGCATCATATACATGAAAACCTGTGTCACTCGAATCAAAAATAATTTCAGATTTTTCATTTAGACTAATTCTCTCATTGTTTTATTTTCCTTTTTCCCGAAAATTAAATATAAGCTTAAACGAATGTTTATATGACCAAACCAATTTTTTTTTTATTTGTTTATTTTTTTTCAAAAGTGCAAATATTTACATTTTTTACTTCAAATATGTATAGCGAAAAATGCTTCAAATATTTATAGTTTATATGTAAATCCACTTCTACTGTAGTTTGATGAGATCGTGTTGCATCTTATCAAACCGACCGTAGGGAGGTTTGCTTACTTCTACTGGCCAAAATCAATTTTTCTGAAGTCAAAAAAACATTCCCCCCGTTTCGTTCTTTTTTTCCCGTGTGCTTCTCCCCCAAATAACAGACCCCACTTGAAGTACACATTTAGCACAGCAGCTGATCAATGCATCAATAATTAATTTGACTCCCCTCCTTCCTCCCGCACACAGACCCGTTCAGTTTATTCGCATCCCTCTTCCATCTTTTATCAACTCAGATTAAAGCCCTAATTGAAATCGAAAATCCTCTTCTGATCAACAATGGAGTGCGTCTTTGGCCTTGTAGGCGATGGATTCGCCATCGTGTAGCTGAGACATCCACAGTTCACAGCATCCTTGTCCATAAAAGCAACGAGGATGAAATTATGAAACTCGACTACCACAAACTCCTTGGCCCGGCGTCTCTGGCGAAGGAGGCGATCGGTAACTTGTTTTCGATAGTCCGATCTCTTATTTATTCATGTTATATTATTGCAATTTTATAGTGATTTTTTTATCCTTAGGGTTCAGTTTACGGAGTTTATTCAAAAGAGCTTTCACCTATATCAATTTAGAAACGGGACACCTTTAACTACTTCTGCGGCTGCTAATTTTACTAGGAACGAGCTGCTATAGCGTTAAGAAAGGTACGTTTTATGGGGTTTTGTAAAAGTTTGTCGATTATGCATGTTTGGCATGGTAGAATTGATAAGATCCGATTAGGTTATAAAGAAGTATTTCAGGTGGTTATAAATACATTAAAAGTTTTTTGAATGCATGTGTTTGGTGTTTAATGTTACTCATTAAAAGTTTTCTGAATGCATGCTTTTGGTGTTTAATGTTACTCATAGTTTTCATACAATTGAGTTGAATATAGAGGAAAAAATGAACATAAACATCTGAGCCCATAAGTATCCAGCCAATGCAAAAACGTCTGATCAGACTTAGAGCTAATGTTGGAAATATAGGAGCACGTTTAACAACAACTTATTTTGAAACTGCTTAAAAGAAGATTTGAATAGTAACTTCTGAGTAGTTTGGAAGGTTTATAAGTAGAAGTGTTTAGAAGCACACTACACCAAACAATCCATTTGTAACACTTTTCCGCTTTCAATTTACAACGCTAATAACCGTTATAAATTTTTAACGGTTATATCCGTTACAGCCATTTACAAAGGTTATAACCCTTAGTAAATATGGTAATTTCGTAAATAATTAAAAGCTGTATGGATAAGGCTGGAAATTTATCTTCTATCGATCGTTTCTCACGGTATCTTTTCATTTCTCACTCTCTCACGTTTTACTTCTCTTTTACGTACCGGGATTCATCTACCACCGCCTCCACTGTCTTCCACCGCCTCCATATTCTGCCACCACCTCCTCCCTTTGTCCTATCAAACCGACAAAGATGGAAGATATGGGTTGCAAACTATAAATCTAGGGTTTCGCTTTTCCATCTCCGTCTATTCAAGTATGAACTATAAAATCACGCTGTTAGATTTACTGTATGTATACAAAGAAGCTTTCTTCTCTTGATTGCATTGATAATTTTAATCGTTTTTCCATGGGGTCTTCTTTTCTTAAAGCTAGATAGCAAATAGGTTTTTACTTTGAGGTCTACCTGCATTTAATATCATACATTCGAACATTTCCTGGCATTTTAATCATTGTGATGTATCTGAATTTGAGAAGTGTTGATGATCCGGTGCCCTCTAATATGATTACCGATGTCGATCCATTCACTATTGACCCTCGCTTTCTTTAGTTTATATTTGAAAATTATAACTAAGCTAATTACTACGGATTTGATTATTAGCTATTAACCGATGATTATTATCTAATTTGGGAACTTTTTTCATTACTTCTTCACATGAAGGTATATATCCAAGTATGTGTTAAGCTCCTTGTTCTGTCTAAAAATCATCATACATACCACATTATTTCTCTCTAGAATCATATTAATCGCCTAAAACATTGGATTGGAATGGGTGTTGCTCTACCCATACTTGGCTTTATTTTGCATTTTTCACACGGTGAGATCTTCTCAGAACAGCTGCAGCTATTTCGATGATGATTCATCTATTATTTACATGCATTTTTCATCATCTGCTTCTATAATGATTATGCAGGGATCCCATTAAACAAGCAACTGTATAGCTTTAGCTACGTATGTGGTACTACTGGAGCTGCAGCCATTGTTTTCTCCACATTCTATATCCTGGCAATTAAACCCATATTTCTAAGTTGAAATAGCACAATAATGTACTTCTAACTATGTTGCTTACTTAAACATATTATATATGCAAAGATCCGTAACTGAATTTTCAAGAATCTGAAAGTATATATTATTCTACATATGTACGCTATAATACGACAAAGTACAATATTTACAGTATAATCAGGTGGACATTGTAGGAATAAGAAACTATTTTCTACCATTAGAATGGATAGGCATGAATGCAATGTTGATATATGTGATGGCTGCAGAAGGTATATTTGCTGGATTTGTAAATGGTTAGTACTATGATACCCCAAATAATACACTGGTAAGTAACTGTATGTATGTATATATGCACATGGTGTGTCTATATACTCATCGTATGTTTCATTGGGTTTGTTGTGCTGTTAATAGTCGTAACCATTGCGCCTTATTTGTAGATTTACTGGATTCAGAAGCATGTATTTATTCAAGTGTGGCACTCCCGTAGAGTTTGGGTTCTTCTGTATGTATTTTAAAAGGTATTTTATCATTTTAGCCGCAATTCAAAAAAAGAAAACAAATTTAGTCATGCTCCAAATTATATCAGGATATGTACATTTGACATGTGTGGGGGATAAATATCAATTTTCTCTTGCTCAATTTGACTCTGCCCTAAACTATATAGACGAAATCTTTGTTCAAAAATATGAATATTAAAGTTTTTTTGGCTTCAAATCTTCGATAATGTTTTTAAACCAATACCCTCCTGATTTATTTATAGTAAAAAAAATAATTCTTTTTTTTTTATTTTTTTTTTTAAAAAAACTTCACAGCTATCAGTATGTTTTGTATGTCAAAAGACCACATAATGTACAGACGACTATTCTACGCAATGAGCGATAATTATCTGTATACTAGGTTTATGAACATTGTTTTATTAATTGCAGTAACAACGTTTTCAATGTTTAGTCTTAGATGTCTATCAGTGAATGTTCGTATTAAAGTTTTTCTTTGATATCAAATACCACAACGGTCGGTTTCTCCACCGTTGTACGGTTGTAGTAGTACTATATGTCTTACAATAATGCAATACCAACCGAGTGAATAACTGGTCTTTACTGCGGCTGATGTTGATTCATGTATAGGTTTGTGCGCCAACTCATTTTCTCTCTGCATATTACATGCGTGCTCAGTTTCAGTTTCTTATTCAACATCTACTCTTTTGTTTTCAAACTTTTTATCCAAAATTTTCAAAACAAATCACCAACATAAAATAAATTAATCCAAAATTCTACAAAACAAATCAACATTTAAAAAACAAATGATCTCCCAGCTCACACACTGAATGAGTGTTAGTGGAATAGGAATATTTCAGTTTTTGGTTTGACCTTGTTCTATCTTACTCACTCTAATATCTACAATTTTCCTAAAAGCTTGCTTGTTAACTAAGTTTATTCGTCAAAAATCAGTCATTATGAAGGAGTTGTTCTGTGATAGAATAGTAGTACTAACCTGTATAAAGAAACTTAAGCTACACTTAAGTTTGCAACTGTCAGACATACAAATAATGAAATTAGAATTGAAAACAAGCACCAAACAAATTACATGCATGCAAGTATTTTATTTCGGACCTTGAAGTCTTGTTAGCATAAACCAGGTTACCAATTGCAGGCTACCACAAGCTGACAAATAAATACAATGTAAATTTAATTTTTATGCATCTTTTTTACACAAACTTGTTTCATTTTTTGTGTCTACTTCAGAAACCTATGGATCTTTAACAATCTAGAATTATGGGATATAAACATGAACTGTACAATTATAGCCAAATATTGCACATAATTGGGCATATGACTAGTTGAATATATAATATAGTTGATGGACGTAGTTCCAGCAAGTATTGTATTTAGTATGAATGATGAAACAAGAGTTTGACAGAGATCAGTTATCTCATCAAACTTAAACAACGACAACAAGGAACAACATAACAAAATGAATGGGTTATAAATAACATCATGGAATCATCCTGAAATCATTATTAAACTCATGATCCAGAAACTAGACAAATGCATTAAGCCAAACCAAAAATCAAACAAATGCAGTACGAGACCATATTATCACAAACATATATAATGCCTATGATAAGTAAACAAACCAAGAATATTCCATAGGTGAGAGCATAAGTTAAGAGAAACGTAATTCTTGTCATCAAAACTGACTAAGGTGGCATGAAACTGTCACAGTAAATTAACAAACAACTTTAAAGTATAAGTGATAATTTGTTTCCTAGTACTACTATTTTATTACAAAGAAACTATTAAAACAGTTCTTCAAATACAAAGTTCACTGTTAAAGTAGCTTTTAAAGGTCCGTTTGAACTTGAAGTCTGTATATTTATGAAGATCAAGATTGAAATTGAGGGATGGTTCCTGTATGGATGCTACTTTCTTTTCCTTTTTCAATCGGTCCATAGTATTCCTATACGTATAAATAGTTTTTAACAAGAGAGTTCCAACAAAAAAGATCCAGATGAATTAAGTGTACTTAAAAAAGACTCTCAGCATTGTAATTTTAGGGTGTAGTGAAGTTCTTATGCAAACCAGCAGGAGTTAGGTGTGTTTGGTAAGAGAAAGGAGGCAAAAACATTGAAGGGTCGATTACATGTACACCTTTGCTAAGAGAATTGTGGGTTTCCTGGACAAAAAAATAAAGTCAACTTTAAAAACTCAATAGGCAATAGAAATATGCTTTTTTGATTCATTACTTACCTCGAAATGAGACTGAGTTATGTGTACTTCATATGTCCACATCTTACTCATGTTTGTCTGTAAAAACATTCAGCTGTCATCAATATATACTGAAGAAATTTTGTGTAATCAAAAATTTTCAAACTTGCAAACGTATCTAAAAAGCTGTACCATTTGATGCATCAGTAGAAGATGGGGGTTTTGTGGCACCAAATTTTCAGTTCTAACAGAACTCTCCTATGTTGATGACTGGCCTAGGTGTAGAAGCAAGTTGTTGCTACCATCACTCATTTTATCAGAAAGTGAAAAGTTGTTATCAATTTTTTTTGGCCGTTTTGGTTTGTTTGAAATTGGAAATGTAACATAGCATTCTTCCTGCAAATATATCAAAGCATTGAGTAATTTTTTATCCGAGCAGATTGTTAAAAATGGGATGTTCAAGGAGATGGAAATAAAACATAAATGATCCTAATTAACATGAATAAAACCTAGAGGGATAACGGTACGTAACAAGAGATTCATGAACTTATCTCACATTTAAATGTCTCATCTGTGTATTAGTACTTGTCAAACTCCTTTTCCTGTTCCGCTTTGATTTGTTTTCCACACAAGACTTAGAATCTATTTATGCGAGTGCATCCTTTCGTTTAATTCTTACAGGTCTTGCACTTTGCAGGGTTCGTTGGTTGTATTACCACTTTCTTCTTATGGAAATTCCAAGCTCTAGACCATTCAAATCAAAATCTCAAAACACAACGGAAAACAAGATCGTGGTAAGAAATACAAAAACAACCAATCAATGTCTAAATTCAAATCTCAAACTAATCCAAAACCAATAACAATCATCCAAACAAGCAATAGAGATATAAAACAATAACGATAAAAATAAATCATATACCGATTTATAGTGCTTCCACCAACGTCTTGTTGATGTATATCTACTTTGAGAGAGTGTCTTTATTAATATCAATGAGAAGAGTAATAGAGATTAATTATAATAATCAATATTTAAATAAAATGGATTCGTGGAGAAGAGAATTGAAGAAAACTAGGTTTGATAAACCCTATTTTAATGGAGGATAAACCTTGATCAAAAACCCTTGAAGCTCTCTTTGCATTGAATCATAAAAGTAGGTTGTGAACCATCCTTGACAAATACCCAATTTGCCCCTTGAAGCCCTACAAGCAAAAACACAAATTCTGGGTCAGAAAACACAACACCAAACAAGCCATTTTGTAACACTTTTTTCCGTTCAATTAGTAACGGTTATTACCGTTATAAATTGCTCACAGATATTTCCGTTGCAAACATTTCTCACTGTTATTACCGTTAACAAATCTGGTATCTTCGTAAATAGTTGAAAGTAGTATGGATAGGATTGTAATTTTATCCTTTATTCTTACTTACCGCATTTCTGTCATACTTTACATTTCATCGTTTCAGTATTACTCTCTCTTCCATTCTAAGGTTATCACCTCTACACCTTGCCCCGCCACCGTATTATTTTCTCTTTGGTAATATTTCCTCTTCCATTGTAGGCTTATCGCCCCTTAGCCATACACTGCTTCTATATTATTTCATCTTCAGTATTATTTCCTCTTCCATTTCAGAGTTGTTGCCCCTCTGCCTTGCTCTGCTTCCTTCATTTTGTATAATTCGCTCGCAACTAATTAGATCAGATTAGTGAAGTAGTATCCCGTTTAATTTGATGAAGACAAAGGAAGACTAGGGCTTGTATTCTATCTCGCCAATCGATCGGATCCAAATGTATGAAATCAAAACTTTAATTTTAAGCGATTATAATCACTTTTAGTCTATAATTATATTTTTTTATTTAAATAGTAATCGTACATCCAATGTTAATTTGGATGCTTGTAGAGGGAAATTGTTAAACACGGGATACCTGTAGAGGAAAAATGCTAAGTATTCATGTATTTCTTTTTCTCCTTCTCGAATTAAAATTAATATTAGATATTCAATTCAAGTTAATTTCAGTTTGAAGTTTGATTTTGATTTAGTTTTTAGTTAATTATATTTTTCGATTGAAATCGATAACATTTTTGAATTCCAGCCTATGTGTTGGTTGTAGTATAATTCGAATTTATGGTTTTCGGTTAATTTGATACAAATTCATTGGTTACAGCAGTGTATTAAATTTTGGTGTACAAATGGTATCAGTATTTTTGTTTTTGTGCTTAAAATGTTGTTACTTAAAGTTGAATTTGTCCATGCAATTAATAGTGAATGTTATTTTTCTGGTTATATTTACTTCATGTAATTAAAAGACCGTTTAATCACCTTTCAATCTTGCCAAATTTGAATATAATTAAATGATCGCTATTATTTTGTTGTCATTTTCATGGATTATTCATTATTTAAATATATTAAGAAAAAGGTCTTCGTTAAGTTGATATACTCATAAAAGTAGCCATAGTTCCTATTTCATTTTTTTGCTTTTGGCAAGGTAATATATTTTAATATCTTATATTTTCTATCATATGCAATTATTACTTTTATACGCACAAAAATTGGTAACTATCTACTTGGTTAAACCTTGAAAAGTCAGGAGTCCCTCACATAACTTACAGTTTATTCATTGTTTTACTATTAAGGAAAACTCTTTAATATCACTTAGCTGCTATAATATGTTTTTCACTCAAGTAATATTTCATTTTCCTTGGGTGAAAGTTTTGAAAGAATTGTTAGGAGAAATCTATTGTAATTTATCTTTTTAGGAGCTTATTATTTGGTCTGCCATATTTCATGCCGAGGAATTCGCTTGAACATAGTATAATATCATGCACCTAATAGTATATTAGAGTTGTTCACTAATATATTTCACAAATGAGAGAATTAAAGTTTTAGGCAAATGAAGACAACGATGAGAATTAAGAAGATTATTATAAGAGATTATATATTATAAATTTACAATATATCTTAATATCAATGAATGATTATGGTCCCAAGCATTCAACCATGAGAATTAAGAAGGTCATTGTTTTTACCTTCATGTTGCATGACTTTTACATTTATTATTACTTTACTAACTTGTAAAGTATGAATTGACTTTATTGAATTAAGAAGGCCATTATTTATCTTTCACAAAAGAATGAATTGACTTTATTGAACCGGCTTGGTTCGTGAAAATGTTTGTGTTCGAAAAAATCGAGAAGTTATTTTCATTAAATAAATTTATGTAAAAGATATTATAGCATGTTTACACTTTTTTAATATATATATTTTGTATTTTTACTATATATGTTATAAATTAACTAATAGGAAAAAAAATTACTGTATTATTTTTGAATTATTATCATTTTTTTGTAAAAGCAACAAAATTGTTTCTCGCCTCTAGCAACCCAAAGGTCCAAACTGGCCCTGACTACAGTTAAAATATTAGTTTTCTAGTATAATTTGCATTTGAAACTATTATCCAAGAAGACAACCTTGTCTAATGATAATTTTATAGAAGTTTAGTGATTTTTCATATTTGTTAATCCTGAGATAAAAGTTTGTGTTGGTTTGAATCAGCCTAAAGTTGTACAACATGTTATATGCTAATTAGTTATGATCTAATTATTCTCCCAATTTGTTGTACTAATTTTTTTTGAAGTTTAGATTAGCTGCCAAGGAAATTGGAAAATAAATTTTAGTGGAAGATTTCTTTGTTCGTTTTCGTGTCTTGTCATAATTTTTCTGACCAAAATTATGACAGAATTAGCCGAGGTCTTTGTTTTTGGATTACTGTCCAAAGAATTAGTTGAGGTATTACGATTTGTTAGAACACGATTTTATGATATATGATGATGTTAGAATAGAAGCTGATTATTTATTTAAAAGCAGTAAGTGAACTTAACATTTAAATCATGTAGAATGAAAACATCAATAGGAATTGCTATTAGAAGTCAGATAGTTGTGACAACTGAACATTTGTATCATTTTCTTTGATAATAGTGTAAACTACTATGTAGTACTTTGCTAGTGCTTTTGGCAGCTTGGGCTATGTTTTCGTAAGTTGAAATAATCAAAAAGTATACATCACATGAATAATCATATAAATCAGCAATTATCTTAAATTTAAAGTGTGTTTTAGGAGACTTGATTGTGGCAACTTAAATGGATAGTTTGCTTTAAAAATTCAAGAAGCATTTTTTTTTCTTTGAGCTAGTTATAAAAATTGTAATATTGGTTTTGTAAGAGAATTCATTATGCGTTATGTGATTTCTTTGAGTTAGATTGTAGCCTATTTGATTTTGTGTGCAACTGTTGTTTATTTACAATCCTTTTCATCTCAAACAAAATATGCCACATTGTGTTTTATATCAAAGTGCAAAATAAAAATTATGTGTAGCTCTGGCAACTCATTATTTTTGTCATCCCTATATGTATGTACGGATCTAATGGTTAGTTGGTATTTCACTTTCCATTTGGTTACACCACATAATTTGTAAGGACATATTGGCCATACTTCTTTTTATAGCTCAACTGCTCTCTTTGTAGATTTTGTTCTCACTTATTATTTCTCGTTCAAATATGTTTTTACTGACAGAAACGAAAACTAAGTCAACAATTGGACTTTCTTGGGCACCAAAATTACCTTTCATGCTAACTGATGCGGAAAAGAGCTTAGAGAAAGGGAAAGATAAGTTTAATTCTATTTCAAAATCTAAAGATGAACTTATTGATGGATTATACGTCCCACCTAGGGATCCAAAAAAGTTCAATAAGATGATGAGGAAAAATATTAAAAACACGGCTGGTAAAAGTTGGTTAGTGGGTGTTGGCTGTCAATATTGTCATAGCATTTGCATCTTTTTGTCATCTGATGCAATTTATTACCTACACAGGTTTGACATGCCTGCTCCAACTATGACCCCTGAGTTGAAGAAGGATCTTGAAGTTCTTAAGGTATATAATCTAATTGTTTATATTTTAGTTCAATGAATGATGCTTATATACATGAAATCCCTTATACAAAGGGTTTGCATAAGGTAAATTCTGTACGGGGATAAACATTTTTTTGTCCAAAGCAAATAAAATGACCTACCAAAACAAGTTTAGTTGGTTTGATTCATGTAATAAAATGTACCACATGAAACACAATTAGGTATCATGTTGTTGAATCCATGTACAGTTGATGAAAAGAATCATTAACCAAAATCATGTTTCTACTATATATTTTTGAGAATAAAAGTCAAGCCAACCCAATCAAAATCATTAATCTCTTTATGAATTGCAAGATGTATTTGTTTTGTGAGTTCACATGCATTACACATGTATAGTAGGTCAATGAGTTCAGTGATATACGATATGAATTCTCCTCCATGTTACTTGGCAAGGCTTTACTCATTTCGTCATATCTGAACTATTAGAATTTGAATATTATGGTAGTTATAACATATGAATAATAGGTAAGTAAATATGTGAATCCTATGATGTTTGTAACAAACCAGATTCAACTAAATGAAAGGTTATAAAATGGAAAATTATTATATGGAAGTTAAGCAGATCTTACCTGCAATTTTTTAGTGTATTTTATAAGTTTCGTACAACCCATGTGACGAGTTTAGTACAACCTAAGTGATGTTTAGTTTAATATAATCAGTGTTAGTTACCTGATGTGAATAATCTTTTGGTTGCGTTAAGTTATAGTCATATTGAATTTAAGCTAGTTATACACATGCTAAGTTTTTGAACCATGGTAATCCAACACTATGCATATTTATAACGTATGCATAATCGCACATGTAAAAAACTCCATCTGCGATACACGAACACATTATCTTATGAGCTAGATTTTGACTTGTTATCTTTGTCTTTGTAGGTATAAATAAATGTTTTTGTAGTTGAAGAGAGATGAAACAATTCTGTACTCAACCTTTGGGCAGACACAAATTATACTAGAATATATTATGGTATGCTCTTCTAGAGTAGTTCTTTTATCATACACTACTTGTCACAGATTGATACAACATTTCACAGCTGTATTTATGAATGGCTGTATGCTCTTTCAGATGCAGCATGTCAGTCAAAATATACGAACGCTAAAGTCTCTCGCATAGGTTCCAGCATTAATCTTCTTGTACAAGGAAATCAAGAATTCAACATGTATACATTCTGAAACGTATGTGTTTGCTATTATTTGTCTTGAAATTCATTATAAATTTACCGTTTTAAATTTTATTCAACATCTGAATTTTGAATTTTGATTATATATGCATGTAATTCATTGCAATAGAACTTTGTTTCAGGAATACAATACAAATTTCCTAATGGTAATGGTTACAAATTTGATTGCAATAGAACTTTGATTCAGGAATATATTTGCATTTGTCACGGTTATATAAGTGTTAGAGTTTCCTTTTTGGTAATGGTTATAAATGTTAGAAACTATTGTTCTATCACGGTTATAAGTGTGATACTATCTAAATTTCCCACGGTTATAAGCGTTAGTAATAACCATTTTATCACGATTATAACCGTGAGTAAATACTGTTCTATCACGGTTATAAGTGTGATAATATCTAAATCTATAATGGTTATAAGCGTGAGAAATTACTATTTTTATCACGGTTATAACCGTGAGCAAAAGTGTGACTGAATTTGCCACGGTACCTATTTTCATGGTTATAACCGTAACAGATTAGTTTTGTCACGCTGATAATCGTAAGGAAATCGCCTTTCTGGTGTTGTGAAAATAAAATTGCAGCGGGTCAGACGTCTGTCAAAACCTCTCAGACATCTGCCGCTACTTTTGGGCTGTAGAATTCCTACCGATAAACATCTGATAGGTTCTCTCAAACATTTGCCAGAACTCACGCCAGCTGTCAGATGTCCGAGGATTCCTGTCAGATGTCTGACACAACTTTCAGCCTGTGCATCACCACGCTTCAAATCGCGATAATTTGAGCATCCGAGCTTCAATTCATCGGTCGTTTTCACCAATATTAAGCTATATTCGACCTCTTCAATTCACATATAGTGTCGTCAAAATTCAACACTCCACCTCGACACTATATCCATCTCCCACACCAAGAACCGATAGTGTCAAACTATCCCCAACTATATCTTCTACCTTACAAACTTGAATACCTTCCTAATAAGCTCCGATAAAACCATCATCCATTACACTCCATCAACGAGCTCTGACAAAGTCACCATCCACCAATGTAGTGCTAAAAGTACCCAAATCCAAAACCATCTTACCAAAAGGCAAAATTACTAAGGAGCGTTAACTAGCACTCAGCAAGGAGATAGAACAACAATTGTTATCCCATTTTTTGGACAAAACTGGAATATCAAAGTTGAGCGCGTCTCGACCACGATCGAGCTAAGAAGAAGCAACCAGCAAGCGTACATAAATCCGGAATTCCACTAAGATCTTAAGCTCATTCGGTGGTGCAAGTTGATCACATTCGGTGGTGCAAGTTATGTTCATTCGGCAATACAAGTTAATGTTCATTCGGCATTGAAGGGTAAATGTTCATTCGGCATTGAAGTACTACGTTCATTCGGCATAAAGGCTCGTTCGGCCACCGAACCACCTCAGCAACCCAATGCCGGACCAGCCTATAACCGGACCACCTACCCACCGAACTAAACTTCTTCAAGCCCGTTCGGCCTCCCCCATGCATGCCGAACCAAGGTCAACACTCCACATATCCACCGATCCAACTCCACTACCGAACCACCACATCAACACCGAACCATCACACAACCCATCTCCATACCGGTCCAACCTATGACCAGACCAACACCACTCCAAGCTCCATGCCGAATGAAGCTCCGCCGAACCAAAGTTGCCAGTCCAGATTTCGCCAGTCCGGATTTCGCCAGTCCAGATTGCTTCAGCCCAAGCCCACCAGCAGCTATAAACATCCAAGACCCCTACCCCCAGCCTCACTCTATAAATAGAGGGGCAGGGGTACAACAATGGGGGGACGAATTTTTGGAGACGAGTTTGAGAGCTCAAGCCTGGAAGGAACTCTCAAACAACTTTAGATACTTGTAATCAAAGCTTTGTACTTGTAATCTGAAGGAAAAAAGGAGAATAACATATAAAGTGGACGTAGGCACGTTCTTGCCGAACCACTATAAATCTGTGTGTCTTTTACAATTTAGTCCTTGCTTTTTACATATTTGCATAAATCACCCAAATCACTAAACACAACATAAAATCAACCAACTCATACGACTTTGGGTGTTTGCGGCCATTTTTCACGCAAACATTTTGGTGCTTTCACTGAGAAGAACCAGCTTCCGCTACACGGATAGAAGTTGAATTTGGAAATCTAAGAGTTCAGATCTAAGAGCTATGACGAGACAAACAAGTAGAAGGCAAAGGCCAGAGAGAAGTGAACACCAAGGAAGTCAAGAGGCCTCCTCAGGAGGGAATCAAGTGTCGATCTTCATCACTAGGGATGAGATGGAGGTCATGATGAGAAGACAGGAAGAGATGATACAGAACTTAATTCAACAAATTGGGCAAATTGGAGCACAAATCCAAGGAGCAACTAGAGTTCAGAACGGAGCAGAACCATCTGGCGCAGCACCAGAGCTAGGGGGCAACCCCCAAGCAGCAGACGACTATCAATCAGGCGTCGATCCCGCATGGGGGCACCACACTTGGAGCCAGTTAATCCAATCACAGAGAGTGAGATAGAGGCCTCTGAGCAACCAGGTAAGGAATGAACGCCCAGCCAGGGGGCAGGTAAAATTCCCTCATGAACACAGGGGCAGGTCGAAAACGATGAACAAGTCGCAAAACTCTCACTAGCACGGTTAAATCATTTACACATGCGAGCGATCGCGCACGATCCATAGGCATGCTCTGAATGACTATAGACCGCACCATAGTAAGAGTTTACACTTTGACATCCTCGTCTTGCTCCTGCTTTGACTTTGATTTGAACGTTCCTACTGTGGAACTCGTATGACTATTGCTTTAACATTTACAATTCCATGGAAAAATTATTTACTTGTATGCCCGTTGGATCGCGAACGGTCCACGAGCACCTATTGCATGGCAACGAACTGCCGAAGTCTTTGATTCGAAAAATTCCCCCAAACAATGACTCCAACGCTGATAATATTAAGTCCCCCCCGGGCACACACATTCGCCTCGAACGGCACCCGACTTTGAACAGTCACAATTCGCCTCGAACGGCACCCGACTTCGAACAGTCACAATTCGCCTCGAACGGCACCCGACTTCGAACAGTCACAATTCGCCTCGAACGGCACCCGATCGCGAACGGTCACAACTCGCCCCGAACGGCACAACTCGCCTCGAACGGCACAACTCACCTTACCTCAAATGGCTCGATCGCGAACGGTCGTCATTTGAGGTCCGCCACCTGATCACTGACTGTTACACCTTACCTCAAATGGCTTGATCGCGAACGGTCGTCATTTGAGGACCGCCACTTGACCGCACACTGTCGCACCTTACCTCGAATGACTTGATCACGAACGATCGTCATTTGAAGTTGGGCGCTTGACCTTGAACGGTCACATTTCACCACAGATGGCTCGATCCCAAACGATCGACGCGTGGACTTACAGACTCGACCGCGCACTGTCGCACTTTACCTCGAATGACTCGATCGCGAACGGTCGTCATTTGAAGTTAAGCGCTTGACCTTGAACGGTCCAGACTCGACCGCGCACTGTCGCACTTTACCTCGAATGACTCGATCGCGAACGGTCGTCATTTGAAGTTAAGCGCTTGACCTTGAACGGTCCTCACTCGACCGCGCACTGTCGCACTTTACCTCGAATGACTCGATCCCGAACGGTCGTCATTTGAAGTAAAGCGCTTGACCTTGAACGGTCACATTTCACTGCAGATGACTCGATCCCGAACAATCGACGCATGGATTTACGCGCTTGACCGCGCAGGGTCGCACTTTCCCTCGAATGACTTGATCACGAACGATCGTCATTTGAAGTTAGGCGCTTGACCATGAACGGCCGCGCTTCATCCCAAATAGCTCGATCCCGAACGGTCATCAGTTGGGGCCATATAAACTATCAAATTCTCTACAGGTTGATGACAGGATATGAACATCCGGCTCATGGCATTACAAAACACGCCTTCCTACCGCAAGGCATATTTTGGGGGGCAAAGTGTTATCCCATTTTTTGGACAAAACTGGAATATCAAAGTTGAGCGCGTCTCGACCACGATCGAGCTAAGAAGAAGCAACCAGCAAGCGTACATAAATCCGGAATTCCACTAAGATCTTAAGCTCATTCGGTGGTGCAAGTTGATCACATTCGGTGGTGCAAGTTATGTTCATTCGGCAATACAAGTTAATGTTCATTCGGCATTGAAGGGTAAATGTTCATTCGGCATTGAAGTACTACGTTCATTCGGCATAAAGGCTCGTTCGGCCACCGAACCACCTCAGCAACCCAATGCCGGACCAGCCTATAACCGGACCACCTACCCACCGAACTAAACTTCTTCAAGCCCGTTCGGCCTCCCCCATGCATGCCGAACCAAGGTCAACACTCCACATATCCACCGATCCAACTCCACTACCGAACCACCACATCAACACCGAACCATCACACAACCCATCTCCATACCGGTCCAACCTATGACCAGACCAACACCACTCCAAGCTCCATGCCGAATGAAGCTCCGCCGAACCAAAGTTGCCAGTCCAGATTTCGCCAGTCCGGATTTCGCCAGTCCAGATTGCTTCAGCCCAAGCCCACCAGCAGCTATAAACATCCAAGACCCCTACCCCCAGCCTCACTCTATAAATAGAGGGGCAGGGGTACAACAATGGGGGGACGAATTTTTGGAGACGAGTTTGAGAGCTCAAGCCTGGAAGGAACTCTCAAACAACTTTAGATACTTGTAATCAAAGCTTTGTACTTGTAATCTGAAGGAAAAAAGGAGAATAACATATAAAGTGGACGTAGGCACGTTCTTGCCGAACCACTATAAATCTGTGTGTCTTTTACAATTTAGTCCTTGCTTTTTACATATTTGCATAAATCACCCAAATCACTAAACACAACATAAAATCAACCAACTCATACGACTTTGGGTGTTTGCGGCCATTTTTCACGCAAACAACAATCTATCACCGATACTTTTCATCATCCATAACCAAGTTCCTCCCTCAATCGTGCCACCCCGTGGCACCTAGCACTTTAACAAGTGAATCAAGTTCGAGCATCCAACCGATAATGCCTTAGTGAACATATTTTCCATATTATCCTTTGTGTGCACTTTCCGAAGATATACTTGCTTATCTTCATCCATGACTACTAAAATAACTCTTTCACTTCAATATGCTTAGTTCATGAGCTAAACACCAAATTCTCCATCAAGTGAATAACATTTTGGTTATCTCATTGAACATGAATGCTATCTTGCTCAAATCCCAAGTCACACGATAATCACCTCATGTAAAGTGTCTCATTTGCCGCCTCCACCGCTGCTATCAACTCTGCCTCCATAGTGGATAAAGCAACTATGTTTGCAATCTCGATCTCCAGCTTATGGCTGTACCACTAAGTGTGAAGATATATCCAGAAGTTGACTTTCTCCGATTCCTATCACCGACTAAGTCTGAATCACAATAACTAACTAACTTCCAATTAAATTCCTCACTACGGCAAAAAACAAGGCCATGAGATGATGTACCTCTAAGGTATTTCAATATAAGCTTCACATCATCCCAATGTTATTTTCCCGGATTAGCTATATACCGACTAACCATCCCGACAGCATTTGTAATGTCACTCCTTGTATACACCATAACATACATTAAACTTTCAACCACACTAGCATATGGCACCTTTGCTATATAAGCCTTGCCTTTCTCCAAGATAGGTGATCCCTTACTTGAAAGCTTCATATGAAAAAGTAAAGGTGTATTTGACGCCTTCGCATTCTACATGCTAAACCGGCAAAGCACTTTCTCTATATACTCCTTTTGAGTCTATTTTAACTCAAATTACTTCGATCCATTTCTATTTTCATGCCCAATATCTTCTTTGCTTCTCCAAGATCCTTCATTTCGATTTTAAACTCAATTTTAACTTGTTGATTTCATTCTCATCTTTTAAAGCAATGAGCATGTCGTCCATATACAAGAGTAAATACACCCAACAATCATTTCCATCCTCTTAAAATATACACAAGCATCCTTAATGCTTCTATTAAAATCATTTTCAAACATAAAATGATCAAATCTCTTGTAACATTGCCTAGGTGATTGCTTCAAACCATATAGTGATTTCTTTAGCTTGCAAACTATTTGACCTTACCATCTACAAAAAAACCTTCCGGTTGCTCCATGTAGATGTCTTCATTCAAGTTACCATGCAAGAAGATGCTATTCACATCAAGTTGCTCCAACTCTTAGTCGTGAATAGAAACTATAGCAAGTAATATTCGGATTGAAGTATGGTGCACAACCGGTGCAAATATCTCATCATACTCGTTTCCCTTCCTTTGTGCAAACCCTTAGCCACTAATCTAGCTTTGTATTTTCCATCGCCCTTCACCTTGTATATCCATTTGCACCCAATAGCTCGATTTCCTTTAGAAAGTGGAACTAAATCCCAAGTTTGAGTCTTCATCAACGATTGCATCTCTTCTTCTATGGAACAAATCTGTCATGACCCGGGAATTTCGATCTCGAAATTTCCAGATAGTTATTGAAAAGAAGAAAGAGAAAGAAGAAGAAACAAAAAACTCAGAATCTCACATTCGCAGCGGATAAAATATAATAGCAATTAAAATAACAGTTTACAAAGAAGAACTGTATCAGTACATTTACCTTTTTACATCAGAGTTACAACAATATCCCATACAAACTGGATAGTTTAACAAGTTGTTCAGATAACAAAAATACTATATCAGAATCCACTCCATATACCCCTGCAATCTAGCTCTCCTCCTGAGCTCCAGAACCTCCTTACCTGAAAATCTGTAATACTCGGTCTGACCCGAGCATTACATCAAAGTAACACCCGGGTCAGGCTGGAAACCAGCGTGAGTAAACCTATCTAATAAGAAATACAACAAACAATAACCAATTTTTAATCCGGGGTAACTCATAACAATCTTACAAATACACAGGTTTGGTATAGACAAAACTTTATTTCACCCCTCAATTCCTAAATACCAAACTTAGATTTAATGGCCCAGTTCTCTTAAATCATTCCACTCCAGTATATAGATTTCACATACCAAAACTGAATAGAATTATTATAGATTACAAATCGAAGAGGTTTTCGAATTTAATACCATCTTACCCTCACTATTGAGGTCAAATCCAATTTAACCTTTAATCACAAGATGTCACTCTTTTTTTTTCCACAGCAATTTATCATTGACAGATAGTTTCATGATCACTGTTCAGGACAAAGTAACATCTCACAAACATTTCATATCACAAATATCAATCAATCATTCATAAGCAAGATTGATTAATTACTCATTCCTAAACTAATCAAATTAATTTCCTTAGTCACTTTTAAATCTTACTTACTTAACAATAATTAATTACAAACCACTAATTAATCATCCCTTAATTATTCTTTCTAATCACATTAATTTACCACATTTATTAATCAACCTTGATTAATCATATTCATTAATTACTTATTCTTAATTACTTACATTAATTAATTAACCACTTAATTAATTAATAGATCCTTTAATCAATTACACTGAATAATTAACACTTAATTACACCCACTAAGAAGTTATTTTTTTTATTACTTTCCATCAAATAATTACTCATTAATTAATTACATTCTGTAATTATCCATTAATTACTTCACTAAGTAATTACACTCCATTAATTACATTTAAGTAATTATACTTACCCATCATCCAGTAGTTTCTTTAATTTATTAAACTTAATTAATTCACTAAATTATTCGCCTTAACACAATTAATTACATAGAGTAATCCTTTCTTAATTACTTTATTTTGAATCAATTATTCAACTTAACTTAATTAACATGGGGTAATTACAAGTTAGATTTCCATTAAATTAACTAACCATTCTTGATTAGCCAATTTAATCCTTAATTGAAATCCTTAATTAATCCTTAATTACTTAATAATTAATTAGTTGTACTTACTAATTATCTTATTATAATCAGTAAATTAACCTTAATTACATCTCTTAATTAAGTTAAACAAATAAGGATTTAATTTAAAATAAACTTCTTAACTTAAATTATCAAACATTAATAAATCAACTATCACTCCAAATTGTTCAAAAATAATTAATTTTAAACTTAGCATATTAAACTTTAGAACTCTTGAGAATTTTAAAACATTTAAATTTCAACAACTAATCCTTATTCTTAAAACCTTTTGGAAGTAAATTTATTTTGGGTTTAGTTTTATCTTAAATCCAATTTTCTTTTTATTTTTAAAAATCTTGTTTTAAACCGCTAAAACTTATATCAGATCTTGGTTTTAAAAAAAAATCCTTTAAAACTTCACATTTTGATAAACCTGAACCCTGATTGAATAACACAAAAAAAAACCACATCAGGTCCCAAATTCTACTCGATAGGCAACGCGAGCCAGCCACAAAATTACTCGTGCCAATCCTTCTTCTACCCGAGTAATACCAACATCCTAACCTAACTTAAATGCACAGACAATATGGTGCACATGCACCCATCCACGGCGGAGCTCCGACCCCTCACCTCACCTCCGGCAAGTCACCCTTGCCCTCCTTTATCAACCACGACCACCAAATTCCCATACCAATCACGAAATCGAAAAAACATCGTGAACGAGCTCATAAAATACCACCGCGACCAAAATCCGCCGCGCCAAGACAAACCTGACCACCAGAAAACACGAGACTTCACCCAAAGCTTCGACAACATCATACACTCCTACTCTATCCGCTCGATGATGTTTCGATGCCTCAACGTGTCCAGAAATGCCATGCAAAGATTCGCGACCCAATTCAGAACAAAAACCCTACTTTTGCTCCGCCGCACCACCACGGCATTTCAGAAAATCAACGAATATTTTTCCCAACCTCCTCGTTCCATGAACCACCTCTGACATGAATCACGGGTCACAGATCAACTTAAATCGACGACAATCTACCGTTTACCCAAAACCAATTACCTCAACATAACTCACCAATTACAAGTCTAAAAATCCTAGTTTTGTTTTTAAAAATCCTAGAATTCGAAGTTGAATTCAATTATATGCTCAAAATCCAGTAATTTAATAATCAAATTTTGACACTGATTTATCCTTCTCTGAAGTATTTTATTTCTGAAATATATACAAAATAATTTTTCTTGAATAAAATTTTAAAATGATGTTCACCCACCCACCAACACTTTTATTTCAGGAATTAATGTCTATAAATCACTTGAGTAGAAGATTTAAAATTTTTGAATCAGTTTCAACTTGAAAAGTTTCAACAGAGGCATACTTAGCCCCTCTCAGACCTGATTACATAAAATAAAATAAAATCAAATCATTTTAACTTCATTCATAATCAAATTCATATCATGCTCAAAGGTTAAACAGATGCACCCTTAGTTAAATCAGATTTGTTTAAATCCTAAGCCTAACAGAGATTAGTTGCAGAGAATTTAAATTTTATCAATATTGTCATCTGTGAAACATAAACAGAGATGGTCAAATCAACATATCTGCATATTCACCTCATATATACCCATATTCAAATTTAAACAAACATGCATCCATATATTTAAACATGCAACACAAAATTTTCATCCAATATTTCCACATACATCATTTAAAACTGCTTAAGTTTATGTCTACTCACCTGCAAAGCAGAAGAACAGAGAAGCCTGTAACAAAAATCTAAAATTTGCTGCTTGATTTTATTTGTTTAGCTCTTGGATCTGAGTTGGATCTTTGTTTTTGAAACTGATCTCTTCCAGATTTGGGACAGTTTGATTTGCATTGTTTAGTTAATTACAGATCTTGGTTTTAGAGGAATTGTTTCTTCCTTTTATTTTATTTTATTTTATTTTTCTCTTTCCAGATTTTGTGTTTGGCTTAAGATTTGAACTTACCTTTTGAAGGAAAAAAAATGAAAGAAAGAGATTTGTAAACATATAGGCTGAAATGTTAAAAATAAAAATAGAAGAAAAACTAAATTAAATTTTGACACTTGTCTTATATACTCATATTTGTCATATAAGTATGCTTATCAATCTAACACATGTCTCTTTTAAGGTTAATTAGTTATTTAGTTAAAATTTAAATGTTAATCAAAGATTAATACAAGATCAAGCTTAATGAATTAGTTAATTAGTATATATACATATGTGTAGATAATTTAAAAAAAACAAAAACCAATTATACTTATAAATAAAAGTTTATACAAATATTTTAAAATATAAAATAATTTAAAATATATACTTTTGAATTTCAAAACTTTAAATTCAAATCTAAATCAAATTCTAAAATTTGATTTAGAAATCAAATTATACATATATACATATGTAACTATTTATTCAATTTAAAAATAACAATCCTATTCCTAAAAGAAAATCTATTTATATCTATATATAAACAATCATTAATATTTGTTTTGAAAACATCAATTTTTGCCAATTTAATTAATTATGCTAGAAAGTTTATCAAACCAATACTTATTCAGATATATACTTTCATTTCCAGAATTATTTAATTAACTTATCAATCAGTATTTCCATTGATTAATCTATAAATTACAAGTATTCAAAAATCTGGGTTATTACATTCCTTCCCCCTTTGAGTCTTTTCGTCCTCGAAAAAGGAACGAAGCCAGAATTTTATTAAATATTTTAAAACCAGTTAAAATATTCTTTGATCAAAACACCTTTAAATCTATATAATATTACAAAACAGTTTTTATAAAAATACTTTTTATAGCTCGATGTCTCAATAAGTCCATCCTCGTTCATACAGAAATTCGGTCATACGTTGATCAGACGTATGACTGAAAATCTACAAGTGCTTGGCAGACTCGTTTTCAACATCCAGTGAAAATACTTTTTGAAAATAATTTTTAATGAAAATATAGAAAAAAGTTTTTGAAAATAGAGGAAATATCTTTGGTGAGAATGCTCTGAAAATCATCACCCCCATCCATGGTCGCAGTTAACCCGATGGTTACGTTGCCATCCCGACAAAATCCATAGATAACTATGGGCCTCCACGCCCCTCGATTACACCATGGAACCCGCTACAGATCGCAGCTACAACTGGGGTTACGTAGCTATCACAGCAAAAACCCATATAACTGTAGGCATCAGCGCCCTCGAATTTCGCTGCCAAAAGAATGAAACTTCTCCACTCCATTTGACCTTAGATCGCAGTCTACCGACGTTGCGTTGCCTTCCCGGCAAAATCAAGTGTAGACCGTTGGCACTCATCCTCCACACGATTTTCGCTATGGTCCCCACGGTAGATCGCAGTGACATCCAGTTACACTGTCGTCACAGCAAAACCCAAATGTCCCTGTAGGCATCAGCGCCCTCGACTTTCGCTACCCAATAATCCTCAGGAACTAGTTTGTCCGGAATCCTCACAGGATCAACTTTAGAACCCCCCATGAGGCTCAAGGCAGCACCACCCAGTGGTATCCTGAGAAGTTCATTTCAAGGGAGCGCCTTTTTCCCCAGAGCCATTATAAAAACACTTTATACTATACATATATAGTATCTTTAAATCATACACCTAGTATGTCTCATACAAAGCTTCTTTACACAAAATCGATTATTCCAAAATCAATAATTCTCAAACTAGGCTTTCCAAATTTAATATTGATTTTACCCAAAAATCAAAAGTCTTTCCAAATCCATAGTTTCCCAAAACCTTTTTCCAAAATCCTCATATGATCCTTTATATGTAGAGATATATATAAAATCCTTGATAAAAATCTTTGGATCATTTTAAACTTGTATAAAATTCTTTTATACTTCAAACACCTCAAAATCCTTTCTTTCTGGAAATAGATTCATCAATGGGAGTTTTATTTTATAAAACAAAGATATTTAACTTTGTTTACTCAAAATCAAATATTCAAATTTGATTACTTTTTACAAGACCACTTACCATATCACTTTTTTTTTCATAAACAAAATTTCAACCATTGAAATATCCAATTTTCCACTTTACTTCTTCATATACTTCACAAACAATAACTTTTATTTCAAAATCCATTTCACATTTCTAACCCACAAATTCCCAGTATCAATTTTATTAATAACCGTACGATGTACACATATCATTCGTATGCTATACCAATCCGATTGCTTACTTGATCACACAATTTCACTTCTCAACTAGTATCGTCCACCCGACTTCCTAATGCGGACACAGATCTGGTTTCTTGATCAGAAACTGTCACTCTCCTTGCATAGTCATAACTATGATAGAGAATATCCAGAACCAATCAACAATCCGTATCCAGGTTCGCCGTCGAAAATCGAGTGAAAAATTCCAACTCGGATCGACATACTATCTCGAAATTCTGTGCTCGAATTTGGATCAAATCACTATGCGAATAGAATAACGTACGTACACCCTACGTATTTATCTTTATTGATTATCAGCCAAATCAATCCCATTTCTATTCATATTCACTTTGATTTTTATTCACTTACTCAATTGCTTCAATCCATTTGGATTATCACCTCTATTCTTATCTCGATTGGGTATTTAACCAATAACAGTTTGAACTCCGACCAGTTTATTATTAGAAAATAGCTTGAAAAATTTAAGAATAGATAAGTAGTTGAAAAATAGGTATTAGTTTGCAAAATAGCTTTAAAATAGTTAATTAATTGTAAAATAGTTGGAAAATAGCTAAATGTTTTCAGAACTTTTAGATAATTTCAAAATAGTTGTAAAATAGTAATTAATTTGTAACATAGTTGAAAAATAGTAATTAGTTTAGAAAACAGTTGAAAAATGGTTAAATAGCTCCAAAAATAATTATAAAACAAGTATAAAATAATTTAGCTTTAAGAAAGAACGGTTATATGTATGAAATAACTTGGAAAAATAAGTTTATATTAAAACCATTTATATTGAAAATAGTCCAGAGTCAAACTGTTCAATTTCCAATCTCCATTCTCAATAATTCATTTTAAATTATCTTTACTTATGTATTTCAAGGTTCAAATAAGAATTCAATACAATTTTATTTTAAAACTTTAAATTATTAATCAATTCTATCTTCCAAATTGAAGCCAGTTCTTAAACAATTTTAATTTACAAATTCAATTATTCAAATTTTCAGTTTAAAGTAATTTCATGTCCTTAATTTCAAATTTATCCAATTCAAATTTTCCATTTGAATTTTTAAATCATAATTCCAATTAATCCAAATCAAATTCAAATTTTGAAACCAGACCTTTGAAATTTCAGTTGGAATTAATTTCAAATTCCATTTCAAATAAAGAAGGTGGTTTATTAGATCATACCGCCACAAATATTTCATATATGGATAGACTGCACATTAGCAGTTCAACATTACATCCATTCATCATAATAAAAGCCTTACAAAGTCACAATTAAGATGTTTACACCATCACCTAGGTTTTAGAGTCCTAGCATTTTCTATCAGAATCCTTCTTATGGACTTCCTTCCAATGGGCAAAGCCTAAACATGCACTTTTCAACAGGATGTCCCCATTTATAGCATTTTCCACAAAAAGTTTCTACTCTCTCATCAATCTGGATGACCTCCATGCTTCCAACTGGATGTTCCACAAACTTAATCTTCTTCTTCTGTCTCTTGGGACAATTTCTCGCGATATGTCACAGCCCTTTACAATGGTAGCAAATGGTTGATTCGTTGACCGGTCCTATTGGTTTGCGCTTCACTTTCCTCACTTCAGGACAATGGTTAAGGAAATGTCCCTTCTTATGGCACTCAAAGCATAATATCTCGGAGCGAAAACGTTGGAACACATCCTTTAATTCCTTCCTTGTTTTACCACACTTAGCTGCGTAATGACCCTTATTGAACATCTATAGCAAGTGACATTATCATAAGGTTCTGGCCCATTTCTTTCCGATTTTCATACTCTTGAATTGCTATTTCCCGCTCCTTACGTGCAGCTGCTCTTCGTTCTCTGCACCTTGCCTTCCATTCTTCACTCTTAGCCATTTCTCTCAAATACTGAATTCTAGAGGGACTTCCTAACCTATAAATTAGACTTAATTAGAAAAATTAAACTCTTATATATCAATTTTCTTACCTAGATATACCTTAAGTTTTAAATCACCTTTGGTTTTAAATTCAAGTCCAATCTTCAAACAACCCATAGTTTGCAACAAGTCTTTTTTTATATTTAAATAATACTTATTTATTATTTTAGCACTTTGAAACAATTTTTCAAATTTATGGACCTAGATTTAAAATTCCACAATTTCGATATTTTCAATTTTATAAGTCATACTTTACTTAAATGTTGACTTCTTTAGAATATTCCATTTTATTTACCCATTTATACACATCTTATTATTAAACACACAACAATCACGTATGATCATAACCAAGATTGTCATATCTAAAACCATCCATTTCAAACTTATCTTTATTTAATTTCAGTTTGGTTGTATTATATTTCCTCTTAATTTAATTCTAATAATTTAACAGCCAATTTCCTTAATATTTATTAGAAAGATATATTGCTTTATATATCAAAATATAATCTTATAGAAAACCATTTAAAATCTTTATATAAGAAAATAACAAGTATGCTCTCTCATATATATATACACTCAACTCATTCTAGGGTTCCACTTACCCTATCCTCAATGAGTAATCCCACCAGAGCCAAGGTTCTCGCATAACCTTATGCTCTGATACCAAATGTCACGACCCGGGAATTTCGATCTCGAAATTTCCAGATAGTTATTGAAAAGAAGAAAGAGAAAGAAGAAGAAACAGAAAACTCAGAATCTCACATTCGCAGCGGGTAAAATATAATAGCAATTAAAATAACAGTTTACAAAGAAGAACTGTATCAGTACATCTACCTTTTTACATCAGAGTTACAACAATATCCCATACAAACTGGATAGTTTAACAACTTGTCCAGATAGCAAAAATACTATATCAGAATCCACTCCATACGCCCCTGCAATCTAGCTCTCCTCCTGAGCTCCAGAACGTCCTTACCTGAAAATCTGTAATACTCGGTCTGACCCGAGCATTACATCAAAGTAACACCCGGGTCAGGCTGGAAACCAGCATGAGTAAACCCATCTAATAAGAAATACACCAAACAATAACCAATTTTTAACCCGGGGTAACTCATAACAATCTTACAAATACACAGGTTTGGTATAGACAAAACTTTATTTCACCCCTCAATTCCTAAGTACCGAACTTAGATTTAATGGCCCAGTTCTCTTAAATCATTCCACTCCAGTATATAGATTTCACATACCAAAACTGAACAGAATTATTATAGATTACAAATCGAAGAGGTTTTCGAATTTAATACCATCTTAACCCTCACTATTTAGGTGAAATCCAATTTAACCTTTAATCACAAGATGTCACTCTTTTTTTTTCACAGCAATTTATCATTGACAGATAGTTTCATGATCACTGTTCAGGACAACGTAACATCTCACAAACATTTCGTATCAGAAATATCAATCAATCATTCATAAGCAAGATTGACTAATTACTCATTCCTAAACTAATCAAATTAATTTCCTTAATCACTTTTAAATCTTGCTTACTTAACAATAATTAATTACAAACCACTAATTAATCATCCCTTAATTATTCTTTCTAATCACATTAATTTACCACATTTATTAATCAACCTTGATTAATCATATTCAGTAATTACTTATTCTTAATTATTTACATTAATTAATTAACCACTTAATTAATTAATATATCCTTTAATTAATTACACTGAATAATTAACACTTAATTACTCCCACTAAAAAGTTATTTTTTTATTACTTTCCATCAAATAATTACTCATTAATTAATTACATTCTGTAATTATCCATTAATTACTTCACTAAGTAATTACACTCCATTAATTACATTTAAGTAATTATACTTACCCATCATCCAGTAGTTTCTTTAATTTATTAAACTTAATTAATTCACTAAATTATTCACCTTAACACAATTAATTACATAGAGTAATCCTTTCTTAATTACTTTATTTTGAATTAATTATTCAACTTAACTTAATTAACATGGGGTAATTACAAGTTAGATTGCCATTAAATTAACTAACCATTCTTGGTTAGCCAATTTAATCCTTAATTGAAATCCTTAATTAATCCTTAATTACTTGATAATTAATTAGTTGTACTTACTAATTATCTTATTATAATCAGTAAATTAACCTTAATTACATCTCTTAATTAAATTAAACAAATAAGGATTTAATTTAAAATAAACTTCTTAACTTAAATTATCAAACATTAATAAATCAACTATCACTCCAAATTGTTCAAAAATAATTAATTTTAAACTTAGCATATTAAACTTTAAAACTCTGGAGAATTTTAAAACATTTAAATTTCAACAACTAATCCTTATTCTTAAAACCTTTTGGAAGTAAATTTATTTTGGGTTTAGTTTTATCTTAAATCCAATTTCCTTTTTATTTTTAAAAATCTTGTTTTAAACTGCTACAACTTATATCAGATCTTGGTTTTAAAAAAAATCCTTTAAAACTTCACATTTTGATAAACCTGAACCCTGATTGAATAACACAAAAAAAACAACCACATCAGGTCCCAAATTCTACCCGATAGGCAACGCGAGCCAGCCACAAAATTACTCGTGCCAATCCTTCTTCTACCCGAGTAATACCAACATCCCAACCTAACTCAAGTGCACATACAATATGGTGCACATGCACCCATCCACGGCGGAGCTCCGGCCCCTCACCTCACCTCCGGCAAGTTACCCTTGCCCTCCTTTATCAACCACGACCACCAAATTCCCATACCAATCACGAAATCGAAAAAAAGGCATGAACGAGCTCATAAAAGTACCACCACGACCTAAATCCGCCGTGCCAAGACAAACCTGACCACCAGAAAACACGAGACTTCACCCAAAGTTTCGAGAACATCATACACTCCTACTTGATCCACTCGATGATGTTCCGATGCCTCAACGTGTCCAGAAATGCCACGCAAAGATTCGCGACCCAATTCAGAACAAAAACCCTACTTTTGCTCCACCGCACCACCACGGCATTCCAGAAAATCAACGAATATTTTTCCCAACCTCCTCGTTCCATGAACCACCTCTGACATGAACCACGGGTCACAGATCAACTTAAATCGACGACAATCTACCGTTTACCCAAAACCAATTACCTCAACATAACTCACCACGTACAAGTTTAAAAATCCTAGTTTTGTTTTTAAAAATCCTAGAATTCGAAGTTGAATTCAATTATATGCTCAAAATCCAGTAATTTAATAATCAAATTTTGACATTGATTTATCCTTCTCTGAAGTATTTTATTTTTGAAATATATAAAAAATAATTTTTCTTGAATAATATTTTAAAATGATGTTCACCCACCCACCAACACTTTTATTTCAGGAATTAATGTCTATAAATCACTTGAGTAGAAGATTTAAATTTTTTGAATCAGTTTCAACTTGAAAAGTTTCAACAGAGGCATACTTAGCCCCTCTCAGACCTGATTACATAAAATAAAATAAAATAAAATCATTTTAACTTCATTCATAATCAAATTCATATCATGCTCAAAGGTTAAACAGATGCACCCTTAGTTAAATCAGATTTGTTTAAATCCTAAGCCTAACAGAGATTAGTTGCAGAGAATTTAAATTTTATCAATATTGTCATCTGTGAAACATAAACAGAGATGGTCAAATCAACATATCTGCATATTCACCTCATATATACCCATATTCAAATTTAAACAAACATGCATCCATATATTTAAACATGCAACACAAAATTTTCATCCAATATTTCCACATACATCATTTAAAACTGCTTAAGTTTATGTCTACTCACCTGCAAAGCAGAAGAACAGAGAAGCCTGTAACAAAAATCTAAAATTTGCTGCTTGATTTTATTTGTTTAGCTCTTGGATCTGAGTTGGATCTTTGTTTTTGAAACTGATCTCTTCCAGATTTGGGACAGTTTGATTTGCATTGTTTAGTTAATTACAGATCTTGGTTTTAGAGGAATTGTTTCTTCCTTTTATTTTATTTTATTTTATTTTTCTCTTTCCAGATTTTGTGTTTGGCTTAAGATTTGAACTTACCTTTTGAAGGAAAAAAAATGAAAGAAAGAGATTTGTAAACATATAGGCTGAAATGTTAAAAATAAAAATAGAAGAAAAACTAAATTAAATTTTGACACTTGTCTTATATACTCATATTTGTCATATAAGTATGCTTATCAATCTAACACATGTCTCTTTTAAGGTTAATTAGTTATTTAGTTAAAATTTAAATGTTAATCAAAGATTAATACAAGATCAAGCTTAATGAATTAGTTAATTAGTATATATACATATGTGTAGATAATTTAAAAAAAACAAAAACCAATTATACTTATAAATAAAAGTTTATACAAATATTTTAAAATATAAAATAATTTAAAATATATACTTTTGAATTTCAAAACTTTAAATTCAAATCTAAATCAAATTCTAAAATTTGATTTAGAAATCAAATTATACATATATACATATGTAACTATTTATTCAATTTAAAAATAACAATCCTATTCCTAAAAGAAAATCTATTTATATCTATATATAAACAATCATTAATATTTGTTTTGAAAACATCAATTTTTGCCAATTTAATTAATTATGCTAGAAAGTTTATCAAACCAATACTTATTCAGATATATACTTTCATTTCCAGAATTATTTAATTAACTTATCAATCAGTATTTCCATTGATTAATCTATAAATTACAAGTATTCAAAAATCCAGGTTATTACAAAATCCATTTCGAACTATCACTCGAATCCATGACGTTATCAAGGTCCATCGGCACATCTTGGACTACATGAAGAGCATAGTCCAAATTATCACAAAATCTACGACAGTTCCAATCAACATACCTATCTAGTGGCCCTGTAGCACGTCGACCCACCAGAATAGCAATACCATCACCCAAACTCCTTTCGGCTCCACCTTGAACCGAATCCTCTCTAAAATAATGTAAATCACCAACACTGCTAGAGGAACCACATAGACTATGTGATGTTACATCAACCGCTTCCTCCTTACAAGGATATTCAACTACTCTACTCCTTGGACGAAAATGGGAATAACTTCCTTCTTCTTTGATTCACCACGAACCAAATCCGGAACATCGGATAAGCTCTCATTCTCCTTGAACAAAGCCGACTCATCAAAAGTAACATGATGAAAATTCACAACCTTCTTTGTTTATGTATTCCATATCTGATGGCCTTTTACTCCGTATGTATAGCCAAGCAAGTCCCCTTTACTCTCGGTTCAAGCTTATCATTTCCCGGATCATGCACATAAAGTGGACTACCAAGCACACGAAAATAACTCAAGTCAATGTTCTTTTCCTTCCACACTTCCTCAAAATTTTGTTACCAATAGCCGAGCATGGAATTCGATCAATAATATTCACCATGGTTGACAACTCTTCGGCCTAAAATCCTTAGACAAAATCCACTGTCAATCTCAAGCATTGAGCTTTCTCAAATAGAGTACGGTTCATCCTCTCTGCAACACCATTCGACTGAGGATCTTCCAGTGTAGTAAAATGCCTTCAAATACCATGATGCTTGCAAGACTCCAAGAACTCTCCGGAAACATACTATCTGTCATTGTTAGACCTTAGAACCATCAAAGACTTACCACTCTCATTCTTAACAAGAGCCTTCCATGCTTTAAACTTTTCAAATGCCTCCGACTTGACCTTCATTACATACACCCATACCTTTCGAGATAAAAGAAATATAATAGAGAACTCTTCCTAAAGAAGCTACCAATGTCAGTCTTCGAAAATTCGTGTGAACATACTCAAGAACTTCTCTCGAATTGTGTTTACTTTTACCGAATAAAACTTTTATTTGCCTTTCCATGATACACTCCTCGCCAAACTCAAGTTTGTTGAAACTTTCTCCATCAGTCATCTCCCTCTTTTGAAGAATATCCAAACTCCTCTCCGAGACATGGCCTGACCTCAAATGCCACAACCTAGTCGCATCCAAGTCAAAAGAACTATCAACACCTACAAAAGTTTCACCTTCAATAGTCATACCTTAAAGCAAATAAACACCATGAGTCCTAGCACATTTCATCACCACAAGTACACCCTTCAAATCCTGCAAATTCCTACTCTCTATAGTGATCTTACAACCTAAAGAATCCAATTGTCAGAAGGAAATAAGAGACTTCTGAAGTCCTGAAATATAACATCCATTAGTGAGAGTATGAATCACTCCGTCAAATGTTCAAATTTTCACGGAACCAATGCCCTTTGGCTTAAAAATAGAACCATTACACCTAATAATCGAATTTCCCTCTTTGTCAACATTAGAAGAAAAATAACTCCTATTCGGCATCATATGATATGACGCTATCGAATTGAGCACACATTCGCTACCCGGAACATCCGATGCTACCATCGTCAAAACATCTATGTCTTCATCATTAACTCCACTCTCCACCAGAATGAAGATGCTACTTCCTTCCTTGTCTTCTCCCTGTCTGGACACTCATTCTTCTAATGACCGGGTTTCTTACAAATAAAACACTTGCTATATCTTTCCTTTGACTTTCCTCCCCGACCGGGCTTTCTTGATTTAAAATGCCTCCGGTTCCCTTTCTTCTCATATCTCTTCATCTCTATAAATAAACCATAACCACTATTAGAACCACTACTTCCATCACCCAATTCCTTCATTTGATCGTATAACTCCTCACTAAGAAGACCCGTTTTGACATCATCAAGAGTCAAAGTATACCGATTATAAATCGAACTATTTGAAAAACTAGTATAATGGTTCGACAACGATCACAACAATATCATTGCCTTTTGCTCTTCCTTAATTAAAACTTTACTGCCTTCATCTTCATTAGAAAATCATCAAAGACATTCAAGTGCGCCTTTAGCGAAGTACCCTCCTTCATTTTTTAGATGAAGAACGTTCGCAACAAGATCAAACAATTAGTTATACAACTCCTCCAACTTGTCCCATATACCCTTAGCGGTAGTCTTACTACTAATTTCTAAGATCACATTCTCTTCCACAGTAAGTTAAAGTGTAGTGATTTCCCACACTTCCATTTTCACTCTCTCCACATTCGAGATTTCCATGGACAACAAATGTGTATTAAACACTAAATGATGCACTCAATTCTGCCTATAACCACTTTCATATTCCATTGCCACTTTTCAAAATCATTATCGCCATTCCACTTTTCTATAATCAATTGTGATCCTTAAGCCACGTATGACCCACGTACGTACGGCCCTACACTACTTGGACTAACCATTGAGGGACTATCCGAGGTATTATCCGATTTTGGCATTTCTGCAACCACGTAGCAACACCGATTCTCTGATAATGTTATGAAAATCCTGACTCGAGGCCACTCAAATCAAAACCGCAAAGCACATTGGAAAACGAGATCGTGGTAAGAAATGCAAAAACAACCTAGCAATATCTCAATCCAAATCTTAAAACAAACCCAAATCAATCATAATCACCTAAATAACAATAGAGAAACAAAGCAATAACGATAAAAATAAATCACATACCGATTTATAGTAGTTCCACTAATGTTTTTTTAATGTACATCCACATTGAGAGAGTGCCTGTATTAATATTAATGAAAAAAGTGCAAGAGATTGATTGCAATGATCAATATTCAAATAAAACAGATTTGTGGAGGAGAAAATTGAAGAATACTAGATTTTGATAAACTACATTTTAATGGAGGATAAGTCTTGATCAAGAACCCTTGATGTTCTCTTTGCTTTAAATCCTGAAAATAGATTATATAATGGACCATCCTTCCTTGAAAAATACTCAATTTGCCCTTTGAATCCCTACAAGCAAATACATATTTTCTAAGCTAGAAAAACAAAACTGCAGCACCTCAGACGTCTGTCAAAACCTCTCAGATGTCACTCGTAACTTTCGGGCTACAGAATTCCTATCGACAGATGTTTGACAGGTTTACTCAGACATATAATGGAAATTGTGGGTTACAGTAAAACTTCTATCAGAAATTTGAGGATTCTTACCAGACGCCTGACACAACTTTCAACTATGCATCACCCAGCTTCAAATCGCGATAACTTAAGCATCCGAGCTCCGATTCGCATGCTGTTTTCACCATTATCAAGCTATTCTCGACGTCTTCAATTCTCCATGTAGTGTAGCCATAATTCAACGTTTCTTTGGTGTTGACCTCATTTGAGCATTAGACATATGCATTACATTTGTTTAAATACAAGCCATTCTTATTATCTTCTATCCACTCCATCACCCGATCAAAACTGCCTTCCTCTTGTGCTGCTAAGTTTGCTAGTTTAGAGAATTCACTACACATCGTTTTATATCACGATTGTTCTATACTTACTTGTACAATATCGTGATTAAGTCGAATCCTTGTATGAGTCCTCACTACATCTTTCCTCCATCTATCTAAAGTATCTTTATTCAGAACATTCTTCACGTTATTTTTTTATTAACACAAGAAGTACATACATACAAAGTATACCTCAAATTCGAACCTATGACAACTACAACTCAGTTTTTAATTTTCGACATTGAATAAAACTTTAAATCGTATTAATTTTCTATAATCTTCATGATCCACGTCTTCAGATATATCAAACTCTATGCCCATGCAACTCTTTCTACTTTTAACTATATCATAATACATCTTAGCCGCTAATTCTAATTGAAATTCCATAAATTTAGTAAGGATGCAGACATTTTGAAATTGCTTCTCTATGTCATAAGTTGTTGCGCATCAAATAGTTTGTGAAAATGACTTGAAATCTACTTTGCACTCTATTTCTATTTTTGCTTTCAATGCATGATTGTATTGCTCTTCAAACTACATCAAAGTGGTTTTAGCATTAACATATCCATCGAAAAAAGCATTAATGCTTTCACTTCTTTGAGTGGTGGACATCCCCACCCAAAAATTTATTATCACAGTACATGGAACCTAATGATGTCTTTCCATATATAATTCTCTTTACCAAACGTTGTCATGCAATCCAAACTTGTCTATTATTTTTTCCAACTTTTCTCAAACACAACCGAGTCTTTTGAATCATATATTGCAAATCAAATTTAATTGAGTCATATTGATCACGGCTTCCAAAATTTGTAGGAAACTTCTTCATCACATGCCATAAACATAATCGATGTTTAGTATTAGGAAAAATGGTTTCTATAGCACTTTTCATAGCTCGGTCTTGGCCGGTTATTATTTCTTGAGGAGCAACATTAGACATGCATGCAAACCATGTTGTAAAAAGCTATATAAACATGTTTTTGTCTCATTTGAAATCAACCCATGCCCTAGCGAAATTGATTATCCATTAGGGATGGCAATGGGGCGGGTCTAGGGTCCAAACCCGGTCGACCCGCCCCTGTTTTGGCCCTTCTAGACCCGCCCCTTTGGGCCATTGGGGCGGGTAGACCCGTGACCCGTTCTTGAGTGTTCCGGGTCTAGGGTCGGGTCGGGGCTCGGTTTACCCGTCCCAACCCGACTCGAACTACTAACATCTCATGAAACTGCTTTATTACTATAATGATTTATTAATCTTCTTAGATATAAGTGATTCTAGCATGGATATTAAAATGTTCCAATAAATAATCTATATAAAAAATTAGAGTATTAAGTTGCGTCATTGATAGTTATACAATAACATATGTATATATTTTCTGAATTGTTATTGTACACATAATTACTAACTTTCCTTAGACACGTTGTTATTTGTATTTCATGTATTATTTGGTGATAACGAGTATAAACAAATAAATACATGTAAGTTGATACACAATTTTGAATCAATACATAAGACTCATCGGGTCTTGGGGCGGGCCCGGTCTACCCTGACGGGTCCCGAGTACGGGGAAAAATTCCAGACCCACACCGGGTATACGGGGCGGGTCTGGGGCGAGGTCTAAATAATCTAGGACGAGTATGGGGCACTAAAAACCCACCCCAACCCGCCCCATTGCGATTCCTATTATCCATGATGGTTAACCCCAACAAATGGAGCAGACGACATATCATACTTATTTGTTAAGTATGTTATATCAAATGTTACTACATCACCAAATTCTTTATATGCCTCTCTACTACGTTCGTTTGCCTAAAAACATTTTTAAGTTATCCATCATCAATAAGTCCATGCTAAAGAAGAAATTAGAATATTGCGCTTACATTTGCAAAAAATATTTTTAAATTGCAATAGCAGCTTCTTCTCTAAGACGTAATTGCCTCGCCATATCAAGATAGTTTCTGCAATCCTTTTCTATGAAGGACAAGTTATCATGTCCATCGACCTCTACTACTAGCGCATTGGAACTTTTATTAGGTCAAATTCTAGCAATATCACAAACTTCGAGTTGTCTTTTCACATAGTCATCAATCTGTCGATAACATCTAAAAAATCGAGCTTTTTCGGACTTAGGTCATGGTTGTGATCAAGGAATAAACTATTAATACACCATTTTCCATCTTGATCAAAACTAGAAGTGAGTTTTACCTTGCAATCTATTCCCTTTATTGCGTGAGGTAGCAATGTATTTCCAGTTCCAGAATTAGGCTTCTCGAATCGACCACAGACAAATGTCACATATCTCAAGTATCCATCTTCATCTCTTTTACTCAACCTTTTTCTTGCTAGAAATACCACATATTTTGCATAAATTTTAAAAAATTAGATAAATGTTCAATGGTATCAAATGCTATACCAACTTTAGGTTTAATAACTTCCTTTTCAGTTTCAATTACTTTCTCATTTACCATCTCGACATTAACTAAGTTCTTAGATAACCCCTTATTTGAACCATATCTAATAAACATATCATGATCACGGTTTGTTACTCTACAACAAAATTTGATAAATTATCATTCAATTATAAGAATGATGATACAGTAAATAATGAGTCACGTAAACAATTTAATGATGGCAGCTATTCATATATTAATATAATAAATGAAAATGGAATAGTGAACATTCTTTTAAAGTTTCTACATTCAAGTATTTGTGTTTTATCGCATAACGTACTTCGTGTTTTTTTTTATCATTCATCGTTGCTCAAAGCCATTTCCATTATGCACTGATTATTTTGATAATAGAGAATTAATACTATGAATTTCATCATATGTGTGTAAAGACAAATATCTATGGATAATGAAGCAGAAGTTTTTTTTGGATTCTATTCATCTTTAAAGCATGAATAGTTTGATTAAATTAGTAGATAAATGATTTATATGATATTCCTATTTGTTTATTTAGGAAAACTTACAGCCTGAGATGGTGAATAAAAAAATGAATTTAGTATAAAAGGGGATGAGAAGAATTGTTACCATTGTGTGCCAAATGAGGCAGAGACATGTTCAACGAGTTTGGATTGAGAAACCAGTATTATTAAAATCAATGTTTGCAAATGGGTGGAAGAAAGAAGATAAAAATACTTGGTGAACAGAAGAGGATGATTATTCGAAACGAAGAAAGAACATGGTCGAAGGAACTAGGGGGAAAATAATCCATGTAAACCAGAGTAAAAAACCGGCTATTCACCCAGTTGATATAGCATTATTATATATCTTATTAGTGGACCTCTCTTAATATTTTCCTATTTTCCCATAATTTTAGAATAAAAAAACTCCACTCTCATTAATTCACTCAACCTTAGGCATCCTTCGTTTGATGAACTCTCTACCCAAGTTTGAATTCCAATAAGCATACTCTATATGATATATTTCTGAATCACACAACTCTCATCGATATCCTCTATTTCATGCAAAACAATGTTGGAATCATGCCATCCTCATTGTATCAAACATATTTAGAATTATAAAGTTCAATAGTACACATTTATTTCTTCCCTTTGGACTGCTTCTTGTTTTAAAATTTCTATCAAACCCGAATATAAATCCTACAATAACTATTGTAGTTTTAATAAATTAATGGATCTCTCTTGATAGTTTCCTATTTTCTCATAATTTTAGAATAAAAGTACTTCACTATCATTAATTCACTCAATCTTAAACATCCTTCATTTGATGATCCCTTAACCCAAGTTCGAATCCTAATAAGCACATTATATATAGTATATTTCCGAATCACTCAACTTCATCGATATCCTCCATTTCAAGCAAAACTAATGTTAAAATCTACCATTCTTATTATATCAAACATATTTTATAATTATAAAGTTCAATGATACAACTTTACTTCTTTATTTAGGCATCCTTTTGTTTTATAATTTCTACCGAAACCTGAATATAAATCTTATAATAATTATTGTTGTTTTAATAAATAGCATGATCCCTTTTAGCATTTAGTGGTTCTATTTTAAAAAATTACAAACACTATTGATAAAAATAAGTACCTTTATTTATTGCCTTTAAAAACGCATACAAATATTATTAGTGTATCTATCTATATAATTTTTATATTTTCTTAAAATTTTAGGATTAGAATACTTTACTCTCATTTATTCACTCAGTTTAAGCATCTTTCATTTGATGAGCCCTCCACCTAAGTTTGAATACCAATAAGCTCATTTCATATAATATATTTCTAAATCACTCAACTCTCATTGACGTTCTCTATTTCAAGCAATACCAATGTTGGAATTATACCATCCTCATTATATCAAATATATTTGAGAATTATAAAGTTCATCGGTCAACTTTACTTCTTTCATTTACGTTTCTTCTTGCTTTACAATTTCTATCAAACCCAAATTCAAATCATACAATAATTATTGTAGTTTCAATACGTACGCATGATCCATTTTAGCGTTTTGTGGTTTTATATTAAGAAATTTACAAACATTATTGATTAAAAATAAGTACCTTCAAAAATGTTTAATATAATTAATAAGAATGGAAAAAACCAACTACAACATAAAAGGTAATAAATATCAATAAAATGCAGCAATTAATGAATCTTATATTTTCCAGTTTAAGAGTTGTTGTTTTCATTTTGATGGAAATAGACTGTTAAAATGATTATTGGATGTTTATATAAAAATTGGTTTTACATTTGTTTGTTTAGGCTTTATTTTATTACTATGTTATCTTTGGAAAGTATAGGTTCGACAAAAATTTTTGAAAACAAAGTTGAAGTTACGTATATTAGTTGTTTGGCATTAGAAATTTTTATATATTAAAACCGTTAGATACTGACTTTTATTTTAGTATAAAACAATTAAGTGGTTATAATATCGGTAAAGATGGGATTTTAAAATTTATTTATTATATTAATAGTGTTATATATTAACTTTTGTTTAAGTATAAATTAATTAAGTAGTTTGAATTATGTTGGCGAAAACGGAATTATACAAGGGATTCTATTAATTATTGTAAAAATATTTGGCTATTTCTATTTGAAGCCAAAATGTTACTGAGTAGCCTCCACAAAAATGAAAAAACTGTTATACCCATGTTTTTGTCGAGTATAACCATCTTACCACTGAAATTTCCCTTAATATCCTTCCCTAGTAGAAATATAATTCATACAAAATTCCACCATAGAAAAAAAAACACCCCAATAAAAGCAAGCAATAACATAAAATTCAAATTTTACCTCTTCTACAAACCATGGATTTTTAAATTAAAAAAAATCAAAATAGCATGAAATTCAAGTTTATCTTTTCTGATTTCATTAGAATTGTATTATCATATCACAATCCATTAATTCAAGCATAAGATTTGCAAATTTACCTAAAATTAAATTTATGGTTTGCTTGATAAAAGGAATAGAAGATGGAAAATACAATGAGAGGTAAAAATATGGGTGAATGACATAAGAGCAATTTTGTCCTTAGATTTTTCTAAAATTTAAGAAGGCTACATAGCAATATCATATGCTCAAATAGCATTAACCAAATCTTATTATTGCAAGTTGAAAGAGATGAATATGTCTCAAAATTATATGTTCCATAACTTTGATTAATTTGTATTGATTATCAATACATAATGTGATTTTTTCCTTTCATTTCATTTTTTTAAAGATGGGTAGGGTTTAATTATCCCTTATCATATTTTATTCAATATCTAATAAAGGTGTAAGGCACATATGTCTTAACTCTCAACAGCTACATCAGAGAAATTCTCATTTCAAAACACATGATAAGCTTACACCTCCAACTTTCTGCACAAATCCAAACTTCCCATATAACATTTCAACTCAGAACCCATGTCTTTCAATAAGGCATTATGCATATGTAATCACTTAAAATATCGCAACCGAAGCATTTACATCAAACCATTAGTTAAAACTTGTAATCTATAGAAAAATCCCTCAAAATGGGTTGTCGTAAACATAAAAATGCTAATATAATTTAAGGTTTGCAAGGTTTGCAACTAGCCAATGCTCCCCTTACACACGAACAACATCAGGATTATGGAAGGAACACAAAAACATCGACGGACTATCAGAAATGCAACTTTTGTGCATATATCTCCAATGAACTCGTGGAAGACACAAATGTTGACAAATATTTTTTTTAAAACTCATGATTGAAGTTAAAAAATGGTACGGTCAAAGTAATTTCAATTTATAACATGTTGTAGGCTCTAAGTGTTATTATGGTCATATTATTTGAAGGAGGTTTAAGAACTTCTACAACGCAACACCTTAAAATACATATGTTATCATATAATGTTCATATCTCATATCTAGAACGAGAAATGCAACTTGAGATCAATCTTTATAATCAAAACAATAAAACAAAAGTATATCATATGTTCAATGTCAAAGTGTAAATATTCTATGCTAATTTCGTGCTACATTCTCAATGTGACAAACTGATTATATACCATGATTTTTGACATATTTTGTAGAGTTTTCTTTAAACCTCCATTGTAATTATCATAATGACATTAAATTGCTTTTATACACAGTTTTTACGTGGCATGTGTGTAGCACTTGTTCACACTTGTTATATATAATGCAAACCAATTTATATAAGTCTTTATCAAGATTGGGTTGCATTATACATAGGGCAAGCCAATCGTTGTAGTTATTTGCCAGGATTGGACTGCATTATATATAGTGCAATCCAACTTGTATAGTTCTTTATCAAGATTGAATTGCATTACATATAGTGCAATCCATGTTTTATTAGGATTAATTGCACCACATCTAGTGCATACCAACTTTTATAGTTCTTTTACCACGATTGATTTGAATTATATATGGTGCAGGCTAATTTTTTCAATTCCCTTATTAGAATTAACTTTCATTATAAATAATGCAAGCCGATTTAATGGTTTATACTAAAATCTGCTTTATATGGGTCTTTTTGGAATCATCTTGCATTTGATTATAATGCAACCTAATTTTTATAGTAATTTATTTATATTTATAGAATTTTTGTATCGAGCATGATAATTTCAATGATAGCTTGCACTCTATATAATACTATTGAACATGTTGTTATGATAAAATTAAATTTGGCCATATTTTTATAAAATTCCCATTTATCTTATTCTTACTTGTTTACTTGAGATAATATATATAATGAAAAATAATCAATTTTATGGTATTTTAGTAATTTTCGAGTGATAAGGACCTAAGTCACCCTTTGTAAAGTATGGAGCCGTTTAATTTATCAACTTTTTTCACAAGGTCCAAAAACATAAGTCCTCTTTTCTTAAATATTTAATATATTGATTAAACTCTAAAAATACAAGCATAAATCCCAATTTCCTCAAATTTAATCTTGAAATTCAAATATGAGTATTATTTTGAATTAGAATCATAAGAGATAAAAAATTCACCTTTTCATATGAAAAAGTTAGAATTTACCATAAGTTTGTTTTTAAAAGGATGGAATGTTCTTTCCATGCAGTAAAATCCTTAGGTTTTCATTTTAACATCGTCGATTGAGTATTGGAAACATATTTTAACTACATATAGGTTTCCTAATATTCTTTTTTGGCCACATAGTTAGTCACTGGGTTTTTAATTGCAGAACAAATGTGTGTTTGGAAATTTTGTTTATTTTTCTTATCCATCATATTTGTGGATTATTGGGATGAGGAATTGACGATTATCTAGTACATAATATTTTTTTTTCTAATTTTGTAGAGGGCAATGTTGATGTAAGGGAAAGGAAATTTTTAGGAAGCGATTGTAGATATTTTTTTTATAACTATGGATCATTGGTTAAAGTAGCAAGTTGTAAGGCATTCTAGATTGAGATTTTAAAATTTTTCGGTTCGAACCCTCAAAACATTGAAATGAGTTCTCTTCTTGAATAATGTACCATAATTATTCAAGGAAATTGTTGTAACGGATAGTTCGGTCTTTTGATTGGTTTGGAATGTGTAACACTCAACACATGTTAATTTGATACATGAAAACTAACATATGGTTTGTAATTGAGTTTGCTCCAATGTAAACATAATGAATGTTAACCAATGGGATCCGTTTAATCGCTCCTTTTTCATATACTTACTACATCATCTCTTTGAATTTTGTTGACGAATTACATTATTAACCCTAAAAGTATAAGAAAAGTGGATTTGGCTAACTAAAGTAATCCTAGGCTAAGTTGCTAGGATGGAATATGCACCATATTGAACCCATAAGAGTTTTATGCATGTTCAATATCAAAGCTAAAGCCATGTCGCATGTCGCATGAGAGTCAATAGTTCAAATCATGTATAGCAATCAACTCAAGATTATGAGTGTCTTTCGAATTCGAAGCATGTTATGATGTAAGAATTACAAATTCTTTGGAACTCGAAAGCAAGCCGTAATTCAAGTAATCTTGTTCTTATTTCAAATAATGTTGAATGTACAATATCTTATGTGGAATAGTTCAAGTGCTACAATCAACTCTAAATCCCTAAATCAATTTACGGTTACAAGATTTAAATTGTAAGAAAAGAGACAAGAACGATCTGCCCCTTCTACATTACCCTATGTCTGTATTTATATGGGTTGAGGGATGCGATATTGTTACCACGTGTCCATGCGACATGCTTGGCTTCTTACATCGATATTGATGTGCTAGCACTTTGCATCTATATCGCCATAATAGTCTTCATTCGTGATACCCTTTATCAGCATTCCTTGAAGGTTGATGGAGCGCAGTATCACTAAAACGTAACATTGATAATTGGCATCATTAATAACCGTTAACATTTGCAATGAGAAGTATTGATTTGAGTCAGCATTGACAAGAACCGACATGATGTAGAAGTGATGTTGATAGGAATCAGTACCAATGTAGGTGTGGTGTTGATAAGAGCCGGCATTGGTTTCGGGCGGAATTGATAACATGCAACATGGATCACAAGCGGCATTGATAACAAGCGGAATTGATGAAAAATGACATTTATAATAGGCATCATTGATGATAGACGACATTGATGATAAACGATAGTAACAAAAGATGGCATTGATAATAGGCGGCATTGATGATAAACGACATTAATAAGAGACGACATTGGTGACAAACGATATTGATTCTCCTAATTTCATTGGTGACATTGGAGAGATGCGGTATTAATCCAGAGCGGCGTTGATTCTTCTGGTTTCATGAAGTAAATGCTTCATTGATAGAATGTGTCTTCAATATCAAGTGGCATCAATGTTGCTATAACATTGATGGCTTACGACATAAGATCATTTGGCATCACTCATTCAATTTTATGTGCGATATGCGGCATTGACGAGATCATGACTGTATCACCATGCCACATTCCTTTGGGATTGATAATGGTAATGACAATTACCTACCTAGTATGAAGGAAGCTTTGAATTTTCAGGTCAATATTTTTAGCATGGACTTTTTACCACCTATTAGAATTCAATTTGGAATTTGACCATTTATTTGAATCATATCCAATGACCTTTGCTTGCTTGCTTTCTTCTTCTTATAATACTGACGCTCCTCTTGCACTCCTCTTCCATTTGTAACTAGAAGCTTAAGAAAACAAAATTAAATCCCTCAAATTTCCAAAAATCTCAGTCTTTAGGTATTAATGCCGAAATTAAGGTACGAATCTTATAGATTAAATTGGCGATCTTAATTCAAGCTTTTATTTGATTAACCACTAGGTTTTAATTTTAGGGATTTTGAATTCAAATTGATGCTTAGGTTTTGATATTAGATCAGGGTAGTTAATTTTCACATTTTCCATTAAATCAATGATTAGTTATGCTTATTAATTGAATTAGCAACAAATTTCTTTGTTGCGTAAATGATTTACTTGATGAATCAATATTGGGCAACATCGATTTAGAAACCTAGGTATTTTAGCGAGTAATTATTAGACCCGTTACCTGACATCGCTTATCTTAATTTTCAAAATTGGTACTTTATAGCGTTACTTAGTAGTTGAAAATTGTTATAATGAGATATACTCATGTTTTCATAGATATCATATAATATTCATGCTGCATGTTCTATATCGCGCTTTATTAGTGTCGCATTGTCTTCATAATGCACTGATCACATATTATAGGTCATATTGACTCTATGCCGCATTTAACCAATGCTACATTAGCTTTATACCGCATTATTTCTACGATCTATTTAATTAACACAACATAAATTTTATGCTGCATGGGTTCTATATCATATTTTATTAATGCTATTCATACTACACTTTGTCAATGTCGCATACATTTTGTAACACAATTATTATAACAAAATGGGTTATTTATATTCTACAAAAATAAAATTTTTATTTATATAAAATATTTTGGCATTACTTAGTGATATTGGCTAATTCTTATTTCGATATTGAGTATTATTGCGACATTGCGTTATAACTTTCAATAGCGCTACTGATATGACATTCGATATAAATTCACTGATTTAATTAAGACACTTAAGGTATATTTAGGATGATAAAATTTTATAACATTATAAATTTACTTTCTTATTATAACTTTAATATTTCATTCATATACTTTTTTTTGACCAAAAGCTTAAGTACTTATTGAAGTTAACATTGACTATCCAATAGTCATCGACTTACCATGTGTATTATGTTGGTTTCTTGTCCTCTATCATTTTAGTACTATGATTCTAGATATCATACGAATCAATTTATTACCCTTTGTTTTAGCATGTAAAAACTTATTATGATTATTTTAACTGTCATCTTTCTGATTTGGTGTAATATAACTTAGTAGACAAATGGAAGGCAAGAAACTAATCACAACAGCAGTAAAGAAGGCCACTAAGAGTTTAAAAGCTTCTCCTTCTACTGAGAAAGTGGATAATTTTCTTAAATAATCATTTATGATCACCTAAGAAGAGGTAATTCCATCCTTAAGAAATTTGGAATTGTAGGCATAGAATCTATTTCTATCGGCCTTTCCTGTAGAATCGATAATCCTTCAAAAAAGTTTTTCGCCTTCACTCCAATCCATATATGGCATTCACATATCTTCCTTTTCCAGGATTTATATTAAGATTCCTCAAATGCCTGAATATTGCTCCAATTTATTTATCTCCAAACTCACACACTTACTTAACTTACTTGGAGCAGCTTGCCAAGGAGGCCAAGCTTTCCTCCTTAAATGCTGAAGCTCTTTGTGACGACCTAGAATTTTATCATTTAATTCATGAATATTTAATTTATTTAAACTCAGTGAGCAGCTAGCTAACCTACTGTATCACGTTCATCCCGAAGAGTTTGATCCCCATGCTATCAGCAAAATCAAGGACCGGGTACTCAATTCTTCTACATAAAAGCTACCCTGGGATTAGGGATCTTTTCTCTTGCGGGTATGTTTTATTTTTGGCTCCTAAATTGTTAAGCCCTACCGATAGTGAAATTATTCAATCCTTGACTATGGCATCTAAGAGTAGGGTTGATAGACTTATGCTTCTGACGAAAGTGAATCTCCGTCAATACTCGTTGATCCAAGATAAACATGTCATACTTGGAGAACCCCTAAAGATGAAAGGAAATGCTTAAGGGAAACTATCGTTGGTTACTAAAACTGTAATGTTTTCTCCATCTTTTCTCCAATCCAACTTGAGCCCACTGATAAATTTCAATATAGCTAATATTGAATTCCTAATGTTATCGATCTATTAACTTCTATTTTCATTTTAGGCTCGTCTACCCTTGTCTTTACTTCTAAAGAGGTAAGGGGTAAAGATGATATTCCTAAAATGAGGAAGAATAAGATAATGCTTCCGCTCTGCCTCAGTTGAGCAAACCCATTTCTATTAAGGAGACTATTACTAGAACCATTGAAGCATTGAAAGAAGAAGAAACAGGCAATGATGTTCTTATTGATATTCCGTCTCAAAGTGAAAGGACCAAACTTGTGGGTGACTTCACTCCTGTTACTGTGGACAAGGGAGGACATATAAACATAAATTCAAGCCCCGAAGCGGATTCATGTAAAGATCCAGAGCAACCAAAGCAGGCTCGGACTCCTGAGCCCCTTTGAAATATTACTTTTCTCTTCTCTCCAATAACCATTAATTGCATGTATGCTGATCTTCATTTGTTTCTGTCTCAAGATGATCCTCTTCCTTCAAGGGCTCAGACTCAGCCCTTTATGGTGAATTTTTATAAACTTGTTTGGTTGACTATTCAATCTTCTTCCATAACTTCTCTTGGATCATTACAACCTCCAACTTATTCCGATGATCACCTTTTCATCATTCTTAAACAGCTTATATCGGTATGTACTTTTGTTTACTTGGTTAATTCAACTTTATAGACCCCTTTCTGATTTAGACTTATTCTATATTCTAGATGGAAAAGCACATGTTTCTCCTCGAGAAGCTTCTTAAGGGCCTTCTAACGATGTGGCTAAGCTTCAAAGAAAAATCTCTACCCTTGATAATGGTATGATTGATGTCGTTGTGGCTTGCATCTCACATTCCAACATACTAGGCTCTACAATCAAAACCATAAGGCATGCATTAGAGTTAGGATCCCAACAATGGCAAGGTAAGGGACTACCTTTCGATAATGCACCTCTAGAAAATGCATTAATGCTAACACAGAGCTGGCTGCCCCTTTAACATGACAGACCGGATTACCCACCCCCTTGACACTGAGGTCTTATACTACCATGGCGTTTACGCACAAACCAACTTTAAAAAGGGCATCTTGTAATGACCCGTAAATATATCATTTTAAATAAATGATCATTTAACTTTTTTGATATAACAATAATTTTGTAAATAATTATTTATATTAATTTATATGATTTTATATATAAATTATAAACATTTTAATTATTTAAGAATGATAAGAAATTTTATTTCCAAAATTTGTTTACAAAAATATGCATATTAATTTAAAAGAGAAAATATGACCAAAAATCAAAGTCGGGATTTGTAACGATACAACGTGTAGAAGTTGTGCAACGTTGTTGGATATGTTACGTACACATATACATGTACATGTGCATACATGAAAACATGCACATAAACATGCATATATAAATATAATTAAGTATAAAAATATAATATAGAATACATAAGATATTTAAATCTTTCTTATTCCATAAGCATACATAAGTCAACATATGCATACATGAGATGATGGAAGTGATGAGCACATGAGGGGGCACCTTTGCCGTGCATGATGGGGGAGGTGGTGATCATGGAGGTGCATGTGATGGTGATGTAAAAGGTGATGTGTGCATAGATATTTTTACTCTTTTTTTCCTATAAATACCCTACCATCTTCTCTTCATTTTCATTCATCTTCTTCTTCTTCATATTTTCTAAGCTTTGTCATCCATTTTAATAGCTTCCATCCTAAAAGAAATGATGCCAAAATTTGTTTCAATAAGAATTTAAATTATAATATATAGTTATATATACTTAAAGACCTCAAAACAATTCCGAAACTCCATTTTTTCCTTGTTCTTCACAACCACCACCCCCTTCATCATTAGGCCGAGCACCCCTTGCTCCACCCTAGGTCATGAGCCCAAAATCCATCTTAAGTCTTGGTCGAGGCATTTAGGAGCTAAAATCCGAAGAATAGTGAGCTTCAGAAACTGAGTAGTGGAGCTATAGCGAATTTCTAACTAATCGTTTAAAACTCAAGGTGAGAACTCCTAAACTATTATATTATATGTTGGATGATGGTATGATGTTTGCAAATGGATGTTTGATATGCTTTGATCATCAAATTTGGATATTTTCATACGAATATTGAATACATATGCAAGTCTCGGAAATATACATCGGTAAGCACAAAGAAGATCAGTTTCCTTGAATTAATAAAATGGTGTGTATGGAATGTTAAACCTCTTTAAAAATGGTTTAAAATAAGTTTGAAATGTTTTATAAACATTGAAAAGCATTTCAACTAAGTGAAAAGAAATGGAAAATTTAATTAAAAATAAGCGCGTCGCATAACGGCAGTTTGCGATTTCACGCTATAAAAGTCAAACAAGTGTAAAAATTGGAGTATAGCTTGGAATTCTTTGAGATAATAATTTTTAAAACTATTATTTCCATAGTTTTCCAACTTAGAAAGAAAATCGATATTTCGATAAGTAGATTTTGAAATATGAACACAACAAGATTTGGAAAAATCGTGGTTTTGCAGTTCGGAATCCAAAACTGGAATTCTTTGGAAATGATGTTTTAAATTTGTTTAAAAATATGGAATATCTTATAAATGTTTTTAAAGTGATTGAGTAGCCCAAAAGAATTTTCAAATAATAAAAAGTTGTTTTGATCAATATAGCTTAAAAGGCACTTTCCGTAGCACTTTTTCGTAGTACTTTTCTATAACTTTTGAAATATAGTTTTAAACTTAACAATTCTTTTTCAGTTATTTTATATTTTTTTTAAATGATTAATAAAGTGTTTTTAAAGATGATTTGAAGAATTTTTGGAATGATTAAAGACTTAGGTCGATCAAATAACTTGATCGTCATATGGGTGTCAAAGAGATAGTGTCTAAACTTGAGTTTGGAAAACCAGTTTCCTGCTCTCACTGGCTATCTGGACTATCCCGATGGAGGGGATAGTGAATTTGGTTTACTCGGACCAATATCTTTCTAAACAAAAATGAATCTATTTTGAATTTATTCTTAGTAAAAAGGAGTTTAGAAGTTATCAAGGGATTTTATAAGAGAGGTTTAATATCTCCGTATATACCGAAAATAATGTTTTAGAAATGAGTATCTCCAAAAGATATTTTGATAAATGAACTTAATTAATTAAAGAATGATTTCCCATTCAGTTGACCTCTATTGATGATTGGTTCGGAAAAGCCCGAGGTCAGATTCGAAAAATTCCTATCCGAAGACCACTTCGAATCAATTTACACATTCAAAGTGAAGACATAAAGAAAATTGAGGAAGATTGAATGTAGGGCTACTTGTCACCGACCCTCAAAGGAATTTTCCTATATCATATTATGTAGCAGTAGTTCTTTATTTAATATCTTTAATGCAAGGACTTCTCGCTACTAATCCTAGGGTAAATTCCCGACAGAGTGTGGTAGGAGAATGCCTTCGGTTTCATTTAGTCCCAGAACGAACTTGTATGGACGAATGTATGACGTTGCATTTCTAGTTACATAAGTGATCTCTATGAATGTATTATCTTCTTGGTGGTCTATTTGGTTTGGTATTGCTACCACACATGACTTTGAGAGTCATGATGATATTACCGAGGAACGTTTTTATCAGAATATTTTTGCTTCTCACTTTGGTTGGTTAGAAATAATTTTTCTGTGGACGTCCGGAAATCTGTTTCATGTAGCTTGGCAAGGAAATTTTGAGTATGGAGAAGGCAACTTATCTTAGCTTAATACCCTTTCCTGAGATGTATGAGCTCAGGAGTTATACGTTTATAGAGATCGGTTGTGTAACCATGGAATGTCAGTGTAGCATTCGAAGAAAGATGATGTGCTATGTGAATGGTAATCGTTATCTCAAGCCTCACATCCAAAATTGGCCGAAACATGGTAGATGCGGCAAAGCTACGTGGTTTGCAACCATTAGGCTATGATCATCCCTTCTAGATATATTTCTACCAACTATGACGTTAGAGTTTAAATTATTATGGTGTATGCTAAGAGACGTCTTGGATACATTATCGATCGGGGTGATGACATATTCGGTACTATCTAGGAAGAGTATGGACGATCTTGTGTTGGTATAGGACCATCAGTTGGGCCTCGGTACATTCCTCTAGAGATGTACTTCCAATAGGTAGTCCCTTCATCAGGTTATTTTTTTGGAAATCCATTCTCCAATAAGTGCCTACGATTTTGTTTGTAGAGCCTAGTATGCTGGAATATAATGATGGTAACAATTTTGACTAAGATTGATAAGTTTACTTGCAAATGTTTTCAAAGATATGTCATTAAAAATGGTATCAAGTATTTTTACGTAAGAATGTTTTGGTTATCATAAGGTAAAAAACCGTTCCATGTTTATGTGCGGTGTGGTCTTATGAGATATCATTTTGTTTTCGAACAATGTATTTTGAGTTCTCACACCCGTCCCATGACCGACCTAGAGTTTATTTTGTTTTCCCTTTAAACTTTAGGTCCTCAATTTTTTTGGGCAGCCAAATAGTCAGGATTTTGTTTGGTGTATTTTATGGAAGAGCATGCTGGAAGAGATTTTTGGAGCATGGAGCTGGAGTACCCAATGTGGATGTCTATCTATTTATTTTTATTTTTCTGCTATGTCTAAGTTAGTTAATACCGGCAAGTGTGGGAGCAGACAGTTATAACTATTCCCGGTTGGGTTGGTTTATACAAAAAAAATCTAATGTACCCTAGTGAGGGTGGTTACATGTACTATCTATCTATTTTAACTTAATGTGAGAATTTGTGTTTCTATTTTTTACTTTATCCCTGAAAGTACGCCTCCCTGGCACTTGGATTTACGGCACGTGAATACCGTGGATGTATTAGTGTCGATTTTCAAGAGTCGAAGAGACGGGTCTTCACATTTGGTATCAGAGCTGAAGGTTAAGCGAGAACCTTGGCTTCGGTGGGGTATAACTCGTTAGATATAGGGTTAGTAATACCCTAGAATGAGTTTAATCTTTGAGAGTGCACGTTTAGAATCCTTATCTAAGTAAAAGATTCACATTCCCCAAGATAATTTCGCATTTGTATTCTAAATTTATCTTACTAAATTTAGGTAGTAAGACATGAGTACTCGTAGAGGATGAAGACAGGGAAATATAGCAGCACCACAACAACGAACGATCGAGCTCCAACCACCGCTGTAGAAGAAATAGCTCCTGCACAACCCCTGGTTAATTTTTTCACCTTATGCAAGAATTTTACCAGCTTAGGGGGTAAACCATGCAAGGTTACAGAAGATATCATTGAAGTACAAGCTTGGATTAAATCATGCAAAAGGATCTTTAAGGCATTGAACATCAGTGATGAGCAAAAGAGGTTTTTGGCCTCATGGCGACTACAGGAAGGGGCTCTAGCTTGGTAGGAGTCCATTACCCTTAGCAAATCATAGGACAATTTCTCTTGGGGAAGGTTTAAGGAGGTCATGGAGGAGCAGTACATTCCAGCGTTCGAGAAATTTTGTCTTTATAAAAGCTTTATAGATCTGAAGCAGGGTAAAACGACTATTGAAGAGTATGTTAATAAGTTCAACGAATTATCTTGTTTTGGGCTAGGTCTAATTGACACGCCTTTAAAGAAAAATGAGAAGTTTATTTCCAGGATGAACGAGAAGTACTAGAGCAGGATGACTGCCCATGTTAAAGGATCGTTTATAGACTTGTTGGATATCTGATTTCATTACGAAACATTAGACAAGAAGAATCTCGTGGTAGTTCAGACCAACAACAACAATGCTAATAACTGGAAGAAGATAAAGTTTAATCAAAATGGGAAACAGCTAGGTCAAGACAAATCTGGAGGACGAGCCCAAGGTAATTATTTGAAAGATGCTATGTGTTATAATTGCCAATAAAAGGGCCACCTAGCGAATTATTGCAAGAAACCCAAGGTCCATAGGCTAATACCAAACTGCCATAATTGTCATCAACCGGGGCACATAATTAAGGATTGTTCGATTATGAGGAAGGGAGAGCAAGCCAGAGTCTATGCAATAAAGGATGAGCCTTCAACCTCTTAGGATGTAAGGAGCAAGGGAGTTTTGGAAGGTAATATTTTTATCAAAGATGTTTTAGTTAGAGTATTATTTGATGCAGGGGTTTCTTATATTTTCATTGCTAAGGAAACCGTAGAAGAATTAAAACTTGAACCTAAGTTAGTGGATAACCCTTTTTGCGTGACAAATCCTATAGGTGGTACTACTAACTTTTGTATGAATTGTGCAAAAGTCCAAATTTCCCACTCTTCCTATAAATTTTCTTTCGACCTATTTGTGTTGGATTTTATTGAATTTGAAATTTTGATTGATATGAATTGGTTGACTAAGTATAAAGTTGTTCTCGATTGCGTTGGTAGGACGATAACCCTATGGACCAATTTCAAAAAGTTTATAGAAATATCTTATGTAGATCTTAGTCCATGGAGCGAAAGTTTCCTATATGCATTAGACTAATCCCAAGAATGATTAGGAACCATACCCGTTAAAGAATTCCTAGACATCTTTGAAGAAGTAAAAAGTTCACTCGGGAAATCGAATTTCGTATTGATTTGATTTCTGATGCAAGGCTAATTAAACAACGGGACCAAAGGATGGCTCTGAAGGAGAAGGAGAAGTTAAATAACCAAACTCAAGAGCTATTAAAGAAAGGGTTGATGAGGCCGAGTCTTTCAAGTTCGGGACCGACAATAGTTTTTGTTGCCAAGTTGGATGGATCTCTAAGGTTATGCGTAGATTATCGAGATCAGAATAAACAAACGATTAAGAACAAGTATTCTCTACCTTGAATAGATTATTTGTTTGATCAGCTACATGGTGCTCGGGTATTCTTGAAAATGGATCTAGTTACATGATTCCATCAGTTGAGAGTCACTGAAGAATGCATCCATCTAACTGCATTTAAACGCCACTTTCTTCGAGTGGTTAGTTATTCCATTTGGACTAACAAATGCATCCGCTTATTTCGTAGACCTTATGAATAGAGTATTTAGAGATGCACTCAATAAATTTGTGTTAGTTTTTATTGATGATATCTTTATCTATTCTAAGACAGATGAAGAACACAAAAGGATCTAGAAATTATGTTGGAGATATTAAGAAATAATGTGCTTAAATCCAAATTCTCAAAATGCCATTTCTGTGATAAGATGGTAAGATTCCTTGGACATGTTGTGTCAAGGGATGGGATTTTAGTTGATCCTGTAAGGGTTGTGGCTGTTCTAAATTAGAAGCAACCACAAACTCATAAAGAAGATCGTAGCATCCTGGGTCTAGCAGCACCTAACAAAGTTGACAATGAAAGATGCTAAATTTATGTGGGCTCTTAAATGTGAAGTAGCATTCCAAGAACTCAAAAATGGGTTAACAACCGCTCTAGTCCTAGTAATTATTAATGGAAATAGTGGATTAACTGTTTATATCGATGCTTGTAGAGAAGGAGTTGGTGCAGTTCTGTTGCAAGAAGGGAAGGTGATTGCTTATGTGAGTAGACAACTGACGGTTCATGAGAACAATTATGCAACGCATGACTTAGGATTATTAGCCCTATGTTCGCATTAAAAATACAGAGGCACTATTTGCCGGGTTAGAAGTTTTCATAGTTTGTTTCAATTAAAACTTTGAATTGATCTTAGTAAATAGAATTCCCACTTTTACTTTGGTGAAAAGTTTGAGCTCTTTATGGATCATAAATCTTTCAAGTACTTTTCACTCAAAAATATTTAAACATGAGGCAACAACGTTGGTTGGAATTTCTCGCATCTTATGATCTAGATATTTTATACATACCCGGAAAATCCAACATAGTAGCTAATGCGTTGAGTAGGAAGAATGCTGTTATTTCTTGTTTCGTACTAACTCCAACTCTTCTGGAAAGAATAGCGGGTAAATAGAGAGAAGATGGATAGTTTGAAAAGTTCTTTAAGGTAATTGAAGAAGGTAGAAATTCAAGCTTTGAAGTGGATAAAAGTGGAGTATTAAAATTGATCGGGCTAATTTGCATCTTGGATATGGAAAATATTTGGCAGGAAATGTTTTTTTCTGGCAAGGCCAGCCGGTTTTATAGCGGACCGTCCACTTTTTATTACGAACGTAATAAAAACATGAAATACAGGAGTAAGGTAGGGGAACCTTAGCTAATATAAAAAAAGAAAATACAACACATGAGTGTGACAGACATATCACAGCTACAAATAACTATCTAGACTAGGACTCCTCAAAAGAAGGAGAAGTACCCTTATCGTCATCCACAGGGGAAGAGGAGTCGTTCCCCAGAATACCAATAAAGGGCCGAAAAAGGAGTGCAAGAGTAGGATCATAAATGTCAGCATCAAAAGTGTAAATAAAAGATTGATCCCAGGAAGAATCAGCAAGCATGACAGAATTTAACTCAGCATACGAACCATCCAAATCAAGAATCAAGGAATCACCAGATGGTCGATAATAAAGGCAGCGATGGTCCGAAAGGTCACCAGACACAAACCGAAAATAGGAGTCATCCACAGGATTGTAACAAAAATCAGAACGACGATCAACCCAACAGCGCTCAGACTCATCCCAAACAACAGGCAACTGAGGCGACAGTTGAACCAGAACAGCAATGGAATCCAAGGAATTATCAGAGGGAACAATGGTGGCAGAAGGGGATGCAGGCATCTCAATAGAAGACAACGGACCTGGATCAGATAACGGTGCTTCAGGAGAAGGAGAAACCAGAGAAACTTTGGGAACCCATTTCCTGAGCGGAGGCCGAGGCAGGGGAATCTTAGGCGCCGCAGCAGAATCAACAGAATGCGAGCAAGCAGTATCTAAGTGGCCAAAGGAGTGACAGGAGGAACAAATGTCCGGGACCCAACCGTAACGAACACGGACATCCACCACATGTCCGACAGCTAGCTGTATAGGAATAGAGGAAGGTAAAGGCTTAAAGGGGGAAATCTGAATCAGAGCCTTAGCGTATACGAGCTTTTCACGCGCAACAGTATTAGCATCAAAACATATCAATTTACCAACGTTGCAAGCAAGCCAATTCAAACCAAGAAGCTGCTGAAGAGCAGAGGGAATATTAGAGAAATAAACCCAAACAGGGAGAGAAAGAACTTGCTCACGAGCTCTAGCTACCGTAGGAGACCAAGGAGTAATAATAAAAGGTTTCCCATCAAAAAAGGAAGGCTCGGCCTTAAGAACACGACTGCGATCCTCAGAGCAGGAGAACAACATGAAATACATGGATTCAACCAGTCTAACGTGAAGATCACCACGAAGCCTCCAAGCCCGACGACAAACAGAAGACGCATCATGAAGATGTTGTTTAGGGTCCAAAAAGAATCTAACCAGATATTCAGACCAGTAGTCCAAACCAGCTTGCATAACATTTGCAGGAGGGATCATCACTCCATTATCTTCAACAATTTCAAAATCTACTGGTTCATAAACTCCAGCGTTACGTGGCAGAGATTTAAAGAGCAAAGACCAAGATTTGGGACCAATAGGGGAAGGAGCAGTAGGATGTAACTCCTCAACAATAGGAGCACCAGATATAGCCGCAAGAGAGGGATCAGCGATGGAAGAGGCATTCGGCAAAATAACTCCAGAACTCACAGCATTCTCAGTGGCATTAGGGCGAACACCTGAGGGGCAACTAGCTAAACTCAAACCATCAGCTGCTACAGGAACAAACTCAGGACCAACATTACCAAAAGCCACTCCTCTAGCACAGGAGGCAGCACCATCATTAACAATTGAAGGCAGTGGGCCTCCAACAGTTCGACATACATCATGTAACTCAGCTGCCAACACCTCCTGTCGCGAGCTATTGCTCATAACAGCATGAAGACCAGTTTTCTTTACAGAATGCAGAGGGGGAAATTCCGATTCTGAAAGCAAGGGAGCGTTCGAACTCGAGGCCACAGCACGAAGTGATTTGAAAACCTTACAAGATCTAGTAGAAGACGGTGAAGACGATGTGACGGGAAGAGGGAGGAGAGGGGGAGTGGAAGGCATGAGGACGAAGAACGTCAAACACAACATTCATCCAGGATTTAACAAAATGTATAGTATATTCACAAAACATTTATAAGATTTCCCATTTCCAAGTCTCTTTAACGGATTTAACTATATTATTTAAATTGGAGAAAAAGATAACTTCAAGTGCTACTCCTTTGGTGTTAATTGTGGAACGGAAGTCCCATACCACTATTTTTTTAAAGGTCAACCTCGAGAAACCCAAACCTCAAATTCCTATTATAATTATCTTCACTAAATCCTTTTATAAATTTCCCTTACCCATGAAACCCTTTTTGCTTTAACCCAAACCCGTTTACAAAACATTTATCAACCTCCATACTCATTTATGAGACTCTTTATAAATATTCAAACCTGGTTATATAAAACTTCTTTATAAACTTTCAAACTTTATATAAAACTTCCCTTTATAGACATCCAAACCTATTTATAAAATATTTTTATAAACATTTAAAACTATTTCTAAAACTTCATTTATGAATATCCTAAAATTATTCATGAACTTCTTTATATAATATTCAAAACAATTGTCAAATAATTCTTCAAATATTTTGTTCAAAATATAATAACCTTGAAGACCATTTTAAAAGAAAATGAACCATTTACTTTCCAAAACTAAACAGAGGCTTAATGACTACAATGGATCATTAAATTTGGGTTTACTTATCCAAGTTATATCATGGGTATTGCCTAACATCAGATGTGTAAGAGATTCACACATAAAATACAATCAATCATATACAGATGTCCATGTTGAAAATATGGATACTTCCATTTTCGGTGAAAAATGTACATATAGAAGCATATTCTATATGCTTAAGTTACCATGACCTGCTTATTAAAATTAACTCCCTTGTATTTATCACGTTACCGATATTCAACCTTTGTTCTAAACACATGTCAACTTACTTTCCATAAAATGCATCAATGTTTTATAATCAATACTTTAATTCATTTGGATACTTAATGGTCCAGTCGAGAGATCCCTTATTTGGAAATCAATTAACCTTTAAAAGAAAACCGATTTAAAACATAACCAATTAAGTTTAAAAATAGCTTTAAAAAGATTAAAGCATATTTAATTAGCTTAAACTCTAATTATATCTTAATTAAATCAAGATTAATTCATTATTAAACTTTAATTAACTTAATGAATTTGGTTAAGTCCTAATTAACTTCTTCATGCATCTTAGTTAAGGTTAAAACAATTCATTATTAGTTAGACCCTAACTAATTAAAAGTCAATTAAATAATCACTTAATTATTTAACTATTTAAATTAACTAAATAATAATTGATCATTGAATTACTTCTTAACTTCATTAATCACTAATTAGAAGTTTATTAATCACTAATTAGTCATCAAACTTCTTTAAATGTTACTTAACTCTTAATCACTTATTTAATTATAAATTAAGTACTAATTACTTTTAATCAATTTATTAAATAATAAAATATTAATTTAACTAAACTTAATCTCTTTTTATATTACTAATTAAGTTTGGAAAAAACTTTTGCAAAACCATTTCAAAATAAAATGTTTTAAAACGAAAATTGAAAATTTTGTCGAACTGCGTCCATAGCGACTATCGCTATGAGCATAATTCGCTTAAACATACTTTAAACGAAAGCACTTGCTTATATTTCCTATTTCAAGTTTAGAAACATAACTTTTAAATCTTTGAGACTTATGAACAATGATAGAAACTTGGAACAATTTCAAAACTTTAAAAGAAGAAAATATAGTTTTTGATTCCAATCAGATCTCACGTCCATCGCAACACACAAAGTTGTTAACTTTATTTCAACTCAAGATACTTTGGTTCTTAGATAACAACCATACATCCATACTACCATACTTTTAACATCACAATGAAACACATATAAACTAAAGATATATGCTTACTTACTCGACAGCATCACATTCAAATCTCAAATTCAACACCAAACGCAAACATCCATCAAATCACCATCGACCAACGTAATAACAATTCAATTTTATTATTACATCATCATCACAATTACACATCATAGTAAAGTCAAAAACCTTTCTAAAATAAAGTAGTTTACTCACCTTTATGCTAACTAGCTTCTCCTGAACTTCGACTATAACTCGACAACGCCTCTACGCTCGACTCTAGGTTAAAAAGTTAAAACTTTAGAGAGGCTAAGGCCTTAGAATGGGTTTATCTAGAGGTGATTTGTCTTAGCTAGGTCTTTGTAGGGGTAGTGATGGCCTTGGTTTTTGGAAGATAAGACGTTGAAATGAAAGTATAAGAAGTATTAAAGGTATGGAAGCAAGTTACAACATAAAAAGCTAACTGTTTATAATTTTTTTTGAACTGTGGAAGTCATGGAATTTATAGAGAAGAAGATTTAGAAAAAGTAAAGTTGCAACGTAAATGAAAATATGTATGTGATGGTGTGGACTTATAGATGAAAGAAAGTAGAAAAATTACTACTTTAACCTTAGTTTTTAAAATATCCTAACATGTCATTATTTTGACAAGTCACATCGCCAACTTCCTTCCCCTCATATGTCACGTGTTCCCCTCTCTAGTTACATCCTCTAGGTCATGATGGATAATTATGATAATGGTAAGATATGACAAGAGATAATGAGATATACTTATATATATATATAAGTTATTATTTTTAAAACCATGATTTGTCACATCACTTGCTAAACATAATTAGCATAAGATAATATACTATTAGTGTATTATTATTTTTAGGTTAGTAACTCTTATATATGTTATATATAGTGCATTAAGGCAAATAACATTTTACGACCACTTTCCGATGTTAAAAAGTCGAAATTCAGGAAAACATTCTTCGGTCTTATTTTCTATTTTTTTATGAACTATCTATTTTGGTAGACAAAATTAAAAATGATTCTACCATCATTATTAAATAATTATAATAGGTTTATTTGTTAATATAAACCCATTTAATAATTATTAAAAGTTAATTTGAATTTTCGAAGAAATATATAAAATCGATGATATAAACGGTCGATGTCATAAATACGTTTTATTTTCAAAAAATTATTATAAAATAAATTATTTTATTTCATAATATTATTTGAATACATATATATTAGTGTGTGAATCTAGCATCGTGCATGATCCTTATTGTTTAACAGCAGTTGTATTGATAAAACGATTTTCGGCTATTTTGTCGATATTTTTCCTAGGACGATATTTACAAATTATCAATATTATACCTCAGTAATTTGTCTGCAAATATTTTTCTCGAACAAAATTACTATTATTATTTACCACTTAAAACATGATTATTTCTTACTTTTAAACCCATATCTAAATATTTTAAAAATAAATATAATTTATCCAAGTGATAAATTTGTGGGTCGTTACATTCTTCTCCCTTAAAAGAATTTCATCTCCGAAATTTACCACAACCCTATCCCCAGAAATACTTAAAACTATTCATAAATCTGTATGATGTACGTAGATCATTCTTGTGTAAATCTGATTCGATCGCTCACTCGAATACATAACTTCCTTCTGAACTAGATCTCTCATTGGCTTCCTAGTGCGGACTTTGATCAGGCTTCTTAATTAGAAACATTGTTCTCTTTGCATAGCCATAAACTATGATAGATAACCTTTGGCTCCACATAAGAACTCTCATCAACGCTCGTCGAAAAAAATCGGGCTATAAATCCTTATTCGGAATGGTGTGAAACATGTCGAGTCATGTACTCGAATTTTGGATCGAGAACTATATCGAAAGGAGAAATTATCTACGTACAACCTACGTACTAATCCCATTGGTTCCTACTTCCCAAGATTATAATTACCCATTTGAAAGAATCACCATTTTACTTATGAACATTACTTAAGTTTATGAACGTTATATAACTCAAATTTATTTTATTATGATACTCTTCTATATGAAAAAGAGATATACAATTTTAAATCTTAAATTGACTTTACTTAACCTATGATGTTCAACAAATTTAAAACTTTATATATTAACCTGCTCTTAATCAAGACATCTTTTTATTTTTAAAACTGTATTATTTTAAGGAATTCAAGAACATAATATCCGTGTTTTATTTCAAAAACCTTTCAAAATGATACTTTATTTTTAAACCTTTTGAAAACATAATATATAACCCAAGTAACTCTAAATTGACACTAAGGAACTAGGCGCTACCAAATAGTATTATACATCCCTTTTACTAAGCAGGGAAATACATAAGAGAATTGTTTACCATTCGAACACATCTCTTACCCATTTTTAGTCATTTCTAAGATTTTCGAACTAGCTAATGATAAAAATATTTATTTCTTCACAAATTCCCTTTTGAAACAATACTATTTATAGATAAATAGTTCTTTAACAAAATCATCCACTAGCTTTGGATTCATTTGGATTCGAACTCGTTTTGTACAATGGCAAAGAGGATAATTTACTAAGTGCACTATCATATCTGCCTAAGCAAACATTCGATTGTCACTTAGAAGATTATTCCGATTATCAAAAAATAGATCGAAACTTCTTCCCGAACTGTCTAAAGAAACTTTTAGTTTCAAATCCATTTTAAAATATTTATATCTTAAAATCTCGTATGTACAATTACTACAACTTTTCCAAAATAATTTAAATCTTTAATAAAGCCACCGGGATTTAATATTCTCACGATCCTTTTCATTTTTATAAGGTCATCTAAAGATTTTATTTTAACTAAACACATTCTATTCTAAATCCAATGTTAACCCTATATCTCATCGATGACTATATTGACTTTTGAAAATCATTCCTTTATATATAAAATATATCCTAGGTAAAATATTTCATTTACCAATTTTAAATAATATTATGTCAATTGGACTTGTTCAAGTGTTTATGAATTCCCTATCGACGACGTTGGCCACACATCGACCAGAATTCTTAAGTCACTCAACAGATCAAACAACACAATATAAAACATTTTTACTCACTAACAAATATGCATTCCTTTTTATAATACACCCAAACTCATTCTAGGGTTTCACTTACCCAATTCCAAATGAGTTTACCCACCAGAGCCAAGGTTCTCGCTTAACCTTCAGCTCTGATACCAAATGTAACTAACCGGATTTTCGACCCTCAAAAATTGACTCTAATACGTCCACTATATGACACGCCGAACATTCAAGTGTCGGAAATATCAATTTTTTAGGACGAAAGAAGAAGGTAGAAGATAGAAGAAAACTATACAACACAGAATCTCACAACGCAGCGAATAATATATAATAATACAATGTTCTTTACAAAAAGGAAACATCTTTATTCACATATACAACATCATATAACACTAGATTTATCCTAAATTTGGACGGTTATAAAGACCTGTCCTTATATGGAAAACATACAGACTCTATAATATAACGAAAGAAAAATATGCGTGAATACATCTTGACCATCCAACTCCTCTCCAACTCCAAAGTATCTAACCAAACCTGGGAAAAACATACTCAGACTGACTCGAGCATTACATGGAATAACGTCTGGGTCAATCTAGTAAACCAGCGTGAGTAAAACTCAATAACAAGTAATAACCAACTTATACCTACATTTGAAAACTTTACAAACAAATGGTATCTTGTAAGACCACCCTGCACATAAAAACAGATGGTTTTTTTACTTCACAATAACCAAAACATTTTATATAAAAATCCAATGGTATTATCACAGTGTCTAGGTTAAGTAAATAGATAAAATAGCTGAAATGCTTGCATCTCATATTCCAACATACCGGGCTCTACAATCAAAACTGTATGGCAAGTATTAGAGATTGGATCCCAACAATGGCAAGGTAAGGGACTATCTTCCGATGATACACCTCTAGAAAATGCACTGATGCTAACAACGAGCCGGCTTCCCCTTTAACATGGCCTACCAAATTACCTTACCCCCTTGACAACGAAGCCTTATACTACCACGGTGTTTGTGCGCAAACTAACTCCAAAAGGGACATCTAGAATGGGGTGACCGTTTCTAATGGTAGCTAACCACATAGCTCTGCTGCATGCCCTGCTTTTGCCATTCCTCCTGGTTATGAGGCTTGAGGCTACATTTTATCTATCTGAATAGCAATCCATCCTGGAATGTTAACATCACCCACCAGGCATCAGTGTAATGCCAATATTCATCCATACAAGTTCGTTTTGGGTCTTGAACGAAATCGAAGGCACTAGCTCTACTACATCCATTTTGAAATCACCCACAGGATTAGTAACAGTAGCCATTCTACTTCGAAGAGCACCATCTTCAATCATCATCAAGATGTCTTCCACTCGAACGTACATGTTGGTTTGGAGTGGTTTTCGGATATATAAATCTGATCCCGGTCTCTCCGTACCAACAACCGATAATTTTCGGTTGACTCATTCCCGGTTCTTTTGGAAGTAAGCATTCGAGTCCTTATCGAAAACTCAAATTTTACATTCATGCTTCCTGAGTCAAGTTAGGCCAAATTTGTAATCTATTATTTAACTATCAAATAACAACAACAAAATCTAGAGATTTAATCACCCAAAGCAATCACTAAGCCTCAAAATCATTTTCATTTAACTTTCCTATACTTATATCCTTCACATAAGTATATTCACAAAACATATATAAAATTTCCCATTTTCAAGCCTCTTGAACGGATTTAACTACATAATTTAAATTTTAGAAAAGGATAACTTCAAGCACTATTCCTTCGGTGTTAATTGTGGAACAGATGTTCCATATCACCATTTTTTTCAAAGGTCAACCACGAGAAACACAAACCTCGAATTTCTGTTATAATTATCTTCAATAAATCCTTTTATAAATTTCCCTTACCCATGAAATCCTTTTTGCTTTAACCCAAACCCCTTTATAAAACATTTATCAACCTCCATACTCATTTATGTTACTCTATATAAATATTTAAACTTGGTTATATAAAACTTCTTTATAAACTCTCAAACCTTGTATAAAACTTCCCTTCATAGACATCCAAACCCATTTATAAAATCTTTTTATAAACATTCTGTTATCCAGTCTTTTGCCCATGGCGTGACACCAAAAAATTGACTGGAAACTAAGGACAGTTTGTCCCAAAGATCAGTTATACACTATTTCGCTATGGATACTGAGAAAATTTTCTTGAGTCCAGATCGAGCTACAATCGGAGTTCATATGCTCAAGATATGGATCGATCAAGGTCAAGAGAAAAGCTATCGGTTCGTATCCATGCATATTTGCTCTATTTCGTATCCATCATTTCGATCCGCTTCGTATCCGTTGACAGTTGATGTTTCATATCGATTCCATACATATGCGCTTCATATCGATCTCTGCCTACCTAGCTCGTATCGATCATCCAACAAATCGATACGAAACTAATACTTCCTATCGATACGAAGTGGCTCACTGTAATCGATACATAATACTTCCTATCGATACGAAGTGGCTCACTGTAATCGATACGAATCCATTAAGTGCCATCAATATGAAGCACTATCCAGGCATCGATGTGAAGTACACTGAATTGTTTGCTTCATATCGATTCCATCTATATGAATTTCGTATCGATCAGTCAAATGATCGATATAGAACAATGGCCACGGAACGATACGAAGAGGATAACCATACATCGATGAGAAGCATGCCACCATCAAAATCAGGCTGCTTCGTATCCATAAAGAATTATCATTTCGTATCGACCTGCCCATGTAGATTATTCATATCGATCGGCCAGTGATCGTTGTGAATAATACACGATGGATCGATATGAACAACTAACTAGATGGTTGTTACAAAGCAACTTCATGAGAACGATATGAACGTAAAACGTTCAAGTGGAGGACTCGGTCATTCGGCATAAAAAGTGGATTGTTCCTGTATTGTAGTTCCATATTATCAACCCGATCGATACGAACTCGGATTGATACGAGGTTATTGATATGAACGTGACGGTCAGCCTAAAAATCCAAATTTGCATCGATTATAACTCAAGATCTACAAGTTCAAATGCTACCAAATTTTCACAAGAGCTTGCATACAGCCTTAGGAATGTTGATGATCGATCTCGGCTCGATTGGGCAAGATTTGGATCAATGCGAATCTCATTCGTATCAATCATGGATCGAGTTGAAATGGCCAAGGATCGATCACGTGGGCCCATCCATGTGAGAGAAGGAGTCTACCGTGATCTGAGTGAGATATTTGCAGCCTACACCTATAAATAGTAGTCCAAGAGCTTCAAAAAAGGGATCTTTTATGTTCTTCTATGCTGTCACTCTGTAGAACTCCATTGTAACTCAATTATTATTATATATACTCTTGTAACCAGCGAGTGATAATCAATAAAACAACAACCCTTTAAAGTGGATGTAGACTACAACGCGGACGCACTATAAATCATGTGTTTCAACTGTTGTCCTTTTAAATTTTGAGTGTTCTTCACATTTATATTCTTTATATACTTGCTATCTATGATTGTAAAAGGGTGCTTTCATCGACAGTTGGGTGTTTTTGACCAATTTTGGCACCAACACATTCAAAACAATTTCTAAAACTTCTTTTATGAATACCCTAAAATTAGTCATGATTTTTTTTATATAACATTCAAAAGAATTGTCAAATCATTCTTTAAATATCCTTTCCAAAATAGAATAACCTTGAAGACTATTTTAAAAGAAAATGAAATATTTACTTTCCAAAACCAAATGGAGGCTTAATACAATGGATTGTACATTTGGGTTTACTTATCCAAGTTATATCATGGGTATTGCCTAACATCAAATGTGTAAGAATTCACACATAACATACAATCAATCAGAGCAAATATCCAAATTAAAAATATAGGTATATCCATTATTGGTGAAATATGTATATATAGAAGCATATTCTATATGCTTAAGTTACCATGACCCGCTTATTGAAATTAACTCCGTTGTGTTTACCACATTACCGATACTCAACCTTTATGATAAACACAAGTCAACTTACTTCCCATAAAATGTGTCAATGTTTTATAATCACTACTTTAATTCATTTGGCTACTTAATGGTCCAGATGAGAGATCCTTTGATTTGAAATCAATTAACCTTATTAAAAACTGATTTAAAATATAACCGATTAAGTTTAAAAATAGCTTTGAAAAGATTAAAGTATATTCAATTAGTTTAAACCATAATTATATCTTAATTATATCAATATTAATTCATAATTAAAATTTAATTAACTTAATTAATTTGGTTAAGTCCTATTTAACTTCTTAATGCATCTTACTTAGGTTAAAACAATTCATTATTAGTTAAACCCTAATTAATTAAAAATCAATTAAATAATCACTTAATTAAATAATAACTAAATAGCATAATTAAACAATAATTAATCATTAAATTACTTCTTAACTTCATTAATCGCTAATTAAAACTTTATTAATCACTAACTAGTCATTAACCTTCTTTAAGTGTTACTTAGCCCTTAATCACTTACTTAATTATCAATTAAGTACTAATTACTTTTAAATAATTTATTAAGTAATAAAATATTAATTTAACTTAACTTAATCTCTTTTTATATTACTAATTAAGTTTGAATTTTTTTTGCAAAATCATTTCAAAAGAAAACGTTTAAAACGAAAATCGATAATTTTATCGAACTACGTCCACAGCGACTACCGTTATGAGCTTAGTTTGCTTAAACATACTTTAAGCGAACATACTTGCTTATTATTTCTTATTTCATGTTTAGAAACGTAACTTTTGAAGTTTTTGAGACTTAGAAACAAATAGAAACATGGAAACAATTTCCAAACTTTAAACCAAGAAAACATAGTTTTTGATTCGAATCGGATCTCACGTCCGTCGCAGCACACAAAGTTGTTAACTTTGTTTCAACTCAACATATTTTGGTTCTTAGATCACAACCACACATTCATACCACCATACTTTTAACATCCCAATGAAACATATTTATAAACATAAGGTTATATGTTTACTAACTTGACAACATAACATTCACATCTCAAATTCAACACCAAACGCAAACATTCATCAAATCACCATCGACCAACGTAATAACCATTCGATTTTCTCATCAATCATCACCACAATAACACATCATAGTAAAGTCAAAAAAATTTCCAAAATAAATTAGTTTACTCACCTTTATGCTAACTAACTTCTCTCGAACTTTGACTGTAACTCGGTAACGCCTCTACGTTCGACTCTAGCTTAAAAAGTTTAAACTTTGGAGGGGCCAAGGCCTTAGAATGGTTGTGGACAGAGGTTGTCTTGGCTAGGGCTATATGGGGTAGTGATGGCCTTGGTTTTTGGAAGAGAGGATGTTGAAATAAAAGTATAAGAATGTTAGTTCCTGAGATGATGGTTTTGATGACAGCAACAGTAGGACTTGTTATAAAATATAAATACTAATGTCTTTGTTTAGATATATATGTATATGCAGGAAATATTATGCAAGTACTGAGAATGAAGATCATATAGTATAGACATTCAAGACTGACAAATTCAAGATTGTAGAAATCAAGACCGAAGACTCATGAGTATCAAGATTATCAAGAGTTCAATATTTCAAGATATCAAGATAAGTAATAGAGTCTAAATTTGTGTTAAAACTTCATAATAGCACTAAAATATTTGTTCGTATTTTAATTGTGAAATGGAATCCACCTTCTTGTTTTAATAGTGGGATGGAACCGACGACCTCTTTATGGGATGAAACCCACGATCTTCTCTAGTGGAATGGAATCCATGAAATTTTCAAAATGATTTATTTTTAGATTTTTTTTCTTCAAAACTATCTTTTTAAAAAGACATCTCTCTCCCGGTTTATATATTTTTGCCTTAATTCAAAAACTATTTTTAATCATATTAATTTCAAAATCATTTCTTATTTTAAACCATCTCTCGATTTTATTGTTTTAGCTTTAATCTCAAAATATTTATATATTTAGCTTTTATTACTTTTATATTTTGTAAGATCACTTTTCAAAAGTTTTTATGATCATAAAGTATATTCAAAATAGTTTACAAAATTTTAAGATTGTTTCATCAAACTTTAGAAAGAAAATCTCTTCTAAAAAAAAATTTTTTTTAGAAAATACTAAGGGATGTCGACATGCCTATACCCCCCATGTCGACATGGTAGCCGTAGATTTCAAATTTCAAAATTCCAAAAGAAGTGTCTATTCATCATAATCTTTCGCGAATAGACATGACCATTGTTCTTCTATATATACCAATTGTTTTCCATAAATTTTAAGATAGTTTTTCTTCATTTCTTCACTCCTTCTCTACTCAAATATTCTCTTATATTTCAAATGCTTTAACAAAATTTTGTCGAAATCCTAAGTGAACCAAACTCGATCGTCTCTAGTTGATTCTCTGTCACTCTCTCCCAAAGGTCTCAATGCTATTCTGAGTTGTAAGATCATTTGTACTCAAAGATCGAAAGATCAAAGTGTATCGAGTCTCTCTCTATCAAAGTTTGATTTGAAATGGTGTGATTACGACCCGTAAATCAATTAGGTGTGCTTGTTGCCTGTAAATCAATTTGGTGATCTTGTAGCCTGGTTAAATCAAGAGAGTTTGCCCTGAACTCTAAGACAGAAGGGTGTATCTCGCGGTCTTGAAATCGAGGTTGTAATATCGACATTATATTTGAATAGAAATCTGCATAAGAAATTGTGTAGGGCGGGACGTAAGGTAACTCCGAACCAGTATAAAATTCTGGTTTGTTCTTTCCTTTATTGCTTTTATTTACTATTTGCATCCGTGTCCGGTTCTATGATTGTCTCTGTATTGTGAATTGCGTCTATTTAGGTTTAATTTGAAAAGATTTAAAAAAGATTCATAAAATCAATCAAACACTATTCACCCTTCCTCTAGTGTTAATTCTGCCCTAAGATCCATAATCCACATTTCCTACAAAGAAGTATAAAAGGTATGGAAGCAAGTTACAACATAAAAGCTAATTTTTTGTAATTTTTTTGAACTATGGAAGCCATGGAAGTTTTGGAGAAGAAGATTTAGAAAAAATGAAGTTGGAAATGAAAATGTGTGCGTAAGGGTGTGTAGTAATAGATGAAAGAAAGTAGGAAAATTACCATTTTAACATTAGTTTTTAAAATATCTTAACATGTCATTATTTTGAAAAGTTACATCACTATCTTCCTTCCCCTCATATCTCACGTCCCCTCCCTCTAGGCACACCCTCTAGGTCATGATGGATAATGATGATAATGGTAAGATTTGACAAGAGATAATGATATATACTTATATATATAAGTTATTATTTTTAAAACCATGACTTGTCACATCACTTGCTAAACATAATTGACATAAGATAATATACTGTTAGTTTATTATTATTTGGTTAATTAATTATTATATATGTGTACATATAGTGCATAAAAGCGAATAACGCTCCCGACAACTTTCCAGTGTCGAAAAATCGAAATTCTGGAAAAAAGTTCTTCGGTCACATTTTCTGTTTTTCTATTAATTATCTATTTTGGTTAACAAATTTTAAAAACAATTTTACCATCATTGTTAAATAATTTTAATAGGCTTATTTTTTAATAAAAACCCATTTGTTAATTATTTAGAGCTAACTTGAATTCCCAAAGAAGTATATAAAATCGATGATATCAACGGTCGACGTCATAAATGCATTTTATTTTCAGAAAAATAAAATAAAATAAAATATTTTATTTTATAAATTGTTTGAATAAATATATTAGTGTATGAATTTAGAGCCCTGCACGATCCTTATTGCTTAAAAGCAGTTTTATTGATAAAACGGTTTTTGGCTGTTTTATCGATATTTTACCTAGGACGATATTTACAAATTATCAATATTTTACCTTGGTAATTTGTCCTCTAGTATTTTTTTTACAAAAAATTACTATCATTATTTACCACTTCAAACATGATTATTTCTTACTTTTAAACCCATATCTAAATATTTTAAAATAAATATAATTTATCCAAGTGATAAATTTGTGGGTCGTTACATTTACATGCGCTTTTCTCATTTTCCGTTTGATATCTTGAGAGATGAGAAGGATAAATTACCGAGTGAAATTTGAACCTATCATGCCAAACTGATGTGCGATCACATCAGCTCTCTAGTTTGGGATTGGGATTATCATCGATTCCCTTCTATTAACATTCCAGAAAGGAGCAAAGCTTTTTTGATTCTACTCTTACCATGTCTGTTGGGCAATTTAAAAAGGCCAAAATTGTTTTTTCAAAACTTTAAGAGTTAGTTGAATTTTCTAAAATAGAACTATGATGTAATTTGAATTTCCGTATCGCTTGTAAATTTTTGTTGCGATTAATGAAGAGAACATTTTTTATGTGTTAGCTTTTCTTTTATTTATCTTGATTAGGAAAACCAACTAGCACTTGCATCCGATTCTTTAGATGTTTTCTCGCGAGTGATTGAGATTAAGGATAGACTAACAGCTGATATTGAAAAAGGCGATCTTGTCAAGACACTTCAGCTTTACGGTTTTCAAATAATCTAAAGGAACAAAAATGTTATAGATCATACTTCCAATTGAGATTGATTTTGAGAGGTTTGAAGGAACAAACTTCTAGCCTGGAAGGATAAATTGAAGAGAAAGACAAAGGAGTTTGATAGTTGAAAGAAAAGATTAACTCGATTTTAGAATCTAGACCTTCAGTTGAGTTTGATGTCGAAATAGCTAGATTGCATCAACAAATAAATGATATTGAAGTTGAGCTAATGAAAAGTCAAGTACTACCAGTTGTTAGAGCTTATCGCAAGTGGAAGTGAGTTTGGCCTTCCTACTCCTACTCCCATTAGAACAACTAAATCGCAATCTTTAACTAATCAAGAACTGCCAACTTCGCTAAATCCCCCTACGAGTATAAGTAATGATGCACGCTCCAAATGGAGCGGACAAGTTAAATTTGAGTGCATGCAATATTTCAGTAAGAAATGGAGTGAAAAAGTATCTTGACATCTCAGTGACTATGAAAGCCCAGTTGAAAAATTTGGGCACACGAAGTATATTCTTAAACAATAAATTAAAGAATTAAAGAGTATGGTTCAAACTCATAAAGGAACCAATATGACTCTATAACATGCTTTAAAAATTCAAATTGACTCAATTGATGATGCATATACTATTTGAAGAAAGTAAAAGAAAATAAAAGAATTTTTGGGCTAGCCATTTGTGACATTAATGATTTTTTAAACACGTTCTTTTTTATCTAATTTTTGCACCTACAACTTTGCATACAATGTATTAGATTGCAAATAATTTATATTTGAATGTACGTTAACTTGAATGTATCATATGCACTTTTTTCTTTCTGAGTTTGTTGAATCATTTAAGATGCATTATCTACTTTCCAATATTTCAATTTTTTACCAATTTGCTTGTTAAAAGGGCCATAAGTTTGACTGACTAAGCATTCATCATTTCAATATACCATGATTTTTATCTTGATGTAAGAGTTTGATTTTTCATTTATAGGTACTCCACGGCATGTTTAGTAATGAAGATTCCCGTTTATAAAGAAAGTTGAATTCCAATTTGAATTTAAATGACTAAGAGCTAATTTAAGGAAGTTCCGCTGTCAGAAAATCCATGTGACAACAATTTGAATAAAATCCAAACAACCATTCTGCTCATAATTTGAATAGAGGACCAAAAACCATCTAGCGGTAGGAACAGAAGACTGAAAAAACTCATTTTGAAGATTAGAAAAATCAGCTGGTAATAATGAAGGAAGACCCAAACACCCATATGGTAATTAGTAAGGAAAATTAGAAAACCCATTTGGAATTTGAAAATCATCTGTTAATCATAAACAGCTCACATTTGACAGAGCTTCCTATAGAAAATTGATTGATTTTTTTTTAGAGCAAAAACGGCTTGTTTTTGACAGATCTTCCTCTAGAAGATTGTTTTTGATCCATTCTTCAAGATAGAGTTAGATTCGCTCTTGAATTTGGCCAACACCATCTTTGGTGATGATTGTTATCTGGTGCGTTTGGTTTACTATCTTAAGTAGAACCAAAGACTTACCCAATCTCCCTTTGGGAGGCGCTTTAGCAAGGCCTTGGATATAGTACTAAAGGCTTTTCCGTTGCATTTGGTTAGCTTTTGTTTAGCAGCACTAAAGACTTATCCGACCCCCCCTCTATAAGGCGTTTCAATGAGGCCTTTGATGATGACACTGAAGGCCTGTTTTTATGCTTCGGCCAAGTACCGAAGGCTTACTCCGTCTTCCCTCTAGGAGGCGCCTTAGCCATGCCATATAGTTAGGACTAAGGGATTGCAAAAACTTTGGACAGGCCATTTTCAGGCAGGACCAAAGGATTACTTTAACCTCCCTCTAGGAGGTGCCTTAATCAGGCCATGGAGATGGACTAAAGTGTAACGACCCAGAATTTTGGTCGTTAGTTTTTGAACGTTTAATTCATTTTAAATGTTAAATGTGGATTGTTAATTGATTTCAAATATGAAGATTTGGTTGAATCCATAAAATTAGTTATAATTTCAAATATGGCAATTTAATGGGATTTGGATAAACAGGAATTTAATATTTGAAATTAGGATAATTTGTGAATCTAAGTGTAAATAGATATGAAAATGGTTTCTAAAATTTATTTGAAGTCTAGTTGGATTCGAATTATAGTATTGGACTTTTGGGATGGAATCAAAAGTCGATACGTTAAAATAGGAATTTTTATATAAATTTAATAATGAAATTTAGTATATATAATAATAATTTAAATTATCAGATTTTGATTTAAAATAAATCAGAATGAATTATAATGTGAACATAAATAATCTATGATTTATAATTAAGTTAGTGAAGTTTTAAAAGTGAAGTTTTAAATGATTTCGATGATTTTAAAAATCACTCGTTTTAAATCGACGAGTTAAAATAGCCTTTCAGGACAGAATCGCGGAATTCAACGAAACTAGTTCAATTGGATCTGTAATAGTATATTATTATCGGGTTTCAAATTTCGTAACATTTGAAGTTACCGTTTGTTCGTATGGGTGAGAAATGCGTTGAAATTAAAATTGAAAATTTAATATTTTAAATCAATTCAAAAAGCTATCTTCCACATATGACTGAATTGGGCCCCAAAACATGTTCTATTGTGTTCGGAATGCAGGTAAGAAATTATAAACGCCTGGCGGCACATGTTATTTTGGAGTTCGGTTGGAAAAGCTTGTAGTTTGGGAAAATAATATTTAAATAATAGGTACAATCGTATATATATTCATGTTTACAGAAATCTTCGTCTTTTTCTTCGAGCCGCCATATATTGATTCAATGGTCGATAACGCGCATGCTTCTTCCTCGTTATTCTCCAAATCCAATCATTATCATCAAAAGTTTTCAACTAGAAAATCGAAGAGCGTTAGAAGATCTACCATATCAACGGTCGAGATCGTATATGAGTTGACATGGTGGCCAGAATTGAGGCCGTTAAAGTTTTCGTTCATGCTCGAATTTCGAGCAGTTGGCAGCACCGAATGCGGCGAGGCTTTGGGCGATGGTGGAGTGTAGGGCAGCTTGTTCGATGGTGATCGTCGATCGACGTATAGGGGATCGTGGTAGGCGCGACCATCGGGGCTGCTCGTGCGTGGTTGGGTTTCGTCGAACAGTTTAAGTGAGGGAAAGGGAAGCAAAACTTGTGGCTTTGATTTACAGTTCAAAGTGGATGGCCCAGATTTTGGTCTATTTATTATTATTTTTTTCAAAAAAAAAAGATTATTGTTTTAATTTATATACAAACGTTTAAAAATTCATATCTCATGCATACATTATCAGAATTCGACGAAACTAGCGATGTCGGAATCGCAGCAATGAGTGCTACGCAGTGGAGCAGATCTGGGAACGATCGGAGCTAGTGAGAATTTTAGATTAAATCGAAGGCGCTCGATTTAATTTAAATTGGAACGCTTGGTTTTAAACTCAATGTGAGTTGATCTCACTCACATCTGGATGACTCTTTAATTTTAAATTAGTTTAAATTCTAGATTGTTGATTGATTGAATGTGATATTATATTTAGTAGTATGTGTGTGTGTGTGTGTGTATATATATATTGAAGTGATTGATATTCCCGCATTATAGAGCGGACGAGACCCTATGCACCTCGCATAATAGCGGATGACCCTTTATACTGCGATGTCCCCCTCGAAGTGGGATTTGGTATATTTATATTGTGATAGCATCTGTGGATATAGGGAACAGGTTGGAGTGATCCAACTGGATTCCTCAAAATATTCAAATTATCTTCATAATCTGCGATATGTTTTATTGATATCCAGTGATAGATTATATTGGAAATTTGAGTTATTCGATGCTACGGTTTGGATGAATATATTTGGTATTTTAAAATATAGAAAGGGTAATGAATTGTTTTTTTAAAAGGAAATGAAAAGATAATTTTTAAGTAAAATAATTATTGAGAATTTGGATAATACTAAGGAATGAATTTGGAAGGAATAAAAGGTTAGTTTTCAACAATCCTATTAAATAATTCTGGATATGGGAAAATAGCGATTTTAAATAAATGGAAATAAAGAGTTTGAAGACTTAAGTGATATTGTTTAGAACTAAAGGACTTACATTTTTAAATTCAGGATTTAAATGGTTTGGAAAAAATAAAAGGAAAACTTAGGAATAAGAAATGAAATTGATGTTTCAGATTTAAATAAGGATTTTAAATCATAATAAAGGGTGAATTGTTGTTAATGGATTTTGGAATTGATTTCGGATAAATTGAGAGATAAATTATTAAAGGGAAATTAACTCAGGAAATTGATTTGAAATTGATTAAGTGTTTTGAGAAATTGTGATTTAAAGGATAATGAGGAATGGAAATTTATAGCTGGGTTTATAAATAAAGCGGAATATTTATCAGTGGATAAATCTGAAATATAGATTCAAGGTGTGAATTTATAAGAAAAAGGCAATTCGTTTATAAATAAAAAGGTGATTTTATTTTTAAAGGGCGGAAGGTGTATTTCTAGAAAAGCTAAGTATATTTTTCAAAAGAAGATTTCTAACTATAACTTTAAGGTTGTAAATTTGTTTTAAAGGAATGTTTTAGAGAAATTTATTATTTTAAATTGTTTTAGAATTTTGAAGTAAATATTTTTCAAATTAATTTTAGTAGTAATTATTTTGAAGGTTAAATTAGTATTATGTTTTTAGAAGAAATTTTATAATATTTATACTTTATATAGAAATTTAATTTTAAAATAGTTTGTGGCTTAAGTTTTACTTGGAAAATTATTATAGAATTTCATAACTATTATTTTGAGTAAAGTAATTTAAGTAGTTTTATTTTTAAATGATTTAAGTATATATTTTTGGGTAAAGTGATTTAAATTATAAAAATCTAATTTTTATAAGACTGGATGTTTTTCAGTGGAAATAAAATAATTGGTTGAATTGATTGTTTATCTGATAGTTAAATAACCGACTATCAAATCTAGACCCAAATATAACTTTGGAATTTCTAGAAGAGGTATGAGAATTATATGGCACAGTTACCGTTCGAGGTGCTATACTGTACTAATAAACTCGTTCTTTCTTCTAGGATGTTTAAGAGGAAATCCGTCCACTAACGGTTAGGAGGTGATCTCCGATCTTATATTCATTTGTGTATTTCCTAAAGAACCGGGGTTGAGTTTACCGAGAAACAACGAACGTTGTTTTGAAGAGATCGGGATCGGATTTGTGATCCGAAAACCACTTCGATCCAACGAGTATTTTTCGTGATAAAGACAAGAGCTTGGAGTCAATGATGGAGCAGTGAAGTGCAAGGGCTAATCGCTGCTAATCTTGAGGGTTATTTCAAAATGGATGTAGTAGGAGTATTTCCTTCGTCGTTCGGACCGGGAACGGACTTGTATGGATGTGTGCTATCAGAACATTGCTAGGAGGACGATGAGCATTCTAAGTGAGATGTTACTAAAAGGTAACCCTTAGCCTCGAGCCTCATCAACAGGGAATGACTGAAAATTAGGGGATATGCGGCAAGGCTAAGTGGCTAGCTACCAATTAGGGTAAGGTCATCCCTGTCTAGATGTCCGTTTTATTCGGCTATGTGGGCGGTTGCTGATCCCAACCACAGGGTGATCTTATTCGGACTATCCAGTAAGGGGTAGCTCCGGTCTTGTGTTGCAGGGGATCATGATGGATCCTCGGTATGCTGATCTAGACCAGGTACCATGACAGGTTGTACCCCAGTGCCTAGTCATTATTTGGAAATCCATTCTCCCTACGTACCATTACGGTTTTGCTTGTAGAGCCTAGTATTGCTGGAATTTAATGAATGTAACAATTTCGGCTATCTTATTTAAGTATTTGTACTTAGACACTATTATAATATCAAAGGATTTTATAAGAAATGTTTTGGTTATCGTAAGGTGAAAACCCGACATGTTTATTTGTAGCGTGGTCTTACGAGATAACTTTGATTTTCAAAGGATTTTGAAACTTTAATAATTATGTTGAGTGTATTTTCTCACGTTGGTTTTTCAGACTGACTCGGGTGTTATTTTATTGTAATGCTTGGGTCAGACCGAGTATTATAAATACAGGATAGGATGCTGTGGAGATCTAGAGTCGAGCTGGATGGGAAGACGTATCACACATACTTGATGTATATTCCCTGTGCTGTATAAGCTATATAGTCAGTTATTATGTGACAAGTTAATATAACTGTCCAATATTTGCTATTGATTGTGTTGCACTCTGATGATGTAATGTATAAACATATATAGTTCTTTTGTGTAAAGGTCAGTCATTATTTATTATATATTGTTCCGTTGCGATGGTGAGATTTTGATGTTTTTTTTTCCTCTTCTTCTACCTCTTTCTTTCTTCAATCTTCTCCTTCTTTTTTCCCCTCAGCAATCTGTCTTTTCCAGCAGATCATCGGCATATTATACAGTGGCGTATTTGTGTCGATTTTCGAGTGTCAAGAAGGATGGGTCGTCACAGTTTGTATCAGAGCTTAGGTTAACGATAACCTAAGCTTTGGTGGGAGAATTAGTCATTAGAAATAGAGTCAGTAGTACTCCAGAATGAGTTTGAGTGTAATATAGATATGAAAGCGTAATTTTTAGTGAATATAAAACTGTTTTTATATTGTGTTGACTTATCGGTCGAGTGTTTATGAATTCTAGTCGGTATGGGAAGTACAACTGTATCGATAGGGATTTCTAAACTCTTAAACAAGATAAACCGACATAGTATTGTTTTAAAGTGGGTGAATGAAATAATTTTACCCAAAATTATATTTTGACATAAAAGGAAATTATTTTCTGAAATTATTATATATATTTGGATGTTTGGTTGTTAATATTATAATCAAATAAGAATCTAAAATTTGAGATGGTCTATATTTATAGCAAAATAGAATTGTATGAGTATGAAATAATACAACAGAACATAATCAAAATTTGATTTAAACTAGAATTTAAATCTCTAAAATTTTGGAAAAATGATTTTTTAAATGATTTTGAACAAAGGTTTGGAAACTTTAAATCTTGGAAATTTATGAAATATTTTCCAAAGTGTTTGAAGAAAATAATGGAGTATTATTTTGGAAACATTTTTGAATAGAAATTGTTTTGAAATAAAATTTTTGAAAGAAAGAAGCACTGAGATCAGTCGCCGGAAAATAATCCTGATGCTGATGGCCACATCATCAGTATTCATTTTCGAGTTTCTAAGTGATGGATTGCTACCGGGGTGGTTAGGTATAATTATTTGTTGGGACTTGTTTGATAAACAAGTTTGTTTTAGAAACTCCAAAGGGAAATAGTTTTGGTAAAAGCAGTTGTTTTGAAAATCAGGTGGCTTGATTGATATACCAAGAGGATATGAGTTATTTATGATTTCAAAGTGGTTTTGAAATAAAACCGACTAATTGAATTCTTGGAATTCTATTTAAATAATATGAAAGGTTAAGACGAATCCGCTATTGAACTTATAAAGTGAAGTTGATATAATTAAGAAAGAAAATTGAAAATTCTAATCCTGGAGTTAAAATTTAATTTGGGTAATAAAAGTGGATAAGATATATTTGAATTTAACTTAAGACAAGTTAAATAAAATTTAAGTTGGGTTTAGATTAAATTGGATATTAAATGGAAAGGTAGGATAATTAAATAAGTATAAGTACAATTATTGAATGGGATGAATACACTTAAGTCTTTAAGAGAAATAAATAATCCAGAATTATGGATATAAAGACGTAAATAGACTCAAGTGAGCAATATAAGATTTAAGAAACAAGGTGGTGAACTAATGAATAGAAAAATGGAATTGTAAAACCTAAATAAAAAAATGGTTGGGTGTTATGGTAAAAAGAATGGAAAGTTTAAAAATTGAATTTAACCTAAATTAAATGAAATTGAGCTGAAATTGGATTAGATTGAAATCAAAATTCAGATGAGTTATAAATAATATTGAATGAAATTAAATTCTTATTCAAATTAGTAAAAGAAAGAGTATGGATTGAATTTGGATTAAAATTTATATGAGCTTGAATAAAATTGAAAAGTAAAATAAAACCCAAAATAAATTTGTTGATATTTTTGTAAATGAAATAGAAGTCAAATGTTGATTTAAGATTTGGAAGTGTAGATAACTAATTAGTTAAAGAAATCTGAAAATGTAACCTGGTGTGGTTAAATAGAAGTTTAATTACGAGTTAATGGTGGAGTTTTGAAATAAAGCTTGAGTTATAAATAGAATTCGACATAAATTGCAAATGAATTAAATATGATGGAAATATTGTCGAATGAAATGATGTTGGATTAAAATAGAAATGGTTTGAGCTGCAAATAAATCCAGTTTGGGTATAGAATAATTGAAAATAGTCATGCTATTAATAAAATAACTTCAGGCATGAAATTAATAATATAAATTGAGTGGAATTAATTTAAATTGGTTATTAGCTTAAGTAATTGTTATTTGCTTGAATAACATCAAATTTGCATAGAAAACAAATTGGAGTGAATATGAGTTGTTTGTGTAAATGTGAATTAAATGCAATGAATTAGGTGGGAAATCATTTTAAGTTGTATAAAATGATATATAAGATCCATGGATTTATGGAGGAATTAAATTAGTACTGAAATCTTTTAATTGTAGTGAATATGTAACTGACATTTGGGATGTGAAGTTTATATCTTTGGCTAGTTGGGTAAATGGAATGTTGTTATAATCTCATGGTTTTGGAAACATACATGCTATTTTGAGTAAGTACAGTTACATGAGGCTTTTGGATAGAGTTGGGTTGTGTAGATGCATAATAAATATGCCGCTCGCTTAAAACACTAATATGAGGTACGCCTACGCAATAAAATTAAGAAATGATAATAAATTGCTATATATTTTGTTTCCTGTCCGTGTGGTCGATGTGTACATATTTATATCTCTTGTGGTATTGTAAAATGCTCTCCGTACAAAGAAGACGTTGTCAAAAATTTTCGAAAATTTTGGAAGTTATAATTTTTTTGAAAATTTTGGTTAACTAGAAAAGTTGATTTTTGGAACGATGTTAGAAATCAAAGTTTTAAGTTAGAGAGGGAAGCTAATGGTTTTGGATTAAACTAAAGGGTTTTGAGAAATGAATGTAAGATTTACTTAAGTGGATTTTTGGTAAATTAATGAGTTTAGGAGAATTTTTCCTACCTTAGCAAATTTGGAGGACGAAATATTTATATGGGGGAGAAATGTAAACCGGAATTTTAGTCGTTAGTCTTTGAACATTTAGTTCATTTTAAATGTTAAGTGTGGATTGTTAACTGATGTCGAATATGAAGATTTGGTTGAATCCATAAAATTAGTTATAATTTCAAATATGGCAATTTAATGGGATTTGGATAAATAGCAATTTAATATTTGAAATTGGGATAATTTGCGAATCTAAGTGTAAATAGATATGAAAATGGTTTCTAAAATTTGATTAAAGTCTAGTTGGATATGAAATATAGTATTGGACTTTTGGGATGGAATCAAAAGTCGATAAGTTAAAATTGGAGTTTTTATATAAATTTAATAATGAAATTTAGTACATAATAATAATGTAAATAATCAGATTTTGATTTAAAATAAATCAGAATGATTTCCAATGTGAACATAAATTCTTTATGATTTATAATTAAGTTAATAAAGTTTTAAAAGTGAAGTGTTAAACGATTCGATGATTTTAAAAATCACTCGATTTAAATCGACGAGTTAAAATAGCCTTTCAAGGCACAGTCTTGAAATTTGACGAAACTAGTTCCATTGGATCCGTAATAGTGTATTATTATCGGATTTCAAATTTCGTAACATTTGAATTTACTGTTTGTTCATACGGGTGAGAAACGCATTGAAATTAAAATAAAAAATTTAATATTTTAAATCGATTCAAAAAGCTATCTTCCACATATGACTGAATTGGGCCCCGAAATACGTTCCATTATGTTTGAAATGCGGGTAAAACATTATAAACGCCTGGTGGCACATGTTGTTTGGAGTTCTTTTGGAAAAGCTTGTAGTTTGGGAAAATAATATTTAAATAATGGGTAAAATCGTATATATATTCAAGCTTACAGAAACCCTAGTCTTTTTCTTCGAGCCGTCGTATATTGCTTCAAGGGCCAATAACGTGTGTGCTTCTTCCTCGTTTTTCTCCAAATCCAATCACTATCATCAAAAGTTTTCAACTAGAAAATAGAAGAGCGTAAAAAGATCTACCATATCAATGGTCGAGATCGTATATGAGTTGACGTGGTGGCCAGAATCGAGGCCGTTATAGTTTTCGTTCATGCTCCAATTTCGAGCAGTTGGCAGCACCCAGTGTAGCGAGGCTTTGGGCAATGGTGGAGTGTGCGGCGGCGTGTTCGATGGTGGTAGTCGATCGACGTATAGGGGATCGTGGTAGGCACGACCATCGAGGCTGTATGTGCATGGTTGGGTTTCGTCAAACCGTTTAAATGAGGGAGAGGGAAACAAAACTTGTGGCTTTGATTTACAGTTCAAAGTGGGCATCCTAGATTTTGGCCTGTTTATTATTATTCTTTTAAAAAAAAAAGATTATTGGTTGAATTTATATACAAACGTTTAAAAATTAATATATCATGCATACATTATCAAAATTCATTGAAACTGGCGACGCCGGAATCGCAGTGACGAGCGCTACGCAGTGGTGCAAATCTGGAAACGATCAGAGCTAGCGAGAATTTTAGATTAAATCGAAGGCGCTCGATTTGATTTAAAAGTGGAACGCTCGGCGTATTAAACTCAAGGTGAGTTAATCTCACTCACATCTGGATGACTAGTTAATTTTAAATTAGTTTAAATTTTAAATTATTGATTGATTGGTATGATATTATATATAGTAGTGTGTGTGTATATGTATATTGAAGTGATTGATATTCCCACATTATATAGCGGATGAGACCCTATGCGTCACGCATAATAGCGGATGGCCCTTTATACCATGATGTCCCGTTCGTAGTGGGATTTGGTATATTTATATTGTGAGAACATCTGTGGATGTAGGGAAATAGGTTGGAGGGATCCAACTGGATTCCTCAAAATATTGAAATTATTTTCATAATCCGTGATATGTTTTATTGATATCCGGTGATAGATTGTATTGGAAATTTGAGTTATTCGATGTTATGGTTTGGATGAATATATTTGGTATTTTAAAATATAGAAAGGGTAATGGATTGTTTTTTTAAAGGAAATGAAAACAGAATTTTAAGTAAAATAATTATTGAGAATTTGGATAATTTAAAGGAATGAATTTAAAAGGAAAAAAAGTTAGTTTTCAAAAATCCTATTAAATAATTCCGAATATGGGAAAATAGAGATTTAAAATAAATGGAAATACGGAGTTTGAAGACTTAAGTGATATTGTTAAGAAATAAAGGACTTATATTTTTAATTTTGGATTTAAATGGGTTGGAAAAAAATAAAAGGAAAACTTTGGAATAAAGAATGAAGTTGACGTTTCAGATTTAAATAAGGATTTTAAATCATAATAAAGGGTGAATTGGTGTTAATGGATCTTGGAATTGATTTTGGATAAATCGAGAGATAAACTTTTAAAGGGAATTTAACCCAAGAAATCGGTTTGAATTCGATTAAGTGTTTTGGGAAACTGTGATTTAAAGGATAATAAGGAATGTAAATTTATAGCTGGGTTTATAAATGAAGTGGAATATTTATCAGTGGATAAATCTGATGCATAGATTCAAGGTGTGAATTTATAAGAAAAAGGCAATTCGTTTTAAAAATAAAAAGGTGATTTTATTTTTAAAGGCTGGAAGGTGTATTTCCTGAAAAGCTAAGTATATTTTTCAAAAGAAGATTTCTACGTATAACTTTAAGGTTTTAAATTTGTTTTAAAGGAATGTTTTAGAGAAATTTATTATTTTAAATTGTTTAAGAATTTTAAAGTAAATATTTTTCAAATTAATTTTAGTAGTAATTATTTTAAAGGTTAAATTAGCATTATGTTTTTAAAAGAAATTTTCTAATATTTACACTTTGTATAGAAATTTTATTTTAAAATAGTTTGTGGCTTAAGTTTACTTGGAAAATTATTATAGAATTTCATAACTATTATTTTGAGTAAATTAATTTAAGTAGTTTTATTTTTAAATGCTTTAAGTATATATTTTTCGGTAAATGGATTTAAATTGTATAAATCTAATTTTTATAAGACTAGGTGTTTTTCAGTGGAAATAAAATAATTGGTTGAATTGATTGTTTATTTGATAGATAAATAACTGACTATCAAATCTGGACCTAATTATAACTTTGGAATATCTAGAAGAGGTATGAGAATTATATGGTACAGTTACCGTTCGGGGTGCTATACTGTACGCATAAACTCGTTCATTCTTCTAGGACATTTAAAAGGAAATCCGTCCACTAACGGTTAGGAGGTGATCTCCCATCTTATATTCATCTGTGTATTTCCTAAAGAATTGGGGTTGAGTTTACCGAGATATAGCGACGTTGTTTCAAAGAGATCGAGATCGGATTTGAGATCCGAAAACCACTTCGATCCAACGAGTATGTTTTCGTGATGAAGACAAGAGTTTGGAGTTAAAGATGGAGCAATGAAGTGCAAGGGCTAATCGCTACTAATTCGGAGGGTGATTCCAAAATGGATGTAGTAAGAGTAGTGCCTTCGATTCCGTTCGGACCGGGAACGGATTTGTATGGATGAATGCTATCAGAACATCATTAGGAGGACAATGAGCATTCTAAGTGAGATGTGTTCTAAAAAGGTAACGCTTAGCCTCGAGCCTCATCAACCGAGAATGATTGAAATTTAGGGGATATGCAGCAAGGCTAAGTAGCTAGAAACCAATTAGGGTAAGGTCATCCTGTCTAGATGTCCCTTTTATTCGACTGTGTAGGTGGTTGCTGATCCCAACCGTGGGGTGATATTATTCGAACTATCCAGTAAGGGGTATCTCCAGTCTTGTGTTCTAGGGGATCAGGATGGATTCTCGGTATGCTGATCTAGACAAGGTACCGTGGCAGGTGGAACCCCAGTACCTAGTAATTAGTTGGAAATCCATTCTCCCTACATGGCTTTACGGTTTTGATTGTAGAGCCTAATATTGTTGGAATTTAATGAATGTAACAATTTTGGCTATTTGATTTAAGTATTTGTACTTAGATATTATCATAATATTAGATGATTTTATAAGAAATGTTTTGGTTGCTATAAGGTAAAAACCCAACATGTTTATTTGTGGCATGGTCTTACGAGATATCTTAGATTTTCAAAGGATTTTAAAACTTTAATAATTAAGTTCAGTGTATTTTCTCATGTTGGTTTTCCAGAATGACTCGGGTGTTATTTTATTATAATGCTCGGGTCAGACCGAGTATTATACATACGGGATAGGATGCTGTGGAGATCTGGAGTCGAGCTGGATGGCGAGACGTATCACATGTACTTGACGTATATTCCGCTGTGCTGTATAAGCTGTATAGTCAGTTATTGTGGGCAAGTTAATACAACTGTCCAGTATTTGCTATTGATTGTGTTGTACTCTGACGATGTAATGTATAAACAGATATAGTTCTTTTGTGTAAAGATTAGTCATTATCTATTATACATTGTTCCGCTATGATTGTGAGATTCTAATGTCGTTTTGTTTTTCTCTTCTTCTACCTCTTTCTTTCTTCTATTTTCTCCTTCTTTCTTTCTCTTTACAATCTGTCTTTTCTGGCACTTGATCGTCGGCATATTATACAGTGGTATATTTGTGTCGATTTTCGAGGGTCGAGAAGGACGGGTTGTCACATAAAGGCTTATGCTCTGGCCATGCCATGTAAGCGGGACCAAAGGCTTAATCGATGCTTTGGCCGGCCATCTCAGGCGGGACCAAAGGCTTACTCTGTCTTCCCTCTAGGTGGCGCTTTGGTTAGGCCATTTTGGTTGGATCATAGGCTTTTTTCCTTTATTTTAGGAGTTCATTTTCCTGCTTAACCATGCATAGCACTTATTTCATATAGAAAATATTATTTTTTTGATGAAATTTCTAACGTCTTCTTTAAAATTCATCAAGCTTCCCTTGCCTTAGAAAATGGTCACTCAAGCCTTCCAAGCTTCGACATTGGTTTATGCTGTGTCCATTAAAGCGATGATAATAAAAATATAATTCTTTGAGGTTCCATTCATTCTTTGGTCACTTCTTTTGGGAAGGCCGGTAGTTAAGTTTATCCTTAGCCAAGAGGTAGATATTCTTCATAGGATGTAGTAAGGGAACAATTCTTAGAAAGCCCTAATCCTTTGGAAACGATTCTTTCTTAGCTCTTTTGTTTTATGTAATGGACTCCTTAACTTCTATAGAACACTTACTTTTCAAAGAGCTTCAAGTTTTGTTCAATTTATAATAGCGACTAATCGCATCCTCCCATCCCTTAGTGAATTGATCGAAGTCTTTTGTTATCTTTCTTTCAAATATTGTTTCCATTGCTTGGAGCTGGATTTCTTTTCTCGCCTTCATGAAAATTCCATCCTTTTTATACAACCTCCCTAGCGTGAAAATTGGTGTTGGCCTCACATAAAATGGATTCAAGCACCATTTTTCTAGATCATAAGGAGCTGTTTGTCTCTTCTTTTCTTCCATAACTTATAGTGCCGTAATCCTTAATATTTGTTCTTTATGAAGCTAGGGATCATTGGTAATTTGGTAAGTTGGACAAGTCATTTGAGGCCTGCGATTGATTGGCATGACTATGCAAAACTTAGTTGGGGTGATTAATTGGGGTTAAGAATAAAACGCAGGTTAGCTAGCAATGGGATATGCTTGGTAGGGGCATGTCCTTTAAGCCCTATATATACAAGCTAGGATTGTTCCACTTAGGGTTTTAATGGAGATGGTGGTTCAAGCCCTCCTTCTAGTGCCAAAATGTTAATGACTTCGTTAACCCCAAAAGTATAAGGAAAGTGGATATAGATATGATAAAGTAATCCTAGGCTAAGTTGGTAGGATGGAGTATGCACCATATTAAACCCATGAAAGTTTTATGCATGTTTCAAAGCTAAAGCCATGTCGCATGTCACATAAGAGTTGGTAGTTTAAATCATGTAGAGCAATCAACTTAAAATTATGAGTGCTTTTGAAATTTGAAGCACGTTACGATGTAAGGATCACAAATGCTTTGGAACTCAAAAGCAAACCACAATTCAAGTAATCTTGTTCTTATTCGAAATAACGTTGAATGTACATTGTCTTATGTGCAATAGTTCAAGTGCTAAATCGACTTTAAATCCCTAAATCCATTTAGGGTTATAAGATTTAAAATGTATGAAAAGAGACAAGAATGATCTGCCTCTTCTCCATTAATCTAGGTCCTTATTTATAGGGGCTGAGGGATGCGGCATTGTCGCCACGTGTCCAGCGGCATGCTTGGCTTCCAGCATCGATACTGATGGCACATGGCGCTATCTCTTGATTAATGATGAACTTCGGAATGGTACGCTAGCACTTTGCATCTATATCGCCATAATAGCCTTCATTCATTATATCCGTTATAAGCATTCATGATAAGAAGCATTGATAACAGGCGGCCTTGATAATAGGCGGCATTGATGATAAATGACATTAATATGAGATGGCATTGGTGACAAGCGATATTGATTCTCTTAATTTCATTGGTAACATTAGAGAGATGCAGTATTAATCTAGAGTGGCATTTATTTTCCTGGTTTCATGAAGTAAATGCTTCATTAATAAAATGCGACATCAATATAAGGCGTCATCAATATAAGGCGTCATCGATGTTGCTATAACATTGATGGCTTATGAGATAAGATCCTTCGGTATCACTCATTTATTTTTATGGGCGATATGAGGCATTGAAGACCTTCAACCCTCTAAGCTTTATTGATGTGAGATCACGACTATATCTCCATGTCGCATTACTTCGGGATTGATAATGGTAGTAACAAATTTCACACCTTCCCATCCTTTCTTTGGCCATGACTTCATCTACCCCCTTTTGACACCGCCTCCTTCTTCCTCTTACCATGCATTCCTCACCGTTTTCTCTGCCCCTGCCGCTCCCATCTTGCATATTTTCGTTTTTCGTCTCAACCTTATCGCTATTCTTCACTATTGTCACTGCCTCCACTATAGGTTGCCTCAATTCCCTTATTTTCTTCCATCCACCCTTTTATCGTTTATTTCCTCTCTTGCTATCTTTCACATTATCCATGTCAGCATCATATCTCTCTATCACCTCATTTGCTTACCTCTTATTAATATAGTTTATTTTATGTATTAACAAACACAAAGAGAGACCCCATGAGTTTTTGATTTCCAATAAAGAGCCAAAATGAGTAAAGTAAAACCAATACCACAAATCATGAATGGACAAGTAATGTAATGCCAAAACTAAAGCAAGAGCAGTCGATTCGTTTGTTTCCCTTGCTTCCGTCATTATAATTATTCTTCTATAGCATTTTGCTTCCTCACCATACAAAATCCAATATGTCTGGATATTTTTGAGGAAGAAGATATTAGTTTCTATTGGATCATGGTCAACATGAAATAGGTTAAATGGGTAAATTTCAGTTATTTTTTACTATTTTGAATCTTATTAGATCTATGAAGTCTAAATTGATTCAGGTATATTCTAAATTAATTTTAAATAAAATCATTATTTTGTTTTATTTATTAATAAAAGGATTTTATTTGATATTTTATACAATATAGTGTGTACATGTGTATCATGTACGCATGTACATGTACGTGCTTGTGCAACGTATATATAATGTGTATGGCTTAACGTGCCTATGTCTAAGTCTTGGATAAACTAGCCCCTCTATATACATATATGTTGTAATACACACACATTATTATGACATAAAATTATATTTATATTTCATTAAATATATATGTGTGTGTGTGCACGCGTATAATAATGTAAAAGTAGTCTTATAAATATGTACATATACATGTATACATAAAATAATATTTATAAACATAAATATAAAGAAATTAAAATTTGAATTTCACTTTGAAAATTAGATCTACATATGAAATATCTTTTAATTTTAAATTCAAAATTTAAATTTTGCAAATGAGTTATAATTTTATTATATTTTTTAAGGAAAATGAGTGATCCTCTCAAGGAGGAGAGCACTTATATAACTTAATTCCACACTTAAAAGGAACTGTAACTTTATTCCACACTTAAAAGGTACCGTAAACAACCTTGTTAGGTAGCAAAAATTCTCCCTTTCAAATAAAAGAAAAGAAAAATGAAACCCTCCTAAAACGTAAAGACAAGAATTCTAAGGGACAATGCTATGACTAAAAAGTAAAAAGTAAAGACTCATGTCAGGAAGAAGACGTGGTGGAATTAGCCTAGCCAAGCTGAATGACACAACTAACAATCTAAGTGTATCAATAAAAGTAAGATGGTAGAAGTATGCCTATTAGATAGACCTAAAGGCAAGAATCCAATGAGTACTCGCTGAACCGCTGAAGCATAGTTGGTACAAGCCATTAAAGTCTACTGAACCGGAAAACCCTCAATAAGAACTTGGGTCATGTACTTAGATGTATGTATATATGGATTCAAAACGTTATTATCATCATTTCTTTCACTGATTTTTTTGAAATCACTTTTTTCCAAATGCACCAGGATTTAATCCTAACAAACAAAAATTTCTTAAACCGTAATCTATAAAATCACACAATCAGTCAAATCAAATCAAATTCCATAAAGGAATAAACTAACACTTAACACCATTTAAAATATAAGTGACCTAACAAATAAGACTTAAAAAATTTGCTAGGTTCATAATTTTCAAAAGTCACCCAACAAGTATACAGATATTCTTAAGCCTGTATAATATACACTTCGTAGGCTACATTAGATCTGATCACTTGCTTGGATAATATACACTCCGTATAATATACATGGAATCCTATCCCCGAACTAGTATCTCTCACTCGACCTCCCTTAAAGCGAACTTCGATTAGGTTCCTTGATTAGGAACTTTTGTTCTACTTGCATTGCCATAACCTATGATAGAAAACTTCAGTATCATATCAGAAATCCAGATCAAATGTTCATCGACGAGAATTAAGTGAGAAATCCTTTTATGGACTAGAGTGAATCACCCCAAGCTATGTATTCAAACCCTAGATCAAGAACTGTACAAATAGAACAATCTATGTATAACTTACGTACTTAATTCAATTGGTTTCTGAATTATACAAAATTTTCTGGTTCACTTATACTTTTCATTTAGTATTTTATCCAATATTAACATTATTTATTAATTATTGCACAAATTTTCACTTAAGTGTATTGATATTTTATAAAGTCTCATCATTATGAAACATTAGATTAAAACTTATCCACTCTTATTTACTTATAGAATACTCCTTTACATCCCAAGAGTAAAAAAAATGAATTTATTTTATTCATTTATTATTTATTTATTTATTTTTCAAATTTAAATTAAAGGCCCAAACAAAATGTGGGTCTTTAAAACTGAGTCAACCCTTGTACTTCTTTATCTTAGAATGCACCAAGGGAAGATACTTACAGGTTGCTCTAAGGCGGTACCTATGACAGAGAATTATCTGCTATTAAATTAACAATCAAAAGTCTAAGAATTTTTCTGCTACATAGTCAATTTATAGTTGTGACAGACGAGAAATCCATTGTTCAATTCTTAAGAATAAAATATAAACAATCTAGAAGAAAATACTTGAAGAATTAGATTGGCAATGTATTTAGAAATCTATAATTATGATGTCAAATACATTCCAGGTTACACTAATTTTGCTGCTGATCTTCTTACAAGGTTATGAAAAATGGATGATGATGACGATTTAAAAGAATTCAAAAATTGCTAGAAAAAATGAAAAGGCAAGAGGCTTTCCAAGAAGTGAAATCGTCAAAGAAAGGCAAACAAACCTTCAAAGAGGCCTCCTCCTCACAAATTTCCAAAGAAACTGATACTCCCACAAGGGTAAATGAAGAAAAATCCCAACAAACCAAAACGGTTCCAATAAACAAAGGCAAGGCATTGATTTCCAATGGAGTGTAAAAGTTTGTTTCGATGAACAAAGGCAAACCAATAGGTCCCACATGAGTGCAAAGGCCATATGCCTCGGTAGTGGTCAAAGACTGGTATAATTTGGAAATAAAAACAAGAAACCTAAACCTATAGGACAACTTTAGTTGTTGTTTTAAAGCCATTAATCTACATACCATAGAGCTACAAATTTTTGGTTAACCTAACTAGAAAAACTTATTTAGGATTGAAACATACAATATCCCAAATCATGGACAAAAAATTACAAGACACACACAAAAGGTAGTATCTGAATTATCTCAGTAATCTTTAACCTCCACGTCTGAAGCACTAGATCTAAAAGAAGCAGAATTGTTCGCTGATAATTCAGCATAAAAAACCATTTGAAAGTAATATTTACTCAAATGTAGCATCTGATCTTGTGAATCTAAAAATTCAAGACTTTCTAGAATTACTTAGACTCTATGAGATCAACAACAAAAAAACTAAAGAGATGGATGTTGAAATGATAGTACGAGATATGATTTCTCTGTATCAGTAATATTTCATTGATGAAAGTCAACTTCTTCTGTTCTTCAAGAAATTAGAAGATACAAAATTAATAAAAATCTTAGAAAATGAAGAGTTAATCCTCTACATTAACAGGAGACCTGCTAGTTAGCCTGTTTTTCAAACATACAGAAATACAAAAATATATCAAGAAAGGCTTAGTTAACGGAATTTAAGTTAACACAAGCTATCCTGAAGAATATACTGATTGTATTCCTGACATTTGTAAAGCAAAACTCGCTGAATATTCAAGAAGGTTTTTTACCATGTTCATGTGTAGAATATAGAGCATTTGGAAGGAAAGACAATACATTCGATTATATCCCTTTATACAATTTTGAGAATCGCATAGGGTAACAAAAAATCCCCATCAAGAATTCACTAAATTTCATCGTAAAGATTTTAATGAAGAAAATGAAAGGCTACTAGTAGCACAAGAGTTCTTTATTAAAGCCACTAGTAAAGGTGAAGTGGAAGCACACTCCGCAAATGAGGGTAAAACGATATTACTATTGGACTACTGACCAGAATTTGAAAAATCAACAAACAAATAATGAAAGTCCAGCGGTTCTTAGACAGACTCAAAATTGGACTAGTTGGCATAATGGCACATGAAGAATATTTCGAAAAACAAATTGAAAAGGAAAGGTCAAGCAGGACTCCATAATGAGAGACACTACAGAGGCTGACCCTTTCAATGATGAGTCTCTAGCTTACCTGGATGTCCACAACTAACCAGAAGCATAGTGGACCTTTGTCTTTACCTAATATAGAATGAAGAAATGACATAAGGTATCTAGCTACTACTTTAGGGCGACAAATAATCCAAATAGACCTAACAGGTTTTCTATCTATGAGATAAAAAGGGAGGACACATTCCCAGCCTACGCAATAAAGTAACAGACACATTATTCCTAGAAGACTAAAGAGGATAGATATGAAGCCTACTAATTACTAAAATAAAGGACTCAAGAGATTATAAATAAGGAGCTCTCCCTTTAGAAAAAATCATCAGAAAATGGAAGTCTCTTAAGTTTGTTTCCATAAATTGTACTATTATCAGCATTCTTTGTAAAATTATCGACTATCCTAAGAAAATCTTAATTCTGCATTTGCTTTTGTTGTTTTCTAAGTTCATATTTCTATAAAGATCAATGTTTTCCGTTTCTTTTTATACTGATTGGAATTTGGTGTCAGAACTTAGTTGAGCTCGATATGTCCTTCTAATTTTATATTTCCTAATTTTAATTATTCTGGATATATTTTATTGAGGTAAATAAATGAGTAATTTTTTCCTTAAATTTTAAATGGCGGATTGAGTTATTCATTTGGGCATAATTCGTTATGAATCCATGAAACTTTTACGCATGGTAATTTTTTTTAGAATTTTAAATCAATTTGAACATCTATTGTTCTTGATATTACGCACTAGAGTAGGAAAAGAACCATTGTTGTGCTCTATTCAGGTGAAGTGATGATATAGGCTAGTGGTTGAAAATTCGAGGCCTAACCTTACTATAAATCCATGGCATGCTATGATAGCATAAAGGGGTACTGTGTCTAGCTATTTAAAATAAGGTCAAAACTAATCTAATAACTTTAGGTGTATGAATCTTTATTTATCATTCAAAAAATAGAAGTTTTAAACTCATAGTTGAATTATGTTCAAAGGACCCTCTTTTATGGAATAAAATAGACTTGTTATTCTTAATACACATAAGTGTCAATTTAATTTAAATACAAAAAAAATATGAACATGTTGTTTATATACCAACACATGAGAACCCAAAAAATAGAATCCATAATTTTATGATTGATGTACTGCAAGAAATAAAATTAGAAGTAAAAGATATAAATAACAAACTACGAAAAAGCTGTAACAACATGTTTTGGCTAGAATATACCAACAATACATTTTCCAAACAGTATTAAAATGGTTAAATATATTTTTAAAGAAAATAACAAAAGAAATGTAGTGGATATTGATCCTACTTATTATCAAAAATACCTTATTCTTCAGGAAAAAGAACTTGCTGGAGAAATATATAGTATGGAACTTTATTCCTACTACGAAAAACATTCTACTATAATAAACTATTTCTAATTCAAAATACTCGAAGAACTTTATTCGTATGAAAATTTTGAACAAGATTCAAGTTTGACAGAATTAGATTATATCATTAATACGTCAGGCAAATATTTTCAACATAATCACCAACGGAGCCGAATCTTGTAGTGTAACAATGACATTACCTCCACCAGAAGGTGTATCCATGGTGAACAATCACTCTCCTGATGTTGATATAGAAGATCAGGAGCAGGACGAAAATACATGTAATAGTCCACATAATGATCCTTATCCTGAAATGCTTAGACATGGTACTAGGTCAGACTGGATTAGGTTTCATTCTTCACAAAAACAATTAAAAAGATTTCGATCATAAACAACCTTCTTCAACCTATAGTTTAATTCAATATAGATAGAATTCCTCCTAGAAAAATATAAAAAATATATTATAACATGGCTTCAGCATATTGGTAGAACAATCCACTTACTACCCCCTAATATGAATGTCATGGAATAGATACATCATGCTGCAAGTTATTGGACATGAGATGCTTTAGCATGGTTAATGAATCTCGAAATAATAAATCCAACACAATTACAAAGAATTAAAAATATACCATAATAACAAGAAACTCATGGCGAAATATTTAAATTATTATTGGCAGACTTCACAGAAGAAATTCCTTGAAGATACAGATTATGAAAAGAAATTGTTGAAAATACAATTATGTGACATATGTATGTTAGAAGAATTTATTGCCAAATATATAGATCTTCTTTTTCACATAAACAGTAACGATCAAAAGGTTTTTGGGTAAAATGCTTTTTTACAAAAATACCTTATCCATGGAATAATATTAAACAAGAAAGATATGACATCTTAAGACAAAGTAATTCTGATGAAAATCATAACACGGGCCTGTTAAAAAAGGCATGTATGGATACTATGGAAAATGTTTGTGAGAAAGCAAGTGCACATAAAAAACTGAAAAATAAAATCAAAAACTCGAAGCTAGGATTTTCTTGTTGCACAAAGTATACGGAAGATATCGATAAACAGTTCAGATGTTCCCCTAAATTTGAAAGAACAAGGGTAAGAAATTTAAAAAGTGAAACAACCTGAATATCTAATTACTCAGAAAAAATGGAAACCGAAATATAAGAAAAAATTCAAAAGAGAAAACAAATTTTCCAAGAATTTTTTTATTAAAAAGAATTTTTGTCGTAAAGGCTGTAAATGTTTTAAATGCAGTAAAAAAGGACATACGCTAATGAATGTCCTACAAATATACAATATATTATAATATCAAATTTAGAAGAATACACGTGTAGGCACTATTGAAGAATATCTAGTGAAGCTAATTTATCAGTATATGAAGTTAAATTAGTATATTCGGACTCTACTGAAGAAGTAGATGAAATTAATGATCTTTTGAAAGTTTTAAAATAAACATGATTACAGTGAATCAAACTCATAATCAAATAAAAATCATGCCATTAACTATATATGCAGTACTCCCCAAAAAGAAAAAGGTAAATTCTCCAGGTATACTTATATGTAGGAAAATACGCCAGATTAAAAAGATATAATACAACGGAAGTATTTTTAGACCTACTAATAAAAATCCTAATAGAATATTATGGACAAATTTGTAATATACCTAAACATAAAAAAAAAATTATAATTCACGGATTAATTGAACCCCTTTCTAAAAATAGCGCTTCTATACTATTTACAAGCACTAGTATGGATGATAAAGACTACCTTATAGAACAAGGAGACCCAATATGACTATTTGTTATACATAAATATGAAGATCTTTCGATTATAAAAAAATAAATATACGATCATGATACATTTACCCCATTAAGTGGTTCAACGTCCCAATCACTAAGAAACAAAGAGAGAGAGAGAGACATATCATTAATATAGAATATATATGAATACTTTTACATCTGAGGAAACATCAAACTCGCAAATTCAAAATAACACAGGAGAACAATTTATTGTCGTTGATGAAGATTTAGAGAAATTAAAAGAGGGAAATTCCTATGTTTGATAGAAGGGATAGTTTTAAGCCTTTAACCTTTAAATCTAGATTTCTAAATCAACATAAATACATATTTGAAAGGATGCAAGGAAATGTCGAATTAAAAGAAGAAGAAGATTTTACTTCCATAAGCCTTTTAAATAAGACTAAAATAAACTAAAGGCAAGATATCCAAAAATGAAATACCTACATATAGTTCTAATGCAACTAAAATTAACATGATTATTTAGATCCAGAATTGATACTACAATAATGATAGTTTGTATGGATGAAAGAATGACTAATAATCCTTTGAATAGTATTATTGGTGGAGCTAAGTCTAATTTAGAAAATAGATTATTTGGGTAAATGTACATCCTGATTTCTATATAAGTCTTGAAGATTAAAATATAGAAAAAGCTTATACGTTATCTGTAAATTTACAAAAAATCAAACTTTTACCAAAATCTAAAGTTATTGGCATACAATAGGAACATTGTATGGCTTTAAATGATACCTCTACATTTAAATCTGTTACACCAAAACAATTTGTTAAACTATTTGAAGAAGGATTGGAAAAAACAATCCAACCCAGATTGGTTGACATAAGACGTCTAAAATTTGACAATTAAATTCAAGTATTTGTAAAATCACTTAAACCAACAATAAAAGTACCTATAGAATATTTTATAACATCATGAAATACTATTTCTACAATAATTAAAAATAATAAAGAAAGTTGAAATTCATCCAACACATTAAAAAGATCACAATCATATAAAAAAAGTCTGAAGTAGAGCTTACACCTAATATATTAAAGGGTATTAATCATCGTATGAGCTTTAGACATGCAAATCCAATAAAGGGAAGAACAATGAGATTCTTGATAAGTAAAAAGAACAGGAACCTAACCGAATGGTTATAATGGTTCCTATAGAAAATATAAAACATAATGATTAGGCATATAGATCTAAAAGGAAAGGCACAATTACATATATATCTTTCAACAATGATATGTATCCCTGGATATCAAGAGTTCAAGGTACATACTTTATTGGATTCTGGCGCAGAACCCGATTTATTACAAAAAATATTTATACCATAGTAACTCTGGGTACCCTTAGACAAAAAGGGTATTATAAATGATTTTATGGGAAGACAAGTTCCTGTAACTCAAAAAATAAAAGGATTATAGGTACAAATACCTGATATACATAGAAAAAATAAAACGTATATTTTGATTTTGCATTACTTCCAAAAGAATTTGATAGTGATTGCATCCTAGGAATGGACAATCTAAGATAACTTTCCCCATTTGATAAATACTGTTTTGAGGTTCATGGCACGAGTAACATTACCTATTACAATAGCACCACATTATACTCCAATAGTGTAGCATGGTGAAAAAACTGTTACACTAATTGAAAATGTAAAAACACCAAAAATAGTACAGATATTCGCACTTACAACATACCAATTTCAAATAAGTTTGAAATATTAATATATAATATTCTAAAACCACTATATTCATATATTCGATTAAAATGGTTTGATAAAGCACCAAGGTATTCTAAAATCGAGCTAATGAAACAATACAAAGATTTCAAAGTTCGAGTTAACAGTATCATGGTATCACCAACAGATAAAGAAAAATTTGCAAAACAAATAAAGGATCTATAGAAGTAAAAATAACACAAAAAATATTTAGTACACATTCTTCTCCAGCCTTCCTAGTGAGGAATCATACTGAAATCAAAAGAGGAAAAATCTAGAATGGGAATAAATTATAGAAAGCTTAATAATTATACAAAATTTGATGGATATTTTATCCCCTCTGCCATTCAATTGACGAAACAGATACAGGGAGCAAAATATTACGGTAAATTTGATGCCAAATCAGGCTTTTAGCAAGTAAAGCTTGATGACAAACAATCCATAAAATTAACTACCTTCAGCTGCCCACAAGGACATTTTGAATGGCTAGTTATGGATTTTGAATTAAAAAATGCACCATAAGTATTTCAAAAATGGATGAAATCTATGCTCAAACATTTACCATTTACTAATGTTTATATAGACGATATCCTAATATTCACTAATATTGCTGAAGACCACAAATAACACCTTCTAATAGTAATACAAATACTATAAAAAATGGTGTAATCCTAAGCCCTAAAAGAATTGAATTGTTTAAAAAAGAAATTGATTTTCTTGAAAAAAGAATTGAAAATGGTAAATAGAATTACAGCAGCACATTTATACTAAATTTAGAGATTTTCCTAATACTTTCAAAACATTAAAAGAACTTCAAATAATGTTAAGACCATTAAACCATGGCAAAATATTTATTCTTAATTTATTTGCTAAGACTCAAAACTTACAAAAGAATAAGAAAAATGTAAAAACATAATGGAGAACAATTAAGAAGATGAAACATGGATAAAAAATTTATTATGTTACATCAATAAGAAGAAGAGGAAATAAATTAAAGATATAGTAAAAGATAAAAAATCCTGTAACAACCCGAAATTTAACCCATAATAATTAATTCATTAATTAATGATATGATAAAATAACTTTGTGAAATTATCAAAATTGAGCCACGGGAGTTGCACCATTGCGTCTGTGGTAATTTTCCCGTCAATTTCCATATGTAGAAGTCAGAATTCGAGTCAATATAAAGAAGTTACGCATAAAACAAGAATTAACGAAAAAATATTACATGGGTCAGGTCAACCAGGAGGTCGAACCAACCACACCCTAGGTCGACCGGCCGGTCGTCCTAGGGAGAGGGAAGGTCGACCTAGCAGTTGACTCGCCCTATGTGGTGAGCGAACGAACTTTTTGTTAGTTCCAGCAAGTTTTGTATATGATTTTTTCGATCGTCGGCTCCATCTGATCCTTCTGTGCTTCCATCCGACGGCTCCTATTCAATCTGTGAAATGGTTGCATCCTATTCAATCTCCAAATCCAATGGTTTGAGATCCACTTATACTCCTATAAATAAGACCCTAGGCTTAACACTTTTTCTCATTCTAGATTTTCTACGCTTGGGTTCACCTTTTCAGGAAGGACCCTACAAGGAATAATTTTCCAAGAAGAGAATCTTTTTAATAATAATATTTTAATACCCTTAAGCGGTAGGGAAAGACCAAAAGGGAAGAGCTCAGGATCACAGATAAGTGATTGTAAATATTTTAGATTGTTAAGCAATTTAAAATAAAAGGGTTTCCAATAGTTGTAGTTTTTCTACAATTTCGGAAATACTTTTTATCAGTTATTTTCAGTTTTTAATTTATTTTCAGTCTATTTATTTTTAGCTATTCTTTTTAGTTAATTATAGTTAATTTCTGTTAATTATAACTTTTCCATTTAATTACAGTTATTTATAGTATTTTTAATTATTTACTGTTAATTGTTATTTATTTACATCTTTTTCCACGTTTGGGATTTTCTTTTATAACTGTCAGTTTTCTTCCATTTCTCCTTTTTCTTCATGAATGGATCGGAATAGATTTAACGTGAATATGGATTAGACAACAAGAAAACTGAAATTACATAAAATAAGATGTAAATTGAAACGACTACAATAAAAATGGAATTAAGACTGGAATTGAGACTAATTATGATATTAATGTTTGAATTGGACTAATTAAAGATAATTGACCTAGTTATAACTTAGAATTATAACTAAAAAGCATATAAAATAAAAGAGGTTTGTTTTCACACTTAGACCTTGGGATAAGTAATAAGCATGATTATAACATAGGTTATAATAAGTAAAAGAACGGAATGATGCTTATTTTAAGACTTAGGATAAATTAATAAGCAAAGACAGCGAAGGTAATAATAAAGGCTTATTTAAATAATTTATCTAAGTTAATAAGTAAAGATGAAAGTAGGATCAAACCAAAAAGCATTTCCTATTAGACAAAATGGTGGTCTCACATAATCCTGAAGTGAGACGGGGGGCACGCTTATTCTAATAATGGTAGTAATTGGTCAAATAGAAGTCCAAATCACGAGGGATTTGGACAAGGGGCGAAACTAGATATTATTTGGATGATGAGACAATACCAATAGAATTTCCCTTATTTTTCTGTGGAAATGATGTTTCACATAATCCTAAAGTGAGACGAGGGGAATTGGAGCATAGGTGATACGAAGACCCAATAGGTGGAGCAATAGGTAGCATGAGTATGGCGACAGTTACGCTTGCGACTTCCATTTTGGTGCTCAGTAATCGCTATGAGTTCTAAGCGCTTAAGTATGTGTGTCTTTCGTAGACACTATTGCCTTCTATGTAGAGAGCTATATAATGTCTAGACCATAGTAGATACTTTATGCGTCTTTCGTAGACACCATTGTACTATGTGCATCTTTCGTAGATGTCGTTACCTTATGTGTAGGGAGTTATATAGCGTCTAGTCCGCAGTAGGTACTATGGAGTAGCAGACCGATCAAAAGGGTAGAACTAGGATTTCATCCTAATTATAGAATTAGGGATTTAGCCTAATCAACACAGCAATCAAGCATAAGTGAAAACAATCAAAGTTAACCAATCTTATTTAATAGTTAATTAGTATTTATTTCCAGCTTATTCCTTCTTCTATTTCTGTTGTTTCTTTTTATATACTGGAGCTGTTGTAAAGCCTATTACTTTACTTAAATATTCTAGTAATTACTATCATTCAACAGACTTTTAGTCTGACCTACTCCTCTATTTTCCCCCTTTTCCCTCATAGGCAATCATGGAAGAGGACAGTAGGTTGTAGTTGCTTGGAGGTTTCTTAGAAGGAGATTCCAATATGTACTTCCACTTCTTTTATTTTAGCTTTTTGTTCTTTACTTGACTGGCACATGTTGGGGAATAGTTGTACTCTAATTTTTGAGACTACGATTTTCTTTGATTTCATAAGACATATATGTATGGTATTTTGACACGTGATGTATTTTGTATTTGGTGACTTATTTGGTTTCTTGAGCAATCATGAAGTTCTGTTCTAAATAAGTTATTATTTAAATTATTTTCACTGTTTTTGCCTATTTCCATCTTGTGAATCTTAGTCTCTACTAGTTTTAGTTTATACCTACAATGCGCCACGCCTTCTAATGTGTCCTTTTGGGTATACTGAGGGATGTGGGGTGTTTCATTTAGTATAAGAGCCTACGGTTACAGGATTTCTAAAAATAAAAAGAAAACGTATTTCTCAAAATAACCTGTTTTATAATATTTTTAGATGAAAAACTCTGATAAATAGTTTCCAAGTAATAGAGAATAGTTTTCTTTAAAAACTCCCTTAAAGGTCTAGTACAATTTTCTTTCGACTCTTTCCTAAATTATCTCTGTCTTTTCGTAGAATGGTGGATGCCCCGAACCTTGCTGAGGGCATTCCAGTACCAGCCTGGTTTCGTAGGTATCTACAAGCCACGACTCCAAAGATGCAAGGGCAAGCGCCCAATCCAGCACTAGCGGGTAGGAATCCCATCAGCCCACTTGCATTAGTTAATTTTGTTAAGCTTTGTAAGGACTTTGCGAATTTGGGTGGAAAGACTTTTTTTGGTATGGATACTTTTGTGGAGGCTCGGGCTTGGCTTCGTAATACAAAGAGGATATTCGAACTATTGGGATAACATGATCAGTAGCGGGTTCAGCTAGCATCTTGGCAGCTAAAAGAGGAGGCTTCGTGTTGTTGGAAAGTTATAGAGTTGGATGGAAGGAAAATCATTTGGAATGGATTTCGGGAGCGATTTGATAGGAAGTTTGTATTCAAGCAGAAGAGAGTGCTCAGCTGGAGCGATTCATTGGCTTGAAGCAAATGAGCTCATTTGTAAAGGAGGAAATTTATCAATTTAACGAATTGTCACGGTTTTGAATGGAGTTGGTAAATACATTGTACAAGAAGGCTATGAAGTTTGCGAAGGGGTTAAATCAAACCCTTCAAAAGTTATTGCTAACTCACGTGCCAATGGGAGCTACTTATGAGTCATTGGTAGTGATTGCGCTCATGTTTGATAAGTCAAGGAGGGAGAGTCCAAAGAGGCTGTTGTTAAGATGGAAAGTCCAAAGAAGAAATGATGGAACAAAAATAAAGAGAAGAAGAAAGATGGTGGCCCTCAGAAGCAAATCAAGAACATTATAAAGTGCAATAGCCGTGAAATTGTTGGACATATCGCCAAGGATTGCAGGAAAGATAAGACAAAGGGAAAGTGTTATGCTTACGGATAGCCCGGTCATATGAGAAGGAATTGTCCCTAAAGAATGGGGCAAGGGACGAGTGCACAAGCAGGGCAGATTCAGGCATTAGATGCAGCACCTTAAGGCAACATTCGAGATAGAGGTAGGAATGTCACCGTTGAAGGTTTGATTTCTATTTCTGATTTTCCCATTCGGACTCTATTCGATTCTGGAGCACTATGGTCTTTCATCTCTAGTAGATTGTTTGCACTTTGAAATCTCCTTAGTAGTAGACCCCATCGTCGTTTCAAACTCCATAAGGGGATCGACACACTTGTTTATGGTTTGTAGGGGTTTGAAAATTTTTATCCTAGGCGTAGAATTTGACTGCGACACCTATGTTTTGGGATTTTCAGGGCATGGGATGATTTTGGGAATGGATTAGTTGTGCACATATGGAGCTATATTAGATTGCAAGAGGAGAGTCGTTAGACTAGAGACATGCAGCGGTAGGACTCTAGAGGTTTCTTACGACCCGCAAGGGTCGGTTATTTTGAGATTCCTTTATCCCTAGATTCCAGTGTTAGATTCGGTTCCTATCATCAGAGATTTTTCAGATGTCTCTGAGGAGGACAGGGACTATCCCCTAAGAGAGAGATTGACTTTAGGATTTACTTGATGGATAATGTTAAGCCAGTGGCATTACCCGTTAGGCACATGACACCTAGGGAGAAAATGGAATTGAGCAAGCAAATCCGTGAGCATTTGGAGAAGGGTTTCATAAAAAGGAGCATACCGGAGTGGGAAGCGCCAGCCATCTTTGCTATTAAGGCGGATGGTTCTTTTTGACTTAGCGTGGACTATAAAGGAATTAAATAAGCTCACAAAGAAGAACTGTTGTCCGCTCCCTAGGATAGATGACCTTTTTGATCAGTTAGTTGGCTCTTTGGTATTCTCTCAGCTTGATTAAGCCACGGGATTCCATCAACATAGAGTCGCTGATGATAGCATTGATAAGACCACATTTAGGACGCTAGACAGATTTTATGAGTGGTTGATTATGCCTTTTTGGGCTAACTAATGCCCCCGCCTACTTCTTAGATTTAATGAGCCGTGTCTTTAGAGAAGTCCTAAATAAGTTTATGGTTGTATTCATGGACGATATTTCGGTGTTTTCCAAGAGTATGGAGGAGCATGTTATTCATCTAGAAGAGGTTCTTCGCATGCTTCGTAGTCGTCATTTGAGAGCAAAATTTCCAAAGTGCCACTTTTGGAGAGAGGAGGTACGTTTCTTAGAGCACGTACTTTCGAAAGAAGGTTTGGCTGTTGACACTGCTAAGGTAACAACGGTGTAAGATTGGAAAGTTACCAAGAACGTCATCGAAGTTAGAAGCTTCCTAGGATGGCTGGCTATTATAGGAAGTTCATTACAGATTTTTCCAAGATCTCAGCACCACTCATGTAACAACCGGAAATTCAACCCATAATATTTAATTTGTTAGGTAATTAAATAATAAAATAACTTTGCAAAATTATCAGGATTGAGCCATGGGAGTTGCACCATTGTGTCTATGGTAATTTTATGGTCAACTTCCATATATAGAACGTCAAAAACTGAGCTTATATGAATGAGGAGCCATAGGAGTTGCACCGTTGCGTCCATGGTAACATTAAATATGAACATGGTGGCAGTTGCGCGAGTGTCTTCCATTCTTGTGCTTAGTAATCGCTATGAGTTCCAAGCGCTTAGTATATGTGTCTTACGTAGACACCATTGCCTTCTGTGCAGGGAGCTATGTATCATCTAAATCCACTGTGGTTGCTTTATGCTTCTTTTGTAGATACCATTGGCTACTATATAGGGAGTTACCTAGTCTCTGGCCCACAGTATGGTCTATAGAGTAGCAAACTAATCGAAGGGTGGAATTAGGAATTCAGCCTAATTAAAGGATTAGGAATTCAGCATAATCAAAGCAGCTGTCAAGAAAAAGTGCAAACAATCAAAGTTAACCTATCTTATAATTAATCATATTTATTTCCAGTTTATCTCTTTCCTATTTCCTTTGTTTCCTCTTTATACACTAGAACTGTTGTAGAGTCTATTATTTTTTACTTTTCTTAAAGATTCTAGTAATTACTATCATTCACCAGACTAGTCTGACCCACTCCACTATTTTCCCCTTTCCCCCTTTGGCAATCAAGGGAGAGGATAGTAGATTGTAGTTTCTTGGAGATTTCTTAGAGGAGTTTGCCACTATGTATTTCTTTTCTTTCAGCTTTTGTTCTTTCTATGTACTGGCTTATTACGAGGGATATTATGTACTCCGATTTTTGAGACTATGAGTTTTTGTTTCATGAGACATATTGGATTTTTAGACATGTATGTGGTACTTGACTCATTTATGAAGCCATTATTAAGTTTTGTTTTAATTAAGTTATTATTTTAAGTTTCCGCTGTTTTTATCTATTTTCGTCTTGTGAATCTTAGTCTCTATTAGCTTTAGTTATTCCTACAACGCATCACGCCTTTTAATGTGTCCTTTTGGGTATAGTAAGGGGTGTGGGGTGTTTCACTTGGTATCAGAGATTAAGGTTACAAGATTCCTAAAATTTATTATTTTTCCAAATAACTTGTTTTAAAAGTATTTTCCACAAAAGAACTTTTAGAAATGATTTTAAGTATAAAAGAGTTTTCCCCTCATAAGTCCAGTTCAATCTCCCTTTGACTCTTTCCTAAACTATCACTGTCTTTTCGTAGAATGGCTAATGCCCTGAACCTTTCCGAGGGCATTCCAGTCTCAGCCTGCTTTCGTTGGTACTTACAAGTCACGACTCTAGAGGTGAACGGGCTTGCACCCAATCCTGCACCAGTGGGTGGGAATCCCAACTACCCACTCGTCACCATCAATTTTTCTAAGTTTTATAAAGATTTTGTGAGTTTGAGCGAAAAGGCTTTTTCTGGCAAGGAGACTTTTGTGGAGGTGAGAGCATGGCTTAGGGACACAGAGAGGATTTTTGGTCCTTTGCGACTGGATGATCAATAGCGAGTTCAGCTAGCCTCTTGGCAGCTGAAGAAGGAGGCATTTTATTGTTGGGAGGTGATTGAGTTGGAGGGAAGGAATTTTACTTGGGATGGTTTTCGGGAGAAATTCGATAGGAAGTTTCCATTTCGGACGGAAGAGAGTGTCCAGCTGGAAAGGTTTGTCAATTTAAAACATGGGTGTCCGTCTGTGAAGGAATACATCAATCAATTCAATGAGCTATCACAATTTGGTATGGATTTGGTGAACACACAACACAAGAAAGCTATGAAGTTTGCGATCAGATTGAATCAACCCCTTCAGGGGTTATTGCTAACTCATGTGTCGATGGGAGCTACTTATGAGTCTTTGGTCGAGATGGTGCTTATTTCAGATACAGTCAAGGAGGGAGAGTCTAAAGAGGAGGTTAATTTAGAAGGTTCGTATAAGAAGTGGTGGGAGAAGAATAAGAAGAAGAAGAAAGGTGACGGTCCTCAAAAGCAAATTAAGAAGGGAGTAAAGTGCCATAGTTGTGGGAATATTGGACATACGGACAAGGATAGCAGGAAGGAGAAGATGATGGGTAAGTTCTATATTTGTGGGCAGCCCAGTCATATGAGTAGCAGTTGTCCCCATGGAGGTGGTTAGGGAGTGAGTGCACCAGTTGCGTAGATTCCGGCGTTAGACGCAGCACCTTCCAGCAGCATTTCGGATAGAGATAGGAAAGTCCAGTTGAAGGTTAGATTTCTATATCTGATTTTCCCATTTGGACTTTTTTTGATTCTGGAGCATCACACTCTTTTATCTCTAGGTATCTAGTAGATTGTTTGCACTTGGACATATCATTAGTAGTAGACCCCATTATTGTTTCAAACCCTATAGGAGGATCGATACACTTATTTATGGTTTGTAGGGGTTTGAAAATCTTTATCCTAGGCGTAGAATTTGACTACGACACCTTTGTATTGGGACTCTCGGGGAATGGGATGATCTTAGGGATGGATTAGCTATCCACATACGGAGCCATCTTATAGTACGAGAGGAGAGTCGTTAGACTTGAGACTTGCAGTGGTAGGACTCTAGAGGTATCATGCGAACCGCAAGGGTCAGTTTGTTGAGCTCTTATTGTAACATCCCCGGATTTTAGCCCAGTCTAATTTGATAATTGAATTAATTTTTTTGAAGTTAATTTATGAATTTAATAGATTCTTCAAAATAGATGTATTAGTTGTTTATAGATGTTAATTTTAAATATAATTTGAAAATGTGAATTTAAATTTCAAATGTTAATATCTTGAAAATTTAATTAATTTGAAAATTTGAATGAATAAATATATCAAAAGATTGTAAATAAAATTAATTAATTTGAAATTAAATGGATTGTAAATAGAATTTGATTTGGAAATAATAAAAACATTTGAACATATAAACATACATTAAGTAATAAAACATAAGAGATAAATTGATACAAATATATTTAAATAAAAATTGTACTTACTAACTTATAAATATTTATAAGTAATATATAATTTAATTTCAAACCATTTTACTTTAATTTGTATAAGTATAAATAATACATAAGAAAATAAATATAGTTTTTATATTTTTGAATTTAAAAATGTGAAACATTTACATATGTAAATTAAATTAAATAAAGGGTTTAAAAAAATTTATAAATTAATTAAAACTAAGGGCTTAAACATAAAAATACATATTTTAACAAGTGTAACATTTTTAAAACATGACATTAACAAATGTAAGCCTAATATGATTTGTAAATTACAAGTGGCATTTGAATTTTTCTTTTAAACTTAATTTTGTTAACATGTATTAAGAAAAAAGCTAATGTTATTAAGTTTTCTTCCATCTCCAAAATTATCAAACTTAAAACGTGAAACTTGAATACTTCCTCAAGCAAGCTGATCAAAACTAAAACCTAAAAATGGATTCAAGTAAGCAAAATTAAAATCTGAAGCATGTTGAAAACCTGGAAACCAACAATACCTGGAAATGAGGATTTGAATCTGAGTTCAAACTCAATTCCTGATTAGAGCATATGCAAATTTCAGTTCTTAGATTTAAAAAAATAAATTTTCTGGAAATCAAACTTCAAACCTGGAAGAATAAGATCAAGCAAAACAAGTTTCAGTTTGAATCAAAATTTCGAAACCTGATTCTCTGCTCTGTGCATACCCAGGTGAGCAAACCATATTTTTTTTAAAAACCCGATCTGCTTGATTCCTTGATATTTGGAATTATATTTGAAGTGATGAGTAAATATTGCTTGTATGATTTCTGTTAAATTGCTTGCATGTGTTTTTATATATGAAGAAGAAGTGGGTACATGTCTGTATAAACTTAAGAACGTCACTCTGTTAATATGCAGACTATCAAAAAAAAATTTAATTACTCATTGTACAATCAATTTTAGGCTTGGATTTCTAAATGGAAAATGTTTGTAATATGTTAACATTATTTTTAAAAATAGATTCAAAAGGATTTATTGAGTAATTATTCCAAATATATGCTTTGCAGTAAAAATCATTTCAAAATGAAAATTTGAGTATTTTAATTACAAATATGGATTTCGTGATTAAATTCGTAATGGGAAAAAAAATGAATTTAGGAATTGAAATTAAATTTTTTAGATTAGTATATGCTAGGAATTTCTGTGATGATCAGAAATTGGGTATTTGTCAAATTGTGGCGAACGGCATGATGGTGTTGGTCGGGACCAAGGCTGGAGGTGGCCAATGTGATGAGGTTCTCTGGAAAAATAGTTGATCATTTTTAAAATGACAGTGGTGGCCATGCGAAGTTAATACAGGGTTTAAGGATAGGGTCGTATGGGTTGGGTTCTCGTGGATGCTGCGTCACCGTGGGAGGAGTAGAGGCAATCGGTAAGGGGGGAAAAGCTTCGTGGGTCATTGAAGCAACCGTGGACGGAGTCTCGTGATTTTTAATGGTCAGAAGTGACGTCGGCGAGGCATATTGTGTTGACCGAGTTTGGTTGCCTGGGTGTTGGGCTACTCGATCTTGGTTCGTGGTCACGTTCGACGATCTGGGTGTATGGAGGGATTGTAGGGGTTGTTGACAATTTGGGTGGGTGATCGGCGATGATCAAAGTCGATCGGAGTCCCTGTACATATGCACGCGTGTGTCTCTATGCATCTGGAAAAATGGTGGTTGGAGAAGAAGGGGGAAACTCATGTCGGTCTAGAGTGGGTAGCGTGAGTGACTCGAAGCAAAAGGAGTAGGGCAACGACTCGAAGCAAGGCTCGGGTAAAACATAAATTGGCTCATGTCTGCTTGATAGGCAGCGGGCTTTAAAGTTTTTAAAAAATGAAAATATGTACAGGTTTCAAAATTTTGAAATACAATCTATACCAGGTTTTAAATTTATAAAACGAATAGTGTACTAAGGTTTTAAAATTAAAAAAAATTATATAAACAAGTTTTCAAAGGAAAAAGGTTAAGTATTTTAAAATTGTTTTGGAAATAAGTTGATTTTTGAGAAAAAAAATTTATATGAGTATAATAAATATATTTCTAAGTATCTTAAATGGGATTTAATAATACTTGAATTAGACAAGTGCTTGAAAAAAGTATACAAGAAACATTAAATAAGGAATGGTTTTGGAATTTAAATATTATTTTATTAAAGATTGATTTTTTTATAAATTGAGATTTGTGTATTAAGTTTCAATCAAAAAATATTAATAAATTTCTTAATGTAATTAATCAAAAGTTTATTTACTTAACTATTTAAAGGGTAATAAATTATGTGGGGTTTATTAATTAAGGATGAATTAAAGAATAAATTAGTTATAATTAAGATTTAATTAATTAAAAGTTTAGGATTCATTAATTAAAGTAATTAATTAAAAATTCAAGTTAATTAACCAAGTGATTAATGAATGATTTTAATAAAAATAATAATTACTTAGTGAAAGTAATCAAGAATAGGTGATTAAAGACTAAAGATTGATTAATTAAATATTAAAGGTTAATTACCTTTAAGTATAATTAATTATTGTGGTTAATTAACTAGGGTAATTAAATTAAGAATAATCAATTAAGGATAATTAATTTTAATTAAGATTTAATTAATAATTAAGGGTTTATTTAATTAAGGTAAATTAATTGCTAGTTAATTTATGGTTAACGATAACTAAATGATTTAAGAATACTCACTTATTATAATTAAAGATAATTAATTAATGCGATAAATTAATTAAAGGTTAATTAATTTATAAAAATAATGATTATTAATTAAGGATTAATTAATTAAATTTTTGTAATTAATTAAGGATAATTCATCAAAGGATTATTATTAATTAAAGGTTAATTAATGATTAATTAAAGAATAATTAATAATAATGGTTTGTAATAAACTAGTTATTAGTTAACCATGATTAGAAATTTATTCATAAGTGACCAATCTGATTTAAATTAATCAGATGACTTAATGATCGTACTTATGGTTGTTTGGATGATATGGAATGTTTGAATTGCGTGATATTCGTGATATGTGATGTTATGTAATGTTATTGAGCTGTGGAATGTAATTTATGTATCTGCATGCATTTATGTTATCTATTTGTGATTCTGTATATATAGATAAGCGTTATAGGATTATACCGCTTATCGATATTACTGTGATTGTATCTGTGTTGATTAATGATGTTGCACTTTATTGTGTAAAACCCCTGAACCACACTATACACACACAGATATGGTCGGTTAAATCACAGATTTTTGAATATAATTTTAAAATTGAAATCTAAATGGTTTTGGATATGAATTAGGTATAAAGTGAAAAGCTTTTGGAAAAGAATTTCAAAGATAAAAGTTATCTTTGAATAACTAGATTTAGTATTGAAATTCGATTTAAATTTGAAATTGAATTCTATATTTGGTAAAAAGGTTATACAAGCTATAAATATGTTTATATGGGTTTTTAAACCATTTTAGAAGTATAGTTTTGGAAATTTGAATTTAACCCAAGTTTATATTTGAAAGACCTTGACTCGTGCAATTAGAATCGGGTTTTCTGAAATGGAAAACAAGTGGTTTCAAATAATAATAGCTTTTATACAAGGAAAGAATTTCCAAATCATGATGAAAATATTTAAAATTTGAAATAGAATGGCTTTGAAAGCTATAATTGAATTTTTGTGAAAAGATAGTTGATCCCTAATTTGAAATTGAAGGGAATTTTAAATAGAGTATCTTTTATAAGATTGAAATGGGAATCGTTTTGAAAACTATAAAATGAGTCTTTGATTTAAAGACCGGATGAGTTAATCCAATTTGAAATGGAATTGTTTTGAAAGGCTATGATTGAATCTTTGTTCAAAATATTGGTGAACCTTGTTTTAAATTGAAAGGGGTCTTAAAAGTGAATCTTTTGTTTAAAGATTTAAATGTGGAGGTTGTTTAACCCACTGAAGGTTTTTGAAATAAATCTTTTTGTTTAAAGGATTGGGAATGGTAATTTGTTTTAACCATTTGAATGAAATGTTTTGGGCTTTAAGATGTGATTTAACCGAGATCCCATTATCCATATGTTTTTAAATATTGCACTCACTATTCGGTTTAGTCGGGAGAGGACCTTGTGTCATATAACCCATTCCGAATAGTGATACGACGTTATGGATAACATTTGAAGACCGTTGGTGAAGACCGGGTATTTGCGAGAACGATAGGATGACCTATCGACTGTCTCTGCACCGAGTAGCTACGGTATAGAGATTCCCTAAGTGATGGGAAGTCCGATCGGGATTGTGGATTCTCGGATTGCAAGGACTTCTTCGGAAGTGCCTTCGGTTCTGTTCGAACCTGGAATAGACTTGAATGGATGTATGTCTAACATTACGCTTTGAGATGTAAAACCGGTTTCTATCAAATACATTTTTGTTTGGTGGTGGAGATTTATTCTCTTAGCTTAACACCCTTCTCTAAGACGTACGAGTTCAGAGATTATATAATTGATGGTTACCAGTGATACATTCCCAATTTGGTAATGTGGCATACGAAGTGCTGCTGATCATTTATTGATCAAATCATGGCTTTGTTAAATGCGTAGCTTTGTGGACGAGATTTCGTCGAACTTCACAACCTGGAATGGTCGAAACGGGAAGAATGCGGCAAGGTTATTTAGGGGTAGCTCCCCCTGAGGGTATGTTCATGTCCTTCTAGATAGAGGTGATATCATGGTATGGAGCCCAGATATTTAACCTATGTGGTTACTGCAAATACATTACTTTGTGGTTGTTGGTATCGAGCGCTCGGATAAAGGTCGGTTACGACCGGGGGATAGCATACTCGTTTCAGTAATTACCAAGTTACAGAGGTAACCCGGCCTTGTGTTGGCAGAGATCCGGTTAGGTTCTCGAGGCGTCCCTCCTGAGGCGTACCCATGTGGTCCAGGAAGTTCCTTAGACTGACCATTTTTTGGAAATCCAATCATCCAATACACGCCCAGTACGGTTTTAGTTGTATTACCTGCCATCTACTTATGGTGGCGCCCTACTGTTTAGATGGTAGCTATAGTAGGCATAGTTCGAAATGTCTATGCTGGCTAACATTAATATTATACTTTCTAAATGTTTTCCACTATGCACTAATAATAATATCAAAATGGTTTTCGCGTATCAAGAATGTTTGACTATCATAAGGAGAAATCTCCTCCAATTCTGTGTTTGCATGGTGTGTGTGGCGGGAGGCCTTATGGTAGTTTCTTTTTCTTAAAAGAATTTTGTATTTATTTTAAATCTCTTATTGTTTGTTTTAAAGACCATCTGTTTTCGTTTGCTCATACCAGTCCCATGAATGACCTGGAGTTTATTGTTCCTTTCGTAAACTCTGGGTGTCCACAATTTTCCGCACGGACGTCTAGAGTTGGGTTTTTCAGATAGTAGATATAGATATCGATTTGGTAGCTTTTAGCTTTCTCTTTGGAATTCTTTGGAGTCTTCGGATTCATGACTGGACGAGACTTGCTTAGCTTGGTGCAACTAGATGGTGGTTCGAGCTTGTGGTTTGGAGTTTAGCTTTGGGAGCATTGGATTGGAGTTATCTCTTGGCTATCTGTTTCCCGCTATTGTTTATTGTCTCTGATATTCTTGTAACATATTGTATCTGAGTTGTTCCATATCTGGATATTATATTCATTTGAAATTGTATATGATATTCATTTTTCTTCCGCTGTGTTGTTATACTTAATTCTGTTATAAGCTCCGACGAACCAGATTCGACGTTTGGATCTGCGACATTGGAATACGAGTGTTGTATTAGGTGCCGATTTTCGAAGGTCGAGTCAGGGTCGTTATATTTGGTATCAGAGCTGAGGGTTGAAAATTTAGCTCAGGAGTATAAAACATTATGTAACTCATTAGAGATAGGGTGAAGTATACCCTAGAATGAGTATATCCTTAAGATATCCGTTCGAATGCCTCAGTAAATTCTCTTACTATCCACTGATAGTGAGTATGAGTGCAAGAAGAGGACGAGATAGGGGACAGGGGAGTACGACTACATATGGTCAATTCCCTGTAACAACAATGGAAACAATCTTTCTCTATCAATCTCCTTTGGTTCGTCATCTCTACTCAATTATTTGATGATTTCTGGCAGCTCCAGGAAGAAGCATTGATTTTATATGGGACATAAACTGCAGATGGGTCAGAATTGTTTGTTTGGATGAATTGTTTGCTTAGGTTACTATGGTTGATAGGTATATTTTGGTTGTTTAAATTAAATTTTTTGGGGAATTCCGACTGTAGCTTGGTCTATACCCAGTGTTTGAGAATTTTGGAAGATTAAATTCATTTATTTGTTTCTTTAGGGTCCAGATATATTCTACGAGGGGTTAGTTATTCTTCGAACTAACTGATCCTCTGTATATTCATAGTTCTGGTGACTTGAATGTCTTATATTGAATGAGTTAGTTCTCATAATTATTGGTGATATTCTGATTTGGTAAGCCAAACGCAGAATAGATATCCTGTTTGATTTGAAAATTGTTTCTCCATCTTTGTGTATCCATCCTTTGTTATCTCCCTACTTTCAAATTTCGAGGACGAAATTTTCTTAGGGGGGAATCTGTAACATCCCTGGATTTTAGCCTAGTCTAATTTGATAATTGAATTAATGTTTTTGAAATTAATTTGTGAATTCAATAGAGTTTTTCAAAATAGATGTATTAGTTGTTTATAGATGTTAATTTTAAATATAATTTGAAAATGTGATTTTGAATTTCAAATGTTAATATCTTGAAAATTTAATTAATTTGAAAATTTGAATGAATAAATATATCAAATAATTGTAAATAAAATTAATTAATTTGAAATTAAATGGATTATAAATAGAATTTGATTTGGAAATAATAAAAACATTGGAACATATAAACATATGTTAAGTTATAAAACATAAGAGATGAATTGATACAAAAATATTTAAATAAATTGTACTTACTAACTTATAAATATTTATAAGTAATATATAATTTAATTTCAAACCATTTTAATTTAATTTGTATAAATATAAATAATACATAAGAAAATAAATATAGTTTTTATATTTTTGAATTAAAAAATGTGAAACATTTATATATGTAAATTAAATTGAATAATGGGTTTAAACAAAAATTTATAAATTAACTAAAATTAAGGGCTTAAACATAAAAATACATATTTTAACAAGTGTAACATTTTTAAAACATGACATTAACAAATGTAAGCCTAATATGATTTGTAAATTACAAGAGGCATTTGAATTTTTCTTTTAAACTTAATTTTGTTAACATGTATTAAGAAAACTAACCAAGCTAATGTATTAAGTTTTCTTCCATCTCCAAAATTATCAAACTTAAAACCTGAAACTTGAATACTTCCTCAAGCAAGCTGATCAAAACTAAAACCTGAAAATGGATTTAAGTAAGCAAAATTAAAATCTGAAGCATGTTGAAAACCTGGAAACAAACAATCAACTTGGAAAAGAGGATTTGAATCTGAGTTCAAACTCAATTCCTGATTAGAGCAAATGCAAATTTCAGTTCTTAGATTTAAAAAAACAAATCTTCTGGAAATCAAACTTCAAACCTGGAAGAATAAGATCAAGCAAAACAAGTTTCAGTTTGAATCAAAATTTCAAAACCTGATTCTCTGCTCTGTGCATACTCAGGTGAGCAAACCATATTTTTTTTTAAAACCTGATCTGCTTGATTCCTTGATATTTGGAATTATATTTGAAGTGTTGAGTAAATATTGCTTGTATATTTGTGTTAAATTGCTTGCATGTGTTTATATATATGAAGAAGAAGTGGGTACATGTCTATATAAACTTAAGAACATCACTCTGTTAATATGCAGACTCTAACCCATCAAAAAATAAATTTAATTACTCATTGTACAATCAATTTTAGGCTTGGATTTCTAAAAGGAAAATGTTTGTAATATGTTAACATTATTTTTAAAAACAGATTCAAAAGGATTTATTGAGTAATTATTCCAAAATATATGCTTTACAGTAAAAATCATTTCAAAATGAAAATTTGAGTATTTTAATTTCAAATTTGGATTTCGTGATTCAATTCGTAATGGGAAAAAATGAATTTAGGCATTGAAATCAAAAATTTTAAATTAGTGTATGCTAGGAATTTCTGTGATGATCATAAATTGGGTATTTGTCAAATTGTGGCGAACGACGTGATGATGTTGGTCGGGACCAAGGCTGGAGGTGGCCAATGTGATGAGGTTCTCTGGAAAAATGGTTGATCATTTTTAAAATGACAGTGGTGGCCATGCAAAGTTAATATAGGGTTTAAGGATAGGGTCGTATGGGTTGGTTTCTCATGGATGCTGCGTCACCGTGGGAGGAATTGAGGCGACCGGTATGGGAGGAAAAGCTTCGTGGCTCATCGAAGCAGCCGTGGACAGTGTCTCGTGATTTCTGATGGTCAGAAGTGACGTCGACGAGGCATATTGTGTTGAATGGGTCTGGTTGCCTGGGTGTTGAGCTACTCGATCTTGATTTGTGGTCACGTTCGACGATCTGGGTGTATGGAGGGCTTGTAGGTGTTGTCGACGATTTGGGTGGGTGATCGGCGATGATCAAAGTCGATCGGAGTCCGTGTACATAAGTACGTGTGTGTCTCTGTGCATCTGGAAATATGGTGGTTGGAGAAGAAGGGGGAAACTCGTGTCGGTCTCGGGTGGGTAGCGTGAGTGTCTCGAAGCAAAAGGAGTAGGGCAACGACTTGAAGCAAGGCTTGGGTAAAACACAAATTGGCTCGGGTCTGCTTGATAGGCGGCGGGTTTTAAAGTAAAAAAAATGAAAATATGTACAGATTTCAAAATTTTGAAATACAATCTATCCCAGGTTTTAAATTTATAAAACGAATAGTGCACCGAGGTTTTAAAATAAAAAAAATTATATGAACAAGTTTTCAAACGAAAAAGGTTAAGTACTTTAAAATTGTTTTGGAAATAAATTAATTTTTTAGAAAAAAATTTATATGAGTATAATAAATATATTTCTAAGTATATTAAATGGGATTTAATATACTTGATTAAACAAGTGCTTGAAATAAGTATACAAGAAACCTTAACTAAGGAATGGTTTTGGAATTTAAATATTATTTTATTAAAATTGATTTGTTTATAAATTGAGATTAGCGTATTAAGTTTCAATCAAAAAATATTAATAAATTTCTTATTGTAATTAATCAAAAGTTTATTTACTTAACTATTTAAAGGGTAATAAATTATGTGTGGTTTATTAATTAAGGATGAACTAAAGAATAAATTAGTTATAATTAAATTTAATTAATTAAAAATTTAGGATACATTAATTAAATTAATTAATTAAAAATTCAAGTTAATTAACCAAGTGATTAATGAATGATTTTAATAAAAATAATAATTACTTATTGAAAGTAATCAAGAATAGATGATTAAAGACTAAAGATTGATTAATTAAATATTAAAGGTTAATTACCTTAAAGCATAATTAATTAAGGTGGTTAATTAATTAGGGTAATTAAATTAAGAATAATCAATTGAGGACAATTAATCTTAATTAAGATTTAATTAATAATTAAGGGTTTATTTAATTATGGTAAATTAATTGCTAGTTAATTTATGGTTAATGATGACTTAATGATTTAAGAATAATCACTTATTATAATCAATTAAGGATAATTAATGTGATAAATTAATTAAAGGTTAATTAATTTATAAAAATAATGATTATTAATTAAGGATTAATTAATTAAATTTTTGTAATTAATTAAGGATAATTGATCAAAGGATTATTATTAATTAAAGGTTAATTAATGATTAATTAAAGAATAATTAATAATAATGGTTTGTAATAAACTAGTTATTAGTTAACCATGATTATAAATTTATTCATAAGTGACCAATCTGATTTAAATTAATCAGATGACTTAGTGATCGTATTTATGGTTGCTTGAATGATATGGAATGTTTGAATTGCGTGATATTCCTGATATCTGATGTTATGTAATGTTATTGAGCTATGGAATGTAATTTATGTATCTGCAATGCATTTATGTTATCTATTTGTGATTCTAGGTATATAAATAAGCGTTATAGGATTATACCGCTTATCGATATTACTGTGATTGTATCTGTGATGATTAATGATGTGATGATTGATGATGTTGCACTTTATTGTGTAAAACCCCTGGACCACACTATACACACACAGATATGGATTTCACGTGGAAATCGGTTAAATCACGGATTTTTGAATATAATTTTAAAATTGAAATCCAAATGGTTTTGGATATGAATTAGGTTTAAAGTGAAAAGCTTTTGGAAAATAATTTCAAAGATAAAATTTATCTTTGAATAACTAGATTTAGTTTTGAAATTCGATTTAAAATTTGAATTCAAAATTTGAGATTGAATTCTAAATTTGGTAAAAAGGTTATACAAGCTATAAATATGTTTATATGGGTTTTTAAACCATTTTAGAAGTATAGTATTGGAAATTTGAATTTAACCCAAGTTTATATTTGAAAGACCTTAACTCGTGCAATTAGAATCGGGTTTTCTAAACCGGAAAACGAGTTGTTTCAAATAATAATAGCTTTTATATAAGGAAAGAATTTCCAAATCATGATGAAAAGATTTAAAATTTGAAATAGAATGGCTTTGAAAGCTATAATTGAATTTTTGTGAAAAGATAGTTGATCCCTAATTTAAAATTGAAGAGAATTTTAAATGGAGTATCTTTTATAAGATTGAAATGGGAATTGTTTTAAAAAATATAAAATGAGTCTTTGATTTAAAGACCGGATGAGTTAATCCAATTTGAAATGGAATTGTTTTGAAAGGATATCAATGAATCTTTGTTTAAAAGATTGGTGAACCTTGTTTTAAATTGAAAGGGGTCTTAAAAGTGAATCTTTTGTTTAAAAGATTTAAACGTGGAGATTGTTTAACCCATTGAAGGTTTTTGAAATAAATCTTTTTGTTTAAAGGATTGGGAATGGTAATTTGTTTTAACCATTTGAATGAAATGTTTTTGGCTTTAAGCTATGATTTAACTGAGATCCCATTATCCATATGTTTTGAAATATTGCGCTCACTATTCGGTTTAGCCGGGAGAGGACCTTGTGTCATATAACCCATTCCTAGTGATACGACGTTATGGATAGCATTTGAAGACTGGTGGTAAGACCGGGTATTTGCGAGAATAATAGGATGACCTATCAATTGTCTCTGCACCGAGTAGCTACGGTATAGAGATTCCCTAAGTGATGGGAAGTCTGGTCGGGATTGTGGATTCCCGGATTGCAAGGGCTTGTTCGGAAGTTTCTTCGGTTCTGTTGGAACCCGGAACAGACTTATATGGATGTATGTCTGACATTACACTTTGAGATGTAAAACCGGTTTCTGTCAAATACATTTTTGTTTGGTGGCGGATATTTATTTTCTTAGCTTAACTCCCTTCTCTGAGACGTACGATCTCGGAGGTTATGTAATTGATGGTTACTAGTGATACATTCCCAATTTGGTAATGTGGCATACGAAGTGTTGCTGATCATTTATTGATCAAAGCATGACTTTGTTAAAAGCGTAGCTTTGTGGACGAGACTTCGTCGAACTTCACAACCCGGAATGGTCGAAACAAGAAGAATGCGGCAAGGTTATTTGAGGGTAGCGCCCCCTGAGGGTATGTTCATGTCCTTCTAGATAAAGGTGATATCATGGTATGGAGCCTAGATGTTTAACCCATGTGGTTACTGCAAATACATTACTTTGTGGTTGTTGGTATCGAGCGCTCGGATAAAGGTCGGTTACGACCGGGGGATGGCATACTCGTGTCAGTAGTTACCAAGTTACAGAGGTAACCCGGCCTTGTGTGGGCAGAGATCCGGTTAGGTTCTCGGGGAATCCCTCCAGAGGCGTGCCCATGTGGCCCAGGAAGTTCCTTAGCCTGACCATTTGTTCGAAATCCAATCATCCAATAAGCGCCCAGTACGGTTTTAGTTGTATTACCTGCCATCTACTTATGGTGGCCCCCCACTATTTAGATGGTAGCTATAGTAGGCATAGTTCGGAATGTCTATGCTGGCTAAGATTAATATTATACTTTCAAAACATTTTCCACTATGCACTAATAATAATATCAAAATGGGTTTTGCGGATTTATTTTAAATCTCGTATTGTTTGTTTTAAAGACCATCTGCTCATACCAGTCCCATGACTGACCTTGAGTTTATTGTTCCTTTCCTAAACTCTGGGTGCCCACAATTTTCCACACGGGCAGTCTAGAGTTGGGTGTTTAAGATAGTAGATATAGATATCGATTTGGTAGCTTTTAGCTTTCTCTTTGGAATTCTTTGGAGTCTTTAGATTCACGAATGGACGAGACTTGCTTAGCTTGGTGCAACTTGATGGTGGTTCGAGTTTGTGGTTTGGAGTTATCTCTTGGCTATCTGTTTCCCGCTGTTGTTTATTGTCTCTGATATTCTTGTATCATATTGTATCTGTGTTGTTCCATATTTGGATATTGTATTCATTTGGAATTTTATATGATATTCGTTTTTCTTCCGCTGTGTTGTTATACTTAATTGTGTTATAAGCTCCGGCGAACCAGATTCGACGTTTGGATCTGCGACATTGGAATACGAGTGTTGTATTCGGTGCCGATTTTCGAAGGTCGAGTCAGAGTCGTTATACTTATACTCCCTCGATTCATCGTCATCAGAGTTGCATTTGGTTCCCGTCACCAGAGATTTGCAGATGTCTTTGAGGGGGTTAGAGGACTATCCCCTAAGATAGAGACAGACTTGGGGATTTATTTGACCAAGAATGTTAAGCCAGTAGCATTACCTGTGAGGCACATGGCACCTAGGGAGAGGAAAGAATGGAGAAAGTAGATTCGAGAGCTTTTAGAGAAGGGATTCATAAGAAATAGCATATCGGAGCGGGAAGCACCAATCATCTTCTCCACTAAGGCAGACTGTTTTCTCCGACTTTGTATGGATTATAGAGAATTAAATAAGCTTACCAAGAAGAACCGGTATCCACTTTCTAGGATAGATGATCTGTTTGACTAGTTGGTTGGTTTTTTGGTTTTCTCTCAGCTTGATCTAGCCACGGGATTCCATCAGCTTAGAGTTTCTAATGACATCATAGATAAGACAGCCTTTAGGACACCAGATAGATTCTTCAAGTGGTTGATTATGCCTTTTGGCTAACCAATGCTCCAGCCTATTTCGTTGATTTGGCGAGTCGCATCTTTAGGGATGTCCTAAATAAGTTTGTGGTGGTATTCATGGATGACATCTTTGTTTTTTCCAAGAAATGAAGGAGCATGTTGTTTATTTGGAGGAGGTTCTTAGCACACTTCGTAGTCATTTTGAGAGCTAAGTTTTCGAAGTGTCATTTTTGGAGAAAGGAAGTTTATTTCTTTGGGCACGTAGTCTCGGAGGAAGGTTTGGCTGTTGACCCCGCCAAGGTTATTGCAGTGCAAGATTAGAAGGCCCCCAAGAATGTTATCGAGGTTAAGAGCTTCCAAGGATTGGCTGGCTATTGGAAGTTCATTATAAAATTTTCTAAGATTTTGACACCACTCCCGCGCCTTACTAAGAAGAATAAAGCTTTCATGTGGGACGTGGATTGTGAGGATTCCTTTACGAAGCTTAAGAGAGCCTTTAATAGTGCACCAGTGTTAGTTTTACCCGATGGAGCTAAGCCTTTCACTATATAAACTAATGCATACAGAACAGGTCTTGGAGCGGTGTTGATGCAAGACGGAAGGGTAGTGTGTTATGGTAGTAGGCGGTTGAAGATGCATGCGAAGAACTACCCTACCCATGATTTGGAGTTGGCTGCCATAGTTTTGCACTTAAGTCTTTGGGAACTATTTGCTTGGAGAGAGGTTTGAGCTTTTTACCGACCATAAGTCTTTACCTATTCTCGCATAAGGACTTGAACTTGAGGCAATAGAGGTGGATGGAGTTATTAGCCTCGTATGATTTTGAGTTAGATTATACCCCTGGCAAGGGTAATGTGGTTGCGGATGCATTGAGTAGAAAGAAAGCAACCCTTAATCCTTTGTTCGTATAGTGGAGGAGCTTGGAGTTTATTTCAACCTTTTATTTTATGCCCTCTACGGACATTCATTACTCCCAAATTATTGGCGACATTAGAGGTGAGGCCTAACCTTATGGATTAGATAGGCTTGATGCAGCAAGAGCATTTGGAGCTCATGGACATTATGGATAGGATTATCCGAAGAGAGGTCTTTAGGCATCTCCAACGTTATTCCATAGATAGCAGGTGGTGGCTTAGGAGAGATGGGAGGCTTTGTGTTCCATGCGCCAGTGACTTTTTAAGAGCAGTTTTGGAGAAAGCGCACCATTCCTGTATGAGTATTCATCCAGGTGGTGACAAAATGTATCGGGATGTGAAGAGAATGTTCTGTTGGGGTGGTATGAAGAAGGATATGGCGGAGTTTGTAGCTAAGTGTCTTATATGCCAAAGGGTAAAAGCAGAGCAGTAGAAACCCGACGGATTAGTTCAGCCGTAAGATATAACATAGTGGAATTAGCACATCATTTCTATGGATTTTATAGATGGTTTACCCCATTCTAGAAAGAGGAATGCTAGCATTTGGGTGATTGTTGATAGATTGACCAAGAGGGCCCACTTCATCCCAGTTAAGAGTAAGCGTACGACTTTATATTTGGCATCCTCGTATATGTGAGAGATAGTCCGACTCCACAGAGTTCATTCTAAAATGGCGAGTGATAGAGATCCTTATTTCACTAGTGAGTTTTGAAGGAGCTTACAGGAGGTACTAGGAATGCAACTGAGGTTGAGTACGGCCTATCACCCCCAAATAAATGGCCAAACGGAGAGGATCAATAGGATGCTTAAGGATTTGCCATAGATGTGCATTTTGGACTTTGAAGGAACTTGGGAGGAGCATCTTCCGTTGGTTGAGTTTTCATACAATAATAGTTACTAAACAAGTATAGGAATGGCACCATTTGAGGCATTATATGGGAGACCTTGCAAGTCCCCATCATGTTGGATAGAGTCTACGGAGAAGTTATTACTTGGACCTGATGTGGTTAGGAGGACCTTTGAGAGGGTGATTTGATTTAGCGACATGAAGACAGCTCAAGACAAGCAGAAGTCTTATACAGATAAGAAGAGGAGAGAATTTGAGTTTGAGGTTGGAGACTTAGTTTTTATCAAAGTATCCCCGCCTAGGAAGGTGGACCATTTCTATCACGAAGAGAGTTGGGAAGATGGCTTACTGTATAAGGCTACCTGATAGGCTCGCAGGTGTGCACGACGTTTTCCATGTTTCATACTTGCGAAAGTGCTTACATGACTCTACGGATGTTGTAAAGCCTAGTTAGTTCAAGGAGGTGGAGGTAGAAAGGGAAGCTTCTGTTCGATGTATCCTCAAGAAGATTGTTGGAAGAGACGTCAAGCGATTAAGGAATAAGGAGGTTCCACTGGTAAAGTTGTAAGGGGAGATGATGTTGGAAACGCCATTTGGGAAGCAGAAGAGAAGATTCGTACTTCCTATCCTCATCTTTTTTTATAGTAAGTTTTAGAATTCTTTTTTTTCATCTTTAGTTTTGAACAGGTTCTTTCCTTTATTATCCTTTGGGAGGGTAGAACTATAGGATTTAACCCATGAATGGTAGGATTTAACGTAAATATGTTAATAGAACATGTTATGAATGATGTATGCTAGTGGATGCTATGGATGCATATAGGTACACTAGGCACTATTATTCCTTAGGGATCGGCCTAATTAGGACATTAGAGCTTATGCATATGGATGTGTGTGCATTTTTACTTTATTTCCATGGTTTCCATAAATGAATGTTTATCACACGATTGTTGCATTTGGATGATGGTTGTAGCAGGCATATAGAACTAGTTATCAATAGGAATTTTTGCATTCATTTGGATACATGGCACAAACATGATTGCAAAAAAGGAGGTTAATTGAATCAATGGACTGCCTAATCTTTTGCATTTGTTAGGATCACTTACACTACACTAATTGCATAAGTATCATATGTGGCATTAGAAAAACTTAAGGACAATAAATGAATGGTTGATGATTGAGTAGTTGGTTGTAGAATTAGATGAAAATATTTAATACATTCTTTTATCCTTAGAGATTTCAGGGACGAAATCCCTTAAGGAGGGGAGAATGTGTCAAGACCCGATTTTTTCGACTTAAGAAAGTCGACATTAATACGTCCACTGTATCAGCTGCCAAACCATCGAATGCCGGAAAACCGAACCATTAGGGTTTAAGAAGAAGAGGTAGAAGAAGAAACAGAATCAATAATAGAATCTCACATATCGCAGCGGCCAACATATAATAGATAAATAGATATCTTTAAACAGAATCACTATATCAGTTATTACATTACATCACATTTCATTACATTATCAGAGTTTACAACAACAAACAGCGGAAATAAATATTACATATACTCGTGATACGCTTCACCGTCCAGCTCCAACTCCTGATTTCCACAACAACTTCTGAATTCCAGAATGACCTGATAACCTGACTCTAGGCTGCCCGTGTGGAAAATTATGGGCACCCAAAGTTTAGAAAGGGAACAATAAACTCCAGGTCAGTCGTGGGACTGGTGTGAGATCTTAAACAGTTATTCTTTTACAAAGAAAACAAAAAGAATCTGCTCTGCTTTTGGAAAATGAAACTACCATAAGGCCTTCCACCACACACACAATGGAAACACAGAATTGGAGGAGATTTCTCCTTATGATAGTCAAACATGCTTAATACGCAAAATCCTTTTGATATTATTATTAGTGCATAGTGCAGAAATCATTTCGAAAGTATAATATTAATCTTAGCCAGCATACAACCATTATTGTATGCCTACTATAGCTACCATCTAAACAGTGGGGCACCACCATAAGTAAATGGTGGGTGATACAACTAAAACCGTACAAGGCTCATATTGTTTCTTTGGATTTTTTAACAAATGGTCAGGCTAAGGAACTTCCTATTGCCACATGTGAACGCCTCTGGCGGGACGCCTCGAGAACCTAACCGGATCTCTGCCAACACAAGGTCGGGTTACCTTTGCAAAAATAGGTAACTACTGACATGAGTATGTCATCCCCCGGTTGTAAACAACCTTTATCCGAGGATCCTCAATACCAACAACCACAAAGTAACAAATTTGCAGCAACAACATACGTTAAGTATCTGGGCTCCATACCATGATACCACCTCTATCCAAAAGGAAATGAACATACCCTAAGGGGCGCTACCCTCTAAAACCTTGTTGCATTCTTCCTGTTTCGACCATTCCGGGGTGTGAGGTCCGACGAAGTCTCGTCCACAAAGCTACGCTTTTCACAAAAGTCATGCTTCGATCAACAAATGATCGGTAGCACTTCGTATGCCACATTACCAAATTGGTAGTGTATCACTAGTAACCATCAACTACATAACCTCTAAGCTCGTACGTCCCAGAGAGTTAAGCTAAGAGAATAAATTCTCCACCACCAACATAAATGTATTTGATAGAAACCAGCTTTACATCTCAAATTGTAATGTCAGACACACATCCATACAAGTCCGTTCCGGGATCGAACGGAATAGAAGGCACTTCCAAAGAAGCCCTTGCAATCCGGATATTCACTAATCACATTCGGACTTCCCATCAGAAAGGGTGATAAAATCTCTATATCGGGGATCAACCGATGCAGAGACATTCGACGGTAATCCTTCCGTTTTCGAAAATATCCGGTCTTCAAACCGGTCTTCAAATGCTATCCATTATAACGTATCACTATGAAGGATGGGATTTATGACCCAAAGGTCCTCTCCCAGCTAAACCAAATGACGAGCGCTTATTTTAAAATAAGTGTAGCATTAAAATTCAAGCAAATCACAACAAATGCCCATTTAAAGGTAAATATTGATAGTCGGTTATTTAACTATCAATAGATATGCACAACATCACCAGATTCCAAATAATTTCCGAAATTATTTATTTACCAAAAAAATATATCTTTACAAGATATATTTTCCACACTTCCACCATTGAAAACAAATTTCAAATCACTTTTCACCTTTACAACTTTTGTAAACAAATTTCAAATATTTTCCTTACGCGGAAACACTTCCAAATATTTATTCATTTTCATTCGAAATCTGCCGAGTTTAAATACTTTAAAATAATTTATACGCTTATCCAAAATATATCAGGAAAAAACTTTGAAATAAAACTATTTTTCTTTAAACATTCTACTTAAAATATTAGTTATAAAAATATTATACCAATATTACATATAACTTAAGTCCAAACTAATTTTCAAAATAAAATTAGTAGATAGAGTATAACTATTTAAATAACTATTTTATAAAACAATTATTGATTAAATCTTAGAAATAATCATTTCTATATCAACTTAATAAATCTTTACCTAAAGGATTTAAAATAATTTAAAAAGTTAATTTCTCTAAAGTATCCTTTTCAAAACCAATTCTAGAATTATATACATATATATGTATATATTTTTTCAAAGTTATTCAGAAATTTTATTCGGCTTTCCAGGGAGAATACACTTTCATTTCAAAATGGTTCATTTAAACCAATTAAATAAATCCTTGCCGAATTACTTTAAATTTATGTTCCAAATCCGTAAATTTATTTCCACACTTAAAAAAAATCAATGTTTATTTTTAAACAAATTTCCCCTTTCCTTTATAAATTCCATGGTGAATTTAAATTTCCAAATATCCATTGATATATGATTTTCAAATCGATTTCAAATATTCACTTTCAATAATAATTCAAATTTTCAAATTGATTCCAAATTCATTTCAAAACACCAAATAAATTTCCAATGGATTTTCAAAAGATTTAAATTCAATCACCAAAAATCAATTCCAAATGGATTTCAAATTTTATTTCCTTTTAAAAATAAATTCCTTTTGAAGAAAACAAATTCTTTTATTTTTCAAAACTCTTTAAAATCCGAATTTTGAATAAATTCTTCAACCTTTGAATAATATTCCCCGAAATCCATTTATTAAAGCTTTTCCCATATTTTGAAATTTTATTCAATAAGATTAAAAATAAAACTTTATTATTTTAGAATTCCTTCTTTTAAATTTATCCAATCCTCAAAAATAAATTTTAATATAAACTTTCAACCTTAATTTTCAAAAATCAAATTTTTGTTTATTTTCTGTATCCAGCGATACCAAAATTATATTCGGCTAAATTTTAGCCTTCAACGATTTCAATCACAAAGATATTCACACAGAGATTATAAATAATCAACACATATCATTGAAACAAATTCAATTATTTGAGGAATCCAGTTGGATCCCTCCAATCTGTTTCCCTACATCCACAGATGTTAGCACAATACCAATCCCGTTTCAAGACTGGATATCGTGGTACATGAGTTTACATAAAATATCATCTGCTATTATGCGACGCAATAGGGTCTCATCCGCTATATATTGCGGGAAATCAACTCCAAGTACATATATATTACCAATTCCACTTCAAGGTGGAATATCGCGGTATATGTGTTTAATATAATAACCTCCGCTTAATATGCGGCGTATAGGGTCTATTTCAGTACAACAAATAGCAACCATCATTCAATCACACAATCAAGAAATTTTAAATTTAACTATTTAAAATTTAAATCAAAACAAATTCGATTGAGTGAGAAATTCTCACCTTGCTTCCAGTAGCGGTTTCAGCGTTTTATTCCTAATAAAATTAAACGCGTGTTTAATTTTACCCAAAATTCACACTAGCTCCAATAAATCCCAATCCAGCTCCATCGTGTATTATTCGTCAATACAACCCGATGGAACTCGTTTCGTGTGAAACAGACCTAGTCTGAAAAAGTTACAATGTTTTTAAAGTTTATACAAATTTATATATCAATTAATCCCATTTTCTTTTTAATTTTTAAACTTTTACACCCAAGCAATCTCGGCGCACGTTTATGAAATTGAATCCAGGCCGATACTTGTTTCCTTCTCCCCCACATTCCCATTCACGATCGAACAAAACCCATGACCGTCGCTACAAACCCTAACTCCCGCGACCACTACGATGCATCTGAAGAAGATCGAAGACTTTCATTTGAATGGCCATCATGAGAGCCACATTCGGCTGGACCCACAACGAGCTCGGCTTCATATACTCCTCGAAAAACGCACATAAACGTTGCGCCTTCAATCCAAGATCCTCGTCACATCATTGCTCGAAAGCTCATCATCACCGAATGGATTGAAAGGCCTCGACGAGCTCTTCAATATTATAGTTGAAGATTTTTCATATAGATTGATGGATTGAGAGAGATTAAGGAGAAAAGAACTGACAATATCGGCCATTGAATATATATGTGGTGGCTGAAGCTTAAAACCCTAGGGTTTGAGCAAAATAAAGAAAATGATGTCCTTATATAGAAAATTGTCAAAACACTATTCATCCGAGATTTTTCGGAACTCCAAACGAAGCGTGCCGTCTGATGTTGTTAATGTTTTACCCCTATTTCAAACGCAATGGAATATATATCGGGAGACAATTCGATCGTATTTGGAAGATAGGTTTTCAAATCGACTATTTAAAATTTAAAATTCACTTAAACCGATTTCTACGCGTTTTAGCTTACCTCGGACAAACCGTAAATCCAATTGACACAAAATTTGAAATCTTACAATAATTTAACATTACGGATCCAATGAAACTAGTTTCGTCGAAATCCGAGACTGTTTGAAAAATGACTATTTTTACTCGTCAATTAAATACTAAAATATTCAATTTACACAAATTAACTTTAAATTCAATTCTAAAAGTTCTATAACAACATTCTAACTCCAATATGATTTAATACAACTTTACAAATCAAGTTTAATCACATTAAACCCAATTTCCCATTATTTCTGTAATTTCACATATTAAATTATCGATTTAAATTATCCAATTAAATCTAGATATTCGAAATATACTTTATTCATCTTATAAAATTTACTTGTGCATATTTAAAATCAACTAAATATATGAATTTCAAATGACAGGAATTCTGGATCGTTAAAGAATGTAACAACTCGATATTTAATCCATAATAATTTATTCGTTAGTTAATTAAATAATAAAATAACTTTGCGAAATTAACAGGGATTGAGCCAAAGAAGTTGCAACATTGTCTCCATGGTAATTTTATGGTCAATTTCCATATATAGAACATCAGAAACCGAGCTAAAATGAACGAGGAACAAATTAAACAAAAATTGAGAAGGGAAAAAAATAAAGGGCGGGTCGACCGATCGACCGATCTGGGCACCAAGGCGGTCGACCCGCCTCTGCTAATTACGAACGAACGAACGCTCGTTCCTAGATTGGTGGTTTCACATTAGACAAAATGGTGGTTTCACATAAGCAAAGATGAAAGTAGGACCTATACCAAATAACATTTCCTATTAGACAAAATGGTGGTTTCACATTAGCTTGAAGAGGGGCAAGAGCATGCTTATGCTAAATTGGTAGTAATCGGTCAATTAGAAGTCTAAATCGTGAGGGATTAGGATGAGGGGCACAACTAGATATTGTTTGGATGACGAGCCAATGCCAACAACATTTCCCCTATTTTGTATGGACACACGATGGTCTCACATTAGCCTGAAGTGAGACAGGGGAATGCTTATGCTGGAGTTTGAGGTAATAATAAGACCCAATAGCGAAGCAAAAGGTAGCATGGGCATAGTGGCAATTATGTGAGAGACTTCCATTCTTGTGCCCAGTAACGCTATGAGTTTCAAACGCTTAGTATATGTGTCTTTCATAGACACCATTACCTTCTGTATAGGGAGCTACGTATCATCTGGATCCATAGTGGTTTCTTTATGCATCGTTCATAGATGCAATTAGCTGACGTGTAGGAAGTTACATAGTCTCTGGTCCGTAGTAAGGTCTATGGAGTTGCATGCCAATCGAAGGGTAGAATTACGATTTCAATCTGATTAAGGATTAGAAATTCAGCCCAATCAAAGAAGCTATCAAGAACAGGTGAAAACAATTGTAACGACCCAGAATTTTTAGTAATTAAAATTTGAATATTTAATTTATTTTAAATATTAATGAGTGAATTTATAAGTCGAATAAATTTTAATTTGAATTATTGGATTTAATTGGATAATTAAATCGATAATTTAATGTGTGAAATTATGGAAATAATTGAAAATTGGGTTAAATATGATTGAAAATGATTTGTAAAATTTTATTTTATCATATTGGAGTTAGAATGATATTTTAGAACTTTTAAAATCGAATTAAAAGTTTATTTGTGAAAATTGAATATTTTAATATTTAATAATCGACTAGTGAAAATAGTCAATTTTTGAACAGTCTCAGAATTGAACGAAACTAGTTCCATTGGATCCGTAATAGTTAGTTATTACCTAATTTCAATTTTCGTATCAATCGGAGTTATCGTTTGATCGTGGCAGCTCGAAACGCATCGATTTATTTTTAATTTTAATTTGGCGAGCTAAAATAGCCATTTTTCAAAAAGTCTCGGATTTCGACGAAACCAGTTTCATCGGATCCGTAATGTGATATTGTTATAAGGTTTCAAATTTTAAGTCAATTGGATTTACGGTTTGTCCGGTACAAATTAAAACGCCTAGAAATCGATTTAAATCGGTTTAATTCAAATTGAGCGTTTATAGCCATAACTCGCACAGATGTCCGAATTAGCTTTCGAAACCTGTTCCATTGTGTCCGGAACGCGGGGTAAACCCTAGAAACGCTGGTTACGACGCGTAAATCGGAGTTCGGAATTTCCGGATGAATAGTGTTCGAATTTTCTCTATAAATAGCCCCACCCTTCATAAAAAAAATAAATAAATAATAAAACATCTCAAAACCCTAGCCGCCAATGCTAAAACCAATGGCCAGAAATTAGTTTCATTCATTCCTTAATCTCTCCCAATCCACAAACATTCACGCGAAATGATCAACTACAAAATTGAAGAGTGAGATGAGATCTTTAAATCTATACGGAGTTGATGAGTTTTGGAGCAATGTGGAGGGAGGAAACTGGGCACGTTCGTGCTCGGTTTAGGCACATTTTTCCAAGGCTAGGGGGGGCCGAGCTTCGTATGGTTGCAGCCGAGCATAGCTCTCGCGTAGGCGGTGAGAATGAAGGTGGTATGATGGAGTCTCGTCGTCGTTTGTGGTTGCAATATTAAACCCTAGTTATATGCTAATGGGTTTGGGTGGAGCGGCTTTGTCTGGAGATGGAAACGTGAGATGGGGAAGATGCAAGGCACGGTCCAGATGAGGAGATGCAAGATCCAAGGGCTGAAATTAGTTAGGTTATAAATTAGTTAATTTATGTTGTAAAAAGTTTATATAAATCGTGTACAATCTTTAAAAATGCATAACTTTTTCATACGAGGTCAAAAACGCGCGAAACTAGTTGCGTTGGAATCGTATGGACGAGCACTACGCGATGGAGTTGGTTTGGAGTCGTTTGGAGTTAGTGAGAATTTTGGGTAAAATTAAACGTCCGTTTAATTTTATTCGAAATAAATCGCTAAAACGGAACACTATTCGAAATAAATCGCTAAGATCGGTGTTCAAGACCGAGTATTTATGAGGGGTAGCACCCTTTAGGATGTGTCCATTTCCTTCTGGAAAAGGGTGGTATCATGGTATGGAGCCCAGATACTTGCTCATGTTGAAAACACTTTGTTATGATTGTGTGAATTGATTACGAGCGCTCGGTTAAAAGGTCCCAAAGGACCGGGGGATGGCATATTCGGTCAGTTGTTACTCAGTTAGGGGTAACCCGGCCTTGTGTTGGTAGAGATCCGGTTTGGTTCTCGGGGATGTCCATCCAGAGGCATTCTCATGTGGCAATGGGAAGTTCCTTAGCCTGATCATTCGTTGGAAATCCAATTCCCAATACGAAACTTGTACGGTATTAGTTGTAGAACCTGCCATTCACTTATGGTGGTCACCACTGTTTGGATGGTAGCTATAGTAGGCATACGATAATGGTCGTATGTTGGCTAAGATTTATATTCTACTTTCGAAATAAATTTCCCCTACACTATGCACTAGTAATAATATCAAATGTTATTTTAAATGCGTATCAAGCATCTTTGACTATCATAAGGAGAAATCTCCTCCGATTCTGCATTTGCATTGTGTGTGTGTGCGGGAGGCCTTATGGTAGTCTCATTTTTAAAAGCATTGCGAATTGACCTTAAAAATATTCCTCTATTTTGATTTTAAAGATAAATAAACTGTTTTGAGTTCTCACACCAGTCACATGACTGACTCGGAGTTTATTGTTTTCCTTCCTAAACTCTGGGTGCCCACCAATTTCTACACGGGCAGTCAAGAGTTAGGTTTATCAGGATATTCTGGATATTCTGGAGTTGCTGGAGGCAAGCTGGATGGCATGGCATATTACTTATATAGTATTTCTTTTTCCGCTGCACTGTTTGTTGTTGTTGTATACTCTGATGATATGATGAAATGAAATGTATAAAATGTAATAACTGATATAGTTCTTTGTTTAAAGATTATTCATTTATTATTATATGTTGTTCCGCTGCGAATTGTGAGATTCTGATGTTGTTCTGTTGTTTTCCTTTCTGTTCCGTTCTATTCTCTTTTTCTTCTATTTTAAAATTTTCTGTTCTCTTTTCTATCTTTCTTCTCTTCTATTTTTTTCAAATTCTCTATTTTCTTTTGTCTTTTCTCTATCTTTTCCTCTCTTTTTCTTCTTCTTTCTTCTCCCTTTTTCTTAAATTCTTTTTCTTAAACCCATAACTATTCGGTTTTTCGGCAACGAAAAATCCGCGTACGTTACATTTGTGGTATCAGAGCATATGGTTAAGCGACAACCATGGTTCTGTTGGGTATTTCTCATTACAGATAGAGTCAGTAGTACTCTAGAATGAATTTGAGTGTAATAATAGCTATGAGAGCGTATTTGTTAGTGAATATAAAAATTGTTTTATATTGTGATGATTGGTTTATTAAGTGGCATATGAACTTTCGTCAGCGTGGTCCGCAAGACTATGCCGAAGGGGTTTCTAAACACTTGAATAGAACAATTCGGCACAATATTGTTTTTAAAATTGGGTAAATGAAATAATTTTACCTTGATTATATTTTATATATATAAAGGAAAAAAAATTTCAGAATTATTAAATGTGTATAAGTTGATTGTTTGGTTGTTTGAATAATCTAAATAAAAGAATAATTGTATAAGTAAAAAGAATTATGAGAATTGAATTATAATTAAAGTGATTTACAATTGTGAAATAAACTTATATATATAAGAAGTGAAACTATATGAATATATTTATGAATGTGAATTGTAAATAAAAAGTGATGTTTATAAAATGGAATATAACTTAAGTGTTGTTGAATGGAATTGATTTTGGTATCGAAGTAAATAATCAAGTGGATTAAATGAATATGAACTTGAGTTATATAAATGAAATTCAACTTTTATAATTGAATTGAATGAATGGCTTGAATGTTAATCAATTGAATGTGAATTAAGTTGATATGAAATAATGAATATAAGTGTTAATTCATTAAAATCTAATGTTATTGGAAGTTGAATAAATTGAATGAGAATGAATATAAGCAAAGGAATTTGGTTGTAATTAATATACTTTGGTTGTTATATGATTATTAGATTGATTGTATATAATTCATTAAGTATTAATGAAATTGGAAGCTATGAAATTGAATTCAAATTAGAAGTAAATAAATTTGAATAGAATTGAATGTGAATTGGATTTAAATTAGTAAATGTTAACTAATTGAAATATGAATGAAAGTTGATAAAATCCAATGTTGATAAATCAAATGTGATTTGAATTGAAAACCAATTCATTGTATATGAGTGAGAATATGAATGAATATTATTGGTTATGAATGATAGTTGGTTGATGTTTGCATTTGTTGTTTGTTTACATTTGCTATGTTAGCATATATAGTTATTATGTTGCTATATGTTGTATATTGAGATTATTGTCTATATGCATGTTCTCATGATGTTTGTTGAGTGTTTAGTAGGTGCGGATCGCGTTTGCTTCGCATTTGGAGCTCGCTTTCACGCTATATTAGCCGTATATGCTCGCTAATAAAATATAAGGTACATATCTCGGATTACATACCGTACTTTTATACTTTTTTCCCTTCGGGATGCCTCATTACTTGATGAGATGTATATTTGTGATATATATACTGTCATTTTTTTTCGGATCGAGCCGCGCAAAGGAGACTATGGCGAATTTTTCCGAAAATTTAAGGCGTTAGAAAAAAAATTTGAGAAAATTGGAAAATTTTGAAAACTATAACTTTGATTTGGAATTGAAAGTTAAACAATAGTAATTGTTTTTGAAAAGATAACTAAGTATGATTTGAAAACTTAGCAAAGTATTATAAGAAGTTGAACTATGGATTTTGGGAAAGTTAATAGATTCTATAACTTTTCTTACTTATTAATTTCGAGGACGAAATTCTTTTAAGGGGGGAAGATTGTAACGACCCAGAATTTTTAGTAATTAAAATTTGAATATTTAATTTATTTTAAATATTAATGAGTGAATTTATAAGTCGAATAAATTTTAATCTGAATTATTGGATTTAATTGGATAATTAAATCGATAATTTAATGTGTGAAATTATGGAAATAATTGAAAATTGGGTTAAATATGATTGAAAATGATTTGTAAAATTTTATTTTATCATATTGGAGTTAGAATGATATTTTAGAACTTTTAAAATCGAATTAAAAGTTTATTTGTGAAAATTGAATATTTTAATATTTAATAATCGACTAGTGAAAATAGTCAATTTTTGAACAGTCTCAGAATTGAACGAAACCAGTTCCATTGGATCCGTAATAGTTAGTTATTACCTAATTTCAATTTTCGTATCAATCGGAGTTATCGTTTGATCGTGGCAGCTCGAAACGCATCGATTTATTTTTAATTTTAATTTGACGAGCTAAAATAGCCATTTTTCATAAAGTCTCGGATTTCGACGAAACCAGTTTCATCAGATCCGTAATGTGATATTATTGTAAGGTTTCAAATTTCAAGTCAATTGGATTTACGGTTTGTCCGGTACAAATTAAAACGCCTAGAAATCGATTTAAATCGGTTTAATTCAAATTGAGCGTTTATAGCCATAACTCGCACAGATGTCCGAATTAGCTTTCGAAACCTGTTCCATTGTGTCCGGAACGCGGGGTAAACCCTAAAAACGCTGGTTACGGCGCGTAAATCGGAGTTCGGAATTTCCGGATGAATAGTGTTCGAATTTTCTCTATAAATAGCCCCACCCTTCATTAAAAAAAAAAAAAATAATAAAACATCTCAAAACCCTAGCCGCCTATGCTAAAACCAATGGCCAGAAATTAGTTTCATTCATTCCTTAATCTCTCCCAATCCACAAACATTCACGCGAAATGATCAACTACAAAATTGAAGAGTGAGATGAGATCTTTAAATCTATACGGAGTTGATGAGTTTTGGAGCAACGTGGAGGGAGGAAACTGGGCACGTTCGTGCTCGGTTTAGGCACGTTTTTCCAAGGCTAGGGGGGGCCGAGCTTCGTATGGTTGCAGCTGAGCATAGCTCTCGCGTAGGCGGTGAGAATGAAGGTGGTATGATGGAGACTCGTCGTCGTTTGTGGTTGCAATATTAAACCCTAGTTATATGCTAATGGGTTTGGGTGGAGCGGCTTTGTCTGGAGATGGAAACGTGAGATGGGGAAGATGCAAGGCACGGTCCAGATGTGGAGATGCAAGATCCAAGGGCTGAAATTAGTTAGGTTATAAATTAGTTAATTTATGTTGTAAAAAGTTTATATAAATCGTGTACAATCTTTAAAAATGCATAACTTTTTCATACGAGGTCGAAAACGCGTGAAACTAGTTGCGTTGGAATCGTATGGACGAGCACTACGCGATGGAGTTGGTTTGGAGTCGTTTGGAGTTAGTGAGAATTTTGGGTAAAATTAAACGTCCGTTTAATTTTATTCGAAATAAATCGCTAAAACGGAAATGAAATCAAGGTGAGAACTTCTCACTCAATCGAATCAGTTTCGATTTTATTTTAAATAGTTAGATTTAAAATATTTGAATGCATGTTTGAATGTTGATTGATATCTATTGATTGTTAAAATAGACATTATACGCCGTTAGTAAGCGGATGTTATTTATTAAAAACATATACCGCGAATATTTCATAAACAGTGAAATTGGTATTATATATAGTAGCAATATATATATATTGGCATATGTATATATTGGAGTTATTGATTTCCCGCATTTTTGTTTAGCGGATGAGACCCTATTGCGCCGTCTATTAAGCGGATAATATTTTAAATCCCATATACCGCGATAATTTCGTACTGGAGCGAAATTGGTATTGTGCTAATGTTTGTGGATGCAGGAAAACAGGTTGGAGGGATCCAACTGGATTCCTCAACAGTATTTATTTGATTATGGATATTTTGATATTCGTTGATTATCATATCGATATATGATATCGTTGTTGTCGTGATTGGCTATTTGGTATGTAGCATCATTGGACCAAACTTTGAAAATTTAAAAATGATTTTTAAAAGTGATTTTTTGAAAATATACTATATTTTTGGAATTGATCCATGTTAAATAAATAAACGTTAAAATTTTCAAAGTTATAAAATTTTGATTTTTGTGAAATATAGTTAAAAGCTGATTTTTGAGAAATAAGGGTTAATGATTTTATAAAATAGTTTAAATTGGATTTTTTTGAATTATTATAAAAAGTTTAAATATAGGATTTATAAAATTTAATTATTTTATGAATAAAAATGGTGAAATTATAAAGGAATTTAAAGACGTTTTAAAGAATAATATAAATTGATTTATATTAAGAGATTTATAAATGGATATTTATAAATTGAAATATTGACATTATAAAACGAGTTTTTATAAGTGTTTGAATGAAGTGAAAATGAATTTCATAATTGAATGGAATTTATAGAATTTTAAACAGTGAAGTTATAAATGAAATTTTATAAACAGTAGGTTTATAAAATTTATAAAGTTATTGAAAGAATGAATTTTGGATAAATAAACAATCTTATAAGTTATAAGATTTATGAATTGGGATATTTAAAAGAACGATTTTGTAAAATAATCGTTTTATAAACATTTAACTTATAATCTGAACTTTTAGTTCATAATTGAGTTATAAACTGGAATAGGTTAACAAAGGAATTTATAAAAGAAAGTTGTTATAAAATAAATAGAAATGGAGTTTATAAACGTTGTTTTATAAATTCGCAAACAACTTATTTTGATAAGTAAATTGTTATAATTTATTTATGGAGTTATATTCACATTTTTGAATAGTGAATAATCCTTTAAATTAAAAAGAATAGAATTGATGAAATTAGTTAACATAGTATATTCACGTTTTTGAATAGTGAATAGTATGTTAAAGAGATTGTTTAGAATGTGATATTTTGAACTGAATTAAAACGATCTAACGATGTTTTAAAATGTGTTGAGATTCGAAACCATAGATTTCAACATTTATTGTTGAAAAAGACGTTTTCGAGAAATAGAAGGAAATAGTGGACTATAACACTGTTGTTATAGTAAATGATTTCCGAAAGGAAATGTTTTGTATAGTATTGGGATTTATATATCTATCTTAAATTCGAATCCCTATACTAGTGATTTTGGGACGTCGTAACGATGTTTTACGCAACATTCGTTTTGGCCCAAATAAAAATGTTTAAGAGAATGATTTCCTTAAAGAATGAAATATATACTTAATTTCGATTGAAATATATTGAATATTTTCCAAGTGTTGAAAATAAATAAAATTTGTGAATTACTTATTAAATAAGTATGGAAATGTTTTCCAATAAAAAGTGAATATTTTGAGAATTTATTTTTTTTGAAGATAAATTGAAATGAATAATTGAAATCGAATATCCATAGATATTTTGGATTATAAATTCACTAAGGAATTTATAAAAGAAAGTGGAATTGGTTTAAAAATAAATATTGATTTATTTTTGAAGTATGAAATAATATATCTTGTAAAGATATTTTTGGAAAATAAATAATTTGGAAAATTATTTGGAAACTGGTGATGTGTGCATATCCATTGATAGTTCAATAACCGACTATCAATATTTCCCTTTGAATGGGTAATTGATGTGATTTGTTTGAATTTGAATGCCACACTTATTTTTGAATAAGCGCTCACTATTCGGGTTAACCGGGAAAGGACCATGGGGTCGTATAACCCATTCCGAATATGTGATACGTCGTTGTGAATTGCATTGAAGATCGGTGTTGAAGACCGAGTATTTGTGAAAGCGATAGGATGACCTATCGATTGTCTCTGCACTGGGTAGCTCCTGGTATAGAGATTCCTTAAGTGATGGGAAATTCGATCGGGATTGTGAATACCCGGATTGCAAGGGCTTCGTAAGAAGTGCCTTCGGTTTTGTTCGAGCCCGGAACAGACTTGTATGGATTGTATGTCTGACGTTACAAATTGAGATATAAAGCAGATTTCTTTCAAATATATTTCTGTTGGTGGCGGAGAATTTATTCTTTTAGCTTAACACCCTTCTCTGAGACGTACGAGCTTAGAGGTTATATAGTTGAAGTTATCAGCGATATATTCCCAATTTGGTAATGTGACATGCTGAGTGATGCTGAAATGATCATTGTGTTGATTATTTGTGATAGGATCGTTTATTTGATCGTCTATCCTTGTGATCATTGTGTTGATCATTTGTTGACCCAAAGCATGACTTTTGTATAAAGTATGTTTTTGCGGACGTGACTTCGTCGAGCCTCACACCCCGTGAATGGTCAAAACAGGAAAGATGCGGCAAGGTTATGAGGGGTAGCGCCCTTTAGGATGTGTGCATTTCCTTCTGGAAAAGGGTGGTATCATGGTATGGAGCCCAGATACTTGCTCATGTTGAAAACACTTTGTTATGATTGTGTGAATTGATTACGAGCGCTCGGTTAAAAGGTCCCAAAGGACCGGGGGATGGCATATTCGGTCAGTTGTTACTCAGTTAGGGGTAACCCGGCCTTGTGTTGGTAGAGATCCGGTTTGGTTCTCGGGGATGTCCATCCAGAGGCATTCTCATGTGGCAATGGGAAGTTCCTTAGCCTGATCATTCGTTGGAAATCCAATTCCCAATACGAAACTTGTACGGTATTAGTTGTAGAACCTGCCATTCACTTATGGTGGTCACCACTGTTTGGATGGTAGCTATAGTAGGCATACGATAATGGTCGTATGTTGGCTAAGATTTATATTCTACTTTCGAAATAAATTTCCCCTACACTATGCACTAGTAATAATATCAAATGTTATTTTAAATGCGTATCAAGCATCTTTGACTATCATAAGGAGAAATCTCCTCCGATTCTGCGTTTGCATTGTGTGTGTGTGCGGGAGGCCTTATGGTAGTCTCATTTTTAAAAGCATTGCGAATTGACCTTAAAAATATTCCTCTATTTTGATTTTAAAGATAAATAAACTGTTTTGAGTTCTCACACCAGTCACATGACTGACTCGGAGTTTATTGTTTTCCTTCCTAAACTCTGGGTGCCCACCAATTTCTACACGGGCAGTCAAGAGTTAGGTTTATCAGGATATTCTGGATATTCTGGAGTTGCTGGAGGCAAGCTGGATGGCATGGCATATTACTTATATAGTATTTCTTTTTCCGCTGCACTGTTTGTTGTTGTTGTATACTCTGATGATATGATGAAATGAAATGTATAAAATGTAATAACTGATATAGTTCTTTGTTTAAAGATTATTCATTTATTATTATATGTTGTTCCGCTGCGAATTGTGAGATTCTGATGTTGTTCTGTTGTTTTCCTTTCTGTTCCGTTCTATTCTCTTTTTCTTCTATTTTAAAATTTTCTGTTCTCTTTTCTATCTTTCTTCTCTTCTATTTTCAAATTCTCTATTTTCTTTTGTCTTTTCTCTATCTTTTCCTCTCTTTTTCTTCTTCTTTCTTCTCCCTTTTTCTTAAATTCTTTTTCTTAAACCCATAACTATTCGGTTTTTCGGCAACGAAAAATCCGCGTACGTTACAACAATCAAAGTTAACTTATCCTATAGTTAACCATATTTATTTCTAGTTTATCTCTTTTCTATTTCCTTTTTTTCCTCTTTGTATACTAGAACTATTGTAGAGTCTATTACTTTGACTTTGCTTAAAGACTCTAGTAGTTACTATCATTCACTAGATTTTTAGTCTGACCCACTCCTTTATTTTTCTCCTTTTCCTTCTTAAGGAATCAAGGAAGAGGACTGTAGATTGCAGTTGCCTGAAGATTTCTTAGAGGAGTTTGCTACCATGTATTTCTTTTCTTCCAACTTTTGTTCTTTCTATGTACTGGCTTATTACGAGGGATATTATGTACTCTGATTTTTGAGACTATAAGTTTTTGTTTCATGAGACATATTGAATTTTCAGACATGTATATGGTATTTGACTTATTTATGAAGCCATTATGAAGTTTTGTTTTAATTAAGTTATTATTTTAAGTTTCCATTGTTTTTTTTCTAATTTTGTCTTGTGAATCTTAGTCTCTGTTAGCTTTAATTATGCCTACAATGCATCACACCTTTTAATGTGTCCTTTTGGATATATTAAGGGGTGTGGGGTGTTTTAACTCACGTGCCTTACTAAAAAGAATAAAGCATTTGTGTGGGAGTGGATTGTGAGGATTCCTTCATGAAATTTAAAAGAGCCCTTACTAGTGCGCCAGTGTTTGTTCTATTGGATGGAGTTAAACCTTTTACAGTATATATTGATGCATGTGGGACGGGTCTAGGAGCGGTGTTGATGCAAAAATGGAAGGTTGTACGTTATGGAAGTTGGCAGTTGAGGATGCATGAGAAGAACTACCTTACCCACGATTTAGAGTTGGCTGCTATAGTTTTTGCACTCAAGTCTTGGAGGCATTATTTGCTTGGAGATAGGTTCGAGCTTTTCACTGACCATAAGTCATTAAAGTACCTATTCTCACAGAAGGATTTGAACTTGAGATAGCAGCAGTGGATGAAGTTTTTGGTATCGTATAACTTTGAAATAGCTTATACCCCTGGCAAGGGTAATGTGGTTGCGGATGCGTTAAGTAGAAGGAAAGCAACCCTTAGTCCTTTGTTCGTAGAGTGGAAGAGACTAGAATTTATTTCTACTTCTGATTTTACACCCTCTACGGACATTAACCCTGGATTGCTAGCTACGTTTGAGGTGAGGCCTACCCTTACAGATCAGATTGGCTTGAGGCAATGAGAGGATTTAGGGCTTATGGATATTATGGATCGGATTAGCCGAGGAGAGGTCTCTAGACATCTCTGATGTTATTCCATTGATGGCAAAGGGTGGTTTAGGAGAGATGGAAGGCTTTGTGTTCCCCGTGTTAGTGATTTATTGAGAGCGGTTCTAGAGGAAGCACACCATTCTCGTATGACTATTCATCTGGGTGATGATAAAATGTATAGACATGAAGAGGATGTATTATTAGAGTTGCATGAAGAAGGATGCAGCAGAGTTCATAGCCAAGTGTTTGGTGTTCCAAAGGGTTAAGGCGGAGAAGCCGAAGCCCGGTGGACTACTTCAGCCATTGGATATACCCGAATGGAAGTGGGACAATATTTCGATGGACTCCATAGATGGTTTACCTCGATCTAGGATGGGGAATACTATCATTTGGGTGATTGTAGATCGCTTGATTAAAAGCGCCCATTTCATTCCGGTTAAGAGTATGCGTACGACATCTTATTTGGAATCCTTATATGCTCGTGCAATGATCCGACTTTATGGAGTTTGCTCCATCATAATGAGTGACAGAGACCCTATTTTTACTAATGAGTTTTGAAGAAACTTGCAAAAGGCTTTAGGGATGCAGCTTAGATTGAGTACGACCCATCACCCTCAGATCGATGGCCAAACGGAGAGAGTTATAAAGTGCTTAAGGATTTGCTGCGAATGTTCATTTTGGAATTTGGAGGAACTTGAGAGGAGCATCTTCCGTTGGTTAAGTTTGCGTATAATAACAGTTACCAAACAAGCATAGGAATGGCACCATTCTAGCCTTTATATGGGAGACCTTGTAAGCACCTTCATGTTGGGTGAAACCTACGGAGAAGTTACTACTTGGGCCTAGCATGGTTAGGGAGACATCGAAGAAGGTGGATTTTATTCGACGGAGGATGAAGACAACTCAAGATAGGTAGAAATCTTATGCAGACAATTGGAGGAGAGAAATCGAGTTTGAGGTTAGAGACTTAGTTTTTATTAAAGTATCCCCACTTAGGAAGGTAGTAATGTTTGGGTCGAATGGAAAATTAGCCCCCACATTTGTAGGACCATTTCATCTTAGAGAGAATTGGAAAGATGGCATATCGAGTGAAGCTACCGGGGAGGTTCGTTGGAGTGCATGACTTTTTTCATGTTACGCACTTGTGAAAATACTTACATGAATCAGCGGAAGCTATAGAGCCTAGCCAGTTGGAAGAGGTGGAGGTAGAAAGGGAAGCATCTGTTCATTGTATCTCTATGAAGATTGTTGAAAGAGACACCAAGAGACTTAGGAATAAGGAGGTTCCATTAGTGAAGGTGCAATGGGGAGATGATGTTGCGGGCGCTATTTAGGAATACTTCCTATCCTCATCTTTTCGATAGTATGTTTTTGGAATTTCCTATTTTGCATCTTTAGTTCTGAATAGGTTCTTTCCTTTACTATCCTTTTTTAGGGTAGAACTTAGGACTTAACCTATGGATGGTAGGATTTGATATAAACATGTTAATAGAACATGTGATGAATGATGTATGCTAGTGGTTGCATGTGTTTGCTAATGGATGATATGGACGCATATACTTACATTAGGCACTATTTTCCTTTAGGGATCGGTCTAAGTAGAACACTAGAGCATATGCATATGGATGTGTGCACATTTTATTCTATTTTACATGATTGCTATAAATGGATGATTTTCACATGATTGTTGCATTTAGATGATGTTTGTAGCACACAAATAGAACTATCAGTTATCATTAGGAATTTTTGCATTCCTTTGGATGCACGGCACTGACATGATTGTAGACAAGGTGGTCAACTGAATCAGTGGACCGCCTAATCTTTTGAATGAGTCAGGGACATTAGCAATACACTAATTGCATAAGTATCACAAACTGCATTAGAAAAAAATTAAGCACAATGGATAAATGGTTGATGATTGAGTAGTAGGTTGTATAACTTGAAAGAAAACATTTAGTTCATTCTTTTATCCTTAGAGATTTTAGGGACGAAATCCCTTAAGAAGGGGAGAATGTAACAACCTGGAATTCAACCCATAATAATTAATTCGTTAATTAATGAAATGATAAAATAACTTTGTGAAATTTTAGAATTGAGCTACGGAAGTTGCACCATTGTGTCCATGGTAATTTTCCGGTCAATTTCCATATATATAACGTAAGAATCAAAGTAAATATGAAGAAGATACGCACGAAATAAGAATCAACGAAAAAATATATATTACGTGGGTCTGGTCGACCAAGAGGTCGACCCTACCACGCCCTATGTCGACCGGCCGGTCGACCTAGTGGGAGGGAAGGTCGACCACACGGTCGACCCTCCCTATGTGGTGAGCGAACGAACTTTTTGTTCGTTCCAGCAAGTTTTGTACATGATTTTTTCGATCTTTGGCTCCATCTGGTCCTTCTATGCTTCCATCCGACGGCTCCTATTCAGCCTGTGATGTGGTTGGATCCTATTAAATCTCCAAATCCAACAGTCTGAGATACATATCTACTCCTATAAATAAGACCCTAGGCCTAACACGTTTTGTCATTCTAGATTTTCTCCGCTCTAGTTCACCTTTTGAGGAAGGACCCTAAAAGGAACAATTTTCCAACAAGAGAATCTATTTAATAATAATATTTTAATACCCTCAAGTGAATCCGGGAAGACCAAAAGGGAAGAGCTTAGGACTATAGGTGAGTGATTGTAATTATTTTAGATTTTTAAGCAATTTAAAATAATAGGGTTTCCAATAGTTGTAATTTTCTATGATTTTGAAAATACCTTTTTATCAGTTATTTTTAGTTTTAAATTTATTTTCAGTCTATTTCTTTTTAGCTATTCTTTTCAGTAATTGTAGTTAATTTCTGTTAATTATAGGTTTTTCATTTAATTACAGTTATTTACGGTATTTTTAATTATTTACTGTTAATTGTTATTTATTTACATTTTTTCCACGTTTGGGATTTTCTTTTATAACTGTCGGTTTTCTTCTATTTCTCCTTTTTCTTCGTGAGTGGATTAGAATAGATTTAACGCGAATATGGATTAGACAACAAGAAAACTGAAGTTACGTAAAATAAGACGTAAATTGAAACGACTGTAATAAAAATGGAATTAAGACTGAAATTGAGCCTAATTATGATATTAATGTTAGAATTGGACTAATTAAAGATAATTGGCCTGGTTATAATTTAGGATTATTAACTAAAAAGAGTATAAGATAAAAGAGGTTATTTTCACACTTAGACCTTGGGATAAGTAATAAGCATGATTGTAACGTAGGTTATAATAAGTAAAAGAACGGAATGAGGCTTATTTTAAGACTTAGGATAAATTAATAAGTAAAGATAATGAAGATAATAATAAAGGCTTATTTAAATAATTTGTCTTTAATAAGCAAAGATGAAAGTAGGACATGCACCAAAAAGCATTCCCTATTAGACAAAAGGTGGTCTCACATAATCCTGAAGTGAGACGAGGGGCACGCTTATGCTAATAATGGAAGTAATTGGTCAAGTAGAAGGCTAAATCACGAGGGATTTGGACAAGGGGTGCAACTAGATATTGTTTAGATGACGGGCCTGTACCAACAGCATTTCCCTATTTTTCTACGGGCATGGTGTTTCACATAATCCTAAAGTGAGACGAGGGGAACGCTTATGCTGGAGCATAGGTGGTAAGAAGACCCAATAGGTGGAGAAACATGTAGCATAAGCATGGTGGCAGTTACGCGTGCGACTTCCATTTCAGTGCTCAGTAATCGCAATGAGTTCCAAGCGCTTAAGTATGTGTGTCTTTCGTAGACACCATTGCCTTATGTGTACGGAGCTATAAAACGTATAGTCCATAGTAGATACTTTGTGCATCTTTTGTAGGCACCATTGTACTTTGTGCATCTTTCGTAGATGCCATTACCTTGTGTGTAGGGAGTTATATAGCATCTAGTTCGCAGTAGGTACTATGGAGTAGCAGACCAATCAAAAGGGTAGAATTAGGATTTCATCCTAATTATAGGTTTAGGTATTCAGCTTAATCAAAACAGCAATTAAGGATAAGTGCAAGCAATCAAAGTTAACCAATTATATTTAATATTTGATTCATATTTATTTCTAGCTTATTCCTTCTTCTATTTCCTTTGTTTTTTTATATACTAGAACTGTTGTAAAGCCTATTACCTTTACTTTACTTAAAGATTCTAATAATTACTATCATTCACCAGACATTTAGTCTGATCCACTCCCCTATTTTCCCCCTTTTCCTTCCCATAGGCAATCCAGGAAGGGGACAGTAGGTTGTAGTTGCTTGGAGGTTTCTTTGAAGGAGATTCCACTATGTACTTCCACTTCTTTTATTTTATCTTTTTGTTCTTTACTTGTACTGGCACATGTTGGGGAATAGTTGTACTTTGATTTTTGAGACTATGGTTTTCTTTGATTTCATAAGACATATGTGTATGGTATTTTGACACAATATGTATTTGGTATTTGGTGACTTATTTGGTTTCTAAAGTAATTATGAAGTTTTGTTCTAAATATGTTATTATTTAAATTGTTTTGGTATTTTTACCTATTTCTGTCTTGTGAATCTTAGTCTCTACTAGTTTTAGTTTATACCTACAATGCACCATGCCTTCTAGTGTCTCCTTTTGGATATAATAAGGGGTGTGGGGTGTTTCAAATCCTATATTTCCCTTCAGATGAAGAACTACTTACACTACAAACTTACACTTCTGACAATTTTTGGGCAGGAGTATTAATCGAAAAACAAAAGGAGGCAATGGCATATTCTTTTGAAAAGTTTAACAAAACTCGGATTAAATACGCTGCCTATGAAAAATAATTATTTACTATTAAATTAGCAATCAAAAGTCAAAGAATTTATCTACTACATAGACAATTTACAATTGAAATAAACAACAAATCTATTGCTTAATTCTTAAAAAAACCTGTAAACAATCCAAAAGAACATCTTCAAAGAATAAAATTAGTAATGTAGTTAGAAATTTATAATTATGATGTCAAATACATTACGGGTTATACTAATTTTTCTATTGACTTTCTTACCAGGTTTTGAAAAATGGATGAAGATGATTTAAAAAGAATTCAAGAATTATTATAAAAATGAAAAGGCAAGAGGATTTCCAATAAGTGAAATTGTCAAAGAAAGCCGAGCAAACCTCCAATGAGGCCTCCTTCTCAAAAGTTTCCAAAGTAACTAATACTCCAATAGGAGTAAACAAAGAAAAAGTCCAACAGACCAAAACTGTTCCAACAAACAAAGGCAAGGCAATAACTTCCAATGGATTACAAAAGTTTGTTTCAATGAACAAAGGCAAATCAATAGTTCCCACAGGAGTACAAAGGCCATATGCCTTGGCAGTAGTGAAAGATTGGTACAATTTAAAAATTAAAACAACAAATCCAAACTCATATGACAACTTTAATGGATGTTTTAAAGCCATCCAATCTGCAGACCATAGAGCTACAAATTTTTGGTTAACCCAATTAAAGAAAACTTATTTGGAATTGAAACTTACAATATCCTAGAAGGACAAAAAATTACAAGACACACAAAAAATAGTGTCAAAATAATCTCAGCATTCTTTTACCTCTCAGTCTAAAGCACTAGATTTAAAAGAAGCATAATTATTCACTGACAATTTAGCAGAACAAAGTCGTTTGAAAGCAATATTTGCTCAAATACAATCATCTGATATTATGAATCTAAGAATTCAAGACTCTCTAGAATTACTTAGACTCTGCAAGATCGACAATACAAAAACCAAAGAGATGGAAGCTGAAACGATAGTATAAGATATAATTGCTTATCTATGTAGTAGATAAATTCATAGACTTTTGATTGCTAATTTAATAGCAAGTAATTTTTTGTCATAGTAGCATATTTAATCCATTTAATCCGAGGTTTGTTAAATATTCCAGAAGAATATGCCACTGCCTCCTTTTATTTTGTGATTAATACTCCTACCCAAAAATTGTTAGAAGCGTCAGTTTGTAATGTAAGTGGTTCTTCATCTGAAGGGAAATAATGGATTTTTGGTCTTTTCCTAGATCTGTAATTTTCTTTATTTCCACCTTTTCTTGTTGTTGTAATGTAACAAAATTTTTGTCTGTGTTTCATCGTCTTGTTTGTTCTCCATTATGTTGTTTTTATTTTGCTTATTCTTCTATAAGTTTCTTTTGTAAATTTTCAGTCTTAGCAGATAAATTAGGAATAAATTTTCGGCCATAATTTAGTTATTCTAAGAAAGTTTGAAAGTCTTTTAATATTTTGAATGTATTAGGAAAGTATCTAATTTTAGTGCAAATGTGCTGTTGTAATTTTATTTATCCATTTTTAATTCTTTTCCAAAAAATCAATTTATTTTTTAGATTCAATTTTTTTAGGGCTTAGGATTACACAATTTTTTTGTAGGATTTGTACTATTGTTAGAAGATGTTGTTTGTGTTCTTCAGCAATAATAGAGAATACTAGGATGTCGTCTATATAAACAGTAGCAAACGGTAAATGTCTGAACGTAGAGTTCATCCATTTTTGAAATACTTTTGGTGCATTTTTTAATCCAAAAGACATAACTATCCATTCAAAATGTCCATATGGGCAACTGAAGGCAGTTAATTCTATGGATTGTTTATCAGCAAGTTATACTTACGAAAATCTTGATTTACATTAGATTTTTGAATCATAATAAACATGATAAGATATGATATGAAAAACATATATGGATACTTATAAATAAAGATATTTTATTTATTCAATTTAAACCGTACATATCAAATTATCAGTCCAAACATATATAAACAATCGACCAAAACAAACAAATCCGATCCAAATACACACACCTAACCTTAATAAAATCCTAACAAACCAAACTAATAAGTACTAAACTTAAATATATGGGTTCCTTTATATTATGGGAGACTTATGGATGGGGCAAAGGGATAGTGGATAAAAAAAGTTTCCCTTTTGTTCCATGAGATTTCCATCACGATCGAAGCACACATTACTAACACATTTGACTTCATTGTCATATTTCTCCTCTTCCTCATTATGCACAGGGTTGTGAATGACAAGGTTAGGACCCACTTCAATTACAATTGGATTTTCTTTGTAATCTAATAGGTGCTTCTTGAGATTGCGAAGGATTCGACCATGCTTCTCTTGTTCTTTCAAGAGATGTAGTTGAACAACCTCTATTTTTGAAAATATATTGAGAACATGCTTCAAATCATCTTCGATCTTGATTACTTTGACCATGGTGTGGGTTGGAAGGGACCTAAAGTGGTGGTTTCAAAGGAAATGAGTGCGGTCTCTTCTCTTGGACGTTTAGAACTTGAGAAAGCCGTTAATTTTATTTTGAATTTGAAGAAAGAAGAAGACTGGGAGACAAGAAAGAAATTGAAATTTGATGGTTATATAGCCTCGTTTCAAATTTTGAACTTTAGAGGGAAAAACAGTTTTTAGTTTCCTGCAGTATATGTCGACATATACACAAATTGTATATCGACATACATGTGTTAAGTCTGACATTTTATTTTTAGTTATTCATTTTAGATGTTGTTATATTTATATTTCAGAGAAAGTACGTATCCTAGTTCCCTTCTAATTTCTATAAAAGATGTTTGAGTTAATGGTTTCGTTAAAATATCGGCTATTTGATTTTAAGTATTTATAAATTCGAGGGAAATTACTTTTTTATTTATGTTATCTTTTAGAAAATGATGCCTTATATCTGTATGTTTGGTTCTAACGTGATGTGTTGGATTTTTGGATAAATTTATTTCACTAGTATTATATATTGACGATTTAGTAAAATTTAAACCGAAATCTTTTGAAATTTGTTGTATATAGATAACATGTGAATATGATAATGCAGTAGAGATATATCCTTCTTCTATTGTAGACAGGGTCACAAAATTTTGCTTTTTCTAAACCAGGAAACAAGAGAGTATCCTAAAAGAGAACAAGTTCCGCTTGTACTTTTTCAGTTTAATTTGCATCCAGCATAGTCAGCATCACTATATGAAACTAAATCAAAAGAATCTTCTTTTGAATACAAAAGTCCATAGTCTAGTCTGTTGTTTACATACCTTAGTATTATTTTTGCCGATTTTAGGTGGGTTTGCTTAGGTTGAGATTGATATCTTTGTCTACTAGCAGTTATATATAGTAATGATCTTATCATACCTCTATACATTTTTTGACCACACTTTGAAATTTTCTTCCTTATTTAACTTTTTCATTAGTTGCCATAGGAGTGGCTTACCACTAGTATTTGACATACCAAATTTTTAATTAAATCCTTAGGATATTTTTCTTGATTTATACAAATATCATTATTTAGTTATCTTATTTGTAATCCTAAAAAGAATGTTTGTTCTCTACATGACTCATTTCAAGTTCTAGTCATTATATTTGAAAATTATTTATTTAACTGTTCATTTGTTGATCCAAAAATAATATCGTCTACGTATATTTGTATAAGTTGAACATCATTATTATTTCTTTTGATAAATAGACTACCGTCAACTTTTCCTATTTCAAAATTAGATTGTAATAAATAGGATTTAGCTTGATCATACCATGCTCTAGAGGCTTATTTTAGATCATACGAAACTTTTTTTAATCATAAACGTGATTAGAAAGTTTTTCATCATCAAAATGTGGATGTTGTCCTACATAAACAATGTTTTTAGTAAATCCATTTAAAAAGGCTCTTTTGACATCCATTTGAAATAATTTAAATTATTATGGTTTGCAAAAGTTAGTAGAATTCTAATAGCTTCTAATCTAGCCACAGGAGCAAAGGCTTCATCAAAAACTGTACATTCTTCCTAACTATAACCTTGAGTGACTTATCGTGCTTTTATTCTATTGACTTCTCCTCGTTCGTTCATTTTATTTCTGTAGACCCATTTAGTTCATATTATAGACTTATTTTCAGGTCTTGGGACTAATTCCCAAACATCATTTCTGGTAAACTGATTCAATTTCCTTTGCATAGTAAGAATCTGTGAATTATCTAATGATGCTTTTTTTGGATTTTTAGATTCAATGGTTGATATAAAACAACATTACTAATTTTATTTAATTGGTTTCTTGTTTTTACAACAAATTATTTATATTTTATGGAATATTTTCTATAAGATGATCTTTCAAATATTTTATTCGTTTATTTGGATGTAAATTTTCAAAGTTGTTATATTTCAATCATTAGTAATTTCATTAATTTTATTAATATTTTCTTCTTCATCAAAACTGGAATTATAGATTTCAAAATTCTCATCAAATGAAACTTGTAATGTCTCTTTAATGGTGTTGGTTTTGGTGCTGAAAACTCGATAAGCTTTACTTCTGTTAGAATAACCAATAAAAATTCTCTTATCTCATTTAGCATCAAATTTATCTAAATTATCATTTGTGTTTAATAAAAAACATATACTACCAAAAACTCTAAAATAAGATACTTTATGCTTTTTATAAAATAATTCATAAGGAGTTTTCTTAGTCAAAGATTTTATTAAAATTCTATTTAAAATATAATACGTTGTTTAATTGCTTTAGCACAAAAACTTTTAGGTAATTCACTATTATTTAACATTGTTCTACAAGTTCTTGTGTAATTCTATTTTTTCTTTCTACGACTCCATTTTATTATGATGTTCTTGGAAAAGAAATGTTGTGCAGTTCCTTTCTTGTTATTTTTTTCAAAGTTCTCATTTCCTTACTCTCCTCCATGATCACGCCTAATCATTTTAATTTTGATGGACATTTGATTTTGAATTCTTTTAGTAAATTTTTTAAACATATCAAAGGCTTCGGTTTTATCTTTTAAGAAAATTGTTCATGTAGATCTAGAAAATTCATCTACAATTACAAAGACATATTTATTATGATTTATTAATTGTATTTGCGATGATCCAAAAAGGTATAGGTAAAGAAGTTCAAGAGGTTGAGAAATAGAAATCATTTCTTTTGATTTAAAAGAACTTTTACGAAGTTTTCCTAATTGACAAGCATCACATAAGTTGTTGACATTAAAACTCATTTTAGGAAGATCCCTAACAAGTTCATATCCAGCAATTTTATAAAGGTGTTTAGAAATTCAAATGATCAAATCTTTTGTGCCAAAGCCAAGGGTTGTTAGATTCAATCCAAAGGCACAAACCGCCATTAGACACTTTCATACTTAAAATATAAATATTATGTTCCCTGATACCTTCAAAGATAACGTTTCACTCATTGTCTTGATGTGGAAATTATATTTCACAAATTATATTTTAAAACTTTTTTCACATAATTGACTAATACTAAGCGTAGATTCCTAACTAGCAAAAACAATAAAAGTAGGAGTTTTGGAGTTACCAATATTATCGACGCTGATCACATATCCTTTTGAGCTATCTTCAAAGTTAACTAATCCACCATATTTGTAAACAATATCCTTCAAGATCATTGAATTTCCATTCATATGTCTTGCTCACCCACTATCCACTTGATTTGTGAGTTTGAACATTAAGCGTCGGTTCACTGTTAGCCTTATAATAAAAAACTTGTTCCTTAATTCAAAATCATACCTTTCCATCATATCAAGTGTCTTTTCAAAATAATTAATTTCTAATAACATGTTGGTTTCAAAAAATTGTCTTTCTACAAAAGCATTAAAAATATTACTACCATTTAAACTTTTTAAAAATCAAATTATGAGTTTTGAAAACCTTGTGCCTAGATACCAAATGTGGGTTGCGAAATTATGGATCTCAAGGCTAATCAAACACTAGAAGGGGATTTTCTAATTTTTGTAAATCTTTTTAAATTTCTTTCAAGTTAAATATTAAATTCCAAATTAACAATATAGAATTATATTATTAAATAGTCACAGATGCAATCATAGATAAAAATAAAAGTAGTAAAACAAAGTAAAGAGTTAGAGAGATGACACCATGGATTTTATACTGGTTCGAATTTCTCCTACATCTAGTCCCATGTAATTGCTTATACATATTTGTTTTCAAATGCCAATATTTAAATGGGCAAAAGAAAAACTCAATTACAATCTTGATTCCGTGACTACTAGACACACTTTCTAATTTTTGGGCTCAGCGTACACCCACTTGATTTGGACCATTACAAGCACACCGACTTAGATTTCTGAGCTATTAAGAACACCTACTTGATTTGAATGGGATACAAGCACGCCCAAGCAAATACAAATAAATGTCGATGGTTTTTCCAAAGATGATTTCTTGAACTTTGCATACAATATATCCTATAGCCTCTTGGACATCACTTTGATCTTTGATTTGAGAAATAGATGATTACAAAACAGTAAGAAGGTAGTAGTGAATCAATATAATGAAGTTTGAGTTGATTCTATATGATTTTGAAGAGAATATATTATTTTAATGGAGTTTTCAAGAGAGTAAGAGGAGGGAAGAAAGTAAGTTAATAATCATCAAAAAATTCATTTGAACTACCCTTTATATACCGAATTAACAAACATGTCCGTTCGTGAAGAGTTATGATGAATAGACACTTCTTTTCAAAATTTGAAAAAACCATTTTACGACATGTATCTCGACACATCATTAGGGCATATGTCGATATATGCATGTTGAATTTGAAAACTTGGTTCCTTTAAAGTATTTTGAAAATCCTATACTTTGTAAAATGATTTAAACATAGTTTATAAACATTTTGAAATTTGAAATTCTTTTATAAAATATTTTAAATATAGTTTGAAAATTTATTTTGTTTTAAAAATATGAAAGGTAGAAATACAAGAGATAGAGATTAAATATTGCTAATAGGGACTTTAACAATATACTATGACTCTATATACTATATTATAGCCTTCAGTTCTTCATATCTTGGTCTTTGTACTCATGAGTCTTTATGTTCATTTCTTGAGTCTTTATTATGTACAATCTTCGATTTAACACTTGTTTAATATCCTTCACTATATACTATACACCTTGGCAAAACAATAATATCTATATTTTATATGAACGTATGTTTTTGTTATCAAGGTATTTATCATCAAAATCAATAGCTAAGGTATTAACATATATCATTGCCTTTGTTTTCTAGAGCCCCATTAGCGATAGAAAACTTAATGATTCTTGAGAAAACATCTATTGCTAAGTTGAAAAGTAAGGGCGATAAAGGACCGCCCTGTCACAACCCTCTTTTGGATTGAATTTGTTTAGTTAGAAATGCCATTTACCATTATCCTCGGGTTCCAATTTTGAGTACAGTCATAATCCATCCTATCCATCTAGAACTACAACCCTTAGTTAATAATAAAATAACTAGTTTATGGAGTTAAACGCTTTGGCAAAATCTAGTTTTAAAAGGGCATACGTAATATTATTTTTACAACAATAATTAATAAACTCTTAAATTAAAGTGACCATACCCGTAAGTTTTTCCCTTTATATATGTGGATTGTGTATTATCGATTAAATTGTTCACTTTAATGCTTAGCCCATTAGCTAGGACCTTTGAAATCATTTTGAAGGAATAATTTATTAGCTAAATAGGCCTAAAATTATTAAGCTCTATTACGTCAACTTTCTTATGAAATAGAATTACATTAGCAAAGTTAAATCTTCCTACTTGCAAATTACCATTATAAACTTCAGCAAAGATTTTAATTAAATCAAACTTTGAGACATGCCAAAATTTCTTATAAAACAAAATAGGAAAACCATTTGGTCCTAGCGATTTATCGCTGAGCATATCATTTACATCCCTGAATATCTCCTCTTCGGAGAATAAACCATTCAAATCATGTAAAACCGTAATAGAATTATCATGACATAATTCAGTCCATCTTGCTCTAATTCTGTGGCCTTTGGTAGTTCCAAAAATATCTTTGTAGTAGTTAGTGAATGCCTCGTTAAGTTTATTTTGGTCAAAATTTTTCCATATTATTAATATGTAAGGAGTTTATAGTATTACTGCGCTTATGACCATTGGCTATTTTGTGGAAAAAAATTGGTATACTTATCTTCCTTATTCATCCATTGGACCCTAGAAATCTGTTCCATATAATTTCCTCCTATTTGATGACTTTGTCCAGTTCTTCTTTATGGTTTAAAATCATATTTCGTAAGAAACATTTAAGACTCTAGATTCTTCTAATTTATTTAATTATAAAATTTCTACAAGTTTTTTATATTTTTTAGATTTAATACTCATAAAAATGTCCTTATTTCATTTTACTCTCACGTCTATTAGTTTACTTACAAAAACCATTATTATATTGCCTATATATTTACTGTTATTGTAACTTATTGAAAGCCATTTATTTGTGAATAAATCGCAAATTTTTTTTTAAACCAAATCTTTTCAAATCCAAAAGAATAATGGATTAAATGATGGATCTTGCAAGTGAGAATAAATAAGATAGTGATTAGATACATCGTTAGCAGCCCGTGGACATGTAAAACTGGGTACCCATCTTCCATTTCTTCACTAATGAAGAAATGATCAAGATGCATCATCGAAGGGTTCTCTCTGGTTCAACCAAGTAAATCGTCTTTAGCATGAGCTAATTCAATAAAATTTCCCTTTATAGTAAATTGGTGGGAATCTTTCACGGTTGATAGTCTCCTTCTCTAGGCGAACGCTCTCCTGGAAACCTAATTACTATGAAATGCCCCAATAACTCAAGAGCCGATAGAAAGGGATCTAAACTCTAGACATTCATTCTGAAGGACTCTTCTATCGGCTTTATTATCAGACCCATAAATGTTTGTGATATTTAGAAGGGAATCATATCTTAAATCCGTGCAATAATATGAATCGAGTAAATATTATAGACAATATGAATGAGGCTAACACACTGTTGTTTCCACCCTACCAGTAAACCTCTTGAGCTACCACTAGCAGGGAGGCAGGCCCAATTGCTAAGGAAGAACCCCCTTAAACTTGCATAAAGTTGGAAATTGGGCTATGCAGCTTTTTATTCATTGTAAAAACTCTATGTCCATGTAGTTTTCTTTTAAAAATGACTAAGGCTATTAATATTATTTATGTTGTGTAAACCACTAATATTCCAACTAGTATATTTCACGATCTAGGTGCTGTGACCCTCTCTCGTTCCTTATTTCTAATTTATTCTATATTGGATTGGTCGATATCAAAAATATAACCAGTTCTCTAAGCCAGATCTAACATGTAATCAGTATATAAGTCAAATAACATGGTAGGATAATAAGTGCTACCTAAGTGATCGACCAAATCTTAGCTAGAGCCTAAAGCTCTAGTAGACGAGATAGTACATGCTCCATGCAGTCATGCACTTCTCCCTACCTGGCCTCTACGAAGTAATGCCTTCCTCTTAGATTGGGTCTTTGGATTGTCTGTTACATCAATTATCAAATTTGCACTCCAAAGATCTTGCACCGCAATGTTTGAATATAGCATCGATCTAAATCTGCCTGCTATATCTAAAATATCTCCTCTCAAGCCCACCTTATGATCCTAATGTAACGACCCGTATTTTCGCTACTTCGAAAATGAGAGATTTCGATCGATTTAAATTTAAAAAGGAGTTTAAATCTTAAATAATATGATATATATAATAAATAATAGTGAAGAAGTTATATATTCTTATAGTTAATAAATAAAAAAAAAAGTATGAATTTGGATTTTAGAACAAATCGACAAAAGTTAAGTTTTGTTAATAATAATTAAAGGCTTAAATAAATGGATTTAAATATCTATTTAAAAAGGTAAATCTTATTTAAAACATCTAATAAAGATAATAAAAGTATGTTAAAAGATTTAAAAATTTGTTAATAATCGTTTTATAAAAATAACCAAAATTTGTCGCATTTTGTCAGTTTTGCATACACGGTAAAATTAGAGATTTTGATATTAATTAAATATGATTTTAGAATATAAAGAGACTTGTTTTAATTTATTTAAAGAAGTAAAAAGTTCATTTTTAAATTTGGTTTACTTCAATACATAGTTTAACTAAAACGTCAAAATGTGACCGTAAAACATTTCGTCGAAAAACGACGTTTTGTCAATTAAAAGTTGTCGCAACGTCGTCGCACCTTTATTTTCTTATATAGGAACATATATTCAAATAGTATAAGTATTAATTAATTCACTAATCAAGTTTACTTTTACTAAACATACTTAGAAAATTCTAGAATATAATTAAGAAAAGTAAGTAAGAAAAGTCAAAAGTAAACATCAAATCAACATCAAATCAAACCAAACATAATTATTACTTTACTTTACTTACTTCTTAAGTGAAAGTGACATAAAGCATGATTTGAAATGTGATGTTAAGTTAAAAAGTAAGTAAAGGGCATTTTGGTCATTTTACATAATAATATTTTATTTCAAACTTTTTCCTATAAATAGCCATGCATACCTCTTTCATTTTCACACAAATCTTTCTTTTCTTCTTCTTCCTTTAAGCTATTTTAATGGCTTCTCTCTTAAGAGAGGTAGGAGGGTTAAAAATAGTGGAGTGCTTAAGCACTAATCCACTTGTTACTCTCTAACCTCTTCTTAATTCACTTCTTCTTCTTCTCTTCTTAAAAAAGGCCTTAGGCCATGAGTTTGGAAGTTGATAAAGGAAGGACGTGAGCAAAGCAAGTAAAGATGGAGATGGTCGAGCACTTGGAAGCATGGTTATGATAAGGTTTAGTGAAGCGTTGAATTAAATGAATGTTGGTAGGAAGTTAAACGTTTGGTTTAAAGGTGAGAAATTCTCATCGCTTTTGAATTTATATTTTGATTATGTTATAACAATCATATTTACACCCTTATGACATATGAATGTTTATACCAAATTGATTGTTAATATGGATGATTTGAAAATTAGTAAATTAAGTGAATTGTGATAATATATCCCGTTATGATATTAATAGTGAATGTTAGATTTGAAATCATATGCATGTGATTTGTTGAATGGATGTTATGTTAGTAATAAATATGAATATTGGATATGTTCATTTTGATTAAGTAATCACTTTGATTAGTAAGACCATATTTTAGTAATATGAGAAATTGTGGAAAAATAAGTCTCTTTTCATTTAGAAGTGAAATTAAAGTTAAAATGAAAGAGAATTTGAAATTTGAAGTGAAACGGATTTGAAAAGAATAGCTAATTAGAAATTGAAATTTAGATGAATAGTGAAATTGAAATTAAAATCGATTTTGAAAAAGTGAAGTTTAGTTTGAGATTAAATTGAAATTTAAATTGGAATTAGATTTGAAATCTAAGTTTTAAATGTGTTTAATTTGGGATTAGAATTGAAATTGAGTTGAAATTGGGTTTTAAAGTTTAATATTAAAATAATGGGAATATAATAATATTTTAATGTGGTAAGAGTGAAAATATATTTTAAAAGCTTTAAAAGGTGAAAATATTGATTTAAAAGGGTTTCTAATCATTTTATAAGTATTGAAATCCAATTTGAATAAATTATTTCAAATGTTGAAAAATAAGTTAAAACTAGACGCGTCGCGCAACGGTAGTTCGCGATTTCGCGCCGAAAAGTTCAAATGAATGTATAGAGTGGAATATTGCTCGGAATTCTTCGAGATAAGAAAATTCCGGACTATTATATCCATATCTTCTAAACGAAGAAAGAAAATCAAAGTTTCGATAAGGAGATCTTGAATTATGTCCAAATCAATTTTCTAGAAAAATCGCGCTAGTGCAGTTTAGTGACCATAATAGAAAATCTGTTCGAATGAATGTTTTGAATTAAGGAAAAATATGGAATAAATTTGATAAATCTATTTAAATGATTTAAAAGAGATTTGGATTGGAAAATATGAATTATCGAATGTTTAAAAGTTGTTTTAATCAAATAAGCTTATATAGCACTTTCCGCAGCACTTTTATGCTGTGAATTGTATAACTTTTGGAATATGAGATTAAATGTAACAACGTTTCCAAGAATAATCGTGAATGTTTTAAAAGGGATAATTAAGTGTTTTAAAAAGATAATTTGGAATATTTATAAGCAATTCCAAAATGAAGTTGAAAATCTGAGTATGCGGAAACGACTAGTACATTTGTCCCGCCTGTGAGATCTGGGAAGATAAAACAAGGTGTTTAACTAAGGTTAGGGATGGAGCAACCAGTGCCCTGAACTTACCTGGCCTATGTTTTCTTTTCTTAGGCGAGGGGTGGAACAGATCGAAAGGAAAGCCCGGATGCTTTCAAAATAAAAATATTCTGTTAAGTTTTTAAAATAAAAGAAGATTGGTATTATCCAAAAGTTAAGCAATCTCCAAAATGAATGATTTCTACGAACCTGTGAAGTTTAGAAAAGAATTTATAATGAATTTTAGGAATGAATTGGTAAATAAGAGTATTGGATTTTGACTTACAAGTGAGATATAAAAATGGAATTTATAAACACCATTTTGTAAATCTGAAATCAATTTAAATTGATAAGTTAAATGTGAAAGTTATTAAAGGAATTATATTCGCGATTTTGGACAGTGAATAATCCTTTAAATTAAATGGATGTTTTGGAAGGTGATATTATAAAGGGAATGTTTTCCTTAAGTTAAAAGTTAAGAAATTTGGATCAAGAATTAAGTAGAGAAATCTGAGATATTTTCCAAAACAAAAGAATGAATTACTTAGAATTATCCTAAGTTGAAAGAAAGAGAATTTCGAAATCATCTGAAAAGAATTTAAGTGAAAAGAGACTTAATAAATCCTATATTCTCATATTCACTTTTTATCGATGATTGGATTTCGAAGGAACCGGAGTCGGATTTGGTTAATTCCTATCCGAAAACCACTTCGAACCAATGTGTACGTTCGAACGTGAAGACATGTTGAAGATGGTGATTGAAGACCGTGGATCTTCCTAGCGTGAGGACTGCTTGTTGATTTGCTCGGGTCGCACCCAATTATAGAGTTATATATAGCAGTGGTCTCCTCGTGATAGAGATTTTGCGGATTGCAAGGGCTTCTCGCCTAGTAATGGCCGAGGAAAGTACCTTCGGTTTGTCCTGTTCCTGGACAACTTGTATGGACGTTTGTCTGACGTTGCATTTCTAAAGATTACGTACATCGGTTTTGCTTGATTATGTTCAGCATGATAGGGGGTTCTCGCTTTGTGAACAGTGACGAAGCTTAGACTCTTGCCCCTACATGTCCCTAGTGTGAAAGGGTTGGTTGATAGTCGAGAGGCTTGCCGTAAAAGCAGATCCGAGGTATCACTTGTGGTCACCTCCATGTTGAAAAGCAGGAGTACCCCCATGTTGAAAAGCAGAAGGGTAGCGGGATGGTTGAAAAGCCTACCGGGGCGGGTCCAGGAGTTTCCCGTTCGTCACACGTGATAACAGAGCTTCACACTTGGTATCAGAGCTGAAGGTTAAGCGAGAACCTTGGCTCTATTATGGGTAAATTCTCATCAGAGATAGGATTAGTAATATCCTAGGATGAGTAACTCATTAGAGATAGGGTTAGTAACACCCTAGAATGAGTTATGAGTGTATTATATATATGAGCGCGTATTTGTTAATTTTACAAAATGATTTTGTTTTAAAGAAATTAGTAAATGAAATAATTTTACCTTAGGTCTATATTATAAATATTAAAAGAGATATTATTATCTTTTGGGTTAAGGGTTGATTGTAATTTAGCTTAGCAAAACGAAAATATGAATATCTTGTGATTAGAATTGCACAATTTGACTATAAGATATTTCATATAGGATCAATTAGTTGAAAGCTAGAATTTAAAACTGTAATCATATACCCTTAGATACTTGGTATTAAGAAATAATAATTAAGTGATTATCATAATGGATGGATTTAAAAGCTAAGTACAAATATATTGTGAAGTAAAATTCACAAATTTGATTATAAGATATTTGATGATAATATTGAAGCTAGAAGTGTAATTAGAGGAAGTAAAGTGAAAATTTACACTTAGAAAAAATTCTTGTCAATAAGATAGAAAAGATAAGCCAAAATTGAAATTTTGGGTTAATATATTATGAAAGGATAAGTTCTATAACTTATAAATGAGATAAGGTAATTTGGAATTTAGACACTTTGATTAAGTTTAAAAAAAATCAAAGTGAAATTTAGGAACAAGAGGTATAAGAAATATCATCCTAATATAAAATTTGAAATAATGATACATTTAGGGTAATATTTTTAATTCAAAATGAAGTAAGATTAGAAGGAGGTAGTTTTGAATAATATGGTTAGTAGTTGAATGTTGGATGAAAATGTTTAAATAACAAATACCATGTGAATTAAGTTTCACAATTTGACTATAAGGTATTTGACGGATTTAAGGTTAAGAAATTTGATTTAGAAAATGGATAGGTAAATAAGTTAACTTTGTAAGAAAAAGGACGTACATTTAGTAAAGTTGTCTTATTAAAATATGGATTAGATAAATAATATTAGCTAAATGGAGACCTTAGGTAAAAAAAACTAGGGATTAAGTTTTATAACTTATTTATTTGGAATAATAGAATTCCACATTTGTTGAAGACGCTAATTAAAGTAAATGACGATTTGAAGATTTGGGATATGTATATATACTCTTAGGAAGTAAAGGTATATTATACAAGTTAAGTCATTTGTAAGCTTAAGTAATAATGGATTTAGAAGAAAGTAAATGGTTGTGAAATAAACTTGGATTAATAGAAGTTTGGAAGAAATGTATTAGGTAAAGATGAATGTGAATAAATACTTAAGTTAAACGTAGATCATTTTGGCACATAAATTTTGATCTAAGATTTGAGTACAAAACTTTGAGGTGTTTACACCAATCCGAAAAAGGATTTATCACTCAATTTTTGATGGCGAATATTGATGAGAGTTTGTGATTATGTACACGAGTTTTCTATCATAGTTGAGAGCTATGCAAGGAAAGCAAGGGTTTGTGATCAAGAAGTCTGATCAAAGTCCGCAGTAGAAAATCGGGGGATCGATACTAGTTCGAAAGAAAAGTTGTGGATTTGAATAATAGATCGAATCAAATATCACATATAGTATGATGTGTTGGGTCTATCAACTTAGTAGTTCGATAGTTATCTTGAATAGAAGACATAAGAGATAATGGTTAGAATTATGTTTTGGTATGTATATATATAGACCTCAGGTGTAGTACATGCTTAGGTCAAAGGATGAGTTATGTGGTTGTATTCATTTATGTTGATATAGTATTAGTTTGGTTGTTTTTGGATGTATAGTCTTGTTTGATAGTTGGATACATTATCTTAAGTGTGCAGTACGCACTAGGATGGGAAGGATAGAAGTTTGACTTGATGTATGTATATATAATTTTAAGAAAGTGATAAGTACTCAGCTTAGTGTGGGGAATCTTTATATATGTTTGGCATCATTTGTTTTAGTGTTGTTATGATATCGGCCTTCTTCTTTTCTATCATCAATAGAAATAAGTCAAAATTTTTTGAGGATATGAGTATGAGATAGATTCCTTTATCTAACTTTCATTTCGAGGACGAAATGCTTTTAAGTAGGGGAGAATGTAACGACCCGTATTTTCGCTACTTCGAAAATGAGAGATTTCGATCGATTTAAATTTAAAAAGGAGTTTAAATCTTAAATAATATGATATATATAATAAATAATAGTGAAGAAGTTATATATTCTTATAGTTAATAAATAAAAAAAAAAGTATGAATTTGGATTTTAGAACAAATCGACAAAAGTTAAGTTTTGTTAATAATAATTAAAGGCTTAAATAAATGGATTTAAATATCTATTTAAAAAGGTAAATCTTATTTAAAACATCTAATAAAGATAATAAAAGTATGTTAAAAGATTTAAAAATTTGTTAATAATCGTTTTATAAAAATAACCAAAATTTGTCGCATTTTGTCAGTTTTGCATACACGGTAAAATTAGAGATTTTGATATTAATTAAATATGATTTTAGAATATAAAGAGACTTGTTTTAATTTATTTAAAGAAGTAAAAAGTTCATTTTTAAATTTGGTTTACTTCAATACATAGTTTAACTAAAACGTCAAAATGTGACCGTAAAACATTTCGTCGAAAAACGACGTTTTGTCAATTAAAAGTTGTCGCAACGTCGTCGCACCTTTATTTTCTTATATAGGAACATATATTCAAATAGTATAAGTATTAATTAATTCACTAATCAAGTTTACTTTTACTAAACATACTTAGAAAATTCTAGAATATAATTAAGAAAAGTAAGTAAGAAAAGTCAAAAGTAAACATCAAATCAACATCAAATCAAACCAAACATAATTATTACTTTACTTTACTTACTTCTTAAGTGAAAGTGACATAAAGCATGATTTGAAATGTGATGTTAAGTTAAAAAGTAAGTAAAGGGCATTTTGGTCATTTTACATAATAATATTTTATTTCAAACTTTTTCCTATAAATAGCCATGCATACCTCTTTCATTTTCACACAAATCTTTCTTTTCTTCTTCTTCCTTTAAGCTATTTTAATGGCTTCTCTCTTAAGAGAGGTAGGAGGGTTAAAAATAGTGGAGTGCTTAAGCACTAATCCACTTGTTACTCTCTAACCTCTTCTTAATTCACTTCTTCTTCTTCTCTTCTTAAAAAAGGCCTTAGGCCATGAGTTTGGAAGTTGATAAAGGAAGGACGTGAGCAAAGCAAGTAAAGATGGAGATGGTCGAGCACTTGGAAGCATGGTTATGATAAGGTTTAGTGAAGCGTTGAATTAAATGAATGTTGGTAGGAAGTTAAACGTTTGGTTTAAAGGTGAGAAATTCTCATCGCTTTTGAATTTATATTTTGATTATGTTATAACAATCATATTTACACCCTTATGACATATGAATGTTTATACCAAATTGATTGTTAATATGGATGATTTGAAAATTAGTAAATTAAGTGAATTGTGATAATATATCCCGTTATGATATTAATAGTGAATGTTAGATTTGAAATCATATGCATGTGATTTGTTGAATGGATGTTATGTTAGTAATAAATATGAATATTGGATATGTTCATTTTGATTAAGTAATCACTTTGATTAGTAAGACCATATTTTAGTAATATGAGAAATTGTGGAAAAATAAGTCTCTTTTCATTTAGAAGTGAAATTAAAGTTAAAATGAAAGAGAATTTGAAATTTGAAGTGAAACGGATTTGAAAAGAATAGCTAATTAGAAATTAAAATTTAGATGAATAGTGAAATTGAAATTAAAATCGATTTTGAAAAAGTGAAGTTTAGTTTGAGATTAAATTGAAATTTAAATTGGAATTAGATTTGAAATCTAAGTTTTAAATGTGTTTAATTTGGGATTAGAATTGAAATTGAGTTGAAATTGGGTTTTAAAGTTTAATATTAAAATAATGGGAATATAATAATATTTTAATGTGGTAAGAGTGAAAATATATTTTAAAAGCTTTAAAAGGTGAAAATATTGATTTAAAAGGGTTTCTAATCATTTTATAAGTATTGAAATCCAATTTGAATAAATTATTTCAAATGTTGAAAAATAAGTTAAAACTAGACGCGTCGCGCAACGGTAGTTCGCGATTTCGCGCCGAAAAGTTCAAATGAATGTATAGAGTGGAATATTGCTCGGAATTCTTCGAGATAAGAAAATTCCGGACTATTATATCCATATCTTCTAAACGAAGAAAGAAAATCAAAGTTTCGATAAGGAGATCTTGAATTATGTCCAAATCAATTTTCTAGAAAAATCGCGCTAGTGCAGTTTAGTGACCATAATAGAAAATCTGTTCGAATGAATGTTTTGAATTAAGGAAAAATATGGAATAAATTTGATAAATCTATTTAAATGATTTAAAAGAGATTTGGATTGGAAAATATGAATTATCGAATGTTTAAAAGTTGTTTTAATCAAATAAGCTTATATAGCACTTTCCGCAGCACTTTTATGCTGTGAATTGTATAACTTTTGGAATATGAGATTAAATGTAACAACGTTTCCAAGAATAATCGTGAATGTTTTAAAAGGGATAATTAAGTGTTTTAAAAAGATAATTTGGAATATTTATAAGCAATTCCAAAATGAAGTTGAAAATCTGAGTATGCGGAAACGACTAGTACATTTGTCCCGCCTGTGAGATCTGGGAAGATAAAACAAGGTGTTTAACTAAGGTTAGGGATGGAGCAACCAGTGCCCTGAACTTACCTGGCCTATGTTTTCTTTTCTTAGGCGAGGGGTGGAACAGATCGAAAGGAAAGCCCGGATGCTTTCAAAATAAAAATATTCTGTTAAGTTTTTAAAATAAAAGAAGATTGGTATTATCCAAAAGTTAAGCAATCTCCAAAATGAATGATTTCTACGAACCTGTGAAGTTTAGAAAAGAATTTATAATGAATTTTAGGAATGAATTGGTAAATAAGAGTATTGGATTTTGACTTACAAGTGAGATATAAAAATGGAATTTATAAACACCATTTTGTAAATCTGAAATCAATTTAAATTGATAAGTTAAATGTGAAAGTTATTAAAGGAATTATATTCGCGATTTTGGACAGTGAATAATCCTTTAAATTAAATGGATGTTTTGGAAGGTGATATTATAAAGGGAATGTTTTCCTTAAGTTAAAAGTTAAGAAATTTGGATCAAGAATTAAGTAGAGAAATCTGAGATATTTTCCAAAACAAAAGAATGAATTACTTAGAATTATCCTAAGTTGAAAGAAAGAGAATTTCGAAATCATCTGAAAAGAATTTAAGTGAAAAGAGACTTAATAAATCCTATATTCTCATATTCACTTTTTATCGATGATTGGATTTCGAAGGAACCGGAGTCGGATTTGGTTAATTCCTATCCGAAAACCACTTCGAACCAATGTGTACGTTCGAACGTGAAGACATGTTGAAGATGGTGATTGAAGACCGTGGATCTTCCTAGCGTGAGGACTGCTTGTTGATTTGCTCGGGTCGCACCCAATTATAGAGTTATATATAGCAGTGGTCTCCTCGTGATAGAGATTTTGCGGATTGCAAGGGCTTCTCGCCTAGTAATGGCCGAGGAAAGTACCTTCGGTTTGTCCTGTTCCTGGACAACTTGTATGGACGTTTGTCTGACGTTGCATTTCTAAAGATTACGTACATTGGTTTTTACAAACGTACATTAGTGGTGGCGGAGAAGGCAACTTCTCTTAGCTTAACACCCTTCTTGAGACATACGAGCTCAAGGGTTGTATTTTTGTGGAAGGCAATTAGTAGTTAACGGAAATGGCAATGTGGCATTCAAAGATGTGATATGTGCTTTGTGAAAAGGTAATCGTAGCCTCAAGCCTCATCAAACCGGAAATGACCGAAACAGGATTAGATGCAGCAGGGCTATGTGGGTCATTCCCATTAGGGTATGATCATCCCCTTCTAGATATATTTCTTCCCGCTATGACGTCGGGATGTTAATTAATGTGGTGTATGCTAGAGGGCCCTCGATAAAGGTCGGTAACGACCGGGGGATGACATATTCGGTACCATCTAGTTACAGAGGTGGGCCGGTCTTGTGTTGGTAGAGGGCAGATGTTCTGTGCCTCGGGACATCCATCTAGAGGTGTACCCATTTCGGAAGGTAGATCCTGCGCCTGGTCATTTGTATGGAAATCCATTCTCCAATAAGAACCTACGGTTTTGTTTGTATTGGCGTAATGAATAGCCTCGAAATGCTATATGGGTAACCATTTCGGATAAGATTAATAAGTTTATTTGCAAATGTTTTCAAAGAAATGTCATTAGAAATAATATCAAAGGTTTTGATATAAAAGTGTTTTAGTTATCATAAGGTAAAAACCCGTCCGTGTTTATGTGTGGGCGTGGTCTTATGAGATACTATTTATTTCAAAAGATTTTATCCAAAGGCTGATATATGACACTGTCATTTATTATTGAGTTTTTCTCACGCTGGTTTATCAAGCCTGATCCGGGTATTTTCAATACTTGGGTCAGATCCGAGTAGTTTCAGGATAGTCGAAGGAAGTTGAAGTTCCAGGGAGAGCTGGAGATATTCATGGACGCATGGAGATATTCTTTGATCCGCTTTGCTTAGTGCATTTTGTTTGATGTTTGTCAGCAATTGTAAGGGCAGGTTTTATAACTGTCCAAGCTGAATCTAGGTTAGACTCTGATATTGTATTTTAAAATTTTCCGCTGTAAATATTTTTATTGAAATAATATATGTTATTCCATTCGTGTGAGATTCTGTTCTGTCTATTTTTTCTTTATCACCCTTGATGATCCGTTTTTTCGTGCAATTTGAGTTGGACATGGGTGGTTTATTGTCGATTCAAAGGGTACGGGAAAACGGGCCTTCACACCTAACCCATGGCAAGAATCCAACCGTCGTCGACTGTAGTATACGGACCTTTCTCGCTAGTACTATCCGCAACATTTTTCTTGTGTGTATTCAGTGTGCACTGCTCCTTTTTGTTGCAATATTTGACGCATGCAATTGCAATTCTTCCATATTTTTCATATTGTCCATGCCACATTCAATATTTTATTATATACAAACATACATACATACATACCTACATATATATATCCGTGCGCGTGTATGAATTTTTACAAAATAATATATATATATATATTCAAATAAATATTTTAAAACCATTTACAACTTAAAGCGATATTGAATAATTAGTTAAGTATATATACATATAATGAATATGTATATATATAATTTCCCTGGCCAAATATATTGACAAATTCAAAGGGGAATTCTTTTAATAATAAATCTGTATAGATTTATATTAATTTTTTTAATTTTAATAACTAAAAATATACAATTAAAAGTCCCTTTTTTAATAAAATATTTCGTAATGTTTAAAATTATGTATATATTAAAATTTCATGTATATATTTGTAAATTATTAAAAGATATTAAAAATATTATATTATAAAACTAAATGTATATATATTTTAAAATTATTACATATACATATATATATATATATATATATATACATAAAATAATTATTTTTGAAAACAATATGTATAAAATTTAATAAAATAATTTACAAATATTTTATGTATATTTATATATTTTTATTTTTTAATTTAAAATGCTTTTAAAATTAATTTTTGTTTGAAAAATTGCCTTTTTATTAGGCTATGAATAAAAGCACACACACATATATATAATTTCTTTATAATAATAATATGATTATATATATACATATTCTATATTGATAGCATATAGATATAAGAATTCGTGACATAAAGCTAATATGACCATATATAATAACATAATAAATGTTAAATATATACACAAATCAATAGAAGTGCTTCCTTAATTGTAGCTTAACAATAACACTTCGAATGCTGAATCCGCTGAACTCATAGGATTTGAATCAATTCTCTTCGAGAAGCCCTATCAGTTAGAGAGATCTATGTACCTTTCTTTTTTTAATTTAAATTTGTGTTTTGATTTGAAAATAATGGAGGAGAGAGGGCTATGGTGTTTCAGCCGGACGCTAAGGAAAAGGAGCGCGCAAAAAGCCAACTGAAAAAATAAGGGGCATTGGTTTTAAAAATGAGAGAAAAGAGGGAGGAAAATATAGGTCTAGATGCACTCCTTTCTCTACCAATTCAAAACCAAATATATCGACATAAACTCCTTCCCCCTTAAGCTTGGTCAGCCACACCATAGGCCCTTATGGGCTTCCATTCAACATCAAACCAAATCAAATAATTTACACTTAAATCAAATTCAAATGTGCACCTATATCGTATATCGATACAGGTGTATATAACTTTTATATACACTATTTTCAATACTAATCAACACGAATCAAATAAAAATTTATAATTAATATTTCACGAATACTAATTACTTTATAATGGTTATAATTTGGTTAAATCAGATGGTATTCAGAGTATTTCAACATTGTGGTTATGTGACTCTTAGGTGTAAATTTGGTCAGCAATTAATATCGAACAATTTGAATATTAACATTCACAGGCCACCTTAGCTAATGGTATGATAGTTTGGCCAAATTCATCACTTACAAAATTTCAAAAGGATCTAATTTTACTTATTTTTAGTGGTCCCTTGTAGATTAGGACTTATAGAATTTGGTGATGGTCAAAATTCCAATATCATTCATATTCAACTAGTATAGTCCAAACAAAGAGCTCTTGGTTTAATAATAACAATTATTATTAACCAAACTGCTTTGATTAATTTTTTTTACTTTGAATTGACTTCAATTGACAGTGATACAAATGTCATATGACTGTAGAGGCAAATTCTCTATTGAATAGTGTTTCGCTTCCAATGCTTCAAGTCAAGCCAAATATAGACGTTTGATGGATGTTATGCTATGGTTTAACTATAATCAAAGTGGAGTTTCCATATTGAAGTTCAACAATATTCTCAAGTTGAGAGAACCATGTAATATTATCACATTGATATTTTTTGTTTGAGCCCAGTTATATTAACCAATAGAAAACTATCGAGTGAGTCATTCCATAGTTATCTAATAACCATCAGTACATAACCCTTTTGTGATGACCGCCCTACACCTTAGGCATCCAATATACACAAAGAGTGTGCTATAACAATATCCGGTTGATGTAGGATGATTGTCAACGTTGAAACAGCTAAAACTCTAATCATAACATGTTGTATATCTCACAGGGTATTGAATAAAATATAATGTCAACATTGACATAAAACATGCAAGATAGATAAGTATAACTAAATGAACCAAAATAAATATCAGTGTGCAAGGTTCATAATAGTCATATAAAGCAAATGGAGTAAAGTTTATACATCATCAAAATAAACTCAAAGGAAATATGTGTCTAAATAAGGTAAAGCACTGATAAAGCTCCATAGTGCTACACAAAAAATAAGCAAAAAACTCCAGTAATAAATATAGCGCCAGCCTTCCTTTGAAAAACTCCATGCCCTTATCTCAAACTTATTATCTAGTCTACTCATTTAAGGATACCCGAGATAATAAGAATTAAACAAAACCTCAAATTAGACAATAGTCAAATGTGAGTGACAAACAATCCTAAAATACTATAAAAACTGATATCGTATATAACATAAGATATTGATGCTCATACCCAACCTGTCCCTACAATTAAAGAGTTAGCACATGAATGCGATATATACTAAACTACTATCATATATGGGTATACTACATTAAATATGATATGGGTGGGGGCACCTAACTCAGGAATACCTATATCACAAGACATACGTACAACAGCCAGACCAGTTATAACAAATACCAAATAAAAACGCAATGATAATCATCCTCACAATCTTGTATCGTCTTGTCTATCACCAAGGTCTAACCTTTCCATGCATTGTCACCGAAGTCTCACTTTGTAATGATCATCACCAACATCTTGCATTGCATGACTTTCCCAAAATTCCACATCACTACGATCGTTACAGGAGCCCCACTTCACTATGATTTTCCTAAAGTCTTGCTTCACCATGACCTTTCCAAGGCCTTCTCCATCATGACTTTCCCAAAGCCTTACTTCAACATGACCATTCCAAGGTCCTTTGGATAAATGACAACTCTTTCAATGACCTCTTAGGCCAGCGACACTCTACGTCACAGCTGGATTCAATGTTCATTTGGATATCTATCCCATAGGTATCGCCCTTCTAGGGTAGGTCAGACCATCCCATGGTCCAAGGTACATAAGTGAGTGCCCTCAAATATTGTTTCCTATTGCAACACCCATCGCATCCAAAGTTACCAATTATTCCTTTAGCACACGACTCGATCCAGAATGTCTCATGCCCTACTACATCGCTTCACCTTATCGAACATGCTTCCTCGAACTACTCTATACCTATAAGTTACGTCAAACTTGAAGTACTAAAATCAAATGCCTTATGTCATTAAAGTTTAAAATATATGCACATGCCCATTTCATGTTATAGAGTTGCCACATCATAGATCCAAAGTCGTGACATTGAAACGTCACACCCTATCATTCTTCATCACATTCTAACCATAAAAAAATATTGAACAATCGAACGAACACACATACACGAACATAAAGCAACACATGAATGTCCTTTGAGACTTAACCCCCTTGGCCGCCACCAATAGTGGTCGGTACCGACCATAAATGGTCGGCCTTGATCATCTTGGTCAAGCCAAAACTACACAAAGTTGAAGTTTTTTATCTCCTAGCCATACTCCATATTGACTTGAAGCCATCTCACCTTCGACCCAGAGCAAAACATGCAAAAAAACCCAAACTGTGTTGTCGGTATCAAATATGCCCCCCTAAAAAATTTGGCTAAGTCCAAATACACATCACCCTTTTTCCGTTTGGCCTGTCCTAAAGCATATTGCTCCAAGAATCGTAGTCATCCTTGCTTTAACCCGAAGTACCACCTAGCATCAATCTGATTTTTCTTGCCCAAAAGATCTCAGACTTGGCCACCTTTACCTAGTAGGACTCTAATTTTTCTCACCCAAAATCCAAATTAATCCCTTGACTGGCTCAAGGCGTACCCAACTACGACCATTAGTGGTCACCATTGATCAATTTCCACCACTACCGAGTTGATTTGACAATCTAATTATAGGGTATCTAATCAATTCAAAATCTCTTAAAACTTCTTGAGTAGACTCCCCAAAGCTTTAAACATATCATATCCAAATTTCAACGAGTTTCAAGCAATTTGGTGTTATTTTCACCAAACAATGTAGCATAGTTCTAACTACATAAAATGACTAGCAAACATCAAACCAATTCCCATAAAAATCAAACATCTTCCAATATCATCCAAGCAACATATACAAATCATGCATACACTATTTAATAGCACAAATTGTTCTAAATCTATTTTTTTACAAAATTACAGTTATGGTTGGTAAATGGTGTAAACCATTTCAAAGTCCAAATCTATCTCTTTAGATGTTGTTCTAGGTTGTTATTTATGCAGAACTAAGTTCTAAAACATTTAAACTTTAATAATCATATTAAAAAACATATTATTACTATATATATATAAGTATAGCATAGCAAGATAGGTAAAATTACTCATCTTAGATCAAAACACTCGAATCCCTAGGCATACTGATGTAGGACAGTCCTAATATGACCCCCGGTCCCCAACCAACAGATATACTATTCTTTTTGTTAATCTCTCTTTAATTCGCTAGCTGCACCAATTAATTTGGAGAAAGGTGGATCTTAGGGCTAAGTTGGATTAATGGAGGTTGGGAAGTGATTAGAAATGAGTAGGAATGACTAATGATGATAGGGAGAAAGTGGTATTAGCCCTAATACAGAATTGGACTAATGGGTTGCACTAATCACCCTCTAATTACTCACTAATCTGCTTTAAACTAGTCAGAATATCAAATAGCATAGCTCCCATGCAGTAAGTCTAAATTCTTAATATAACCACTCTTCGGGAAGAAAAACCATAATACCAATCTAATAAAAGTGGAGACCCTAATTCATCTCCTATCAAAAGTTATTGGGCTTACAAGATTTTTAGGGTCAAAACTATCTAACAAAAATTATAATGATAAGAAATGTCACTAGTTAACATTTCCTAAAGTTATAAAGTCATACGATCTCACATGAATTCAAAGATAATATTTTACAATCCTTCGATACATATAATATGGGTTGTTATATTTTTTCACCCTTTGGGAATTTTCCCTACGAAATTCCCGGTAAAAGAGGAAAAGTCAACCATAGTTATCCTACATGCCTAACAATCATAAGCTGTCATCTCAAACAATAAATACACATCGTTGTAATCACATGCAATGAAATATATGTCTATTCTAACATGCAAGATGCTAAGCTATCCTATTTAACATCGTAAGTGAAAGTAAATGCGATACACAGAAAACCTTACCAAACAAAGCATTCTCCATCGTCGATCCTTATGCTCTCTTCTGTCTCCTCCATACTACCGCCTCTAATTTCGTTCTTGCTAAACTTCTACCGACTTCAACAAATTCCCATAAAAATCTTTTGGTTCAACCTTAATACCACCTAACCAATCCGATGCCATTTTACTTAATATTTATCATAAGATTTTCCATATATGAAAATCTCGACATCCTCCTTCATTCCCTTCTCAATATGATAATTATCCGACATATCTTATTCTCATAGGAATGCCCCATCAATCCCAGATGACGATACCCTTGTAGAACTTTATCCTTTTGACGAAGCCAACTAATTCAGTTGAGTCCATACTGCCTTATCTCCATAGACACCACTCCACCATCAAAATGGATCTATCATCTTGCCCGCCAACATCCTTGGCGTTGGCTTGTCCACCGAACGAAAATTATAACCAATAATGTACCAGCACTAGGAATTTTACTCCTTAGCTGGCATGTTTCCTTAATTCCTTAGGTGTTATCTTAGGCGCATCTTGTACTTCTCCTTCACTAGAAGATAAGAAAATCGTATAAGAATACTAACACAAGCTTCAAAAGCTCCCAAAGCTCCACACCACCTCAAACAATCATCTACCTACTATGCAAATACTATAAGTTCTCCTTACTATATATACTTATGGGAAAACCCCTCTCTTCTACTAGTCATACTCTTGCACTTCTAGCTCTCCCTGCTCTTTGAGTACCACTCTCCCTAAAGATATAACACATGTCATCGGGTCAATACGGATCTCTATCTCTCTATATGGCGATATTCATGTTCCCCACATGGGAAAACGATGAAGATTCCTCTTATGGGATCCTAAGAAAATACACTAAGCTAACCATAACTGTGCCCTCTGAGGTGTATAATCTTACTCCATCTTCCAATATCCCTCGCCATATCTATCATCTACTGCACCTCGCCATTTCGCCATAGTTACGTATCCATTTGGTTGTCTCATACCAAATGATACCAAACCCCACAAGACCCGACGAAGTGAACATAAGCAAGTAAATATTCATGAATCGACACCCTAAGCCTTGACAAACAGTCATTAAGTCGATCGAACTATCACTAAGTTCGAAACAACTAAAGGTTTGCCTACTAGGTCAGGTCACCATTTTAAGCTAGTATTGAGTCACTAGATATGTTATGGGTCTAACATATCAATATCAAATAAAAATACACATCGGTATATCACAAATAAAAAAACATACTTGGATAATAGCCCTTCCATATCTCCTTCACCGATGGAGTAGTCAAAGAAATATAAGTGACACCAATGCATAAATAGTAGCACTCTGCTTATTCTTCTACAGTTCTGGGCAATCTTGCTTCAATTACTCGATCTTAATATAAACGAAGCACTTCCACTTCCCAATCCTTAGGGCATTGCAGTCTTCGCTAAGATGACCGTCTTACTACAATTAAAGTGCTTCAGCTCCCTCCAACCTTACTTATAGTCGTCCTCTCCCTAAGACAGCTTCTTCACTTTATTGGTCCATTTCCTCTTGCCTCCACTACTCACTTAAGGTTTTGATTCTTCCTTTGAAACAACAATTTCATCTTTCGACTTTGGGTACAGACTCTTGTCTCAAAGCCTTCTCAACTAGCTTCTCAAAGGACTCCTTCACATGTCCCACCATCTTCTACCCTAAATAATTATCAAAACCAGTGATGAACTTCTCATTCTTGAGTATCAACGAAAGATAAACCATAGTTTGATATCTTGTCGAATTCGACCACATATTTCGAGATTGTGACGTCCCGAATTTCTATGCCCAGAAATCCGTTTCATCACAGTTGGTATCAGAGCGCTAGGTTGAGTGAATACCTAGGCTCTTGAGTGATTTCTTTCCTGAGAGAGCGTATTTGTAATTTTGATATATATATATATATATATTTATTTCTACCTATTGTTGGGTTACCTGTTTGGGTTTTCCAATAAGCTATAAAGGTAGATAGGGTGGTGGTGTATGTAACACGACTACCAATGGGGAATTAGAATGTTTGAGGTTGGAAGTGTATCTGTCGAGACTGTGGACCTAATACCGTCTCGAGTGAGCTTTGGATGGTGTAAGGATGTCATTGATCTCTGAAGGAAACCTGTTAAGGTTCGGAGTTCACCTTTGAGGTGTAATTTGGTTGAGCTAGAATTTTGAATCTATCGGTTGGACAGAAGCAAGTCATGATATCTTGATATATCAAGGTGCAATAGCTGTGTGATGAGACACAGTGACTATGGATGTCTCCGAAGATGTTTCTTTGGGACAAGTTAAGGAAGTGTATCTGTTCGGTGTTGTGGCTATGTTCAGTTGGGTGTTCCTGATTGCTTTGAGGTCCGAGTTTCTCGAAGGGTTTTTGGTTTGGAAGTCTTCTGGCTTAGCAGTTTCTCTTGAGGTAACTTCAGAAGCAGCAGAGTAGATCCGTTTCTTCGATGGATTGGCCACATAAGCGTAAGCTATTCTATTTGGTTAAGAGAGAACAATATCTTTGAAAATTTAGGCTGGATTGATCGCAAAAGTGACTTGCGATAGTTTGAGTGTTCTCTTGGTGTTCGGAGATTTTTCTGGATGTCTTCTGGAAGTCAGAGTTTAGTCAGCATCTGAAGATTGAGTTTGGTATCGACTGGATTCCAGAAGTGGTACCAATGGTTCATCTTAGTAATAAGATGATTTTGAGTTTGGGGAAGTAGCTCAGGTTTTGGAGGGACTTCAGAGTATTCTTTTTTATCTGTGGAACTCTAACGTTGGAATGTGTTGTCCAGTCTGTGTTCGAATTCAGCATTTTCATCTGTTCAGACAGAGTAGCACAGTGGAAGCATGATGGCAGCTGTTTTAGTTTGGAAGCAATTGGATGTTTCAATGTTTGGATTGGAGAGTTCTATAGGAAATTTTCCAGGATCCGAGGCCAGATTGGAGTGCACCTATTGTATCTTTTCGGATGAGAGAAGTGAGTTCTGTCTTCTGACTTGGAGTAGAGTTTGTGCTCTGAGTTTGGTTAATATTGGGAAGATCATTTTGTTGGATTGCCTTTGGTTCAGTTTGTTTCTAAGGACATCGGCAAGAGTTGAGCTGATCGGTAAGGATGTAGGCGGTCCAGGATCGTCAGAGAGTTTTGTGAGTAAGAGACGAAGGGATTTGGGTTCCGAAGTCGGAGATTGGATTTTTGGATAAGTGTGTAGTCTTCCGAATTGAATTGTCAGTTTGGATAACTGGAATTCGTTGTGTTTCACGTGTCTCTGAGGGAGTACGTGTAAGATCTATCTCTGGTTGTAGAACCAGCAGTTCAGGGAGTTTTGGTTGTTAATTCAGACTTGTCTGTAGTCTGATATCCTGTCTTGTTTTGTAAATCTAGGTGAGTGAGCTCTGTAGCTTAGTAGTATTCGTTGTTTGGATTCTGTAGAGCGAGTATCCCAATATTTGTACTTGGGAAACTCGAGAAAATTCTATCCGGAATTTTGTCTGGATAGTTAGATTTGTTGATTAGACAAATTGGTTGCTATGATTGTTAGCTTATGGTTGATATATGTTTGTGTTTTAAAATTTAAATATTTAATTAGATTATTAAATTACCTTTGTTTTAGATTTCGGTGACGAAATTCTTTTAAGGGGGAGGAATGTGACATCCCGGGAATTTGGGGCAATATCAATTTAATAATCTACATTAAAAATTAAATTGATCTGATAATACTTGTTAATAATATTTAGATTGATTTAATAACCTTCTTTTAAATAGATATTTAACTGATAATTTATCTTTTAAAAGCTAATTTAAATTGTTTCTATTTATAATGTATATTTGTATATATTGGTATATATTATAAATAGATAAGTTTTGTTTTTAAATTTAAATTGATAAAGCTATGTTTTCTAATTCTATTATTTTGATAATTTGGAAATTTAATATTGAATAAATAATAATATGATTTTAAAAATACTCAAGATAAAGTTTAATTTGTTTAAAATGGTTAGAGTTTAAATCTAAATAAAAAGTTTTGTTTTGTTTTTTAAAATATAGCTTGATAAATAAGTATTTATATTTTAAAGAGATAGTTTCTTTTGAAAATTTATTTTTAATTTAATAATGAGTTATATTGAAACAATATTAATAATGCAATATCTTTACGAATGGATTTTTAATATAAATAAAAATTGTTATTCAGATTTATTTATATATATATATATATATGTGCATTTTAGGGGAAGCTATAATTGGAAAGATTTAAAAATAAGTCTTTTTAAATGTTAAATTAAAATAAACCTTATTAATACTAACACAAGTATAAAAATAATAGATGAATTTAGTATTTGATAGTTATGTTAAAATATAAGAGAGCTAAAGTAAAACAACTTGCTAATATACATAAAGTGCAACAAAAATATGCAGGCTAAAGAATAAATAAAACAAAATATATATATGTACATGAAGGGATAAGAAATCAAACAAGGCTTTGTATAAATATGAATGTAGCCTGTAAAGAAAAATATACAAGGCTAAGAAAAGTAAACATGGCAAAGTCAAATTAACAATGCAAAGTAAAAGTAAAACCAAACCTTATATAAATAGGTCTGTAGCCTGTAGATAGAAATGAGGGCAAGATCAAAGTAGAAATAAGACTCAGGCAAGAAAAGGAAATAAAATGCAAAGCTAAGAAAAATATCTATGGATAAAAATGAGTAATAGGAGACATTAAGTACATTAACATTAAATGTATCCAATTCTCAGCAAACAATTCAGTCATTTCAAATTGTTTAACATCAACTCAGCCTCCTAATTAAAATATCTTGCCTGATACAAACAAGAGCATAATTGTACCAGCATGTGCAAACCTAGTTATTACCTTCCCCTGAAACTTCTTTATATATGTCATACTATTATTATTATTATTATTTTGTTCGTTCACTAAACATATCCAACCTGAAACAAAGAAAAATGGCAAACATTTTCATTTTTACAAACTCATTAATATTTACAACTGAAGATAAGCAAGAAGATTTAGGATATGAAGGCAGGCAACTTTCCAGTTTTAAGTTTAAGCTGTTTCAACAACAGGATGCTTTGTTCATTTTTACAAGCAAGGTGAGTAACATTTTTTTTAAATTACTTAAGTTTTAAAATCTGATGCATGTTGATATTTGGATGCTTAAATATATGGTGTGAATAATTATTTGTTCATTTTTCTCTGGTGCTTGTGTGATGAAATTCTGTATATTTTCAAACCTGTAAATTCAAAACTTCCTTCATTGAACTTGCTCTGTTTTCATTTGCTATGAGTAACTTAAATTTCTAAAACTTAAGTATTTAAACTAGTTGCAAAGTTAAAATCTGGAATAAGTAAGATTTGTATGTATGTACTCTTCTGTGCATATGGATGTGGTCTGAGTACATATTAAAGTCCCTGTAAACAAACTTATCCATTTGTTTTCAGGCTTGAGTTGATTCAATCATTTTTATTACTTGATCTAATAGCTTTTAGGATTTACAACACAAACAGAAATTGATTGTTTCAACATAATTAGAGTTTAAGTTTTATTTAAGTCAAATTAAATTTGAATATTGTTCAGGTTAAATCAAATAACAGGGCAAAACTGGTATAAGAGAAAAACCAAACCTTTTAATGTATAAATTCAAGAACATACTTTGAATCTCTGTAACCAAATATGAATTATAAAACTTAAATCTAGATTTTTAGCACTAGGGGTTATGTACAGTTCTGGTATGAACTAAAAATGCATTTTGGGAATTTTTGGGGTGATCACTGTATCTGGGTGGTCGGGGCTCTGTTTGATGATGGAGGAGCTTACCGAGGTGATGGGAAAAACGGTGGGAGGTGGTGCAGTTTGGCGTGGTGGCGACGGCGACGAAATTCTTTTTGTAAACCTAATTTTGCTTTGGTTTGGTTTTGGGTCTCGTACGTCTTTAATTGGTGACCGAGTTTGACGCGCTTATGGGGACTTGAGGAGGGGGCATGGTCGACGTTGTAGCCTGAGGCGATGGCGTTTCGATGATCGGCATTGGGAGGACGGAGCGTTGACAGGGTCGAGGTGTTGTTGCTCAAGTTGTTTCCAGGTTTGGCAATTTAACTCAATTTTGATTCGAGTTGTCGTGACAATTTTGGATGGCCGTGGTGTTATCTGGTGGTAGTTGGCGGCGTGTTGGAGTTCGTGTAGATGGCCGGAGGTGGTTGGGGCCACGGTGCACGTGCACCGTGCCATTGAAGGCTGGGGGTTGTTTTTTTTCTGTTTGCAAGGTTTTAACTCAGGGCATACTCGAGTCACTCGAGTATATGACTCGAAGTAGGGGAGTGGAGGACTCGAAGCAGACCTGGGTGCACTTGAGTAATGTTGTTTCAGACTTTTGTAACCTGGAAGCAGAATTTGATTTGAACCTATTTAAAAATAGTAATGGATTTAAACCAAGTTTAAATCTAGTTTGAAGCATGAATTCAAAGTTTTACTTGAATTCAAATCTGAAATAAAATAAAGTTTTAAAAAAATGAAATATGGGTTTTCTTTCAGGTTTAAAAACCTGACAACTTCAGGTTTTGAAATTCAATGGTAAAATCTGAAACAAAATTTAAATTGTGTTTGAAATTTTAGAAGTTCAAAGTATAGATTCAAATGAATTTTTGAATCTAAGTTTTTAAAAATGAATTGGATTGTAAATCAAGAATTAAAAATCAAATTCTTAAAAAAAGCAAGTTAAACCCAAGTTTTAAATTCAAGGTGAAACTAATGGATTCAAGTTTTTCTCGAATTCTAATCTGAAATTTTAAATCAGTTTTTTTAGTTATATATATAAAACCAGTTTAAATAAAATAGTTTTGAAAAGTAAATTTGTTTCAAAATAATATTTGAATTAATTTTGGGTATAGTTCTTTTTATAAAGGAATTTACGAATGGAAAGTAAATAAATGGTTTTAACTTAAATTTGCAAGTTAAATATTAATGTATTTTGGTAATTTAAATTTAAATTAAGATTTAACTAGTTTAATTTAAAAGTCTTCCTTATATAAGTACATATGTAAATAATAAATGTTATTTACATTTATTTAAAAGATTATAAAATTGAATTTAAATTTGGGAAATGTTTAAATAATAATCATTTTGAATCTTGAATTCAAATGATATTTGAATTTAAATTTAAAATGTAATGTTAAATACACTTTAATATTAATGAAATTATTAATACAAATGAATTACCTTAGAGATAATTAAGGTAATAAAATAATTTAATTAATAAGATAATTAAAAAATGATTTATTTAATTAATAATTTAGATTAATTTACAATTAGAAATACTTGATAATGTTTAAATCTAAGATAGTTTCTTAAAAAGTAATTAAGGAAATGTCATCAGTTAGTGATTAACTAAGAATTATTAAATAACTAATTAATGTGATTAAATTTAATAATTAATTAGATTAATTAATTAAGATAATCATTTGTAAATTGTGAAGTAATTACTTAATGGAAGTAATTAAGAGATTAATTACTTTTTGTAATTAATTTTGGTGAAATGATTAAATTAAGTTATTTAATTTAGTTTAATTAATTTAAGAAATCATTTGATGATTTGATATGTGTAATTACTTGGTGTAATTAATTGAGCATAATTACTTAAGGAAGTAATTAAAGTTAATTGCTGAATGTAATTAGTAAAAGATGATGTGTTAATGAAGTAATTTGGGTAATTACTTTTGAAATTAATCAAAGGATTAATTAAAGGAGATGATTAACTATTGGATAATTAATTTATTAATATGAGTAATTAAGGGTGGTTAATTACTGGTTGATATTAATCAAAGGTGATTAATAATTGTGTTTAATTAAAGATTAATCATTTAATGTAATTAAATTAAATAAAGTAATTTAATTTAAATATGAATTAAAGATCATTAATTAATATAATTAATAATGTAAATTAAGAATTGTTTAATTAAGGAATGATTAATAATGTGGTAATTTATTTATGAAATAAATTAAGAGTAAATGTAATTAATTATATTTAATTAATAATTGAAGCAATTAAACGATAATTACTATAAATGATTTAGGATAATTAATTTGTGAAATTAATTAAAGACTAATTACTTATTGTAATTAGTGAATGATTAATCAAAGGTGTTTAATCAAGATGAATATTTAGAGGATGGTTAATTAATTTGATTTATAGTTAATTAGTGATTGTATAAGCAAGATTTATAGATGAAGTAATTAATTTAATTTACTTTAAATTAATTAGAGATAGAAGTAGTTAATTTAATTCATTTTAAATTAATTACAAATGATATGATTATAAATCATTGCTTATGGATGTGTGATACTGATATTTCATTTGATGATTGTGAATTCAGATATGACATGAGTAATATATATGTGATATGGATGCTTGGTTTAAGTATGACAATATTTAATTATCTGTTTGGATGATGATATTAATTATCTGTTTATGACGATGATGTGATTATCTATTGTGATATTATGAATTATCCATCTGTGTGTATATTGATAATTTTTAATTAAACTGTTAAGACTAAATAGACAACTTGGCCTTAAAAGATACGTTTTGGATTTCGATGAGACCGGGATCGGTTTTCCACATTTGGAACATCCGAAAACCACATCGATTCCAAATTAACGATAGGTCATGAATCTGAAGTGAAGATGAAGATCCAGAGTACAAGGGTTATTGTCGTTAACTCTGAGGGTGATTCCAAAATGAGTGTAACGAGATAATGCCTTCGGTTTCGTTCGAACCCGGAACGAACTTGTATGGATTGAATGCTTCAACACATCGTCAGGTGGGCGATGAGCATTCTAAGAATTTTTTTTTCTATAAAGGTAATTGCAGCCTCAAGCCTCATCAATCGAGAATGGCTAAAACAGGGGATGTGCATCAAGGTTAGGTGGGTCATGCCCAAGCAGGACAAGGATATTCCCCTGTCTAGATGTCCCTTTATTTTCGGTTGTGTGGGCGGTTGATTGCACAACTGCCGGGGTTTGTCTTGTTCGGGACTGTTCAGTAAGGAATGGTTCCGGCCTTATGTTGCAGGGGGTCGGGAGTGATCCTTGATACGTTGATCTAGGCCACGTACTGTGATGGGCGATACCCCAGTAGCCCTGTCATTGTATGGAATCCACAATCGAATAAGTGCCAACGGTTTTTATTGTATTACCCACTTTTGTGGCTAGTAGCTGGAATTTAATCATGTAACAATTTCGGCTATTTTCTATTTACTTGAAAACCCTAGACCTATTATAATATCACTGAATTTCCTATCAAATGTTTTGGTTAGCGTAAGGTAAAAACTTACCCATGTTTATTTGTGGGGAGTCTTACGTGACACCTTTGTTTTCAAAAGGATTTTCAAAGTTAAGCAACTTTAACCTATTACTCACACCAGACCCATGTCTGACCCGGAGTTTATTTTTGTTTTTCATAAACTCTCAGGTACTCAAATTTTTACGGGTAGCCAAAGGATTCAGGTTAGCTTTGACGAATTCTGGAGGAGCAATGGAGCAGGAGGCTTCAGCGTTGTAGATATACTTATAGTTCCGTTGTGTTGGTATCTTTGAGTTATTTATTTGAGTTGTGTTGTATTAACTAGACAGGTGTTTATAACAGTCTAGTATGTGATGTATTATCTGTATAACTCTGATTGATATTGTATATTATATAAATACTTATGTGATTATTATAATTTATTCGTTCCGCTGTGAGATTCTGATGTTGTTGTTCTTTCTTCTCTATCTTTTCTATTTTCTCACCCTTTTCTTTCTTCATGACGAAACGGATTTCTGGGCATAGAAATTCGGGTCGTCACAGAGATAGTTTTCTCTCCTTACTTTAACTCTACAAACTTTCTAAACAATACCGATTTCTAGGCGACTGGCTTGAACTTCTCTATAAATCTACCCAAGTGAATTTATCTTCTGGAGTAGCAATCTTAATTACATTCCACCATCCCATGGCATGATGATGAATTTTCCTAGAGGCCAACTTCTGTTTTATGCATCTTCTCTAACTCCAAATCTTCATAGGTAACCTTGATGATATCCAATTAATCTCACATTTCAATAGCCGATTTCGTTCCATGGAACAGTCTACCACTAAGGCTAGATTAGTTCTTGTTTAACTTAGCAAAGTTGGCTCTCGGCACTTGCATTGGAGCACCGCCACCACCATTGGAGCAATCCCATAGTTACTCTACAACATGTTCCTTATCATATCCATGAGCATTGCTTGCATATCAAGGTTACCCACTCGCTAAGCCTGCTCGTTCTTTTTCTACTCCTAAAATAAAATTCCTAGTAGTATTTCTTGTATGTCAGCTCATTCTTGTAATAAGAATGGTCGGTCCTTTATAAAGGAAAACTATATCTATGGTGCTCAAGTAAGCAGTGGGATTTATATACTATATACACATACTAATATATAGTTTTGAAAACCTAAAATATATAATAGATACTGTAACACCCCAAAAATTTAACGAATTTAATAAGAAAATTAAATTAATTAAAAGAAGGACTTTAAAAAATTTCACATACATTTGGATTTAGTTACTAAACTAGCACCATTGTGTTCGTAGCGATTTTCTAGACGATTTTCATATATAACATATGGAAATAATAGTTATCATGAAGGAGTTACTGACGATAGAATAAAATAAAATTTTAAAATTTAGATATTAACATAGCCACTGGTCGACCAATAAGGGCGCCAATGGTTAGCTAGAAGCAGTCGACCATGCTAGGGGAGGGGTAGACCATGGCTTGAGTAAAATCGAGCATTCTCGATATTCTTATGACGTGTTTATGTGGCTCTGATTCATTGCTTGGGAACGAAGGGTGTGATGTGCGAACTAGATTCTATGAAAATATTCCCTAGGCTAATCCAATGGCCCAAACTAAAACCTTATCCCTATAAATACTGAAGTAATGTGTTATCCCACCTTTTGGTCAAGACCGGGATATCAACAAATTGGCTGGAAAGGATGGATATCAGGATTGGAGACCGATTGGGAAGAAGGCTATGATCGATGTCGTCAAAATTTGGCCGAGCTCCAATCATGACGGTATCAATTGAGAATGATGAACAAGGCTAGGAAAGACTACGTTTCAAATTTTAGGTCAATCGGATTTCATATGCTCGAGATATGGATGGATCAATATTGGTGAGAAATGGTTCGCATCGATACCTTCGTATCGATATGGTTCGAATCGATACTGTTTGTATCGATCAACATGGGTTACTTTGGATCGATGGATGTCATTCGAATCGGTACAGTTCTTATCGATCGAGGGGTGTCAATAGATGGGTGCGAATGTGGATACCACACCTAGCTTTGGATCGGTGGTAGTTCGTATCGATCGGGATGGAAATAGCTGCACACTTTGAATCAAAGATTTCGTATCGATCAAGATGGATACGAAGGTAGAGTTGTATCGGTCTTGTTGTATCGATCCATAACAATAGCTTGGATCTATATGAACAACATGGATACAAAGGGGGATTGATCGATGGATGCGAACAAATGCACAATTGATTGATACGAATAAGCCCACAGGCGCCGATGGACGGATATGAAGAGCACAACATTCGATCGATACGAAGGAGACATGTTTGAATGAAGAAGCAGCCAACTTAGAATCAAAAGTGGATCTCCCTTGGGTTTCCAAGCCACTTCATCGATGCTATTGTGATGAATATAAAGGGATGGGGACGAATAAATGGATACGAACGCTTCAGCCTTCACGCAAACTACAACTTGCATCGATCATATCTCACAATCTACAAGTCTAAATGTTAAGAAGTTTTTAGAGGAGCTTCCGGATGCACTCAAGAACCGCCACGATCGATCCCAATTCTATTGGACCACTTTTGAATCGATACGAATTGAACACGCAGCGATCGTAAATCGCTTTGGATCAGTCTGGTAGGCCCGCTTGCGTAAGAGAAGAGGTGTTTCAGGTTTTGAGGTGGATATTTTATAATCTACACCTATAAATAGGAGTCCTATGGCAACTGCAAAGGGGATCTTCTTAGACTCTGGACACCAGAACTCTGCTATTTTGTTTACTAATCAAAATGACTTGTAATTGTATTCTCTACATCACAAAGGAATAAAAAGGATTGATTTAAAGTGGATGTAGGCCGGATTGCCGAACCACTATAAGTCTTATGTTCTTTCTTGCTTTCTTCTATTTTAATTGACTATTTCTTCATTTTTATCCTCTACATTATCTAGATATGAGGTCTGTGTGTGAATATTGTGGATCTGTGTGTAAACACTGATGCTTTCACGGCTTTTGGGGTTTGTGACCAATTTTGACACAAACACTTTGGTGCTTTCATTGAGAATACTAGCACTCGCTATCCCGGATTCCGATTTCAGATTTAAAAGGCTAAAGGACCATATCTAAAAGGGACCATGGTTAGGCAATCAGCACGAAGACAAAGGACTGAAAGGAGTCGGCATGAAGGGAGTCAGGAGGCTTCCCCGAGAGCAAATCAGGCATCTATTTTCGTCAACAGAAATGAGATGGAAACGAAGCTCAAGAGACAAGAGAGGATGATGCAGAACCTACTTCGATATGTCGGACAAGTTGGAGTGCAGAATCAAGTTAACGCAACTGCAGGAAATGCTGGAGGTAGGGATTGGGATCATGGAGCAACCAGAGTCCAGAATGGAGCAGGACCATCCGACACAGCACTAGAACTATGGGGAACTCACTAGAGCATGATCAAATCCTGGGCAGAGTACCAGGTGGAGCCGAGCAGCATGGCACTGATAGAGGAATGAATGCTCGTCCAGGAGAGCAGATTCTAGGATTCCCTCATGAACTCGGAAGGAAGATCAGAGGCAACAGACAAGGATTGTAGGTTGGTGATAGCGATAGATTGGCAGAGATGGTTAGGCGAGCTATGAGAGGTAGATTTGTGAATAGAGACTTGGAGAACGTGAATAGGAGTACTTTTGCTCCCATGATCAGGCAAGCTAGGAACCCGCTAGATTTCAAATTGTCAACACTGGAGATGTATGACGGGAGAACGGATCCTACTGTTCACTTAACAAGGTACATGAGGCATATGGAAGTGCTGGAGGCATCAGAGGAGATTATGGCATGATGCTTTCCTTCGTATTCGACAGATATTGCAGCATTATGGTTCAGACGGCTGGAAAGTGGCTCTATTGGCACATGGACAGAGCTAATTGAATGATATATGAGGCAGTTTCGGGTCCATATAGTCCGACCCAAGAACGTGATGACTTTGACATCGATGAGTCAATGGAAAGGAGAGTCGATCAGGGATTTTTTAACTAGATTCAATGTGGCAGTGGCTTCGATGGATTGACCTGATCCATCAATGGTTTTGATGGTGGCAGTATTGGAAATTATAGATAATTCATATTTCAAGATATCATTGGAACGGGACCCACCGAGGGACCTCGAGGAGTTCTACCATGAGGCGGAAAGTTTTCCAAGGCAAGAAGATGCGCATGCTGAGAGACAAGGGAAAGATGCTGAAGCTTATGCAATGAAGTCCACCTAGGGAGGACCCAGTAAAAGATGATAAAGGAAAAAAGGAAAATGAATGACAATAGCAGCACTTAGAAAAGGCCACGGAGGGAGCCAAAATTTTATTCTTACACGGACCTAACAGAAACTCTAGAAAGGATTTACTTGGATACTCAAGGCCGCCTCCAGTATCGAAAGCCGGCAAGAAGGGAACCTTTTGAATATGAGTGGGCATCAGGAAAGCATTGCATATTCCATGAACTGAATAGGCACAACATGAATGACTGCAGACATTCGAAGGATATTGTTGAGCAGCATATAAGGAATGGTCATCTACAATAATATGTAAGGAATCGAGCTGTGGCAGTGGAACAGGAGCAGCCATCGCCCACCATGAACAAGGATAGCACTGGGTCTAGGAATTGCCAGCTCGTCATCAACTAAATAAATTTGTAGCATTTAATAAGTAATAGTGCTCGAAGTAGTACGGCTAAGTCGCTTACACATGTATCGGATCGAGGACGGTCCTTAGGCATGTTTTGAGACGATGACAAACTGTAACATCCCAAAATTTGTTAATTTAAATTTAGTAATTTATTTGAACTTTTGAAATTAATTCGAAAGGTTTTAAAACAAATAAAATATTATTAATATTGAATATTACAAAAATATATGGATGTAAATAAAATATTTGGTAGTTTAAGCTTTAAATAAGTAATGATTAAAAAAATATAAAAACAAGAATTTTTGTTAAACACAAATATATAAGGCAAAAAAATAAACCATAAATAAATACATATGGGCATTCATGTTTGAATGCAAGACAAAGAAAAATAATAACTAAAACAATTTTTATAAGCAAAGCAAATCAGACAAGTTGATGTATGCAAATTTTGTGTATGCAAGATAAAAAAATGTATGCAAGAAGATTAAACAAAATAAAAAAATGTACATACAAAATTCAATTAGGATTACATGTAAACTTAAAAGGAAACATAATCATTTAATGCTATCTATTCTGAAGCACAAATCAAAAATCATTTCAGCCACCAAAAGGAAAAAAAATCTGGTCAAAAAAATAAAAATCTGACCAAAAGAAAAGTTTATACTAGATAATACCTACCCTTATACAAACTATCTCCTTTATATATACATCCATATTAGTATAGTTCGTTCAAACGAAAAGATAGCAAAGCCAGCAAGAAAAAGAAGTAAAACATCACTATATTTTCAGACAAAAAAAATCATTCAGCTAAATAAAACAAGATTCAAAAGAAGATTAACTGCAGGTTTCAAAAACAAGAAAAAAAGTTGTTCTCTGTTTTAAATTTGCTTCTAGGTGAGTAAATATATTATTTCAAAGTTTAAATCTGGCTATTGGTTCATGGAACTTTGTACTTTGCTGTAAAGAAAAAATATAGTTCTGTATGTTTCCTGTGATACTGGAGATGTTTATATGACTTGTTCTTCTATATTTTTGGTTTCAGAGCAAAGTGAATTAGGAAAAATCCAATAAATCTTCATACAAACATTTTAACTTAGGATTTTTAAACAAAGTAAGTTTGTTTAAACTTGAATCACAGCCTAGAATTTATTTGAAGCTTGATAGTTGAAGATGGACTCTGTAAACTCAGTTTTACAGTAAAAAGGGAATTTTCTAATTAATTCAAACATTATATATTGTTGATTTGATCATATAACTTGAATCTACATACGAAGGTAGGATTTTTAAAAGAAATATGATGATTTTTAGTTGAGTGTGCAAGGTGCAGTTCCTAATTGAACCAAATATGCTTTTCTATCAATTTTTGATGATCGAGAAAGTCTTAGATGTTGAATTTTTGGGTGAAGGTAGTTTGTTGATCAACGATTTCAGGAAAATTATCAAATAATTTTTCTATTGCACGAATTGATGGGTTGAGGTGAATTTAGGGTTATGTTTGAAGTTTTGCAGTGGGTTGGAAATATGGTGATTTCGTCACCATGGATTGATCGAGTTGCTCGAGTTTGAGAGGAATGGTAGTGTAGGTGGTTACCGTAGTGTGGACGGAGTTGGGGCAGCTCCGGTGGTCTGAGAAGCGGCGACGAGGCGTTTTTGTCTTGGTGAGTTCGTGTTACAGTGTCAAAAAAGGCTAAATTTCATTCTCGAGTATTTGGCTTCGAATCGAACTTCGATTTCGAGTATAGGGTTAATTTGTGACTTGCGGAAGGCCGCGAAGTTCGCCGGAGCGATGGCGCGACACAGTGCACGTGCACGACATCGATTTTGTATCAGGAGTTTTTGAGCTTGGGGGAACTCGAAGGAATGCTCGAGTAGGAGGTGGGTTGGCTCGAGTTTCTCGCGTTCGTGTGGAGCTGATTCAGCAGTCGTTTAAGTTTAAACTTGAGCTAGAGAAAAAGAAGAAGAAGAAGAAACTATGGTGAGGCACGAGAGAGTGACTCGGGGAAACGTAGGGAGAAACTCGAGTAAAATTCTGGGCATTCTCGGGTTGTTTTCAAAATGGGTTAAGCCCGATAAATTTCTAGTTTATAATGTTGAACAAAATTTAGTATTTATGGAATAACTAATGTTGACTATTTTAAGTTAAGAATTTATTTCAAGTTTAATTAACTAAGTGGATACATAACAATGTTTTCTAAAATCTTGATTAATATTTTATAATTAAGTATTTAATACAAGTATGTTTTAATTTTAATTAAAAATTAATGTTTTCTAAGTTATTAATAATTTGATTTCAAAGTGATTAAGGAAGATTCTTAAAATGTTAAAGATAAATAATTATTGTTAATTAATTGATTGGAAAGTAATTAAGAATGATTAATTTCTAATTGTAATTAAAGATTGGTGAATTAATAATTAAGTATCTAATTAATGTGAAATTAAGAATTGTTAATTAGATAATTAAAGTTAATTAATTTATAATTGGTAGTAATTTAAAATAATTAATTAAGTAATAATTAATTAATAAAGTTGATTAAAATTTAATTTATTTATCATTAAGAATAATCAATCATTGATTTAAAATAATCAATAAAAATGGTTATGCGGTTAATCCATTTAAATCACATTTGCCTTGATTGGAAAATAATTAACTATTTTTGTGCACTGGATTGATATTTCTGTTGTGATTGTGATACTATGTGATGTGAGTTGCTCTATGCTGAACTGTGATTTGTGATTTAATTCTGCATTGTTGTGAAAACCCTTTTGCCCATATAACGCATTTAAACTTCGATGCGACAGAGAGTCAGATTTCAGTTAATTATCCAAAACCCACATCGAACCCTGAATATAAATCTTTGTGATTGATACATCCACGTGTTTTAAAATTAACGCTCACTATTCGGTTTAGCCGGGAGAAGACCTTTGTGTCATATAACCCAATCTGAATAGTGATACGTCGAAATGAATAGCATTTGAAGCCGGTGGTGAAGAACGGGTGTCTTCAAAAACGATAAGATAACCTATCGATTGTCTCTGCACTGAGTTGCTCTGGTATAGAGATTTCCATATGTGATGGGGAGTCCAATCGGAATTGTGGATACCCGGATTTACGAGGGCTTTTTCCTTTACCGGACGAGGTGCCTTCGGTTCTGTTTGAACCCAGAACAGACTTGTATGGTTGTATGTCTGACACTACACTTTGAGATATGAAGCAGATTTATTTCAAATACATATCTATTGGTGGCGGAGAATTTATTCTCTTAGCTTAACACTCTTCTCTCAGAGATACGAGCTCAGAGGTTATGTAGTTGAGGGTTATCAGTGATATACTTCCAATTTGGTAGTGTGGCATGCTAAGTGTTGTTGTGTGTTGATGATCATTTGTTGATCATTTATGATCAGAGCATGGCTTTCGGGTAAAGCGTAGCTTTATGGGCGAGACCTCATCGGACTTCACACCCCAGAAATGGTCAAAACAGGAAAGATGCGGCAAGGTTATGAGGGTCGCACCCTTTAGGGTATGTCATTTCGTTCTCGGAAAAGTTAGTATCATGGTATGGAGCCTAGATACTTTACCTATGTGGTTGCTACAATCTCATTTACTGTGTGGTTGTTGCTTTGTGATAGAGGGCCCTCGGATAAAGGTCGCAAATGACCGGGGAGTGGCATACTTGAGTAGTAGTTACCTAGTGACAGAGGTAACCCGGCCTTGTGTTGGCAGAGAGCCTGGTAGGTTCTTGGGACTTCCCTCCAGAGGCGTACCCATGTGGCAGTAGGTAGTTCCTTAGCCTGACCATTTGTTGGAAACCCAACCAAAACAGTACGAACCCAATACGGTTTTAGTTGTAGAACCTGCCATTTAACATGGCAGCTATAATAGGCATAGTAATGGTACCTATGCTGGCTAAGATTAATATTATATTTTTGAAATGTTTTCGCACTATGCACTAGTAATAATATCAAAGAGCTTTTCTCACATTAAGCATATTTGACTATCATAAGGGGAAATCTTCCCCAAGTGTGCGATCGCATTGTGTGTGTGCCAGGAGGCCTTATGCTAGTTTCATTTTCCAAAAAGCATAATGAATTTTCTTTTAAAAATTTGTTTTATTTAAAAGCAATTGTTTTTGTTTACTCATACCAGTTCCATGACTGACCCGGAGTCTAGGTGCCCATCATTTCCACACGGGCAGCCTAGTAACAGGTTTCCGTGTTCTGGTGTTAGCAGTATTTTGGAGGCTTTTACCTTGGAGATATTTTGGAAGCTTTGGATATCAAGGTGCTTAGTTTCTGGAAATTCACTATCTCTTCATTCCTTTAAAGACTTTATGGATATATGATCACTTGTTGTTCTATTTGGAGTTGTGGTATATGTATTATGATACTTTGATGTAGTAATGAATATTATGATGATGTTAAATCTGTGATGTGATGCATGATATTCATCCCGTTTCCGCTGTTTTATATTCATCTGATGTTGTTATAAGCTCCATCCGACTGGAGTTCGATGTTTGAATCTTTGGCAGTCGAATACAAGTGAGGTATTTAGTGTCAATTTTCGAACATTGAATTTCGGATCGTGACAAGTGGTATCAGAGCAGAAATTTGAGTAAGAACTTTAGCTACGGAGTATAACACATTAGATGGCTCATTAGAGATAGGGTGAAGTATACCCTAGAATGAGTATAACAGAGACCGAAGCTTCAAATTTTCTTGGTCTATTTCTTTTAACTGCTGGTATTCCTTAAGATATCTCGTCCGAATATCTAAACCAATTTTCTTACTAACTACAGATAGTAAGAATGAGCGGATGGAGAGGAAGAGCTGGGGGGCGAGGAAATGCCACCGTACTTAGCTAAGTTCCCCCAACAGCAGAAGCAGTTTTATCTACTCAACATCAGCTGAATCTGGCTGATCTATATGAAAATTTTTCAAGGCTTGGTGGTAACCCGTTCACCGGCAAGCAGTCGATTATTGAGGCCCAAGCATGGATCAGATCATGTGAAAGAATTTTTAGAGGGCTAAAGTTGTAAGACGATCAGATGCAACTCATAGCTTCTTGGCAACTTCAAGAAGAAGCCTTAGCATGGTGGGAGACAGTTACTGTAGATAAGATAGAAGATGAATTTACTTGGGAGTGATTTAAAGAAGTATTTGAGAAGCGTTATATGCCATCAGTTGGAATTTCTCAAATATACCAGGAATTCATGGACTTAAAGCAAGGGAGTTTGTCATTCGAGGAGTATCTAAACAAATTCAATGAATTGTCTCGTTTTGGTCCAGAATTGGTGAACACACCTTTAAAGAAGAATGAAAGATTCATTCGTGGGATGAATAAGAAATTCCACGAAAGGATGATTGGCCACATCAAAGAATCCTTTTCAGATTTGGTTGATATGGGGTACATATATGCTACACTTGACATGCAAGAAGCCACGGTGGAGAAAGGAAATTCGAGCAATCAAAATTGCAAGAAGAGGAAATTTGGAGGCAAGAAACCATGGCAGGGTAAGGAGAAAAAGAAGAGCAATCAGGGAAGCACAGCAGAGAATGTTACTTGATTCAATTGTTTAGAAAAAGGCCACTATTCAAATAGCTGCAAGAAGCCAAAGAGAGATCAATCCGTTCAAGCGAAGCCCAGGAAATGCTATTATTGTCAGAAATTGGGACATGAAGTTAAAGATTGCCCAACCATGAAGCAAGCTCAGACAGCCAAGATGTATACAGTCAAAGACAAACCTGCATCTTCCAAAGCGGAAAAGGGGAAAGGAGTTTTGGAAGGTAATCGTACTATTTATGATAGCATTGTTAGAGTTCTGTTTGACACGGACGCTACACACAGTTTTATCTCTCAGCAAGCTATAAATGAATTAAATCTTGAACCTGATTTTGTTGATGAACCTATATGCATAAAGAATCCAGTTGGAGGTCCCGCGAACCTTTGTCTTCGATGTAGAGACATTCCTATCTCATATTCTTGTTACCAATTCCCTATCAGTCTCTTTTTCCTTGATTTTAACGAGTTTGAAGTCTTACTCGGAATGGATTGGCTAGCTAATTATGAAGCCAAGTTAGATTGCAATAATCGATTGATTTCGATTAAAACCAAATTTGGAGATTTCATTGAGATTTCTTGTGAGGACCCTAGTCCTAAAAGAGAAGGGTTGATGTATAACTTGGGTTATCCCGAACCCAGTCTAGAGTCTATACCCATTATTAGAGATTTTTCGGACGTATTTGAAGAAGTGAAATCTCTACCTCCACACCGAGAAATAGAATTCAGAATTGACCTAGTCCCAATGCTTGTCCTGTCGTTCACGCCAGTCGTAGGATGGCGCCTAGGGAAAGGGTTGAATTAGTCCAGCAAACCAATGATTTACTAGAAAAAGGGTTAATCTGTCCTACTGTTTCTAAATGGGGTTCAGCAGTAGTGTTTGTTGCTAAATCGGATGGATCTTTGAGATTATGTGTAGATTACCGCGATCTCAATAAGCCGACTCTCAAGAATAAATTTCCTCTACCTAGAATTGACGATTTGTTTGATCAATTGCATGGCGCTCGTTTTTTCGAAGATGGATCAAGCCCAGGGATTCCATCAACTATAAATCGCCGAAGATTGTGTTCATTTGACCGCTTTTAGGGGTCCTAATATGTTCTACGAATGGTTAGTCATGTCTTTCAGGCTAACCAATGCTCCGGCATACTTCGTGGATCTTATGACTCGTGTGTTCCGGGAAGTATTGAATAAATTTGCGCTTGCGTTTATTGATGATATTCTGGTCTATTTCAAGACTGAAGAGGAGCATGCCGAGCATCTTAGAATTGTTTTGGAGATATTAAGGAGGAATGTTCTATTCGAAATTTTTTCCAAATGTCAATTCTGGGTCAAAGAAGTTAAATTTCTCGGCCATATTGTTAACGAAGAAGGAATTTCTATTGATCCTAGCAAAATTTCCGCTATTCTTGATTGGAGGAAACCCACTACCCTAAAAGAACTTCGAAGCTTTTTGGGTTTAGCAGGTTATTATCAGAAGTTTGTTCAGGACTTTTCTAAGATCGCTAGTCCATTGACTAAGCTAACAATGAAGGATGCAAAATTCAATTGGACTCCGAAATGTGATGAATCTTTTCAGGAGTTGAATAAGAGATTAACCACTGCTCCTGTTCTCGCTATTATCAACGGGAATCAGGGATTATCTGTTTATACCGACGCTTGTGGTGATGGTTTGGGTGCAGTATTAATGCAGAATGGGAAGGTAATTGCCTATGCGAGTAGACAATTACGTCCTCATGAAAGAAACTACCCAACCCATAATTTGGAACTCTTAACTGTTATCTTCGCTTTGAAAATATGGCGACATTATCTTCTGGGTAAAAATATTTTTAGCTTTCCTAACAATTTACGAATTTAACTTAACTTAATAATATACCTAATGAACTCTCTTTCTTTAGGTGAAAAATTCGAATTATTCACCGACCACAAATCTTTGAAATATCTTTTCACCCAAAAAGATCTAAATCTGCGACAACAACGTTGGTTTGGAATTTCTGGCATCTTACGACCTAGACATTTTATATAGGCTCGGAAAAGCCAATGTAGTTGCCGACGCCTTGAGTAGAAAGCATGTTATTCTTGCTTTCCTTGTCATTACTCCTACTCTTCTTGAAAAGATCGTCAACAAGCAAAACAGAGGACAAGTTTCTTCAGGAAATATATGGGAGGATTCGTCGAGGTAAATATTCTAGTTTTGCAATCGGTGATAATGGAGTTATAAGGATGAAAGGAAGAATCTGTGTCCCGGACATCCCTGATCTGAAGCGAGAAGTTTTAGATGAATGCCACAAATCTAAATTCAGCATCCATCCAGGAGTCAATAAAATGTATCATGATATCAAAAGAACTTTCTGGTGGAAGACAATGAAAAGGGACATATCTATATAAATGAGTCGCTGTGCGACTTGCCAACAAATCAAAAGCGATCAAAAGAAAATGGCGGGTTTACTTCAACCTTTAGAGGTACCCAGGTGGAAATGGGACCAAATATCGATGGATTTCATCGATGGTTTGCCTCGTGCTCGAAAAGGCAATGAAGCAATTTGGGTCATTGTGGACCGTTTGACTAAGACAGTCCACTTTATGCCAGTGAAATCTACCCGCACGGCAGCAAGTTTAGCCCAGTTATACGTGAAAGAAATTGTTCATCTCCATGGTATTCCTAGCAGTATAGTGAGTGATCATGATCTGATATTCACTAGTAGATTTTGGGAGGCATTTCAAGATCCATTGGGAACAAAATTGAATTTCAGCACTGCTTATCACCCACAGTCTGATGGGCAGACTGAGAGGATTAACCGAATCTTAGAAGACCTATTGCGTGCTTCTATACTTGATTTTGGTGGTTCTTGGGAGGACCATTTGCATCTGGTCGAATTCTCATATAACAATAGCTATCAGGTCAGTATAGAGATGGCTCCTTTTAAGGCTTTATGTGGTCGTCCATGTCGATCACCCGCATGTTGGATCGAGGATGGTGATAGACTTGTCTTTGGACCAGATATGATTAAAGAAGCCACGGAGAAAGTTGATTTTATACGGAAGAAATTGAAGACAGCTAAAAGTCGTCAAAAGAGTTATTATGATCGTAGAAGAAGGGATTTGGAATTCCAGATTGGAGACTTTGTCTTTCTTAAAGTATATCCTATGCGAGGTGTACTGAGGTTTGGGAAGACCGGTAAGTTAGCACCATGATATATTGGTCATTTTCCTATTCTGGAGAGGAACGGTTCTTTAGCCTGTCGAGTGCAGTTGCCTAGCTGGTTATCCGGCATGCATGATGTGTTCCACATTTCTAATCTTCGAAAGTATGTGCACGATCTAGATAGTATTGTTGAAGAAGCTGCTCAACAGGATCTCGACATCACTCCCAATTTAACAGCCAAAAGAGAACCGATAAAGATTGTAGATCGTGATGAAAAGCGGTTGAGGAATAAAGTTGTGAAACTAGTTAAAGTCCAATGGAGTGGCAATTCAAAGGGCTGCACTTGGGAAACTGAAGATAATATGTAGAAATCATATCCCAATTGCAGAGTGGATATCTCGTCTTAAACTGGCAAGCCATTTCTCTATCCTTTTCTGAATTTGTATATTCTTTGTTTGCTTTTCTCTCTCTTTCAAATTTCAAGGATGAAATTTTCTTAAGGGGGGATATTTGTAACATCCCAAAATTTGTTAAATTAAATTTGGTAATTTATTTGAACTTTTGAAATTAATTTGAAAGGTTTTAAAACAAATCAAATATTATTAATATTGAACATTACAAAAATATATGGATATAAATAAAATATTTGGTAGTTTAAGCTTTAAATAAATAATGATAAAAAAACAAGAATTTGTGTTAAACACAAATATATAAGGCAAAATAATAAACCATAAATAAATACATATGGACATTCATGTATGAATGCAAGATAAAGAAAAATAACAACTAAAACAATTTTTATAAGCAAAGAAAATCAGACAAGTTGATGTATGTAAACTTTGTGTATGCAAGATAATAAAACAAAAAAAAATGTATGAAAGAAGATTAAACAAAAAAATGTACATACAAAATTCAAATAGGATTACATATAAACTTAAAAGGAAACATAAGCATTTAATGTTATCTATTCTCTAGCACAAATCAAAAATCACTTCAGCCACCCAAAGGAAAAAAAATATCTGGTCAAAAAATAAAAATCTGACCAAAAGAAAAGTTCGTCCTAGATAATACCTACCCTTATACAAACTATCTCCTTTATATATATATATATATATATATATATATATATATATATCCATATTAGCATAGTTCATTCAAACAAAAACATAGCAAAGCCAGGAAGAAAAAGAAGTAAAACATCACTATATTTTCAAACAAAAGAAAAATCATTCAACTAAGTAAAACAGGATTCAAAAGAAGATTAACCGCAGGTTTTCAAAAACAAGAAAAAAAGTTGTTCTCTGTTTCAAATTTGCTTCCAGGTGAGTAAATATATTATTTCAAAGTTTAAATCTGGGTATTAGTTCATGGAAATTTGTACTTTGCTGTAAAGAAAAAAAATAGTTCTGTATGTTTTCTATGATACTGGAGATGTTTATATGACTTGTTCTTCTGTATTTTTTGTTTCATAGCAAAGTGAATTAGGAAAAATTTTAATAAATCGTCATGCAAACATTTTTAACTTAGGATTTTTAAACAAAGTAAGTTTGTTTAAACTTGAATCACAGCCTAGAATTTGTTTGAAGCTTGATAGTGGAAGATGGACTCTGTACACTCAGTTTTACAGTAAAAAAGGAATTTTCTGATTAATTCAAACATTTCAAATTGTTTATTTGATCATATAACTTGAATCTACATACGAAGATGGGATTTTTAAAAAAAAATGATGATTTTTAGTTAGTTGTGCAAGGTGCAGTTCCTAATTGAACCAAATATGCTTTTCTATCAATTTCTGGTGATCGAGCAAATCTTAGATGTTGAATTTTTGGGTGAAGGTAGTTTGTTGATCAACGATTTCAGGAAAATTATCAAATAATTTTTCATTCGCACGAATTGATGGGTCGAGGTGAATTTAGGGTTATGTTTGAAGTTTTGCAGTGTGTTGGAAATGTGGTGATTTCGTCAATATGGATTGATCGAGTTGCTCGAGTTTGATAGGGATGGTAGTGCATGGGGTTGACATGGTGTGGACGGAGTTGGGGCAGCTTCGGTGGTCTGAGAAGCGGCGATGAGGCGTTTTTGTCTTGGTGAGTTCGTGTTACAGTGTCGAACGAAAGGCTAAATTTCGTTCTCGAGTGTTTGGCTTCGAATCGAACTTTGATTTCGAGTATAGGGATAATTTGCGACTTGCCGAAGGTCTCGAAGTTCGCTGGAGCGACGGCGCGACGCCGTGCACATGCGCGACATCGATTTTGTATCAGGAGGTTATGAGCTTGGGGAAACTCGAAGGAATGCTCGAGTAGAAGATGGGTTGGCTCGAGTTTCTCGCGTTCATGTGGAGCTGATTCACCACTCGTTTAAGTTTAAACTTGAGCTAGAGAAAAAAAGAAGAAGAAGAAGAAGAAAGTATGGTGAGGCACGAGAGAGTGACTTAGGGAAACGTAGGGAGAAACTCGAGTTTAACTCGAGTAAAATTCTGGGAATTCTCGGGTTGTTTTCAAAATGGGTTAAGCCCAGTAAATTTCAAGTTTGTAATGTTAATTTTTTTTAGTATTTATGGAATAATTAATGTTGACTATTTTAAGTTAAGAATTTATTTCAAGTTTAATTAACTAAGTGGATACATAACAATGTTTTCTAAAATCTTGATTAATATTTTATAATTAAGAAGTTAATATAAGTAAGTTTTAATTTTAATTAAAAATTAAAGTTTTCTAAGTTATTAATAATTTGATTTCAAAGTGATTAAGGAAGATTCTTAAAATGTTAATTAAGATAAATAATTATTATTAATTAATTGCTTGGAAAGTAATTAAGAATGATTAATTTCCCATTGTAATTAAAGATTGGTTAACTAATAATTAAGTATCTAATTAATTTGAAACTAAGAATTGTTAATTAGATAATTAAAGTTAGTTAATTTATAATTGGTAGTGAATTAAAATATTTAATCAAGTAATAATTAATTAATAAAGTTAATTAAGATTTAATTTATTTATCATTAAGAATAATTAATCAATAAAAATGTTTATGCGGTTAATTCATTTAAATCACATTCACCTTGCTTTGGAAAATAATTAACTATTGTTATACACTGGATTGATATTTCTGTTGTGATTGTGATACTATGTGATGTGAGTTGCTCTATGCTGAACTGTGATTTGTGATTTAATTCTGCATTGTTGTGAAAACCCTTTTGCCCATATAGCGGCATTTAAACTTCGATGCGACAGAGAGTCAGATTTCAGTTAATTATCCGAAACCCACATCGAACCCTGAATATAAATCTTTGTGATTGATACATCCACGTGTTTTAAAATTAACGCTCAATATTCGGTTTAGCCAGGAGAGGACCTTTGTGTCATATAACCCATTCCGAATGGTGATACGTCGGAATGAATAGCATTTGAAGACGGTGGTGAAGAACGGGTGTCTTCGAAAACGATAAGATGACCTATCGATTGTCTCTGCACTGAGTTGCTTCAGTGTAGAGATTTCCACATGTGATGGGTAGTCCAATCGGGATTGTGGATACCTGCATTTACAAGGGCTTCTTCCTTTACTGGACGAGGTGCCTTCGGTTTTGTTCGAACCCGGAACAGACTTGTATGGTTGTATGTCTGACAGTACACTTTGAGATATAAAGCATATTTCTTTCAAATACAAATTTGTTGGTGGCGGAGAATTTATTCTCTTAGCTTAACACCCTTCTCTGAGACGTGCGAGCTTAGAGGTTATGTAGTTGAAGGTTATCAATGATATACTCCCAATTTGGTAGTGTGGCATGCTAAGTGCTGTTGTGTGTTGATAATCATTTGTTGATCATTTATGATTGAAGCATGGCTTTTAGGTAAAGCGTAGCTTTGTGGACGAGACCTCATCGGACCTCACACCCCGAAAATGGTCGAAACAGGAAAGATGCGGCAAGGTTATGAGTGTCGCACCCTTTAGGGTATGCCATTTCCTTCTCGAAAAAGGTAGTATCATGGTATCGAGCCCAGATACTTTACCTATGTGGTTGCTGTAATCTCATTTACTGTGTGGTTGTTGCTTCGTGATAGAGGGCCCTCGGATAAAGGTCGCAAACGACCGGGGAGTGGCATAGTAGTTACCTAGTTACAGAGGTAACCCGGCCTTGTATTGGCAGAGAGCCCGGTAGGTTCTCGGGACTTCCTTCCAGAGGCGTACCCATGTGGCAGTAGGTAGTTCCTTAGCCTGACTATTTGTTGGAAACCCAAACAAAACAATACGAACCCAGTACGGTTTTAGTTGTAGAACCTGCCATTTAACATGGCAGCTATAGTAGGCATAGTATAATGGTACCTATGCTGGATAAGATTAATATTATATTTTTGAAATGTTTTCACACTATGCACTAGTAATAATATCAAAGAACTTTTCTCGTATTAAGCATATTTGACTATCATAAGGGGAAATCTCCCCTAAGTGTGCGATTGCATTGTGTGTGTGCCGGGAGGCCTTATGGTAATTTCATTTTCCAAAAAGCATAACGAATTTTCTTTCATAAATTTGTTTTATTTAAAAGCAACTATTTTTGTTTACTCATACCAGTCCAATGACTGACCCGGAGTTTATTGTTTCTTTCTAAACTCTGGGTGCCCATCATTTCCACACGGGCAGCCTAGTAGCAGGTTTCCGTGTTCTGATGTTAGTAGTATTTTGGATGCTTTTACCTTGGAGATATTTTGGAAGCTTTGGATATCTCGGAATAGGATAATTAAAACCCTGGGAGGTCTTGGATTCGGGTTTCGGCTTAGGATAAATGGACCCGGTGAGGTTCTGGATCTGGCAAAGGGCTCGGACTGGTCCCGGATTTGGATATCAACCCGGAGAGGTCCTGGATTCGGTTATTGGATATGGATAGATTAGAACTCGGTTTTTGGATTCAAATGGATATAAAATTGGCTAAGGATTTGGCTACTGGATTCAGAATCAGACATTGACTCGGAGAAGTCATGAATTTGGATCAGGATATGGCTATGGCGCTCAAATAGGATGACTTGGTATTGGATTTTGTTATGAATCGGATGGTATGGCTATGAATGGAATATGGACTTCGGATGTTAGAATCAGAGCTTTTCAAAACACGCCTTCTTACCACAAGGCATGTTTTGGAGGGAAAATGTTATCTTACCTTTTGGTCAAGGTTGGGATATCAACAAATTGACCGGAAAGGATGGATATAGAGATTGGAGACCGATGGAAAACAAGGCTATGATCGATGTCGTCAAAATTTGACCAAGCACCAATCAAGACGGGATCAATTGGGAATGATGAACAAGGCTAGGAAAGGCTACATTTAAAATTTCAGGTCAATTGGATTTCATATGCTCGAGATATGGATGGATCAACATGGGTAACTTCGGATGTGAGGTTCGATTGGAACCAAGGCTATGATCGATGTCATCAAAATTTAGCCAAGCTCCAATCATGCGGTATCAATTAAGAATGATGAACAAGTCTAGCAAAGACTACGTTTCAAATTTCAGGTTAATCGAATTTCATATGCTCGAGATATGGATGGATTAATATTGGTGAGAAATGGTTCGCATCGATACCTTCGTATCGATGTGGTTCGAATCGATGCTGTTTGTATCGATCAACATGGGTTACTTTGGATCGATGGATGTCGTTCGAATCGGTACGGTTCGTATCAATCGAGTGGCGTCAGCAGATGGGTACGAATGTGGACAGCATACCTAGCTTTGGATTGGTGGTATTTCGTATCGATCGGGATGGAAATAGCTACACGCTTCGAATCGAAGATTTCATATCGATCAGGATGGATACGAAGGTAGAGTTTGTATCGGTCTTGTTTGTATCGATCCACAACAATAGCTTGGATCGATGCGAACAACATGGATACGAAGGGGGATTGATCGATGGATGTGAACAGACGCACAGTTGATTGATACGAATAAGCCCACAGGTGCTGGTGGACGGATACGAAGAGCACAACATTTGATCGATACGAAGGAGACATGTTTAAATGAAGAAGCGGCCAACTCAGAATCAAAAGTGGATCTCCCCTGGGTTTCCGAGCCACTTCATCGATGCAATTGTGATGAATATAAAGGGATGGAGACGAATAAATGGATACGAATGCTTCAGCCTTCATGCAAACTACAACTTGCATCGATCATATCTCACAATCCACAAGTCCCCAAACCCTATGAAATTTTCAGAGGAGCTTCCTGATGCACTCAAGAACCTCCACGATCGATCACAATTCTATTGGACCACTTTTGGATCGATACGAATTGAACATGCATCGATCCTAAATCGCTTTGGATCGGTCTGGTAGGCCCACTTGCGCAAGAAAAGAGGTATTCCAAGTTTTGAGGTGGATATTTTCGAATCTATACCTATAAATAGAGTCCTATGGCAACCGCAAAAGGGATCTTCTTGGACTCTGGACACCAGAACTTTGCTATTTTGTTTACTAATCAAAAAGACTTGTAGTTGTATTCTCAACATCACAAAGGAATAAAAAGGATTGATTCAAAGTGGATGTAGGTCGGACTGCCGAACCACTATAAATCTTATGTTCTTTCTTGCTTTCTCCTATTTTAATTTGACCATTTCTTCACTTTTATCCTCTACATTATCTAAACTGAGATCTGTATGTGAATATTGTGGATCTGTGTTTAAACACTGGAGCTTTCATGGCTTTTGGGGTTTGTGATCAATTTTGACGCAAACACTTTGGTGCTTTCACAAAAAAGGCTAGCACCCGCTATCCTGGATTCGGAGTTCAGATTTGAAAAGCTAAAGGACCATATCTAAAAGGGACCATGGTTAGGCAATCGGCACGAAGACAAAGGACTGAAAGAAGTCAGCATGAAGGGAGTCAGGAGGCTTCCTCGAGAGCGAATCAGGCATCGATCTTCATCACTAGAGATGAGATGGAAACGATGCTCAAGAGACAAGAGGAGATGATGCGGTTCCTACTTCGACATGTTGGAGTGCAGAATCAAGTTAACGCAACTACAAGAAATGCGGGAGATATGGATTGGAACCGCGGAGCAACCAGAGTTCAGAATGGAGCAGGACCATCCTGCATAGCACCAGAACTAGGGGGCACTCACCCAGAGCATGATCAAATACTGGGCAGAGTACTAGGTGGAGACGGGCAGCATGGCACTGATAGAGGAATAAATGCTTGTCCAGGAGAGCAGATTCTAGGATTCCCTCATAAACTCGGGAGGCAGATCAGGGGCAACAGGAGAGGACTGCAGGTTGGTGACAAGATAGATTGGCAGAGATGGTTAGGCGAGCTATGAGAGGCGGATTAGTGAATAGAGACTTAGAGGATGTGAATGGGAGTCCTTTTGCTCCCATGATCAGGCAAGCTAGGAACTCGTCAGATTTCAAATTGTTGACATTAGAGATGTATGACGGGAGAATGGATCCTACTGTTCACTTAACAAGGTACATGAGGCATACGGAAGTGCTGGAGGCATCAGAGGAGGTCATGACATGATTCTTCCTTTTGTATTTGACAGATATTACAGCATTATGGTTCAGACAGCTGGAAAGTGGCTCTATTGGAACATGGATAGAGCTCATTGAAAGGTTTATAAGGCAGTTTCGGGTCCACATATTCCGACCCAAGAACGTGATGACTTCGACATTGATGAATCAATGGAAACGAGTGTCGATCAGGGATTTCTTAACCAGATTCAAGGCGGCAGTGGCTTCGATGGATCGACCTGATCCATCAATAATTTTGATGGCGGCAGTTTCGGGAATTATAGATAATTCAGATTTCAAGATATCGTTGGAACGGGACCCACCGATGGACCTCGAGGAGTTCTACCTTGAGGCGAAAAGGCTTCCGAGGCAAGAAGATGCGCATGCTGAGAGAGAAGGGAGAGATGCTGAAGCTTATGCAGTGTAGTCCACCTAGGGAGGACCCAGTCAAAGATGACAGAGGAAAGAGGAAAATGAATGACAACGGTAGCACATCGAAAAGGCCACGGAGGGAGTCAAAGTTTTCTTCTTACTTGGACCTAACTGAAACTCTAGAAAGGATTTACTTGGATACTCAAGGCCGCCTCCAGTATTGAAAGCCGGCAAGAAGGGAACCTTTTGAATACGAGCAGGCATTAGGAAAGCATTGCATATTCCATGAAATGAATGGGCACAACATGAATGACTGCAGACATTTGAAGGATATTGTTGAGGAGCATATAAGGAATGGTCATCTGCCATAATATGTAAGGAATCAAGCTATGGCAGTGGAACAGGAGCGACCATCGCCCACCACAAACGAGGATAGCATTGAGTCTAGGAATCGCCGGCTCGTCATCAACTAAATAAATTTGTAGCATTGAATAAGTAATAGTGCTCGAAGTAGTACGGCTAAGTCGCTTACACATGTATGGGATCGAGGACGGTCCCTAGGCATACTCTGAGACGATGACAAACCATATTGCTCGAGTCTATGAAATCCTATTTTCTTTCTATTACACTACAAACTTTGATTCTTTCTTTGGATTCACGGACATTTGTTTAGTTTTCCGTGTTTGTTTGGACTTTCAATTTGTTAATTGGAATCTGTAACAAGTGGATTTTGATTAATGTAATAAATAATACAGGTGTCGCGATTACGGTCCCGATTGGAGAGACGGGGTAGTAATCGCAAATAACAAATACCTTCATCGGATAGCGATGGAATGGACTAAAACAGAATATAAAAGTCCTTGCCGAAGAGCGGAGGCCAGAGAAAATAAAAGTCTTTGGCCGGAGAGCCGAGGCCTGAGAATATAAAAGGTCCTTGGCCAGAGAGCCGAGGTTGGAGAACATAAAAGCCCTCGACCAGAAAGTCAGGGTCGGAATAGGATAATGCGGCCCGGAGAGGTCTTGGATTCGGGTTTTGGTTTGGGATAAATGGATGCGGTGAGGTCCTGGATTTGGTAAAGGGCCTGGACTGGTCTTGGATTTGGATATCGACCCGGAGAGGTCCTAAATTCGGTTATTGGATATGGATAGATTAGAACTCGGTTGTCGGATTCAAATGGATATGAAATTGGCTAAGGATTTGGCTATTGGATTTGGAATCAGACATTGAGTCGCAGCAGTCGTGGATTTGGATCAAGATATGGCTGTGGCACTCAAATAGGATGACTTGGTAATAGATTAGATTATGAATCTGATGGTATGGCTATGAATGTAATATGGACTTCGGATGTCGGAATTAGAGCTTTTCAAAGCAGACCTTCGTATCACAAGGCATGTTTTAGAGGGAAAATGTTATCCCACCTTTTGGTCAAGGCTGGGATATCAACAAATTGGCTGGAAAGGATGGATATCGAGATTGGAGACCAATTGGAAACAAGGCTATGATCGATGTCGTCAAAAATTTTCCGAGCTCCAATCAAGACGGAATCAGGGAATGATGAACAAGGCTAGGAAAGGCTACGTTTCAAATTTTAGGTCAACTGGATTTCGTACGCTCGAGATATGGATGGATCAACATGGGTTACTTTAGATGTGATGGTAAGTATGATGGGAGAGTGGTTACCGCATGTGAGGTTCGATTAGTAGTTCGACCTATTGTGTTGGATAAGAATCCTAAGGTATTGGACCCTACCAATTCATGGACACTTATTGTACCCTATGTCACTTAGAGTTTAAAGTTATATGCACATGATCATCACATATTAAACTTGTACTCATTCATTAGACTTTTGTCTGACTCGTTCCCTTTCCATCTTTTTCCTCACGACAGGTGGACAGGGTAGCTGGTTACTGGCCCATTCTTTCTACTCAGAGAGTCGTGCTCAGGATAGAGATCGCTTTTGTCCTATTTTTCTCTCTACATGCTACTCTATCATATCAGTACAATTATTTTATATATCAGACTTTGAGGCATATTTTTGCTGAGTACGTTGATGTGGATCATGTATTGATTTTTTTCTGAGGCTATCATTTGATATTTTCTATGACTTATGTTTTTCTATGAGATATACATGTTTATTTCCTTCCGCTGTGAACTATAAAAGTTTAGTTTATATTAGATCATATCTATTTATCATTATCTTTGGATTACTGTAGATTATAACCCTAACGATCTACATTTCTTAGCACAACACGATGCCGAAAGCATCACTGAGCTTTGAATTGATGCGTGTCGAGAGGTGTGGGTTGTCATAGTTGGTACCAGAGCATTGGTTTAATGTTTCTTAGGATTAGGACTGTACTAAGAGACAAGTTTGGAAAAGTTTTTGAAAAAATTGGTTTTCAACAAAATTTTCAAAATATTTTTAAAAAATGGTCTTTTTAAAACTATATGCGTATATATATAAGTATATTTCAAAATGCTTTCCAAAAAATCTCGTATATCAAAAATCCTTTGTATTCATGCCCATGTTCTCATGTAACACCCCTAAATTTTGTTTAACATTATTTAAGACATTTAATTGGATAAATTAAATAGAATAATATAAATAAGGAGATTAAGATTGACTAATAAACTAAGTGGATGTGCTTATTTAACTAAATGAATAAGGGAATTAGGGTAAATAGCCGCCTATATTTCCTACCCTTATAATATTCTCCATAGTCATACATGCTCATTTTATCTCAAATAAAATTTATAACCGTGAGAAGAAAGCAAGGTCGACCATTAGAAAGAAGAGAAGAGAAAAATCAAAGTAAAGCTTAGGATTCAATCTAGAATAAATCAATCTCAATTATACTTCAGTTTCCATATCCTATCTAAGGTGAATAATAGTTTCTACGTCTCTATTTTGCTTTTATGATCATACGGTTTCGAATTTAAGGGTAATTCTATTTTTATGACACATTGAATGATGATATACTTGATTTATGATTTATATGGTTTAAACAAGGCTGTTTAAATGAGATATATAAGATTTTAAGGTAAAAGCGAGATTAAATGATTTTGAAACGCCATGGGAAAATTATATGTTATGGAAAACATGATTTTGGAATTGGATTTCAATTTTCATAATTTTTCAAGCCGTGGAGAATTAGTTATGAATTTTTAAAGGAAGATATGGTTATTTCGGTTTATAAATTTATTTTGGAAAATATATTAAGATTTTGGGTTTGAAATTTTAATATGCTAGATAACATGATTTAAGTGAATTTCTGGAATCTTTGGGGATTTTTACTAAGTGATTTATTATGGAAATTAAATTATTTCGAAAGGGGGATTTAAATGATTTTATTGTTTGATAATAGGAAGGGCTTATATGTTAAAGGTTAACTTGATTATAGATCTGAGAAAATGCGGCAAATATTATCCAAATTATTTAAAAGTTTGTGAAAGTCCAATCAAATGCTTACAAGTAGGCAAGGTAGTTATAAAAAGTTTACCTTATTTGATAAAAATAATTTTTTCAGAAAAAGAGTGTCCCGCCTTCTTTGGAAGACCTTTCGATTTCAGTGAGACCAACAAGGTCGAAGCCAATTCACATGATATCATTCATGTGGTATGTAGTGAATTGGACAAAGGCGGAAAGTAGGTTATCGAAGGGGAGCTTTCGAAGGAGTTGGTTCCTTAGTTTATTATGGTATGAAAAGAAAATCACTTGCTTGTTTTTAAAGAGCTTTCAACAAGGCCAAAATCGGTTTCAAAAGGTTGGTTTTTAAAGAGCTTTCAACAAGGTCGAAAGATGTGGTTTCAAAAGGTTGGTTTTTAAAGAGCTTTCGACAAGGTCGAAAGTAATGGTTTTGAAAGGTTGTTTTTAGAACTTTTAACACAGTCGAAAGTTATGGTTTTGAAAGGATAGTTTATAAAGGGATTTCGACACAGTTGAAAGCTATGTTTTTGGAAGGGTATTTCAAAGAGGCTTTTGAAGGAGAGTTGCCGCCTTTATTTTAAAGATGTAGCTTATGATACAGTTACTTAGTTTTTGTTTAAAGCTTTCGAAGCGATAGTTATTGACCAGGTCGAAACCCTTTTTAGATTACATGACCCTCCAATGGCTTCGAAGGCATCAGTGTTGTCGAAAGGTTCAATTGTTTTTAAACAAATATAAGCTGCCTCCCGAAGCTTTCGAAGGGGTCGAAAGCAGAAGCTTCTGACGTTGTCGAAAGGTTTGATTGTTTTCCTGGATATTTCAATGCTTTCAAAAAGATGGTTTCGACACCATCAAACTTCCCCAATATTTTATAAAATAAAGAGTGGTTTCGAAAGTGATACTTTCACCTATTTTCACTCTGACCTAAAGTAATATTTTAAGTATAAACCCAATGCTTTCGAAAGAGTGAATTTTCAATGGTTTTGAAGGGTAACCTTCAATGCTTTCGAAAGGGATACTTTCAAGTGGTTTTAATACTTTAACATGACCGAAGGGTATTGCAAGAGATATTTGAAAGTGTTATAAAGGTGTGAACTTATTGTTTTAAAATATATGTTTTAAGCTTTCGAAAGGGTTGAAAGAAATGCTTTCAAAAGGGATTCTTTCGAAGGGGTTGGAAGATTGTTTTCTTTTGAACCAAGTTTGATGCCTTCGAAGGGGATACTTTCGAGAGGGTATGTTTATATCACTACAAGAAAAACTGCATTTGACAGCAAAATAGAACAGCGTTTTAACCATACCCGCAGTCAATTGCGATTTCAGATGTTAACAAAATTCCATAATCGCTGTCTACTATCTTCGCTCTGAATAAATCAACATTTATTTTCATGGCCGCCATTTATCATTTTGTTTCCCTCCAAAATAAAGCAAGGACCATAATGGAAAACTTCTCAATTAGCGTTCGCTTTCAGCTTTCCATTCTCTCAATCTTATCATCCGCATGAAAACTCTAAATCATTTTCAGCCTCCGCAAGAAGCCCTAATCCAAAATCACAAATCCTTTCACCCTCCGCAAGAAACCTTAAATGAAAACCCTAAATTCTAGACCACTTCAGCTGCAATTTAGGGTGGTAATGGTGCCACCGAGCAATCCCAGACTATTTGAATAGGAACACTTCGGCTGGTTCTAGACCACTTCCAACCGTCATGCTTGAATCCGACTGCAATGTACAGGTAATACATTGGTATTCATTTGACATGTATCCTTACTACCTAATGTTGTTAACCATATTAAATATCAAACATTTATTGCTGTTATGCTTCAAAAGTTCACTTTGGAAACTTGGTTTTAAAAATTTTGTATGTAGAAAGAAATATTGGGGGTAGGAATAAAAATGTTGCAATTGAATATTGAGAAATATAATTACTCTATCATAGATTACATAGATGCTGTAGAGCCAAATATGTTTGACATTTGTCATTCTTTGATTATACACATGCTGGAACACGGAGTTAACAAAATTGAATTTTCTCATTTTTTCAAAATCGATTTTTTCAGTTTTGGAAAACTGGGTTTTACTCGGTTTTGAAAAACTGGGTTTTACTCAGTTTTTTCTTGTTTTTTCAATACTGAAAATGCCCAGCATTGCAAAGTTGATGTATCCTTCAGTATAAATCATAAATAAGTAAAATGTATGATTATTGCAGACTGAAATCGATAATAGTACTTTCTTTGCAGAAAGGGAATAAAGAACATAGTATTAGAATGATCAAGTGAATTGGGATCCTGTGGATAACTACGTGGGAAAAATGCATGGAGAGCCTTGGATGCACTTGGAGTAGGAGACTCCCTCGGCAAACACAGCCTATGGCTTCATTGGTATGATCTTTTTCTATTGCTAAGAGCATTCTTATTTTCTTATCTGTATAGCTGGATAATAAGATAATAAGAAATTTCAGTCTACTTACATGACATAGAAGTTGTTTAGGGACATCTACTTTGAATGTGAATGTATATGTGGGGGAACTACTACATCAGAAATTTCTAGAGCTTTAACCTTGAAATTGGATCTTATGACTCAAATCAAACGTTTGATTTATACATGCTAAATATGTTTAACATTTGTCATTCATTGATTACACACATGCTCGAACACCGATTTAACAAAAATGAGATTTTGTTATTTTTTCAAAACTGATTTTTCTCAGTTTTGCATTCTGAGTGTTGCTCAGTTTTGCAAACCCGAGGTTCACTCAGTTTCCTCAATATTGAGAATACCTAATATTGCAAAAATGATTTTATTCGGTTTTGAAAAACTAAGATTACTTAACTGAGTTATTTCAATTTCACAAAAATGAGTGTTTGATGTAATCAACATATGTATATTATTATGCTCAAGCACTTGTTGAAAAATGTTGTCCTTTCTGTTATAGCAAAAGGTTGAAAATGTATTTCGATTGTTACATCATAATTGCCAAGTTTTTGTAAAAGTTCGTGTCTATATAAGTGGATAACATGGTAAGTTGTTCGTTTATTTTTCACTTAAAGAGAACAATGGTCCAAGCTTATTGTTTCCAAATTGTTTGCAACCTCATTGAACAATAAGTGGACATATAATCGAAAAGTCTTGCTCATGCGGCCGCACTTTTCTCCTTATAGGATTTTATTAATTCACTATCTTTATCAAATATTCTTAGGTGCGACGGTCAACTATCAGGAGACGATGAATCATCGATGCTACTTTTCCAAATGCACTTACGCTTCTCCCGGTGATGCTCATTTGACCAACACCAATATTAAGAAACACCAGGCAATGAGTAGGTATAATTTTTCTAAACTACAAATCAATTTCATGTTTTTCATAGTTTGTTTGATTTTATCCTGAAATGAGGCCCAAAGCTCACGTGATAGAAGAACACGTTACGCCGGTAATCTTGTCGAGTATCCTTGGCCAAGAGCAGATTCTCCAACTCAGTAGCCTTTTGTGGGTAAGTTGTCTTCCACAAAAGCATCTTTGGTTATAATTTCATTGAACATTTGTTTAACAAAAACTTTTTTGGAACAAACTTCTCAAATAACTAATTTGAATTATAATATGAATATGATGAATTATAATATGAACATAGTAATAAATCCAGCTTTATCGACTTGAAGAACCAAAACCTAACAGTGTTTCGATAACCTAATAAAACATTGATAAGCATAGCTATATCATAGTTTTTTAACATCTTTAGTAAGTGGTAGCTTGTTAGCCCTTTGAGGACTTTTCATCCTCAGTACTAGTAGTTCAGTAAAGCTGTTGTCCAGTTGTCTGATATCATTTCAAATTAGAACCATTACAGCAAATGTGACTATGCTCAGCTCCTAAACACTACTTGTGCCATAATAATATTATCTGTTTCATCAAGTTAGAAAAGTACAAAACTGTTTAATATTGCTCAATGTGCAGCAGAAAAGAATTTGTTACAAGATAATTCATTGAGTAAATATAAATATATCCTTTTGAGGCATAGTTTTTTTTCCTCTCAAGGGATAAGAAGGCCTTTTTTTATGCATTAGATCTGGGTGGCTCAAACTTCCTAATACTGAAGGTCATATTAGTGGGAGGGAAATTAGAGTTATTGATACTGAATTTGTGCAAACGTCAATATATTAAGAACTGATTTATGGTACTATAGAGGTTGCTGTCTATCTTTTCTCCATGTTTTATCTAATCAATTATATAAAATATGCATTCATTATTTTTTTAAAATATTATCTTCATTTGATAACATAGGAACTGTTCGACTTTATTGCCTCTATACTAAATAATTTTGCTACCAAAGATGGAAAACTTCATTCACTAAGGAGAGGCAAGGAGAGATTGGTTTCACATTTTTTTTTCTAGTCAAGCAGACTTCAAAAGATTCAGGCATTTTGATCGAGTTGACCAAAAGTTTTGTTGTTTTTGGGAAGGTAACTTTTAACTTCAGTGTAAAATCTAGTTACATGTATACCGTTTATGTTTTATTTGGTGATCGAATTAGATTAAGTATTTTTGGCATAAAAATATTTTGAGTTTTACTATTTTATTAATACTTATTGAAACTAAGTTTTTCGCAAATTACAAAAATATACATATAAGAGTATTGTTTGACATTTAGTTATTTGAGTATACATATGCACTATATTCATGCCTAAACAAATTTTACTATAGCCTTTGATTACAAAGTTTCATTAACTTCTCATACACGTAGTCATACAAAGTATTTAAATTCACATTATGGTTTTTTCTATCTGCCTGCACATTCTTCATGGATGTGTTTTTTATACTATAAGCAACTAATTCTAACTCTATATGTAAGTATGTATGTGTAAGTGTATTCTTTTGATAATAAAAATAAAAGTATTTGTAAGTGTATTCTTTTGCTTCAATCTCACTCCTAAGTTGGGACATGATCTTTGCCACCCTATAAAATGTCCTTATTGATAAGTCGAAGTGTGTGAAGGCTTTACACATATTTTTGTAAGTGCACAGACAGTAATTGATGGGTTTGTTCCTTTATTAATTTACAAAGTGCGACATTCTAAATCATTATAACATTATTTTTTTGAACATGGTTCATTATTGGCAACAAGTATCGATTTCAAGGATCGAATTCATTATCTTTAATCTTGTAGTTTGAACTACTGACCAATTGATACAACATTATTGCTGTTATTTAGTGTTTAATGAGTTATGACAAATGTTCTTTACTAACACTTCAATACATTTCAATTTCTCATGATGATTCATTTCTAATCACAGGCAGTGAAGATGGCATAATTTGTGTTTGGTCTACCATAATGTAATCGACATATCATATAGGTTTCATCACATTTTATTTTTTAAATTACATTTGTTTTACTCCTACAATCTTGAATTAATAGATCGACCACAAATTCACACTAAATCACAAGCTCATATCCTAATATTTCTATTCTCCATAGCCAAAAGTGCATGCTTCAAAGTGAACCTTTCTTCTCTCCTTCTCGTCATCTAAATCTGAAACCCACAAAATATTTTCTTAGTATTTAACTTACCTAGACTATGAAGCATGTTGCATGTATATAGACTAAGATGTGCTTGCAATAGTCTGAAATGGTTTTTTAATTTTATGCAGCACATTCTAATACCACTACAGCCAAGATACTAATGGGAAATAAGATTTGGAGAACGTAAGAGCTGTGTCAGTAGACAAGTCAGCCTACTTTTTTTTAATGAAAATGGCTGATATGCTATTGGTGGACTTACGGGTAATGAAGATAAGGATTCTTTTTAGCTTGTTGTAGCCCAGTGCACTGCCACACTGCCAGAGAATAAACCATGCTATGTAATGGTAATATTTTATCAGTATTCATATTTATTTATTTGGTTAGCTTGTGCAATAACTTCCATCTTACTTATTCTGACATACACTATCCAATTTTGTATTTGTAGTAGTTTTTGAAGAGGTTATGATTCAAAATTTTGAAGATTTTAGGGAGGTTGATGTTTTTATTGAGGTATATGGTTTAGATCCATAGTAGTTAAGAGGTCGGCAGAAAAAATTGTCTAACGTAACAAGTAGTGCATCAGATAAAGTTTTCTATGCTTATAATGAATAATATCCATGCTTCAACAATATTAGATTTTCTAGGTTTTTTTTAAAGTTTTGTGTTAATATATATTACAATAGTGCTTTATGAAATTAAATATCAGAAGCACTTTCTCCGATGTCTTCATTCTTTTATTTATTTTATACAGATTTTTAAAAGCAAGAAAATTTGATATTGAGAAAGCAATAATCATGTGGGCCGAAATGCTCAGGTGGAGGAACGAATTTGGTGCTGACACTATTCTAGAGGTAATTATAGCTTATTTGCCTTTTTTACTTGCCAAGTTTGATTGAGAAGCACTAGTTTTTTCAAGCTTAGGAGATTCTGCTTGTGTAATGATGTTATAAACAATACAGAGCAGTGTACTGGAAACACTAGCAAGTGGGATGATGCTATAAGCAACAAAGAGCTGTGTAATGGAACAGCTAGCAAATGGAATGAAGTTATAAACAACAGAGAGCAGTGTAGTGGGAACACTAGCAAATGGGATAATGCTCTTATTAATTATGAGCAATCAAATGGAAAGGAGATTGTACATTTGAATGAGAAGAATGCAAGCAGTCCTATTGATTTTGAAAGCCTATTTCCATTAAAGCGTATTCCTCAGGTAAGTCTAATATTGATCTTCTTCTTTATTACGGCTTACAACATGCCTTTGTATGGTAAATTATTCGTATACCTATTACCTACCACTAATGAGTTTACCCATTTTCTAATGTTTTGTATTATTATCTTTTCTTTGTAGGGCTGAGTTCACAAAACAGGTTGTAGTACCAGCACTTGGAGTATACGGTGTAGGTGGTGCACTGGCTGTTTATGGAGCCACGGATGCAATAGTAAGTTTAATTATTCAAGCTGTTACATGTTTACTTCCTTCAGTTGCATGTTTACTTCCTTCAGTTACATGTTTACTTCCTTCAGTTACATGTTTACTTCCTTCAGTTACATGTTTACTTGTTAAAAATTTCATAACTTGTGCAAGTGTGTATCAGTACATTAATATAACTTTAAAAAGAAAAAAGTTGAAGGAACTAGTTGAATCATCAGCTGTAATCCTCAACTTCAAATATTGTCTGATATGTTTCTTGATGATAAGAAAGCAGTCTGATTTTGATCTATAATTCTCGATAGGGTTGGCTTAATTCTAGATGCTATGATTTTCGTGATGCCCTTGTATATTACAGAACAACAGGCTATCGATCGGAATTGATCAACAACAGTTGGATTGCTGATTTTCGGTATCATTGCAAGGTTTGTTGAGTTTACTCCTTTTAGAAGTTTATTTGTTTTGAAAAAAATGGTGGATTGCTTTACAAAATGTAGGAGCTATGTGTTTCCATGTATGTTTATAGAACAGCGTGTTGAATCCATCAGGACCACCAGTGCTTGTAGAATTTAGGCTAAAAAGCGCCTCTTTGATTTCTGCATCAGTAACAAAGGTTATGATATTACATGCTTCGGTGTTGCTTATTCTAGGAAGGCCGAGAGATGGAATTAAGGAGATGTCAATGGTGTCAGTGTTATCATTCATAGAGTGGTGGAAGAAATCAAGAAAAGCTCTGTTGATATTTGGGGCTTTAGTATGGAGTGTTCCCTGCATATCAGTGATGTCGGTAATCTTTACTTTTGCTTGGCTTATGATCCCAGTAATTATTTACTGTCAATTTGGACCCCAGGCAGGAACATTTTATAATACGTGATCAGTTAACGATTTGAATGAAATTATTTCCTCGCATGTCAAATGGAAAATGCAATTGTATCGTGATAGGCGAGACAGCTCAGTCCATCGATGCCCCCAGTAGCTTGCAGTAATTCTCCAGAGTCGGGTGAAACGTGTAAGTTGAGCACATTTTTCAGTTGTGGTAGCATAAAAGAAGCACAATCTCAAACAGCAAGAGGGACAATTTTAGTAACGTTCACATTAGTACATAGTTATTTTGGTGAATTTAACAAATTTAATTTTGCTACAATGCTGTAACTGTTTTGGGCAATTAGATTCCTGAGTGAACCACTGTTTTGGTTTAAAGCAGAGCATGCATACAAGTCCGTAGTTTTGTACTATAAATTTTGACTATCACAAGCACATTTTATTACTAATTATAATGTAATTATGACCAGATCTCATGTAGAACAGCTAACAGAAGAAGTCGCTTTCCACTTAATGGAACATATTTTCAAACAAATGAGGTAAGTGTACCGGTGTGTCATTTTCTTGATACTAAAAATTCAAAATTATCACTGAAATTTTTTATGCTTATATCAAATTTATTGTGCAGGTCTTTGTGGATCACGAATCAAGCCGTAATCCAATTGACGCACATAAGGATTGGATATGGAAACTGAAAAGATGAGCCGTCCGTTTTGGAACATCAGTAACATCAGTATGTAGAGGTATTTAATCATAAAAATTCAATTTTCATATCCGTGTTTGGGTCATACTTTTGTCTCTTGCTGTTTGATCATATATACATGCTAATTTGTGCATGCAAATTTTGTTGTAGATCTTACTACTGAAGCAATACGATGCTTTCAGAGTGGTATAAAACTGGTTTTATATTTAGAAATATCAATATCAAGGAGATTCTATGTTGAGATTAATATTGTTTTTTAAACCCATCATATAACATAGGTAGGGTTTGTTTGTGTAGGCAGATATGAGAGATAAAAGAGATCACCAAAACTTTTGATCGCAAGTGTCACGACCCGAAATCGATGTCCGATAAACAGTCCCTAAACCCTAAACCCTAGTATGCCAATTTCTAATCATCACAGACAAGAGAAAAATCCAACAGTATTTTTCCATCACTCTACCTTACTCCAACCTTCTTCGTGCCAAAACTCGAAGCTTCAATCGACGCCGTTCAACGGCAACACCCCAAAAACCTAAAACTCTTCATCCCTGATTTCCTTAGAATTTACTTCGCTAAAAATCACCATTCCAATTCCTAAAATCGTGAATTTATACTACTATTCAGAGTATGTAATCAGAAATTGAAATTTACTTGATTGATTACTGATGCATTTTAAGCTTGTTACTGACAGTGTTCATTTCATTTCATTTTTTTTAGTTGCTAATTATAAATACAAGTTATTATTCTTAAAATTCGTAACCCATTATGATTTCAAATTTTCATTTATATATTATAGCCCAAATCTGATTGTAGGGAAAGATACAAATATCTTTTTTTTTTATTTGAAAGTTGAGCCTGTAATTTTTTTTTTCAAAACAGAGAGATGTCGCTGTAAACAAGCATGCATACATCACATATACATATTCAAACATACGCACTCATAAATATGTATATATCCAACATGCAGGTATTTTAAAACGATCATACTTCAAGTATCAACCATTATATCAAAGCATATAAGCAGATTCCAGTGAGTTTGCTCACCTTCATGCTGAAGACAGAGGCCTGGTTTTGATTTGCAGGTTTGAACTTGCTTCTTTTTTTTATCAAACTTGTTTTTATCTTTTTTTTTCCCCCTGCTGAATGACCCTGAGTTTAAAAGGAGTAGGTGGCAATATGTTCTGGGGACGGATAGTTTCTTGCTGTTCCAAGTGTATGTAGAGCCAAATGTAGGAGCAGGGAGAATGGAAGCATTAGATAAGGTTCCTTTAAACTATGCTGATTCTAATTTGTCTAAAGTATCTGCAGTTGCATTTGTTGCCTTGGTTGTCGGTGCAGATATTGTGCCTTTGTCCATTTTCGTAGGATATTAGTTTATAAATATTATCGTTGTTTATGAATTTATGTAAACTTTGTTTATGGATATTGTATTCAACTTAATTTATTGAAATAGTTGATTGTTATGTTTTTATATGATATTTTTTAGTTTGATTTGTATATGTTATGTATATTATCCGGTTGAAATATAATAAAATGCTATTTAGATTAATGATACCTGTGTGTAAATATTGCAATGGGGCAACGCTGTAAAAATAGTACAAACAAACAACAGCGTTTAAACCGTGCTGTCAATTCTATGAAAAGATAATGTACATTGCTCCAACAACATAATAAAAATGCTGTGAAAAGGGGAGCAACAACTGTGGAACGGGAGTTATACAGCGTTATTAACAACGCTGTTATATCCTATTACAGCGTTTTTAGAACGCTGTTAAAAGTTTATTTTGGTGTAGTTATAAACGCTGTTGAAACATAATACAGCACGTCTGAAACGCTGTAAAAATATTATTGACAGCTCGTAATAAACGCTGTCACAGAGATGTTTCAACAGCGTTTATAGAAACGCTGTTGTAAGTTATGTATATACGACAGCATGTCGTTATACAGCGTTTCTAATAACGCTGTTGTATCATATTACAGCGTTTATCAAACGCTGTTAAAAGCCTTTTGTGGTGTAGTGTATGACACTTGATTTTTGAATATGTAGGGTGGGTAATCTTATATTACAAACGTTGTTTATCCTTGGGGATATCGGGGTAGGTTTGTTGAGTTCAACACAATAGTGGGGATATCAACACTTATATGTTTTGACTCAATCATTGGGGGATACCAATGTAAATTATAAATGAACATAACCTAAGTTAGGGATACTAATGGAAATAGGTTAACCATGAGGATAACATAGGATGATTGGAATATAACCTAAATTAGGGATACTAATGGAAATAGGTTGACCATGTGGATAACATGGGATAATTAGATTCATGTGGATAACATGAGTTAAGTGGCTAAGTGACGGGTTCATAGTCATCCTAAGAAAACTATGAGATGTTCGATGGATAGTCAACATCAGGTTAGAGATGGATAGTTTCTATATGATTGAAATGATGCGTTCATAGTCATCCTAGGAAAACTATGGGATGTTTGATGGATAGTCAACATCATAAAGGGGATGGATATTCTCTATATAATTAAAGAAGGGTTCTTTGTCATTATGGGATGTGAGATGGACAGTCCACATCAACTTAAGTAAAATAAATATGGGATGGATAGTCCCTTTTGATGCAAATCAAGTCTAAAATAGGATGGGTCGTCTTTGAAAATATAAGACGGATAGTCAGATGAAACTTGAGTGGTTAGTCCAACTAATATGGGATGGAAATCCTAAATGTTTTAAAGTATGCATACCATCATAATATTTTGAAAATGTATGTTTTAACCATTGTGGATGCAGGAAGCACAAAGTATGGTTTTATAAAGGTTTTAGGATACAAGTGAGAAGAAAACCTATTCCGCTAAGCGGCATGGTCTCACAAGATATCTAAAAAGGATTATGATGTTAGATTACTTTTCATACCAGGCTTTTTGTCTGACTAAAAGTTTTTGTTTTTCCCTTAAACTCTCGAATACTCAATCGATTTTGAGTAATTTGAGATTTAAGGTTTTCAGGTTCTCTTCTTTTATGAATAAAGTTTACGGAGATGTGCAGGAGGCGGTAGTTATTTAGAGTTTTCTTTTCCACTTTGTATTTGTTTATAAAGGCATATTTATTAGCCTTACTATATACTCTGATCAACCAAGGGGCCTCTTCATATGTCGCTCTTGGCTTATGTGTAATAAGTATATTTTGCTGAACGTGGTTATCGTATTTAGGATTATGTAATGAACGTCAAATGTTTTGATTTGAATGTGGAAATATGATTTTGAATTGTTAAGTTCTTTCCATATTTCCATGGTTTGGGTATCAATGTATCTAGCACCATCGTATTTGGTCGTCGAGAGTTAATAACTATGGATGATTGCAGCATCCATAGCCGTTAGTTTTGGATCTCTAAGTAGGTGGATGTTAAATCTCTCTTATCTTTTAACCCTATTTATGCTATTTGTGAAAGTTACTTATGAAATTCTTAACCTTCATAAATAGAAGATGACTGCTCTCGTAGGTTCAGGCTCTATCAATGTAGCCGAGATCCCAGGAGTGAACATTCTCACACGGTTCCATCGGTATCTTCAGGTTAGGAGATAGGCGAAGCTCAATCCCGCTAGAGAGCTCGTAGAGGGAGTGGCAGGTGAGATTTCTACCACCCACCTACCGATCTATTTTGCTAAGCTTGCATAAATATTTCTAGCCTTGGGGGCAAGCAGTATATGGGGATGGAGTATTATGTAGGTTTGAGAGCATAGGTCCATGCTTATGAGAGGAAATTTGGTTTTATGGGCTTGACTGATGTTGTGAGGAGGCAGTTAGCTATCTGGCAACTACAGGGTGAGGCGTTGAGATAGTGGGAGGTGGTTGAATTTTAGGCTGATGGGCGTCATATTTCTTAGGATGAGTTTCGTAGGAGGTCTTAGATGAAGTTCCTTTCTAGGGCGGAGGAAAGCATTTAGCTAGAGAAGTTTATCCGTTTCAAGCAAGGAGATATAACAGTCAAGGAATATGTAAATCGATTTAATGAACTAGCTAGATTTGGCATAGAGCTGATTAATACACCTCATTAGAAAGCTCTTAAATTTGCTAAGGGATTGAATCAACCTCTCCAATATTTAGCTATGAGTCACATTTCAATGGGTGCTACTTATGAGGGATTAATGGAGATGTCTTTGCTCGCTACTGTCTTTAAGAGAGAATAAAAGAGGAGTCTTCGAAGGTAGTGGAGATTGGAGAAGGGGCACTAGAAGTATAAGAAGAAGGGAGGATTTGGGTCGAAGGGGTAGATTCAAAAGAAGGACATTAAGTGTAATAGGTGTAGCAGGACATGGCATTTTGCTAAGGATTGTAAGACAGATCTCTCGAAGATGAAGTGTTATAACGGTGATTGGTATGGGATGTGAAGTGAGCTTGCACAATACCATCGAGAGCTTCTACTCAGAATTCTACTCAAGTGGTTTCAGCTTATGCACTAATGACAGTCCCTAGCTTGAGTGCACAACCAGTGGTGGATAAGGGTAAGATAGTGGTGATCGAAGGTGTGTTAACTCTTTTCAGTTTATCTATTCGTACCATAATTTCATAGAGTCATTCGGTCTGAATGCTACATGAAGAACATAAGCCGATGATGGAATGGGGAGACATAGGATGTAGGGAAATTTGGTTTATGGGTAAAGTAAAGGAAGATCTAATTTGACTTTAGAGTAATTTTTTGTGAAGAGACGAAGGATTTATGATAAGAAGAAGATGAGATAGGGTTTAGAGGAATTTATTGACAAGTTTACCCCTCGACTCAGTTTCTATTTTTTCTCTGATTCCTTCGAACCTTATATATTTTCAAAATGTAAACGACATTCTAAACAAAATGAAACTATTTTTGGGTCCTAATTCCATCATCTTTAAAAGTTCCATCAAAAATTACTCTAAACTATATTAAATCCATTTAAAGTCATTAAAATGATTTAAACACATTATAACACTTATATGGAAATCAAAGTCATTACATTCTTCCCCTTAAAAGGATTTCATCCTTGGAATTCTCAGAAATGGAACAATGTAATTCTCAGCACAAACATTGCAAACAAGCATAAATCTAACAAGTCCAACCTGATCCCGTGAATGTGTGCTAGAAAGAAGACAAGTTATAAAAACTAGAGTGAATCATATTGGTAAATAATTCCGGGTGGGAAGTTTGAAATTATTATTCTAGTTCCCAAGTGTAACACATAACATTCTGTGCATGCTTGAACCTTCCTTGTAAGCCTTTTTGTACTTTCGGTTTGCCATTCACATCTCTAAGTTGGCTTGGCTTTGTGATGACACAAGGATTATGCACACATCGAAAGAGCTAGTGGTATACCCTACATGCAAACATGTAATTATTGCATACATCTAACACTGTAGTCAAACTTGCTTAATATAATGGTGTTTGTTTTCTTTTATATATTTTGTTATATTTGATATAAAAAATTAGGCAATTAATTCAAAGTATATACCAAGTAAATTCATAAATAAAATGTTATATGATTGTAGTTGTAAGGTGTTGCAATCATGAGTAATTAAGCACAATATGGAATTACGTTTTGTTTTGAATATTCCTGGTCATGATGTTTTAAGAAAGGATATCGATACGTCCATTAAGATCAGAATGTATAAAGCTCTACAAATGTTGGATAGTGTATTACTCATAGAAGTTTTGAGCAACGAAGTTTTATGTAGTCATAGATATTGAATAACTATGGAATGACTCACTCGAAAGTTTCCTGTAAGTTAATAAAAACTTGATCAAATAGGAAATCTCAAGGTAAGGATGTCGTATGGTTCCGTCAACTTGAGAATACAGTGGACTTTCAATGTGAACACTCCACTTTAATTATAGTTAAATCATGGCTTGGTGATCCATCAAACCAGTATAGTTGGGTCTGAATTGAACTATTGGAAGCAAGACACTATTCAATAGAGAATGTATCCCCTCTGTTATGTGGAATTAGTATCACGGTCAAATATAGTCAACTAAAAGTCAAAATCTCTATCCAAATTATCATGACCAATAATAACTTTTGCTATTGAACCAAAGACTTGTTTATGGTCTAATAGAGTTGAATGTGGGTGATGTTGGAATTTTGACCAAAATCAAATCCCATAAATCCAAAAGTAATACAGTATTATCGAAGAGAATGTGGGTAAATTACAATACTAAAAGGTACCGCTTTAGAAATTATGAAATTGGATATTAACAAAAATCTATAAATGATGAATTTGGTGAAATTGTTGCACTGCTAGCTAAGATGACATATGAAAGTTGATATTTGAATTATTTAATATTAATCGCTGACAGAATTCACATCTCTAAGTCGTACAACCACATTTGTGATTTTTTCGAAAACCATACGATCTAATTAATTTATAAAATGTTGATTGATTAATTTAATATTCATGACATGTTAATCATTATTAATCTATGTGATGTTTTGAATGTTGTTAGTAATTATTCTGTAACAAGTTATGTTTGCAGATATCTATAACGACCCGGAATTTATCATATTGATTTTTGGAATATTTAGTTTTAAATATTCAATTTGAGGTTCTATTTAAAATATAATAAAAAACTATGTTTCAAATAACTGCTTGATTTTCAATGACGTATTTCTAACTTAATATATACAATTTATCCATAATTATTAATCTGGAAGATATTTAAATCTTAGTATGACGTATTTTACGTCGAATGTTGGCATTTTCGAAATTTAAAGAAATTGATAATCGGTATGTTTTATTTTTGTTTTGTGACCATGTCACGGTATTATGTGCAGTCGTATTTTATTTTCTGTAAATCGTGGCTCGTAAGTGAAGGTGATAATGTGTGGTAGGGTACTAGAATTTATTTATATTTTAGAAAAAAATCTCACCAAATTAGCCTAATATCTGTACACATATTATTCCTGTCCTTTGCTAGACATATTGTTGGCCAAGGATTTAAAAGTTCATCCTATGACATACTTGTTCCCCACCTTGTCTTCCTTGTCCCCGTACAGATTTGTACCTTTAGCCTTATTAACCATGCATATATATGTGCTCCGAGAGTAGAACAAGCTCTCTTCATTTTTGTGTTTCTCATCTTCTCTGTAAAACCATTCAAACTTAGAAAAAATCCTTTCTAGCTCGTTCAAAAATCAAGATCACACAAACCACACACAATTAGCCTATGGCACCAACACAGAAGCTATTTGTATTGCCCACTAGTTTTTTTTTTTTAAATTGATCGCTTGAATTTTTGTTGAGAATCAAGCGTGATTTCATGATTTTATAGTAAGTGGGAAATAATGTTCATAAACTTTAAAAATTTAAATCTCCTTATCCACATTAATTCGATTGATGCTGTATGCGTCACTGGGATTGTATGGCACCGTAGGATTTTTAGGGAAGTTTTGGCATCATTCCATGATGGTCATTGACGATCGTTGACATCTAGGGTTTGACTTTGGCCGAGCTAGGGGCGATGACGGAGGAATTGGAGTGTGCGGTTGGGTTTCCCATGAGAAGAGCTTTGTCATGGTGTAATTTGGTGGGATTTGGCATTAAAAAATGTCGCATGTTTTATGAAGTCAATGGGTTCGTTCGTTCGTGATTGGCAATGGAGCTCTGTTGGGGAAGGCGATGGGTGCGAAATGATGAGAAGATGAGGTGCGACTCGTGGGTGATCTCGAATATGGGGTTGGAGCAGTGAATGTTGTGTGCATGTGCAAATCAATGCACAAATTTGGCTACATGATTTGGATTTGAGAATTAAAGGATTCGGGAAGAAGAACCATGGCGGCGATTAGGGTAGAGGATGATGGGCGGGTTGCATTGTTTTGGGCCTTGAGCCATATCAATTTTGGGTGAGAAGCTTTATTTAAATTGTTTAGTTTTATAAATAAAGCCATTAACTTTGAAATGGAATATCTCGACTGTTTCAAACCCAATGACCTGATTCTTTTTGCATTTGACTTGTATTAATAGTATAACATCATAGTATAACTTGTTGGTTGCTTTTTCAAAGTATAAATTTATGACATATTAAAACGGACTGAATTTAAATTGTGGTACTTTAATTAACAATGTCGTATAAAATTACATACCTTAATTTTTTATGTTTATTTGGCCAAATAAAATACTATTGAGTTAAATAGGATTGAATATGATAATTGGACATTGCTTAGTGGAATAAAACATTGTTCTGCTAATTAAATTAATTGGATATCCGTTTAGAAAAATAAATCACCGTTTTGGTATTATTAACTAGGTAGGTTGAATTGGATATATGATTAGAAGAAATTAAACTGTTCTGCCATTACATTAGTGTAGACACTTTACATTCCAATTGATACTAGATAAGTGTTGTATTTATAATCAATTGTTAATTATGAGTTGAATTTACATATATGATTTTATGTAAATACCTGAATTATAACTTGGATGGTAATGGAATTAACGGTGACTCAATTAAGTGCTATTGGAGTTGTTAAGCCTCTTTCAAATCAGAAAATTAATTATATTTAATAAAGTTAATTTAAAGATAATTATTAATTAGACTTTAAAGGTAATTATTATATATTAACAATGTTTTAAAGATAATTGATTTTTGTTTAATAATAACAAAAGATTAATTATTGTATGATTCTTTAAAGTATTTCATAAAGTTATTTATGAATATTTTTCCAAGTTATTAGATATTGCTTAAAAATGTTTAATTATATTATAAGTACTTGTTTTATATTTATTAATTATTTAATTAAAGTTATTTTATAACAAATTGATTTCAAATTTAATTATTATTAAGTTAATTTTTGTTTAAAATTAATGACTTTATTATATTTTAAAGTTAATATATCATTAGTTAAAGTTAATTTAATATATTACTAATATTGCTCTAAGTAATTGTTTTAAATGAGGTTTAAAGATAGTTAAGTCAAAAAGTTTTTAAGTTGTAATTTGCAATGTGACAAGTATTAGATGATGGACTTATTTTATTAAATGTGTTTTGGATAATAAATGGTGCTATAGGAAGAGGGTCAGAAATAATAAACCATTTATTTTAAAGGGAATCGTTTAGAATGGAAAGATTCTTATAAAGGTTTATTAAATGAATGATTTTGAAAAGGGTTTTATTTATACAAAAAAATTTAGAAAGAGATTTTGGTATTGGTAAGAGAAGTTGGATTTTAATCATTTATGAAAGGAAATTTATAAATAGGTTTTATAGACATAAAGTGGAAGTTTTGTAAATGGTTCAAGAATAATTTAAGTGGCTGAGTGATTTCCATGAGAAATGTGATCTTTGTTTGGAATGTTTATTTATTTGAGAGTTAAATAACTTACTATCAAATATTGGCCTAAATATGTAATCCTTCTTGATTATGGTGGTACATAAATATCTCCTACTTAACACCGAAGGATTTTAACTCTGGAAATAATTAGGAGAAACACGGGGATTATATAGGATAGTTATCGTCGATGATGCTATATTGTACATATAAACTCGTTTTTTTCTTCTAGGACAAATGATAAGGAGATCCGTCCACATAAACGGTTAAGGGGTGATCGCCGCTCTTATGTATTGTTTGATTATTTCCTGAAGAACCAGTGCTGAACTTAAATTATGTTACTTTAATTAATAATGTCATATAAAATTACATACCTTAATTATTAATGTTTACTTGACCAAATAAAATACTGTTGAGTTAAATAGGATTGAATATGATAGTTGGACATTGTTTAGTGGAATACACCATTCTGCTAATTAAATTAATTGGATACCTGTTTAGCAAAATAAATCACCATTTTGCTATTATTAACTAGGTAGGTTAAATTGGATATATGACTAGCAGAAATTAAACTGTTCTTCTATTACATTAGTGCTGACACTTAATTACATTCCAATTGATTAGTAATGGATAAGTGTTGTATTCATAATCAATTGTTAATTATGAGTTGAATTTACATATGTGATTTTATGTAAATACCTAAATTATAGCTTGGACATTAATGGAATTAATGGTGACTCTATTAAGTGCTATTGGAGTTGCTAAGCCTCTTTCTAATAAGAAAGTTAATTATAGTTAATAACGTTAATTTAAAGATAATGGTTAATAAGACTTTAAAGGTAATTATAATATATTAACAATGTTTTAAAGATAATTGGTTTTTGTTTTAATAATAACAAAAGATTAATTATTGTATGATTCTTTAAAGTATTTCATAAAATTATTTAAGAATATTTTTCCAAGGTATTAAATATTGCTTAAAAATGTTTAATTATACTATAATTACTTGTTTAATATTTATTAATTATTTAATTAAAGTTATTTATAACAAATTCATTTCAAAGTTAATTATTATTATTGAGTTAATTTTTGTTTAAAATTAATTACTTTATTATATTTTAAAGTTATTGTATCATTAGTTAAAGTTAATTTAATATATTATTAATATTGCTCTAAGTTATTTTCTTAAATGAGGTTTAAAGATAGTTAAGTAAAAATGGTTTTTAAATTGCAATTTGCAATGTGATAAGTGTTAGATGATGGGCTTGTTTTATTAAAGGGGGTTTGGATAATAAATGGTGTTGTAGGAAGAGGGTTAAAAATAGTAAACCGTTTATTTAAAGGGAATCATTTAGAATGGAAAGTTTCTTATAAAGGTTTATTAAATGAATGATTTTGAAATAGGTTTTATTTATACAAAAGAATTTAGAAAGAGATTTTGGTATTGGTAAAAGAAGTTGGATTTTAATGATTTGTGAAAGAAAATTTATAAATAGGTTTTATAGACATAAAGTGGAAGTTTTATAAATGGTTCAAGATTAATTTAAGTGGCTCGGTGATTTCCATGGTAAATGTAATCTCTGTTTGGAATGTTTATTTATTTAATAGTTAAATAACTGACTATCAAATCTTGGCCAAAATATGCAACCCTTCTTGATTTTGGTGGTACAGAAATATTTCCTATTTAACACCGAAGGATTTTAACTCTGGAAATAATTAGGAGAAACCCGGGGATTATATAGTATAGTTATCGTCGATGGTGCTATATTGTACACATAAACTCGTTCTGTTCTCCTAATACAAATGATAAGGAGATCCGTCCACTTAAACAGTTAAGGCATGATCACCGCTCTTATGATTGTCTGATTATTTCCTAAAGAACCAGTATTGAGCATTTTGGAAAATCGACGATTGGTTTTTGAAATGCCAGGGAAGCGTAAGAGTGTACTCATAAGAGATGAATCAAAAACGGTAACCACTTCGAAACCATATACGGTTCTACGGAGAAGTTTCGTAATATATTGAGATGTTGGAATCCATGTGTGATTCCGAGACTCGTTGGTGTATTGGAATCCATGTGGGACTCTGTGATCAATTTTGGTCGCAGTGCTATTGTTGGAATGCCGGATGTAGCCTCATCAGCAGTAATGACTAAAACCAGAGATAGGAGGCATGGCCAGTAGGGTTAGCAAACCCAAAGGGTTTATTCGGCTCTACCTAGACGTTACTTACAGTTGTTATGCATGCATGGGGCGATGCACTCAACCTTAGCAAGACTAGCTATGTTTTTCCTATGGCACGTCACTAAGGATATTTGCTACTTCGGAAGGATATCTCTGATCCTTGTGTACGAGGACCGTTCTCGAATTACTGAGGGAACCTCCATGGAAATCCTACACAATTAGCGAATGCACCTTATAGGTTTTTGATTATATGCCTTATATTGTTGTGATGTACAACCACGAGCATCACAACTACTTGATTATTATTATTTTCATCCTTAGACATTCTTATAATATCATGGAATTTTCTAATATAAAAGCTTTTGGTTATCGTAAGGTAAAATCCTGTCTGTGTTTATGTGCGACGTGGTCTTACGAGATACCTTTGATTTTAAAGGATTCTAAAAGCTATAACAAATTAAATTCCTTGTGATTTGAGTTTCTCATACTGTTTTACCAGACTGACTCGGGTGTTGTTTCTCTATATTGTTCGGGTCAGACCAAGTATGTAACAACCCATCTTTGATAATTAAAAATATTAAATTTAATAAGGTTTTGGGCTTTAATATTGTCAGAAATTAAAATTTATGATTTATTAAATTGAATCTTATTAGATTAGAAATTTTGACTTTAAGATAAATGTTAAAAAAATAATTTAATGGTATAAAACATATAATTGGCTAATATTGATTGAATGTAATTGACTACTATACTATGTTAACGTAATTTCAATCAACTTAAATAATAAAGGTTAATAAGGAATATAATAAACGATGTATAAATTGATGTAATCTTATGTTATTAATTGCAGTTGGTTTTAATATGGAGTATGAAATCAATTATTTTGTACGTAAATTTATCAACCTTTGTATGTAAACAATAAGTTAATAGATATGGATTATTAACGTATAACCATTGTTTTATTTATTTTCTTATTATTAAATTTGTTAGAAATTTATTTGGTAATTAATGGAGAATTAATGTAATTGAAATATTACAATTGATATAAGCAGAAACGTTAACTGTTGAGTGGTGAGTGTAAAACTTATGTTAATCAATTGCATAAGGGAATGGTTGAATTGATAATAAGAATGTAAATCAAATAAAAGGATTTGTTTGAAATTTAAATATATAATGAACAAGTTTTATTACATTTGTAATTAAATGTTGGAATTAAATTAGTATATAGATATTGGGTTTAACATAGAAAATTGGATTTCAAAGGAAACAATTGGATTAATTATCTTCCCTGTATTAGGGTATGTTTTGAGATTTAATCATTGTAAGTAATAGTAATTATATCTTGCCATTAATAAGAGATAGAAGTAAATGGTAATTAATTAATGATATGTGCAACATATGTTTTGTGTTAAAAATATATTGGAAATTTCATTGAGAAATATTACGTTCAAATTGTAAGCACTTAAATTTGGTACAAATATAATGATTATATGAAATTAATTTACAAAGAAATGATGTGCTTGTACGAAGTATTATTTCTGTGACTCTTTAATGAGATAATCTTTAAATAAAAGTTGGTTTTAAAGGGGGAGGTGTTAATTGTAAATGAATGTGCAATAAAAAGAAATATGTTTTGATAAAAATAAAAGAAAAGAATGGTTTCTTGATAAGAATATTCTTATCAAATAAAGTGAATTTTCATCTATGAATGTTAATTTAATTTCATTAAAACAAAGAATTGAATTTTGTTGTATGTTTCTAGTTGGAATATTTGATTTATCTAAATATTCCTTAATTTGAATTTAATTAAAAATATATATACAATAATAAAATGGTAAGAAAACAACTTGAAGGTTTGGTTAAGTTTTTGATTTGGAATAGTTAGCATATTAACATAGGAGATTTATTCCGTTTCAAATTTGACTTTGGGGTCTCAGTTCATCTTTTAATGTGTGAGGGTGGCGGTCCTCATTATGTTGACTGTAGTGTTTAATTTTATTTACTGTTAACTGAATAAAAATACATATATGTGTGTAAATTTGGTATTAGGGTTAATAAAATATGTTAAAATGAATTGTTTTTTTAGTATAATTGATTTGTGATTTCTATGTACGGACTACATTCTCAAATTTAAATCTGTCGCTTTCATTTATTTTATTTTATTACTACTTTCTTTCATTAAATACATGCCTCTTTTGGTCTTTCAGTAAGTTTTATTTATTTACACGCGAGCCTTGCCTTGAAATATTTCATTTGTGAATGTAGATTTAATTTCATTAGATTAAAGAATAGAATGATTTGTTAAAAAAAAGGAAATATACATTTATTTGGACGCTGTTTTAGCATACACATTGATTTCAAGAATAGGAATATAATTTAAGTAAGTTATTTATTACGGTGGTGTAAAACAACAAATTTATAAACATGTTTAAATGACTTAAGGAAACAATTATCCTATTTCTCGTCCATTTTGGTTTATCTATTTTGAAATTTAACTTTGTTATTAATTGCAATTAATGTAATGGAAAGATTTCGATTAAAAGGAAAGAAAACTTTGATTGCAATTAATTGATTTAATAAAAGAAACGTACATTTTGTGTTAAACAGAAATGGTGCTTTAATGGAAATAAAGAATTGAACGTTCTCATTTTTAAGGTAGGTATAATTTTATTGACTGTGCGTAGATAAAAATTTGTATGTGTACAAATTGAGTATTGTTTAAGTGAATGAAATTAATTTGGTTACGTTTCCAAAGAAATCGAATTTCAAAATGTGTATGTGGTCCCTTCATTTCTTTTTATATATTGCATGTACGTTTTAAAATAGTTACCTCATTATTAAAACTTGGTCCATTCATTTCTCCTTCGGTTTAATACCTAAGCCTAAGCTTTTAGGCTTTATTTAATTCTTTCCATCTCATTTTTTGTTATAAATTTTTTATTTTCCTTTGGTTTGCAAATTTTCTCATTCCTACGTACATTTCCTTATGCATTATCAATGCCTAAAGCATTTAAAACTAAACGTGCATTTTGTCCCTCTACCTTTATTTCCTTATTATTAAATAATCTATAATTTTATTTCTTCATTTGCATTTTATTTCTTCTATCACCTCATATTCATTTAGTTCACATCTTTAAATACTACGTTTTAGGGCTGTTCATATTTTACTTTATTTCAATTCCTAATTTTTTTATATATACCTTATTAGCTTTTCATTTGTTTCCATCTTCATTCCTTCAGTCATATTTCATTTTCTAATTTCATCTTCTATGGCTTCATTTTCCAAATAAAACTTCCATCTCATTTTTTTTCTTCACCTTCCTCCTTCCGTTTTCATTTTTTCTTCTTTAAATCTCCTTCTTCTTTTTTTACTTCATTCTTTGTCTTTTTATTTCTTCTTCTTCAAATCTTCTTTTTGAAAGCTTCCTTTTCTTTTTCAATTCTTCATCTTCTTTAAATTTTCTTCTTCTTTTCAAACATTCTTCTTTTTTCCAAATCTTTTTCTTTAAATCCGGATCTATAACAACTTCTCTATCTCTTCCAAAACATTCTAGAAAAAAAATTAAGATAGAAGGAAACAACTCAAAAGGAGGAAGTAGTAGCGGATCCAAATACGACTAGAAAAGGGAAATCCAGAAGGTGAGTGTTTAAATTCACTCACGAAATACTAAAATTTTATTGCAAGTTAAACCAGGTCATATAGTGATAAATTTTTGATTGTTGGTTTGGAATATTTATTAATATTTAATTTGAATAGCTAAATTCTAATATGTGATGACTAATAATTACTGTGACATATTATTGAATTGGTTGATTTGTTGAATTGATTGATTTGAATGTTGATTGTATGTTATGATGGATGCTATTGTGATTGAATGTATATTTGTTCATTTATTTGATATATCTTTGTTATCACCCTATAGGTTATTGTAATTATTTAAATTTCATATTGATTATTTGCATACTGGATAAGGATGTAAAACCCATGAATTTCAAGTATTTACATCAGAGAAAAAAATAGTATGTTTAGATTTACTATTTGAACCATAAAAATGATTTTGGGAAGTAAGCCGTCGTTACCTTACTTGAAAGTTTTCAAAATTAAATTTTGAAACATTGGGAAGTTTCCAAAAAAAAGTGAATATTGAAACTTTGGAACATTTTTATAAATCAAATCTCTAAAACTATGAAATTTAACTGGGAATTATTCTGTAAATTTGTAATTTACTAGAATGGATCTATTGTGAAATCCATTTTATTTTGAATGTGGAAGCAATAACATTTCCTGAAATTTGAACCTTCAAAAATGTAGTTATCTGCATTCCTTATTTCGTGTACTTTTGATTTAATTTGCATAAGAATTTTAGTTCTGACTCGAGTGTATTATTTTCCTTTATGCTCGGGTCAGCCTGAGTTTTTCAGCATTGAAGACTATTTTTGGTGGACGAAGACGAAGATTCAGTATATTATTGCTATTTATTATTCCACTACATTTTGTGTTCCGCTGCATTATTTGGTTATTTATGATATATGTATAACTCTGATTTGAATTTGTAAAAGTGTAATGACATGTTATTTGTAAAACAGTTGATTATTATATTTTGTCGTTACGCTGCGAGATTCTGTATTTTGTTTTTCTTTCATTTTTCTTTTTTTTTCTTATTTACCCCATTAACAATCCTCCTTTTTGAATAGTTTGATTCTGACATGTGTGTTTATTGTCGATTTGAATTATCCAAAAAGGTGGCCTGTTACAAAGTATATTTTCTGGTTTAATTGGATGTTTTGTAGCTTCAGGAGATGAACTGGAGGCCTAGAGACATATTCACTTACATGGTTAGTATTTTGTTGCAGTCGTTGTTGAATTTATCAGTAATTATGGGGATAGGTTGTTATAACTGAGCAGGCTGAAATATGTTAGTATACTCTGATTGATGTCTGTATATACATATATTAAAATTTGTTTTTGTGTAAAGATTTTTTATATATTATAGATCATTCGTTCCACTAGGAGATTTTGTGTTGTTATTTTTCTTGTTGACTTCTTCCTTCTTTCTTTTCCCTTATCTATCCGCCTTTCCATTCAATTTGATTAGGTCATGTGTGGCTTATTGGTCGCTTGAACTGCATGGAAATATCAGGTCATTACATGTGGTATAGGAGCTTAGGTTGAGCGAACACGTTGGCTTTAGTGGGGTTGACTCATTTGAAACAGGGTAAGTGAGACCCTAAGATGAGTTTGAGTGTGTGTGCATGTGTGTGTGTAGGAGCGCGTATTTGTTAGTATTTGATCTTTTGAGTGGCTTAAGAATTCTGGTCGATGCGTTTGGCCAACTTTATCGAAAGGGATTTCCTAAACACTCGAACAAGACCAACTGACAAAGTATTGTTTAAAACATGTAAGTGAAATAATTTTACCTAGAATTATATTTTATATATCAAAGAAGTATTATTTTTTTCCTTCAGAAATATAGTTTTTCCTAGAATTATTTATTTTTAGGAAGGATAATATTCCATCATTATCATTTAGAATTTTGATTAGTCATGCTCTCCCAGTTCTTAGCATTGGCTATTATATGTTAATCTATCTTGAATCTTCCATTTTGAAACCTAGGATGGGTGGATAGGAAATTTGGAAAAAACATTGAAATGAACACCTCATGGATTAAGTTTCACAGTTCGATTGTAGGGCGTTTGTTAATACTTTTGGGTTAAAATTGGGTTTTAATATATGTTGTTTTATTAAATGGAATTAGGAATATCTTGAAATAAATATTTTGGAAATGGTTAATACAAAAGTTGGTTGTATTAAATTGGGTTTTTATAAAAGAAGCTTATTAAAAGAAAGCTAGAATATATCTAAGATAAATACTTGAAAAATGATTTATATAAGGGACGATTTCATAAGAATTGATTTATAAAAATGTATTTTGTAAATGAAAGGAGTTTGAGAATTTAAATCTATGTGCCTTTGCTTTTCAAAGTTTTCTGAAGTTAATAATCATATTATTTGAAGAGATTTTACGAATACAGGTATTATAGAAAGGAATTTTGTTATAGATTTGTTTAGGTAAAAACATACTTTGATTAAATCCTAAAGGAATGATTTGGTATACAAGAGGAAAGATATATATTATCATTTCTAATGATTTATAGGAAAAGAAGTATCATTTTTTACTTAAAAGAGTTTAAAGTATAAATACTTATGGAAGAGAAAATTTTAAAGAAAAGGTGTGTTTTCTTTTCTTTGCTTTGGTTCAAGGAAATTGTCCCGGTCTGTTTTGTGATGATCTGAATAATCTTCTAAGTGGAGATCGGATGTTTCCTTAGGAGAATAGTATTGTACTCTTAGTAAATTATACCTCTTGCCATTTTACGATCGAGATAGGTTGAACTCAAAACGAATCCATGGCAAATTGGAAATGGATATTTTTGAGGAAAACTATTTGGAGATATAAATATATAGTGCTATTTTAAAAAGGTTTGAGAAAGAAAGAAGTGGGTTTAAATTAACTAGTTCGAATTAGTCGAAAATAACTAAAAATGGGAAAGAGATGTGTCCAGATGGCAGACACTTCCCTTAAGTATTATCCTTCTTGGTAAGGGAATATATAATACTGTTTGATAGTACCCAGTCCCTTGGTTTCATTTTGGGGTTACTCAGGTTATATATATTCGTTATGGACTAAAATATGTATAATATCATTTCAAAAAAAATTTAAGCTAAATACCTAGGTAATTGACTCTTAAATTTCCAAAATATAAAGGTATCTTGATTTAAAAAGGGATAATTAAAGAATTTTTAATTAGGTTAAATTTTTAAGAAGGCTTAACAAACTTTGTTTTTTTAAACCGTGTCTTTAGATGTTAACATCTGGAAAGTTAAAAAAATTACTTGACATTATTGGGCTAGCTAATAAACATTTTTACCTTTGAGTATCTAAAGAAAAGTAGATTCTAGGATGGAGTTTGGATACCAGCATCCTACTCTTCTTAGCCACTTAACAGACCAAACAAGTAAAGAAGTTGTATTGATCGACTTAGTTTTAAGCTCTAAAATCACTTTGGACCTACATATGAATTTTTAAAAGTGAATAGAATTAACAATCCGATGTTTTGTATATACTCTTAGGATGTAAGAGAGTATTATACAAATTAATAAATTAAAATGATTTTATGAAAAGGTTTCATTAATAAAGTTCTATCATCTAAAATGTTGAATATAAAATAGAATTTTGTGAAATATTTTCATAAGCTTGAGAGAGTTAAAAGAAATTAGTTTAGTGAGAACCATTATATTAGTACGTAGGTTGTACGTAGATTATTTTCTTTTCTCATATAATTTTTGATTTGAGTATATGACTTGAGGTGTTCCACACCATTCCAAATAAGGATTGACCATTCGATTTTGGATGGTGAACACTGGGTGACAGTTCTTAATGTGAAGGTTTTTGATTAAGAAGCTTGATCAGAGTCCACACTAGAAAATTGAATGATTGATACTAGTTCGGAAGAAAAAAAGCAACGTATTTGAGTAGCGATCGAATCAGATTTTGTATACAGACTATCTATGAGCTTCATAAACTTATGAATAGTATCGAGTGTTCATGTGATGAAATTTTGTGATGATCTAGATTTTCGCGTTCGAAAATCGACATCCATACTTTATTTGTATTCAAATGCCGCAGATTCAAACGTTCGAATCCAATTCGCCGGAGCTTATAACACATTAAGTACAACAACACAACAGAAGAAAAAATGAATAATTTCATTGATACATAATATTTGATACAACAGATTGATACAATTGAGATATCAATACAAATATCAAAGATAGATAATAGGGGAAGACGCAATAGCAACAGCGGAAAAACAGTAACTCCAATACCAAAGCTCCAAAGACTCCAGAAGCTAGATCCTCCAACATGCTTTCCAAACGCGAAGCGAGAAACCCCCATCACGATGCATTAAGCAAGGTCAGATCCCGAATGTTGAAGAGAAGCACAAAGCAATAGCCAAATCCAAAGACTGAAGAAGATTTCCAAGTGCTACCAAACCAGAGACTTCGAAAGATATCGAATCTACATCTATTATCTGACTATCAGAAAAATCTAACTCTAGACTGTCCGTGTGGAAAATTGTAGGCACCCAGAGTTTAGAAAGGGAACAATAAACTCTAGGTCAGTCATGAGACTGGTGTGAGCAAATAAAAACAGTTTATCTTTAACAAAAGCAAAACAAAAGAATTTAAAAGAAATCCACAATGCTTTTTGGAAAATGAAACTACCATAAGGCCTCCCTACACACACAATGCAAGCGCACAATTGAAGGAGATTTCTCCTTATGATAGTCAAACATGCTTGATACGCGAAAACCATTTTGATATTATTATTAGTGCATAGTGGAAAACATTTGCAAGTATAATATTAATCTTAGCCAGCATACATCATTTCGTCGTATGCCTACTATAGCTACGATGTTCAATAGCATGTTACCGCCACATTCCATGGTAGGCTATACAACTAAAACTGTACAGGGCGCGTATTGTTTCTTTGGATTTCCAATATATGGTTAGGCTAAGGAACTTCCTATTGCCACATGGATATGCCTCTAGAGGGACGCCCAGAGAACTTAACCAGCTCTCTTCTAACATAAGGCCGGGTAACCCCTACCTGGAAGTAACACCTACAAGTATGCCATCCTCGGTCGTTACCGACCTTATCTGAGGATCCTCAACCACAAAGCAACAACCATAAAGTAATAAATTTGCAGCAACCACATATGTTAAATATCTGGGCTCCATACCATGATACCACCTTTTTCTAAAAGAAATGGACATACCTTAGGGGCGCGACCCCTAAAAACCTTACCGCATCTTTCCTATTTCGACCATTTTCGGGTTGTGAGGTTCGACGAGGTCACGTCCACAAAGCTACACTTTTCATAAAAGCCATGCTTCGATCAATACATGATCAGTAGCACTTCGTATGCCACATTACCAAGTTGGGAATGTTTCACTAGTAACCATCAACTACATAACCTCTGAGCTCATACGTCTCAGAGAAGGGTTTTAAGCTAAGGGAATAAATTCTCTGCCACCAAACAAAAATGTATTTGATAGAAACCAACTTTACATCTCAAAGTGTAATGTCAACCACACATCCATACAAGTCTGTTCTGGGTTCGAAGAGAACCGAACGCACTTCACAAAGAAGCTCTTGCAAATCCAGATAATCCCTAATCACATCCGGACTCCCCATCACAAAGGGTGATTAAATCTCTATACCGGGGATCAGCTAGGGCAAATACATTCGACGAGTTATCCTTTCGCTTTCGAAAATATCTGGTCTTCACCACCGGTCTTCAAATGCTATACATAACGTTGTATCATTAATCGGAATGGGTTTTATGACATCTCCCGGCTAAACCGAATAATGAGCGCCCAATTTTTAAAAATACATGGATATTGGGATCTTAGTTAAGTCACAACTTAAAGCCCAAAAACCTTTCTTCAAATGGTTTAAACAAATTGCCATTTTCAAATCTTTACACAAAAAGATTCACTTCACAAAGTCCACCAATCTTTCACAAATATTAATTCATACCTTTTAAAACAATTCCATTTCAAATCTTTTATACAAAAGATACACCTTTAAGATCCCCTTCAATTTCGAAACAAAGTTCAACAATCTTTCACAAAGATTCAATCATAGCTTTCAAAACAATTCTATTTCAAACATGAAATCTTTTCAACACAAATTGAAAATCCTTTCTTTATATGAAAGCTATTATATTTGAAAAACATGGGTTTTCATTTCGGAAAAATCCGATCAAATATGCACAAGTTATATCTTTAAAGTATAAACTTGGGTTAAATTAAAATTCCCAAAAACAATACACTTAAAATGGTTTAAAACCCATATAAATACATTACATAACTTATATACCCTTTTTAAACCAAAATTCCCAAACATAGAATTCAATTTTAAACCTTGAATTCAAATTCAAACCAAACTATTTTAGTTTCCAAAACTTTATCGAGTTATTCAGAATAACTTTTATCTTTAAAACTTCTTTTCAAAATCTTTTCATATTCATTTCAATTCCATTTCCAAAACTATTTGGATTCAAAATTCAACTTTAAAACCATTTCATTCAATTCAACTATCTGTGACTTAACCAATTTCTTCGTGCAATCCATATTTGTGTGTGTAAGGTGTAGTCCAGGGGTTTTACACAATAGTGCAACATCATCAATCATCACAGATTCAATCATATCAATATCGATAAGCGGTATAATCTATAACGCTTATCTTCCACTCACAGATTCGCAGATAAATAATATAAAATTTAATACAGATAAATAAATTACATTCATCACAGCTCAAATCAAAATAATTCATATTACAAAGCATTACACATCAGGGATATCAAACAATTCAACATTCAATAGAATCCAAACATCCATAAGTAAGATCAATTAATTATCTGATTAATTTAAATCAGATTAATCACTAATCATGGTTAATTAGCATTTATTTATTTCAAATCATTTTCATTAATTAACCATTAATCATTTATTAATTAACCTTTAATGATAAATTAATTAACCTTTGATTATTTATTAATCAACTTTAATTAATAAATTATCCTTTAATCATTAAATAATTAACCCCTAATTATTTATCCTTAATTAATTACATTAATTAATTAACCCTTAATTAATTCATCATTCTTTAATCACGGTCATTAGTCCTCGAATCATTATTTAATTAACCTTAATAATGTAATTAACTAACCTTAATTCTCAGTTAATTAACCCTTAATTATTAATTAATCCCTAACTATTAATTAATTAACCTTTAATCAATTATCCTCAAATTAATTACCTTAATTAATTATCCTTAATTAATTACAGTAAGTGATTATCCCTAATAAATTATGGATTAATTACATTAATTAATTATACTTGATTAATCAACTTTAATCATTAATTAATTACTTTTAATTAAGTAATTATTTTAAGTAATTAATTACCTTTAATTACTAAACCCTTTAATCATTCTTCAATTTAATCACAGAAATTAATTAGCTTTAAATTAATTACTCAAAGTAATTAATTTTTTTTAAAAAAAATTTACACAAAGTAATTATCCCTCAATTAACTTTAAAAACATTAAATATTTAAACCTTTAATCTTTGAAACAAAATTATTATTTATCCATCAATTAATTTTAAAACATTTTATCTTTTCAATTTACTTCGTAATTACAGCATTAAGTTTATTTAAAATAAACTAAAGAATTTATTTAAAATAAAGAAGTAAAACACTTGAACTTAATTAATTTGAAAATAATTATTTTTAAATCTAATTAACCAAAACTAGTTTAAATCATTTATTATTAATTAAGAAAATCTTTAAAACTTGATTAAATTTAAAATTTGAAAACCTTATTTAATTTTAAAAGAAATCAAAACTGTTTACAAAATAACCCGAGACGACTTCGGGTGAAACCCGAGCTAAATGCCGTTGAACCCGAGACCTTCTTCGGGTCAGACTCCAAAACCCCCAAGTAAAAAAATTTCTTCATTTTAGCCTTTATTTATTTCAACTTTTAAAACCATGTTATATACTCAATAGCACACTCAAAACATACCCTGATTTTCTCGAGCACTACTTCGAGACCAACTCCTTCCTTCTTTCCAAACATGACCCGGATTTTCACGTTCGAAAATCGACAACCATACTTCACTTGTATTCGAATGCCGTAGATTCATACGTTCGAATCCGATTCGTCGGAGCTTATAACACATTAAGTACAACAACACAGTGGAAGAAAAAATGAATAATATCATTGATACACAATATTTGATACAACATATTGATACAATTGAGATATCAATAAAAAATATAGGAGAAAATAATAGCGGAAGACACAGCAGCAGCAGTGGAAAAATAGTAACTCCAATGCCAAAGCTCCAAAGACTCCAGAAGCTAGATCCACCAACATGCTTTCCAAATGCGAAGCGAGAAACCCCCATCACGATGCATTAAGCATGGTCAGATCCCGAATGTTGAAGAGAAGCACAAAGCGATAGCCAAATCAAAAGATTAAAGAAGATTTCCAAGTGCTACCAAACCAGAGACTTCAAAAGATATTGAATCTACATCTATTATCTGACTATCTGAAAAATCTAACTCTAGACTGCTCGTGTGGAAAATTGTGGGCATCCAGAGTTTAGAAAGGGAACAATAAACTCCAAGTTAGTCATGGGACTGGTGTGAGCAAACAAAAACAGTTTATCTTTAACAAAAGAAAAACAAAAGAATTAAAAAGAAACCCGCAATGCTTTTTGGAAAATTAAACTACCATAAGGCCTCCCCGCGCACACACAATACAAGTACACAATTGGAGGAGATTTCTCCTTAAGATAGTCAAACATGCTTGATACGCGAAAACCATTTTGATATTATTATTAGTGCATAGTAGAAAACATTTGCAAGTATAATATTAATCTTAGCCAGCATACCACATTTCGTCGTATGCCTACTATAACTACCATGTTCAATAGCAAGTTGCCGCCACATTCCATGGTAGGTTATACAACTAAAACCGTACAGGGCGCATATTATTTCTTTGGATTTCCAACAAATGGTCAGGCTAAGGAACTTCCTATTGGCACATGGGTATGCCTCTGGAGGGACGTCCCGAGAACTTAACCAGCTCTCTGCCAACACAAGGCCGGGTTACCCCTGCCCAGAAGTAACACCTACAAGTATGCCATCCCCGGCCGTTACCGACCTTTATCCGAGGATCCTCTACCACAAAGCAACAACCACAAAGTAATAAATTTGCAGCAACCACATAGGTTAAATATCTGGCCATTTACAGGTTGTGAGGTCCGACGAGGTCACGTCCACAAAGCTATGCTTTTCACAAAAGCCATGCTTCGATCAACACATGATCAACAACACTTCGTATGCCACATTACCAAATTCGGAATGTATATCTAGTAACCATCAACTACATTACGTCTGAGATTGTACGTCTCAGAGAAGGGTGTTAAGCTAAGAGAATAAATTCTCCCCACCAAACAGAAATGTATTTGATAGAAACCAGCTTTACATCTCAAAGTGTAATGTCAGACACACATCCAATATAAATACATATTAAAATTACAAAACAATTTTTTTGTTACTCTTAAGACATAGAGTATTTAAATTCAATCTATTTTCAATGTTTATTTTGAATCTCAAATCCAAATTCTATTTAAAAACCAATTTATATACATATAAAATAAATAATATCTTATTTTATTTGGAAAAAAATCAAATAAATTCGCAATTTAATCCAAAAATTATATTAATTACTAATTTAATTCAAATTTATTCCCAAAAATTTAAATAGATTACCAATTCAAATTTAACTCAAAACCGGGGTTGCTACAAATTTTGGGGACGAAATTCTTTTTGAAGAGGGGAGAGTGTAATGACCTCGAATTTACGACATTGATTTTTGGAATATTTAATTAGTTTTAAATATTCGATTTATGGTTTTGTTTAAAATATAATAGAAATCTATGTTTCAAATAGCCGCTTGATTTTCAATGACGTATTTTCAATTTAATATTAGAAATTTTTCATAATTTTCAATTGGAACATATTTAAATTTTAGTTTAATGTATTTTACGTCAAACATTGGAATTTACGAAATTTAATTGAACTTGATAGCCAGTGTGTTTTATTTTGTGATCATGTTTCAGTGTTGTGTGCAATTGTATTTTATTTTTCGTCGATCGTGGCTCTTAATCGAATGTGATACTGTGTTGTAGGGTACTGGAATTTATTTATATTTAAAAAAACAAAGGCTCACCAAATCAGCCTAATATACATGCATATTTGTACCTTTGGCCTTAGTAGCCAGCATATATATGCACTCCGAGAGTAGAACAAGCATTCTTCATTTTCGTGCTAATCGTCTTCTATGTAAAACCATTCAAACTTTGGAAAACCCATTCTCACTCATTTGAAAATAAAGTTCTCACAAACCACACACAATTACCCTACGGCACCAAGTCGGAATTCGTTTGTATCGCGCTGTAGTTTTTTTTTAAAATTGGTCGCTTGAATTATTGTCTAGAATCGAGCGAGATTTCACAATTTTATAGTATGTGAGAAATAACGTTCATAATTTTAAAATTTTATACCTCCCTATCCACTTCAATTCGATCGACTTCATATGTACCTCGAGAACCTATGGCGTCATTGGATTTTTGGAGAAGTTTTGGCATCATTCCATGATGATCGTTGATGATTGTTTACATCTAGGGTTTGACATTGGCTGAGCTAGGGGCAATGAGGGAGGAATTGCAATGTGCGATTGGGTTTCACGAGAGAAGAGCTTTGTCATAGTGTAATTTGGTAGGATTTGGCACTAAAAAACGTTGCACGTTTTATAAAGCCAAGGGGTTCGTTTAATCGTGATTAGAGACAGAGCTCTATAGGAGACGACGATGGGTGCGAAACGATGAGAAGTTGAGGTGCGACTCGTGGGTGATCTCGAATATGGAGTTGGAGCCGCGGATGTTTTGTGCATGTGCACATCAAGCGCAAATTTGGCTACAGGATTTGAATTTGAGAATGAAAGGGGAAGAAGAACTGTAGCAGCGGGTAGGGTAGAGGATGTTGGGCAGATCGCATTTGTTTTGGACCTTAGGCCATATCAAACTTGGGTGAGAAGCTTTTATTTAAATTGTTTAGTTTCATAAATAAAACCATTAACTTTGAAATATAATATCTCGATCATTTTAAACACAATCGACCTGATTCTTTTTGCGTTTGACTTGTATTAATGAGTATAACATCGTAGTGTAACTTGTTGGTAGCTTTGTCAAAGTATAAATTTATGACATATTAAAATTGACTAAATTTAAATTATGTTACTTTAATTAATAACGTCGTTTAAAATTACATACCATAATTATTAATGTTTATTTGGCCAAATAAAATATTGTTGGGTTAAATAGGATTGAATATGGTAATTGGACATTGTTTAGTGGAATAAAACACCTTTCCACTAATTAAATTAATTGGATGCATGTTTAGCAAAATAAATCACTGTTTTGCTATTATTTACTAGGTATGTTAAGTTGGATATATGATTAGCAAAAATTAAACTGTTCTGCTATTACATTAGTGTTGACACTTAATTACATTCCAATTGATTAGTATTGGATAAGCGTTGTATTCATAATCAGTTGTTAATTATGAGTTTAATTTACGTACGTGATGTTTTGCAAATACCTTAATTATAACTTGGATAGTAGTGGAATTAATGATGACTTGATTAAGTGCTATTGAAGTTGCTAAGCCACTTTCTAATCAAAAATTTAATTATTTAATAAAGTTAATTTAAATATAATTACTATTAATTGTTAATAAGACTTTAAAGGTGATTATTATTTATTAACAACATTTTAAAGATAATTGATTTTTGTTTTTAATAATAACGAACGGTTAACTATTGTAAGATTCTTTAAAGTATTTCATACAGTTATTTAAGAATATTTCTCTAAGTTATTTATTTATTGTTTTAAAAATGTCTAATCATATTGTAATTACTTGTTTAAAATTTATTAATCATTTAATTAAAGTTATTTTATAACAAATTGATTTCAAAGTTAATTTATATTTAAAATTAATTACTTTATTATATTTTAAAGTTAATATATCATTGGCTAAATTTGATTTAGTATATTATTAATGTTGCTCTAAGTTATTGTTTTAAATGGGGTTTAATGATAGTTAAGTTAAAAAGGTTTTTAAATGGTACTTTGCTATGTGACAAGTGGTAGATGATGGACTTGTTTTATTAAAGAGTTTTGAATAATAAATGGTGTTATAAGAAGAGGGTTAAAAATAATAAATCGTTTATTTTAAAGGGAATTGTTTAAAATAAAAAGATTTCTATAAAGGTTATTAAATGAAAGATTTTGAAAACGGTTTTATTTAAAAAAATAATTTATAAAAATGGTTTATAAATTGGAAAGAGATTTTTAAAACGGTAAAAGAAATTGGAGTTTAATGATTTATGAAACGAGATTCATAAATGGGTTTTAGAGACATAAGGGGAAGTTTTATAAATATTTTAAGATCAATCTAAGAGCCTTAGTGATTTCCATGGGTAATGTATTCTCTGTTTGGAATGTTTGTTTATTTGATAGTTAAATAACCGACTATCAAATCTTGGCCTAAATATGCAATCCTTCTTAATTTTGGTGGCATGAAAATATTTCATACTTAACACCAAAGGATTTTAACTATGAAATATCTAGGAGAAACACGGGGATTATAAGGTACATTTCTTATCGGTGATGCTATACTATACGTATAAACTCATTTTGTTCTTCTAGGATAAATGATAAGGAGTTCGACCACAACAATGGTTAGGGGGTGATCCCCGCTCTTATGCATTGTTTGATTATTTCCTAAAGAATTAGTATTGAGCATTCTGGAAAATCGAGATTGGTTTTTGGAGCGCCAGGGAAGCGACAGAGTGTACTCATAAGAGATGGCCCCAAAAACCATAACCACTCCAAAAGGATATATGGTTCTATGGGGGAGTTTCACAATATATTGAGATGTTGGAATCCATGTGTGATTCCAAGACTCCATGATCTATTTTGGTGGTGGTGCATGAGCTGGAACACCAGACGTAGCCTCATCAACGATAATGACTAAAACCGAAGATAGGAGGCATGGCCAGTAAGGTTGGCGAACCCATATGGTGTAGTTGGATCCACCTAGATGTTACTTATAGTTGTTATGCATGCATAGGGCAGTGCACTCGGTCTTAGCAAGACCAACTATGTTTTTTATTTTGGCACATCACTAGGGATGTATGCTACTTTAGAAGGACATCTCTAGTCCTTGTGCAGAAGGACCATTCTCGAAGTACTGAGGGCACCTCTATGGAAATCCTATACAATTAGGAAACGTGCCTTATCGATTTTTGATTATATACCAAGCATTGTTGTGATTTACACCCACGAGCATCACAACTACTTGATTATTATTACTTTTACCCTTAGACATTATTATAGTATCACTTGATTTTCTGATATAAAAGGTTTTGGTTATCGTAAGCTAAAAACCCGTCAATGTTTATATGCGGTGTGGTCCTACGAGATACTTTTGATTTCAAAGGATTTTATAAGCTATAAAAAATAAAATTCCTTATGATTTGAGTTTCTCACACTGGTTTTACCAGACTCATCAGGGCGTTGTCTTTTTATAATGCTCGGGTTAGACCGAGCATATTTCCATGTTTAGTTGGATGTTTTGGAGCTTCAAGAGACAAGTTGGAGGCCCAGAGACATATTTACGTACATGGTAATTTTTTCATTGCACTCATTGTTGTATTCATCAGCAATTGTGAGCATAAGTTGTTATAACTATCCGAGCTAAAATAGGTTAGTATACTCTGGCTGATATTTGTAAATACATATATTATAGTTTGTTTTTGTGTAAAGATTTGTTATATATTATAGATCATTTTTTCACCTATGAGATTCTATGTTGTTAGTTTTCTTCTTCCTTTTTTCTTTTCCCTGAGCTATCCACCTTTCCATTCAATCTGAGTGGGTCATGTGTGGTTTATTATCCGTTTAAACTATACAGAAAATGTAGGTCGAAATAATATCGATATACAATATCAGTATACTTTAGACAAATGTTTAAATAAAATAATTATATAGTGGTTGTTTCAGAAATTTTACACATCATGGTGCAATTCTAGGGCTCGCCATATCTTACAAGGTGGTGGGAATCAAAATCTCCACATTCAAATTCGTTTTAAAGACCCTCCTCCATGCTTTGGGTGGCCATGTCCTTATTTAGAAAAACCCTCAAAATAAATACAAATCAACATCAAATTAAGTTAAATAAAGGTGATTCATCCTTCTCTTGCGAGGTGGGGTGCTGATTTGCTAGAACTCTAAGAAGAAGCCATAAATTAAGGCGTGATGACGGATAAGGTTTTTTGATAAGGTTTTATCATTTATAATTTAATGATCATGTTCAAAATAAAGTTGTTCAAATATAAATTGTTTTTGTCTTTCCCAGGTGATGAGGATCTAGGTAATGATTACCTTTCTCATAGCGTACATTTCACTTTAATGCCATATTTCTAATTCTATCACACACTATGGATACATATAATAATTCGATATTGGGCTTATAAAAATGTATAATTATAGACCTATTTATTGATATCATCCAATATATCATAATATAAATAGAGTTTCTCACCTTCATTGGATATTGGGCTTATAAAAACAAACTATTGCTTCGCTACAGTTGAATCAAAGCTTATGTAATCGAGCTTGGGACCTTTGGAAAGCCACGATCTAAGTAAGGAAGAGTTGGAGCTCTCTGCCAATGGTGATGGAGGTGGTGTCCATGAGTTTGGAAGGTGGAGATGAGTGATTTGAGCTTATTTTAAAGTGGATTTGACAATATATATACTATTTATATTTAATTTCTTTTTCCACTATTTTTCTTCATAAATTTCCTAAGACGAGCATCCATTGAGAAGCTTGAAAGTGAGTAGGAAGAAGATAAAGAATGGTGTTTAAAATGTGAAAAAGTGGATGGGTATTTATAGAAATTTTTTGGAAATAAATATCCAAATGGAATGGACTAAAATACCCTTGCCCGCACCCTCCCCTTCCCATCACTAGGGCATAGCTAAGCCTCCCCCTTATGCCTCCATGTGGGTGAGTTGATGTGTGTAAGAATTAAGTGAAGTTTTCTTTTTAAGTGTGAAAATATCTTAGATATTTATAACTTTCACTATATGTAAATTTAAATGTAAATGGTAAATATGTATTTATATTTATATATTTTATTTGTCATGTTATGTATATGTAATTGTGTTCATGTGCTTGTCATATGATAATAAAGGTTACATAAGCAATGTTGCACAACTTCTTTACATTAAAATGTTACGAACCCCGATTCCGATTCCCGGTCATATTTTCACTTATGAACTAAGTTGTTCGCCCAGAGTTCTCATAAATAGAATTAAGCAGAGCTTATATATAAATGTAAACAAAATTTGAAAACTAATTTCTTATCATTATTAATAAATAAAAATGACCTTGTTTGAATTATAAAACCATATAAATCAATATTAAACAATTGTTTACAAAAAGTGATATTATATCGATAAAGCGATATCAATTTTCCTTATAATATCAAGTCAAATATATATCTTTATAAAAATATATTATAAATGATTTATTATCACTTCTCAACTAATTAAAACGAAATATTATCATTTTAAAACAATTATTGAATAATTATTAAATCGTTAAATCTAATTCAAATTCATAAATAAGTTATCAAATATGATGCCATTATTGATAATGTTATAAATACATTTTATTTCCAAAAATAAAATAATTTTTTATTTCATATTCTAGTTTAAATGGATAAATAAGTGTATGTAACTAGCTTCATGTAAGACTTTTGATAATTATAGAGCTGTTTATTGATAAAACAATTTTCAACCATTTTATCGATATTCCTTCAAAGTTTATATTTTTATAAATACTTACTCAAAATAAGATTACCATCATTCTTGTTCAAAAATCATAACCTATGATTTAAAAAAGCTTATATTTGAATCCTTAAAAGTAAATATAATTTATCAAATTGATAAATTTGTGGGTCGATACATATGCTCCGGTTGACCCATGCATTATAGGAAAACAATGCTTGGGTTAGTCTAGTAAAACCAGCGTGAGAAACTCAAATCACAAGGAATTTTATTTATTTAACTTGTGAATCCCTTTAAAGTCAAAGGTATCGCGTAAGATCACTCTGCACATAAACATGGACAAGTTTTTACCTTACGACAACTAAAACATTTTCTATAAAAAATCCAGTGATATTATAATATGTCTAGGGTTTAAAGTATTTAATAACTGGGTAGCATGATGTGTGCACATGACAACGATAATAGATATATAATCGAAAACCGAAGACGCTTACAGGAGAATAGATTTCCAACAATGGCTACGTAAGGTCCTACCTTCAGAAAGCAGTATACCTCTAGATGAAATGTACTATCAGATCAAAAAAATTTCGACCTTGGCCTGACAAGACCGACCTACTCCTGATCGGATTGTACCAAATATGATCACCCCTTGGCTATGATGAACAACCGAAAATGGGCCCTAAATCATACATAAAGATATCAACAATAGATCTTGGGATGATCATACCCTAATGGGTGTGACCCACATAGCCTTACGGCCTACCCTGTTTTAGCCATTTTTGTGTTGTTGGGCTTGAGAGGCTATGCTCTTACCATTTCACCGTAGCTAACCATCTTGGAATGCTAACACTACCATCTAGGAAAAAATGCAATGTCAGCATTCATCCACACAAGTTCGTTCTAGGTTTGAATGAAACTGAAGGCACTACCTCTGCTACGTCCATTTTGGAATCACCCTCAAGATTAGTAGCAAGTAGCCCTTGCACTTCAAAAGCATTGTCTTCAATTTCATACCGTGACGACCCAGAATTTTGGAAAATTTAGATTGGAATATTTGATTAATTTTAAATATTTGAAAGGTTAATTTTAACTTGAATTCCAAATATCACTATTTACTTGATAATTAAATTATTGAATTATATAATTTGAAATTGGGTAAAATGTTGAATATGGAGTTTTAATCTTATTAAAAATAATTTGAAGGCTTATAAAATTCATACTGATGATACTGAAGAAAATAGAATGGTTAAAATTTATTTTGAAGTTGATTTGTTCGGTTTTAAAAATATATCGTTTAAATCGATATTTAAAAATAGCCTTCCGAGGCACAGTCTCGGAATTCGACGAAACCAGTTCCATTGGATCTATAATTGTTAGTTATTGTCGGATTTCAATTTTCGTAGCAATCGGAGTTGTCGTTTGACCTTGGCAGCTCAAAACACAATAAAACTATTTTAATCAATTTAATTTAAAATTGATCGTTTACTTCCATAACTTGCGCATATGATCGAATTAGCCTCCGAAACACGTTCTATTATGTTCGGAATGCGGATAAAACCTTATAAACGCCGGGCACCATACCTCAATAGGGGTTCGGAATTTTGAGATATGTTAAACGAGATATTTTGGAATTAAATAATATTATAAAATTCCTAGTCAAACCCTATTACATCCCATCGGCCAACCTAGCCGACCTAGGAAACGTGCTTTTGCCGAGGTGCAATTGCCTGAGTTGTTTTTTCAGCTAGGTATTCATTCTTTCTTCTTTCGATTTAGCTTGATTTTTCAGGGAGATATTTGAATACAGATAAGAGGATATAAATACAGTAAGATATAAAAGTAATTATGTTTTTAATTTAGTATATATATATATGTATGTATATATATATATATATATGTATTAACTCACGTACATATTTTTATTTAAAACAAGAAATAGGAAAATTATTTTTGTAGATTAGATTTGAAAAGGAAAAATTTTAATTTTGGTATGACAGGAAATTATATAGTAGGAATTTTTAATGTTGAAAAGTTTTCAAGATCTATATAGATTTTTGTTTTAGTATATAATGTTCTTCTTAATTGGAAATTATTTTTATCTGTTTAAAATATAGATCTACATAGATAAACAGTAAATATGTATATATATAAATGATTTTGGGAAATATAACATTTAAAAATCTTGGAGAGGTTATAAGGATTAGATTTTCAGAATGAATATAGTTTATTTATGTAAATGGAAATTTGTTAAGATTAAAATTATAATTTAAATCAAATTAATGAATGGAAATTTATTTTCGATAAGTTCGAATGTCAATGAATCGTAAATTGTTATACAAGGTCAAATACGGGAAGAAAACAAGGCAAAATGGAAATGGGTCGTAGACAAATTAAAGGTGAGTTAATCTCACTCATTTGGGTTTAATTTAAATTTAAATGGTTAAATGTAAATAATTGGTTGATTGATTTAATTGATTTGACGTGCTATATTATAATAGTAGTATATAGTATATATTGGGTGATTGATTTCCCGCATTATTTAGCGGATGAGACCCTATGCACCGCATAATAGCGGATGATATTATATAAATCCCATATACCGCGATATTCCACCTCGAAGTGGATTGGTATGGTGCTAACATATGTGGATGCAGGGAAACAGGTTGGAGGAATCCAACTGGATTCCTCACAATATAGAAATTATTTTCATAATTGATGATGCATTTCATTTATATACTGTGAAAGATTAATTTGGGAATTAAATTGTGTTGTGTATGATTGGATAAGTATAATTTGGGATTCTAAAATATAAATAAAATAAATTGGGTGGTTTGATAGGTAATTACTTAGTGTAATTAATAAAATATAATTACGTAGGGAAGTAATTAATAAATAATTACTGGATGTAATTAGTTGAATGATGATTTGTTAATAGAAGTAAATTGGGTATAATTACTTTGTGTAATTAATCAAGAGATTAATTAAGATAATTAATTAAGGAGTAATTAATTTATTTAACGAAGTAAATAAAAAGGTAGATAATTATAGGTTGAGATAAATCAAGAGTGATTAATATTTGTGGTTTAATTAATGATTTAATGATTTAATGTAATTAAATTAGATTGGTATAAATTGAAATGTAATTAGAAATCATCAATTTATATAATTAATGATGCAATATAAGATTGACTAATTAAGACTAATTAATCAATAATAAGTGATTTATGAGAAAATAATTAATAACTAATTATGGATTAATGTAACTAATTAATTTGTGAAGTAATTAAAGATTAATTATTGATTTTGGTTAAGAATAATTAATTTGTATGATTAATTAAAGATAATTACTTGAATGTAATTGAACGATAATTAATCCAAGGTGATTAATTAAGATAGATAATTAAGGGATGATTGATAATTGATTTGAAATTAATTAATGTTAAAGGAAGGAATCTATGTGAGTGAGGTTAGTAATTCAATTAGAATTAATTAAATTAACTTGGAAGTGATCAAGTTTGCTTATGGATGATTGAATGGTATTAGATGCCTTGAATGAGACTCGAAGAGACCGGGAGGGTATTAGGAAATACCCGAAACCACTTCGAATTTTTATAGATTGATATGTGAAATCTATAGGCTGGAATGAAATGATTTAAGTGAATTGGACTATTCAATCTAAGTTTTGGTACTTAGAAAATTGATCTGTGAAATAGGTGATGTCTATAAAAAATTGTGAATTTGTAAATTGATACAAGTTACCCCGGGATTTAAATAAGTTCGTTGCATTGGAATTTCTTGTTAGATGAGTTTACTCACGCTGCTTTCCAGCTTGACCCGGGTGTTACTTTGATGTAATGCTCGGGTCAGACCGAGTATTACAGATTTTCAGGTAAAGACATTCTGGAGCTCAGAAGGCGAGCTGGACGGCAAGAACGTATGGAGTGTTTCCGCTATATTATATTGTTTTATATCTGAGACATGATGATTGTGTATATCCAGTGTCTGTATATATGTGTAACTCTGATGTATTAAAGATGTAGTCGACAGATACAGCATTCTTTTGTAAACTGTTATTATTTGATATTATATTTTGATCCGCTGCGAATGTGAGATGTTGGTGTTTTCTGTTTCTTCTTCTTCTTTTATCTCTTTCTTCTTCTTCTTTTATCTCTTTCTTCTTTTTCCTAACTATCTAGAATTTTCGGGATAGAAAATTTCGGGTCGTTACAATTGGTATTAGAGCTGAAAGGTTAAGCGAGAACCTTGGTTCTGTTGGGATTACTCATTAAGAATAGAGCCCTAGAATGAGTTATATATATATATATATATATATATATATAAACACACGAGCGCATACTTGTTATTTTCTTATATAAAGGTTTTAAATGATTTTATATAAGAATATATTTTGATATATAAAGCAATATCTCTTTCTAATAAATATTAAGGCAATTGGTTGTTATATTATTTGAAAATTTAATAATGAGAATTAAGTGGTAATAGAAATACAACCAAATTAAAATTAAATGAAGATAAGTTTGAAATGGATTCAGAATTAAATGGTTTAAAGAAATAAGTTGATTTGATTTAAAAGATTAATTCAACATTTAAAAATTTAACTCGAATTTATATAATTCGGGATGGTTTAAATCTGAAATTTGAATTGAATTCGTTCAAATTGAATCTGATTTGAATTAATTGGATTTATGATTGAAGAAGTGTAAGTTTAAAATTTTAAATGGAAAATTTGAATTGGAGTGAATTGAAATGATTGAAATTGAAGTGGGTTCAATTGATATTAGTCCAAATTGTTTTGAATAATTTGGAATTGTAATTAAAGTTGAGTAGGTTTAAAATCAAATGGAATTTGATTTGAATTTGGAAAGAAATCTAGATTGATTCAACTTGAATTGGGGTTAAATCAATTTCAATAGAAATTGAAGTTATTCAAATTGGAATTTAGTCAATTTAAATGGAAGTGGAATTTAAATTGAATTGATGGGGTAGCGAACAGTTTTAACTCTAGACTATTTTCAATATAAATTGTTTAATATAACTTATTTTTCCAAGCTATTCAATATATACAACCTCTCTTTTTAAAGACAAATTATTTTATATTTATTTTAAAATTATTTTTGGAGCTATTTAACAAATTTTCAACTGTTTTATAAACTAATCACTATTTTTCAACTATTTTACAAATTAATTATTATTTTACAACTATTTTGCAATTATCTAAAATTTCTATAACTATTTGACTATTTTCCAACTATTTTACAATTACTTAACTATTTTATAGCTATGTTACCAATTAATAATTATTTTTCAACGACTTATCTATTTTAAACTTTTCAAGCTATTTTCTGAATTTAAGCTGGACAGAGTTTAAACTGTTTATGATTGAATATCCATTTGGGATAAGGATTAAAGTGATAATCCAATGGAATTGAAACAATTGTGATTATGTGGATAGAAATTAAAGGAAATGTGAATGGAAATAGAAATTGATATAGTTGATAATCAATGAAGATAAATACGTAGGATATACGTATATTATTCTATTCGCATAGTGATTTGATCCAGATTCGAGCACAGAATTTCGAGATAGTTATATCGATCCGAGTTGGGATTTTTCACTCGATTTTCGACGGCGAACCTGGATATGGATTGTTGATTGGTTTTGGATGTTCTCTATCATAGTTATAGCCATGCAAGGAGAATGACGGTTTCTGATCAAGAAACCAGATCTGTGTCTGCACTAAGAAGTCGGGTGGACGATACTAGTTCGAAAGTGAAATTGTGTGATCGAGTGAGCGACCAGATTGGTATAACGTACGGATGATTTGTGTACATTGTACAGATTTAAATGAAATTGATATTGAAAATTTGTGAATAAGAAATGTGAAATGATTTCTTTTGAAATGAAAATATATTGTGTGAAATATGCAATAGATAGAGTGAAAGCTGGATATTTTTATGATGATAAGTAAGATGGAAACAACTTTGTAAAAAAAAGAGTAATCAAATTTGAATATTTGATTTTGAATAAACAAAGTTATATATCTTTGTTATATAAGATAAATCTCCCCTTGTTGATCTATTGCCGGAAGAAAAGGATTTTGAAAGTGCTTGAAGTATAAAAGGAATTTTATACAAGTTTGAAATGATCCAAAGTTTTTTTAAAAATTATATAAATCTATATATATAAAGGATCTTATGAGGATTTTGGAAAAAGGTTTTGGGAACCTTTGGATTTGGAAAGGCTTTTTATTTTTGGGTAAAATCAATACTGGAATTTGGAAAGCCTAGTTTGAGAATTATCGATTTTGGGATAATCGATTTTGAGGAAAAGGAGATTTATATGAGATTCATACTAGGTGTATGATTTGGAAGATATTATATGTGTATAGTATAAAGTGTTTTGATAATGAATCTGGGGAAAAAGGCGCTCCCTTGAAATGAACTTCTCAGGAGTGCCACCAGGTGGTGCTGCCTTGAACCCTAGGGGGGGTTTCTAAAGTTGATCCTATGAGGAGTCCGGACAAAACTAGTTCCTGAGGATTATGGGTAGTATGTAGCGAAAGTTGAGGAGCGCTGATGCCTATAGAGGTATTTGGGTTATGCTGTGACGATAATGTAACTCGATGTCACTGCGATCTACTGCAGACCATAGCGAAAGTCGTGTGTGCCACTGAGAGCCAACAGTCTACGTTTGATTTTATATCGGTAGACTGCGACCTATGCTAACATAGCGAAAGTCGTGTGTGCCACTGAGAGCCAACAGTCTGCGTTTGATTTTACATCGGTAGACTGCGACCTATGTAGGAGTGGAGAAGTTTCATTTTGACAGCGAAAATCGAGGGCGTTGATGCCTACAGTTACATGGACTTTTGCTGTGATGGCAACACAATCCTGGAATGTAACTGCGATCTATTGTGGGTTCCATGGCGTAATCGAGGTGCATGGAGTGCCTACAGTTACGTGGACTTTTGCTGCGACGGCAACGTAACCCAGGATGTAACTGCGACCATGGATAGGGGTGATGATTTCCAGAGCATTCTCACCAAAGATATTTCCTCTATTTCAAAAACTGTTTTCTATATTTTTAATAAAATTATTTTCCCAAGTATTTTTACTGGGTGTTGAAACGGGTTTACCAAGTACTTATAGACTTTCAGTCCTACGCCTGATCAATGTATGACCGAATTTCTGCGAGAAGAAGGATGGACTAGTTAAGACATCGAGTTATAAAAAGTATTTTTATAAAAAAGCTATTTTAATAGCATTATGTCAGTTTAAAATTATTTCTAAAATTTTAAAATAAAAATGTTGGAATTTTGGAAAATGAAAGAAAATCTAAACTGGAATTATGAAGAACAAAATTTGAACTCAGGAAAATTTAACGAAGTGATTTTTGTAATAAAATCGAATATTGATTTAAAAGTTGGAAGTAAGCTAATTAGCTAAATAATTATTTGATATAGTATGTTAATAAAATTTAACTCGGTTAAATAAAATGGATTGTAAGTTAATAATGAAGTTTGAAAATAAATTCGAATTATAAATAGAATTCGATTTGGATTGATAATGAGTTAAAATAAGTGGAGATGTTGTAAAAATAAAATGGAATTGAATTATAATAGAAATGGTTTAAGTTGGAAACAAAACCCAGGTGAGTAGAAATAAATTGAGAATGGCTTTGTATTAATAAAATAAATTCGATAATGAATTAAGTAGGTGAATTAAAAATTTAAAATGGGATGAATAAATGGGTTAATTGAGTTAAATAATAAATGGATAAAGTCTGATTGAATAAAAATTAAATCAAAGTTTTAATTGGAATTGGATTATCAGAATGAACTTAAGTTATGAGGCGTATTAATTTGAAGTAAAATTACTTAAGTCAATAAAAGCTTGGTTTCGAGTAAGAATGGAAGACCATTAAATAAAAGTTAGGTTAAAATAAATTGAATGTAAGCAATTAAGTTGTAAACCAATATAATTGAACGAAATGGTATATGAATTGGTTGAAAGAAATTGAATTAGTTTTGAAATCATATAAATTGCTCATGGAAGTTATTTAGAATGCATTTCTTTTAGAGTTCATATGTTGTAGTTGTTTAAGTAAGAGAAATGTTATAAGCTTCATATATATAGTGCTTACATGTTTAAATTGAGTAAGTACATGTACCGGGAAGCCGTTTGGCTGGATTTGGTTGCGCTAATTGCTAAAATAATAAGCTGTTTGCTTAAAATGCTAAATAAAGGTATGCCTACGCAGTAAAAGTAGGAAATATAAAATGTTTTTATTTTTTCGACCGTGTGGGTCGATGTGTATATATTTATATCTCTTGTCAAATTGCAAAAGCTCCTTCGTACAAAGGAGACTCTGCCAAAAAATTTCGAAAATTTTGGGAGTCAGAAATTTTTTGAAAATTATTTAGAAAAATTTTGTTAACGACAAAACGATTTCAAATTGGAAATTGAAATAAATTAGTGGATGAGACTAATTCAAAATAATAATATGAATCAGTTTTAAATGGAAGATAAAATTCAATATTCAAAGTTGATGATAAATTGAATTCATATGGAAATGGGAAAACTAATTTGAATAGAAGTAGATACAAAAACTTATATAAGGAAATGTATAAAATGATTTTAAAAGGTATGATTGGATATTATTGCTAAGTAGGATATGCAGGTATTATAAAGGGAAAGCAAAATTGATTTTTATTTCAGAAGATAAATTGGAATTGCTCGACAAAAAGGCATATGTTTAAATTTTTATATGAAATTGATTGGGTTTTTGATCTAGCCACTGGGCTTTTTGTTTTCTTTTGGAATTTGGGAGCCCGTAGAGGCATTTTCTAGTTGTACCGAGCTAGCCGCGCAAAGGAGACGCTGGCGAATTTTTTTGGAAGAGCGTTAGAATTTTTTTGAGAAAATTTTGATAATTCAAAATTTGGTTTTAAATTGAAATTTGAATGATTGAGCAAAATGTATTGTTTGAAAACTGTGGGAGAGTTTGGGAAGTTAGTAAGAATGATAATGGGTCTTTTATAAAAGTATAGTTGGTAGGATGTTGAACTATTGGTTTAGGGGAAAAAGTAAACGGGTATTGGACCATTCTTCCTGACTAGTAATTTCGGGAATAAAATTCTTTTAAGGGGGGAGGAATGTGACGATCCATAATTTTAGACAATTTAGATTGGAATATTTAATTGATTTTAAATATTTGAAAGGTTAATTTTAACTTGAATTCCAAATAACACTATTTACTTGATAATTAAATTATTGAATTATATAATTTGAAATTGGGTAAAATGTTGAATGTGGAGTTTTAAGCCTGTTAAAAATAATTTGAAGGCTTATAAAATTTATACCGATGACACTGAAGATAATAGAATGGTTAAAATTTAATTTGAAGGTGATTTGTTCAGTTTTAAAAATATATTGTTTAAATCGATATTTAAAAATAGCCTTCCGAGGCATAGTCTCGGAATTCAACGAAACTAGTTCCATTAGATCCGTAATAGTTAGTTATTATTGGATTTCAATTTTCGTAGCAATCGGAGTTGTCGTTTGACCCTGGCAGCTCAAAACGCATAGAAACTATTTTAATCGATTTAATTTAAAATTGATCATTTACTTCCGTAACTTGCGCATATGATCGAATTAGCCTCCGAAACACGTTCCATTGTGTTCGGAATGCGGATAAAACCTTATAAACGTCGGGTAGCATACCACAATAGGGGTTCGGAATTTTGAGATATGTTAAACGAGATACTTTGGAATTAAATAATATTATAAAATTCCTAAGTCAAACCCTATTACATCCCATCAGCCAACCTAGCCGACCTAGGAAACGTGCTCGAGATGCTTGCTTCCTTTCTTTTCTTTCAGTCCTACATTTCCCCTTTCACTTTGTTAAATCATGCAGTACTCTATTTACCTTTCCTCAATTCGAAATCATTTGCAAACAGAAAAAAAAATCAATGGCCGAAATTTCCTCGCTCTTCATCTCCTTTCCCTTCTGTTCGATTTCAATAAAAAAAGAAAAGGAATATACAAGTCGAAGTCCCACTTTCTCTAAATCGAAATCAAATTTCGTTTCGTTCGAACATGATTGTCTCGTATCTGTTCAAACCCAAATCAACGTTCGTTTGAAACTTATTTATGTGAGCTTCTCAAATTTGTCGAGATCGAAGAATCAACACGATGTAATCGCGATTCGAGGGAGCGCGATTTGAGGAACTCGACAGTTTCGTCGATCTGATTTTTGCTTGGGATTCGACTTAGGGAAGTATGACCTTCGTTTCGAACCAGGGACGATGGACTCGGGTTTGGGGCATCGAGGCGCCTCAGTGGATCAAGTGTGGCACAGTGCGGTGGTGTTGTGGAAGGCACGACATTTTAGGTTCGCGGATGGGTCGCGAGCAGATCAAGTTGGTCGCGTGTGTCAGGGCTTGCCGAGGTGCAGTTGCCTGAGTTGTTTTTTCAGCTAGGTATTCATTCTTTCTCCTTTCGATTTAGCTTGATTTTTCAGGGAGATATTTGAATACAGATAAGAGGATATAAACACAGTAAGATATAAAAGTAATTATGTTTTTAATTTAGTAACTATATATATGTATTAACTCACATACATATTTATATTTAAAACAGGAAATAGGAAAATTATTTTTGTAGATTAGATTTGAAAAGGAAATTTTTTAATTTTGGTATAACAGGAAATTATATAGTAGGAATTTTTAATGTTGAAGAGTTTTCAAAATCTATATAGATTTTTGTTTTAGTATATAATGTTCTTCTTGATTGGAAATTATTTTTATCTATTTAAAATATAGATATACATAGATAAACAGTAAATATATATATATATATAAATGATTTTGGGAAATATAAGATTTAAAATCTTGGAGAGGTTATAAGGATTAGATTTTTAGAATGTATATAGTTTATTTATGTAAAAGGAAATTTTTTAAGATTAAAATTATAATTTAAATCAAATTAATGAATGGAAATTTATTTTCTATAAGTTCGAATGTTAATGAATCGTAAATTGTTATACTAGGTCAAATATGGGAAGAAAACAAGGCGAAATGGAAATGGGTTGCAGACAAATTAAAGGTGAGTTAATCTCACTCATTTGGGTTTAATTTAAATTTAAATGATTAAATGTAGATAAAGGGTTGATTGATTTAATTGATTTGACGTGCTATATTATAATAGTAAGGAGTAATTAATTTATCAAGAGATTAATTAAGATAATTAATTAAGGAGTAATTAATTTATTTAACGAAGTAAATAAAAAGGTAGATAATTACAGGTTGAAATAAATCAAGAGTGATTAATATTTGTGGTTTAATTAATGATTTAATTTTTTGATGTAATTAAATTAGATTGGTATAAATTGAAATGTAATTAGAAATCATCAATTTATATAATCAATGATGCAATATAAGATTGACTAATTAAGACTAATTAATCAATAATAAGTGATTTATGAGAAATTAATTAATAACTAATTATGGATTAATGTAACTAATTAATTTGTGAAGTAATTAAAGATTAATTATTGATTTTGGTTAAGAATAATTAATTTGTATGATTAATTAAAGATAATTACTTGAATGCAATTGAAGGATAATTAATCCAGGGTGATTAATTAAGATGGATAATTGATTAATTGATTTGAAATTATTTAATGTTAAAGGAAGGAATCTAAGTGATTGAGGTTAGTAATTCAATTAGAATTATTTAAATTAACTTGGAAGTGATCAAGTTTGCTTATGGATGGTTGAATGGTATTGGATGCCTTGAATGAGACTCGAAGAGACCGGGGTCGGGTATTAGGAAATACCCGAAACCACTTCGAATTTTTATAGATTGATATGTGAAATCTATAGGCTGGAATGAAATGATTTAAGTGAATTGGACTATTTAATCTAAGTTTTGGTACTTAGAAAATTGATCTGTGAAATAGGTGATGTCTATAACAAATTGTGAATTTTTAAATTGGTACGAGTTACTCCAGGATTTGAATAAGTTCTTTGCATTGGAATTTCGTGTTAGATGAGTTTACTCACGCTGGTTTCGAGCCTGACCCGGGTGTTACTTTGATGTAATGCTCGGGTCAGACCAAGTATTACAGATTTTCAGGTAAGGACGTGCTGGAGTTCAGAAGACGAGCTAGATGGTAAGAACGTTTGGAGTGTTTCCGCTGTATTATATTGTTGTATATCTGAGACATGATGATTGTGTATATCCAGTGTCTGTATATATGTGTAACTCTTATTTATTAAAGATGTAGTTGACAGATATAGTATTCTTTTGTAAACTGTTATTATTTGTTATTATATTTTGATCCGCTGCGAATGTGAGATGTTGGTGTTTTCTGTTTCTTCTTCTTCTTCTATCTCTTTCTTCTTTTTCCTAACTATCTGGAATTTTCGGGATCGAAAATTCCGGGTCGTTACACATACTCTTCAAGATGTCCTCGGTTCGAAACGCTTAAGTTGGATTGAAGTGGTTTTAGATAATTTATATTTATCTGGTCTCGGTCTCTCTGAACCAGCAACCGATAATTTTTGGTCGACTCATACTTGGTTCTTTCAGAAATACGCAACAAGTATTCGAGTCCTCATCGAGAAACTCGAATATACATAACATACTTTCTGAGTCAAAAGTGGCTAAGATTTGGCAGTCGGTTATTTAACTATTAAATAAACAAATAACAACGGTTCAGAGATTTGGTCACCCATAGCAACTACTAAGCCTCTAAATAAATCTTTCATTTATTTAAGTACCTTTCCAAAATATTTTTCAAAATATTCATATACTTATCTCACTAGCATAAGTATATTCACAAAACATAATGAAAGAATTCTTATTCCAAAATCATATTAAAAAGATAAAAAACAATCGTTACTTTGAATGGAGATAGGATAATCCTAACAATTATTTCTTTGGTGTTAAGTAGGGAATGAATGTTCCATACCACTATAATCAAGAAGGCCAGTTAAGGAAAATCCAGTCACAAATTCTTTTATAATTTACTTATATAAATCCTTTTAATACGTCTCTTTTATTTATGAAATCTCCTTTACTTAAATTTCAGATCCATTTACAAAATCTTTTTATAAATCTCCATGTTTGTTTATAAAAACTATTATAAATATCTAAAATCATTTATTGAACCCTTTCCTAAATATACAAAATCAATTATACACTTTTTTATAAACATCCAAAACCATTTGTAATACTTCTTTGTTAATTATCCATTATCATTTATAAACTTCTTCCCATATTTTAAGATCTCTTTTCAATTTATAAAACTCCATTTATAAAATTTCCTTATTTAAAACAAAAATTCTTTAATAAAATTTAATCAATAAAGTTCCTTTGATAAATAATCAGTTATTTAAAACAACTTCGAAATAGACAAATTATTATTTAAAATCCTTCGTTTTATTTTCTTTAAACCACGTTAACAAAATAATGATGTTAAACAGTCATTTAAAAAGTATTAACTGAAATTCAAATATTTTTAATAAAATAATTGCTTAAATTATCCTTTAAATATCATAATTAAAATGATAATAAATTTCAAACCATATCAAAAAGGATGAAATAAAATATTTGACTTAAAAAAATAATAAAGAGATTTAGTGACCACAATGGCTCATTTAATTGAGTTTAACCTTCTAAGTTATAACATGAGTATTTACATAACAAGCAGATATGTAAAAGGAATTAACCAATAAGCATTAATCAACATATAAGAAGTATCCAAGTTATAATAATAGAAGACAGGCATTTGCTCTGCTTGAATAGATGTCAACATACACTACTTAGTGAATTATAGCAAAATAGTGATTTATTATGCTAAAAAGATATCAAATACAATTTAATTAATAGAACAATGTTCATTTGAGCTAAACAGATGTCAACTATAATTTAATTAGTAGGACGATGTTTATTTTGCTAAACATATGTCATTATGTTTCGTGTTTCAATTTAGATTACTTTAAGATAATCGACAAATAAATCCCTTGAATTTAAAATATACTTTAAATGGGAGCTAGCTTTGAAGCAAAAACTAATCTATAGAAAGAATATGGTTTAAAACTCTAAAACTTTTATTTAATAATTGAATAACCTTTATACTCTTATTTAGTAATAATAAAATATTAAAGTAATAAATAAATAATAATTAAGTATTAAATAAATAATTAGTCTTTAATTAATAATAAATTAATAAATTAAATATTCGTTAATAATAATTAAATATTAATCGAGTCTTAATTAAATCTAAATTAACTTAATGAGTAATTAATTAATAATTAAACCCTTTTATAAATAAATAATTAATGAGTAATAAATCTTTAATAATTAATCAACATAATAATTAATCATTAAATAATTAATTAAATAATAATTACACTTTTAATTATTTAACTAGTTACAATCAACTTACTTGATTGCACTCAAGTATACCTTTATTAACAAATTTTTAAGTGCTAATTACCTTACTTAATTAATCAATAAAATAATCATTAAATAAATAATTTAATAATAAATAAATAATAATTATTTTTACATACTTAACATAAGATTTGAAAACAATTTTCAAAAAGGATTCTTTAGTAAAAACAATTTAAATTTGCGGAAAGAGTTTGTTTTCGCAAATTGCGTTTGTAACGACTATCGTTGTAAGACCCGTAATTTATAACACTTGTTTTTTATAACAATAACCTTAAAATCAATCTCTTTTATAACTTAACTATTGTACGAAATTAGTAAATGTTTTGGAAAATAAAAGCGAGGATTTTGAAACTAAATAAAGTTGGAAAATTTGAAATCTTTTTTCAGAAATTAAAAAAAAACATAATTTGTTTTCCAAGTAAATCTCAAGTCTCTTTAACAAGTTAAAATTCTAACTTTTTGCATATACAACAACTTTAAGTGCTACCATTTTTTATCATACATTAATCAACACAAGTTCATGCATTTACAATACATAACAACATGCCATAAACAAAGATCAAAACTTTCTAACTAATTCCAACTTTAGACTTCATTTTAAGTCTATATTCATCTTGACATTCAAGAAAATATATACTAAACCCAAACATCATTATAATCCAATAATAACTAATTATATTCAACAATAACTAACAACTTAGGTTTGAAGCTTTTCAAAAAGGTAATGAGTTTGTACTCACCCAAAAGCTTACTAAATTAAAGTACCTTCTACGGAAACTTGCATATGACTGAGGCCTTTTCCTTTTCTTTAGTAAAACATATTTTTGGTGGCTTGAAGGTGAATTTATGGTTCGGCCTAGTACATGTATGGTTCATCCATGAGACAAAAGGGAGGTGAGGGCTTGATTTTGGGAAGAGAGGAGGTGTAAGGGTGGAAGGAAGTATTCTCAACAAGTTTTCATCAATTTAAAGTGCAAAAGTTAAGGTTTTTAACTTTAGAAGTTACCATGATAGCCATGGAAGGGTCTTGAGGACATAGAGGAAGCTTTAGAATGTGAAATGAAATGAAGAAAATGAGAATAAAATTATAAAAATTTAGTTTTATACAAAAGGTATTTAGTAAATTACCAAAATGATCATATGTACTCTACCTTCCATAAAAGCTTGCCACCACATCATGTTCCAACACCTTTCTCCACCTCACCATGTCAATTCGCGAAATTCTTGTCCCTCTCTTCATATGCATGAGCCAACATGCATTTAAAACATTTGTATTTAATCTTTCCTTAAGTATCTTTTCCTTTTCTTATTTTTAAATAATGCATAAATTGTCACATCAACTTATATAAACTTAAATATATAAATATGTATATATACACATGTAACATATAACATATAAATCTAACATACATATAAATGTATGTGTTTGTTCAAATAATAGAGTTTACGATGTCCCTGACAACTTTTAGTCGACGAAAAATCAGAATTTCAGAAAATGAATTTCGCTCACATTTTCGGTTTTTTTGATCTAAATATTTATGGAAACAAATTTGAAAAACTATTTCACCATCATTATTTATTATTCAAAACGTTTTACTTTAATTATAAAACCTATTATTTGAATATTTAAAATTAATTGAATACTCACGAACCAAAGCGGTGAAATACTGGGTCGTTACACTCTCCCTCCTTAAAAGAATTTTGACCACCAAATTTTACCACAAACCTGAACCCTTGAAATACTTAAAGTTAATCATCAATCCATATAGTGTACATAGGTTATTCTATGCAAGATCTAATTTGATCTCACTCGAGTACATATCTATACTTTTGAACTAGTATCGCTTACCCGGCTTCCTAGTGCGGACTCCGATTAGGCTTCTTAATTAGGAACCTCCGTTCTCCTTACATAGCCATAAACTATGATAGAAAAATTTTGTTCGATATTAAGAACCCCCGCCAAGTGTTTTCCGTCAAAAATTGAGTGATAAATCTTTCTTCAGAATGGTGTGAAACACCTCAAGTCATGTACTCGAATGTTGGATCGAGAATTATGTGAAAATGAGGAAGGATCTACGAAAAATTTATGTAGTTAACCTATTGTTTCTCACTAACCAACTACTCTACACCTTCCCTTAAAATACTTATAAAACATTTCTTAATAATTTCTACTTACGTTTAACCATTTCAAATGATACAGCTTATTTTTGAAAGCTTTCATAAAATTATTTTAATTCATTACTTTGTATAATTTCGTAAAACTGAGTCAAGCAATCCCACCTCCTTACCTAACCAGTCTGGTAATTAGCTAAGAACGGTAGGATGCAAATATCCAAACTCTATCCTAGAGTCCACTTTTTTTAGACACCTCTAAGGTAAGGACGTCTATTAGCCGACCCAATAACATCAAATAATTTTTCCCTTCCTAGATGTTAAAATCAAAGACACGATTTAATAAAGCAAAGTTTATTAATCCTCTTTATTAAGTTTAAAACTTCATTTATCAATCCACTCTTCAATCTAAATATTTGAAAACTTAGGAGCCAAATACGCAGGTTTTATTTCATAAATCTTTCTGAAATGATATTTTATTTTTAACGCATAAAAATATACTTATAACTCGAGTAACTTCAAGATGATATCCAGGAACTAGGTGCTACCAAATAGTATCATACATCCCATTATCAAGAAGGGTGCACTCAAGAGAAGTGTTTACCATCCGAACACATCCCTTTCCCATTTTAGTCACTTTTGAGTCACTCTAACAAGTTAATTATGAAAGATTATGCTTTTCAAATCCCTTTTGAAACAATATTATATATATTTCCAACTAAACAGTTTTCAACAAAATATTTCCTTCCACTTACTTTGGATTCATTCGGGTTCGAACCCATTTCGATCGTACAATAACAAAGATAATTATTTACTAACTGAACTACCACATTCGCCTAAGTAAACACCTGATTGTCACTTAGAGGATTATTTTGATCATCGCCAAACAGATCGAGACTCATTTCCCGAACTATCCAAAGAAACATCCAACTCTCAAATTTCTTTTCGGAATATTTACACCTTAAAGTATTTTTAAGTAAAATTATTACTATTATTCTCAAACCTTGAAAACCATTTTCCAAATGCACCGGGATTTAAATTCTCTGAAAATTCATTTAATTTTCAAAATAAATTTTATAATAATTTTTTTATAAACTCTCTGAAGTATTTCTTTTCATAAACACTTTATATTAAAATCCAATTTTAAACTAAATATCATCGAATGCCTTATAGTCAAACTGTAAAACTTAATTCATAAGGTATTCATTTCAATAATTTTCCAAAATTTCTATCTACCCAACTTACATTTAAAGACAACATTTAATACTTCCTCGGTGTTCATGTGCTGACAATTTACATGTCCAAGAGATAGGTCATTTGGGGTGAAGAAAGAAGAAGACGAAAAAAAATCTTACATCATTATGGGCAATATAAAATATACAAAAAATATTAACAAAAAAAGAAATCATCTTTATCATACACAACATTCGAAGTACATTAACCTATTGGATAGTTATAATAGCAAGTCCTTACAATTTGATAAATACAACAAATAGACATCAAGAACAATAAAGAGGTGGAATATTTTAAGATACGCGAATAAATCTTAGAGAATCCTGCTTATCTCTTGAATGCTCCAAAGAATCCAACTAAATTCAGAAAATATACTCGAGCGGAGGCTAAAGTTATAGGAAAATAACGCCTGGGTAAGTCTGCTAAAACCAGTATAAGAAACTGAGATCATAAGGAATTTTATTTATTTAACTTTTAAAACCTTTAAAATAAAATGTATCTTATAAGACCACTCTGCACATAAACATTGGACAGATCTTTACCTTACAATAACCAAAACATTAAATCCAGTTAAATTATAGTAATTTCTAAGGTTTAAAGTATTTAATAACCAAGTTGTTGTGATGTGTGTACATGATAGCAATAATAAATATACAATCAAGAACCAAATGCGCTTATTGGAGAATGGATTTCAAACAATGGTAAGGTAAGGGCCTACCTCCCGAAGGTAGTACACCTCTAGATAAAATCCACTGTCAGATCGGAAACCTTTCGGCCTCAGCATAACAAGACAAGCCTACTCCTGATTGGATAGTACCGAATAAGATCACACTTTGGCTGTGACTAAAAACCAAAAATGGGCCCATAAACATACATAGAGATATCGACATTAGATCTTGAGATGATCATACACTAATGGGTGCAACCCACATAGCCTTGCATCCTACGCTATCTTATCCCTTTTCGGGTTATGAGGCTTGAGAGGCTACGCTCTTACCGTTTCCTCATAGACAATCTTAGAATTCTAACAGTGCCCTCCGAACAAAAATGCAATACCAGCTTTCATGGACACAAGTTCGTTCTGGGTCTGAACGAAACCGAAGGCACTACCTCTACTGCATCCATTTTGGAATCACACTCAGGATTTGTACCAAGTTGCTTTTGCACTTCAAAGGCACTACCTATACTACATGCATTCGAAATGCTTGAGTTGGGTCGAAGTGGTTTTCGAATAATTTATGCTTATCTGATCTCGGTCTCTCTGTACTAACAACCGATAATTTCTAGTTGACTTATCCTCGATTTTTTCAGAAGTATGCAACAAGTATTTGAGTCCTCACTGGGAAACTCAAATATACATAACATACTTCTCGAGACAAAACCGACTAATATTTGATTGTCGGCTATTTAACTATCAAATAAACAAACAACAACAGTTCAGAGATTTGATTACCCATGGAAAATACTAAGCCTCTAAATAAACCTTTCATTTATTTAGATCTTATTCCAAAATATTTATCAAAATATTCATATACTTATCTCACTAGCATAAGTATATTCATAAAACATTATGAAAGAATTCATGTCCCAAAATCATATTAAAAAGATAAAAAACAATTGTTATTTTAAACAGAGATAGGATAACCCCAAACATTATTCTTTTGGTGTTAAGTAGGGAATAAATGTTTTATATCACTATAATTAAGAAGATCGGTTAAGGAAAATCCAATCTCAAATTCTTCTATAATTTACTTATATAAAATCCCTTTCATACATCTCTTTTATTTATGAAATTTCTTTTACTTAAATTTCAAATCCATTAAAAAAAACCTTTTTTAAATCTCTAAGTTTATTTATAAAACTCTTTTATAAATATCCAAAATCATTTGTAGAACCCTTTCCAAAATTTTCAAATCAGTTATAAACACTTTTATAAACATTTAAAACCATCTGTAAAATTTCTTTTATAAATTATCGAAAATCATTTATAAAACTTCTTTCCAAATTTTAAGATCTCTTTTTAATTTATAAAACTCATTTTATAAAATTTCCTTATTTAAAACAAAATTTCTTTAATAAACTTTAATCAATAAAGTTCCTTTGATAAACAATCAATTAATTAAAACACCTTCAAAATAATAAAGTTATCATTTAAACATCCTTTGTTTTATTTTCTTTAAACCACATTAACAAAATAATGATTTTAAACAATAATTTAAAAGTATTATCTTAATTTCAAATATTTTTAATAAAATAATTGCTTAATTATCCTTTGAGTGACATATTTAAAATGATAACAAATTTTAAACCATTTCAAAAAGGATAAAATAAAATATTTGACTTCACAAAATAAGAAGAGGCTCAGTGACTACAATGGTTCATTTAATTGAGTATAACCTTCTAAGTTATGACAAGGGTATTTACATAACAAGCAGACATGTAAAAGGAATTAACCAAAAACCATTAATCAACATATAGGAAGTATCCAAGGTATAATAATTGTAGAGGGGAATTGTTCCAGTTGAATAGATGTCAGCATACACTACTTAGTGAATTATAGAATAACCGTGATTTATTCTGCTGAACAGATGTCAAATACAATTTAATCAGCAGAACCGTGTTCATTTCTACTAAACAGATGTCAACTATAATTTAATTAGCTAGACGGTGCTTATTCTACTAAACACATATAATTTGGTTTCATGTTTCAATTAGAGTTACTTAAAAGTAATCAACAAAGCATCCTTTGGTTCTAAAATATTCTTTAAAAGAATGTTTGCTTTAAAACAAAAATCGATCTTTAGAAATAAAGTGGTTTAAACTCTAAACTTTTTATTTAATAATTGAATAACCTTTAAACTCTATTTAATAACAATAAAATATTTAAAAAATAATTAAGCAATAATTTACTACTAAATAAACAATCAAATAATAATTAAATGATTAATTAGTCTTTACCTAACAAATAACTAATAAATTAAACCTTCATTTAATAATAATTAAATCTCAATTAAGTGTTAATTAAATCTTCATTAGTTTAATTAATAATTAATTAATAATTAAACCCTTTTGTAAATAAATAAATAAATAATAACAAATCTTTAATAATTAAATAAAATAATAACCAATTCTTAAATAATTAATCAAATAATAATTAACCTTTTAATTGTTTAACTAATTATAATTAACTTACTTAGTTATGCTTAAGTACTAATTACCTTTATTAACAAATGATTAAGTGCTAATTACCTTAATTAATTAATAAAATAATCATTAAATAAATATTTTAATAATAAATAAATTATTATTATTTTTAGATACTTAACATCAGATTTGAAAATAATTTTCAAAATGGATTCTTAAGTAAAAACAAACTAAATTTGCGGAAAGAGTTTGTTTTCGCAAATTGTGTTTATAGCGACTATCGCTGTAGACCCGTTATAAAACTTGTTTTTATAACAATAACTTTAAAATCAATTTCTTTTATACCTTAATTATTTTATAAACTTTGTAATTGTTTTGGAAAACAAAAGCAAGGATTTTGAAACTAAATAAAGTAAGAAAACTTGAAATCACTTTTTAGAAATAAAAAAAAAAACATAATTTGTTTTCCAAGGAAATCTCAATTTGCTTTAACAAGTCAAATGCTAAATTTTAGCATATACAACAACTTTAAGTGCTGCGATTTTTAGGATACATTAATCAACGCAAGTTCATGCATTTACAATACATAACAACAAGCGATAAACAAAGATCAAAATTTTCTAAGTAATTCCAACTTTACACTTCATTTCAACTCTATATTCATCATGGCATTCGAGCAAATATATACCAAACCCAAACATCGTTATAATCTAAAAAACTAATTATATTCAACAATAACTAACAACTTAGTAAGGTTTGAAACTTTCTCAAAATAAATGAGTTTTTACTCACCTGAAAGCTTACTAACCTAAAGTACCTTCTACCAAAATTTGCATACGACTTAGGCCTTTTTCTTTTTCTTTAGTAAAACATGTTTTTGGTGGCTTGAAGATGGCTGTACGGTTTGGCCTAGTACATGTAGGGTTCAGCCATGAGAAGAAAAGGGATGCAAGGGCTTACTTTTGAGAAGAGAGGAGGTGTAAGTGTGGAAAGAAGTATTCTAAACAAGTTTTCTTCAATTTAGGTAGCCATAGAAGGATCATGAGGGAATGAAGGAAGCTTTAGAATGTGAAAATGAAATGAATAAAATGAGAACAAAATTATAAAAATTTAGTATTATACAAAAGGTAAATAGTAAATTACCAAAATGAGTACTTAACCCTCCATAAAAGCGTTCCACCTTACCATGTTCCAACACATTCCTCCTCCTCACTATGTTAATTCTTGAAATTCTTGTCCCCTCTTCATCCCCATGAGCCAACATGCATTTAAAACATTTGTACTTAATGTTTTCATAAGTATCTTTTTTTTATTTTTAAATTAATGCTTAAAAGGTCAGATCAACTTATATAAACTTAAGTAAATAAATATGTATATATACACATGTAATATATAACTCCAACAGATATATAAAGTATGTGTTTGTTTATACAATATATTTTACAACATCTTTGACAACTTTTAGTCGACAAAAAGTCGGAATTTTGAAAAACGAATTTTGGTCATATTTTCGATTTTTCTTTGAACTAAATATTTATGTAAACAAATTTGGAAAACTATTTCATTACCATTATTAATTATTTAAAAAAATTATTTCAATAATAAAACCTATTATTTGAATATTTAAAACTAATTATATATTTAAAAATTAAAGTGGTGAAATTCCAGGTCGTTACATAAACTTCTTTTGGTTTTTCAATGTTTTGGATGTTTGATTTAACTAAGTTTGAAATTCATTATGGTATTATATTAATTGTTGATTCAGTTATTATAGAGGAAAACTAAAGTAGAACACTTTATGATTATATCCTTTTCAATTAGATTTGATTAGATTTATTTATGACGTAAATTACCTTTCCATCTTCACTCTTCTAGTTTACTTTTATTTGAAATGTCTACTTTATGTGAATTATTTTCATTCCTTTATAAATATATATGTATATATTATATGAGTGGCAATAAATATTACATATAGGTATATGTATATATATATGTCTTGAATATATGTCTTGATTATAGATACATGGTTCTATTAATATGTGTATACAAATCATCCACATGAATTGCAATGTACTCAAACATATGTATGTATTTTGGCATTTATATTCTTGATATGCATGTGAGAGTATTACATGTAATGTATGTATAATATATATGTATATACAATTGGTATAAATCCCAATATCTGGATGTGTGTATGCGTACATTTATACACATGTTTATATTAGTTTATATATGTTTTGCATATTTGAATGCATATGTAACATTTAGTTGAAATGTTAGTAAATATTAATTTAAAATCAATTAATATGATTAATTAACTAAAATAGAACAATATTGATAAAATATGATTTTACTAATAATAACTAGATTGGATCTTGTTAAATACTCTTAGACTTAATCTGTCCACTATGATCCAAATGGGGAATTTTTTTAAAATCTGCTCATTTCTCCTTTGTAGATCGGCCCGTTCCTACACATACTTAAACAAATGGGTCATATGAAAGACATTAAGTACAACTCCATCCTTTTGGGAAGTGTGACATGATATGCAAGTTAATTGATCCTTTCAATAATGGAGAAAGGTCCAACAAATTCGATGTCAATTTACCCAAAGTACCGAACCGAACCACATTTCTCAATGGAGAAACCTTCATAAAAAAAAATCTCCTTTTGCAAACTCCAAGTCGGTGCATATTTTTATCAGCATAACTCTTTTGTCGATCTTGAGATACTTCCAATCACTTCAAGTCAAATCAATATTCTTTGGAGTCTCTCTTATCATGTCCGGCCAAGTACCAATTGATCGGTCATCTCCCGCCAACATGATGGAAACTTGCACGGCCTCCCATATAAGGCTTCAAATGGTGCCATGCGAAGACTCGATTGAAAACTATTATTATATATTAACTCCGATAAGGGCAAATGATGTCCTTAAGGTCCCCCAAAGCTTAATATGCAAGATCAAATCCTCAAGTACTATATTAACCCTCTCTGCTTGCCTATCGGTCGGGGGTACGCAAACTCAATTCCATTCCCAAAGCGAATTGTAAGCTTCACCCAAACTCATAGGTGATTAGTGGATCCCTATCGCTCAGAATCCCTTTTGTAATCGTATATAATCTTACAATTTCCTTCACATATCTAGTGGCTAAAAGAAGTAGTTGTCCTTGCGTATTTAACCAATACAAAGTGAGCACTTTTAGTCAAGCGACCAATAATTACGCAAATACTCATATTACCTTTTCTACTTCTTAGCAACCCATTAATAAAATCAATGAAACTTTACTCCCATTTCCATTCCGAAACATCTAGTGGTAGTAATAAGCTACTTGGCTTCTTTTGCATCGCCTTAAGTCTTTGGCAAGTCACACACTTGGCAGTGAATTCCGAGACATCGCATTTTATGCTCTTCGAGTAAATTGAACATTTCATATTATTGTACATTTTATTACCAAGGGGATGAATAGTCATTCCAAAATAATGGCAGTCCTAAAGTACTTCATCTATAAGCCTATCAACATCGAGCAAGCACAATCACCTATCTTTACGGAGACAACCATTCCGCTCAATACCAAACCGGGACAAGTTACTAGAATCCACTCTACTTTCGAGTTGCACAAAAACTTCCACCAACTTAGCATCCCACTTTAACAAGACCCAACCTGCTTAATTGGAGCAGGCATCACTCACCAAACATTCAGCCTCAAGTTCACATATGGGTCGGAAATCAAATTGTAAATTAAATTCCTACTATTGCCATTCCACGAACATAGACCCCAAATGGCATACCTTCTACTAAGTGCATCCACTACCTTATTCCTTTCACTGAGTGTATAGTATGCCAAAATCATAAGGGCCAAGGAACCCCAACCATCGTTATTAACGAAGGTTGAGATCTTTTTGTGAAAAGAGATTTTTCAATGACTTGTGATCCATAAATAACTTAAACTGCTCATCTAACAAGAAATGCCTTAAAGTTTTGAATGTAAACACAATAGCCATCAACTCTAAATCATGAGTTGAATAATTTTTTTGGCATAGTTTTAGTTGTCGATTTGAAGAAACCATAACTTTTCCCCAGCATCAATACCACCCCGATACCCGTGCTACACACATCCAAGTATATAATAAATGGATTTTCTCCCTCCGGATCGATGAGGACTGGTGCACTAGTCAACAATTCTTTCAAATTAGAAAAGGCATTCTCACAATGGTCATCCCAAACAAATGGTTGATTTTTCTTATCAAGTGAGTAAGAGTTGTAGTTCCCTTTGAAAAGTCTTTAATAAACTTCTAATAATTTTTTCCCAATTCGAGGAAACTACGAGTCTCCACGACCATAGAATGTTCCCATCCTACACTACGGCTACTTTACTTAGATCTACTAAGATCCGATGCACAAACACAACATTACCCAAGAATCACACTTCTTGCCTCCAAAAGCAACACTTAAAATTTTTAGCCTTTAGTCGATGTTACCTCAAAACTTACAACACCACTCTAAGATGTAATTTATGCACCTCTTCATCTTTAGAATATATCAAGATGTCATCAACAAACTTGACCGCAAACTTGTTAAGTTGCTCACGTGGCTCATGAAGCCAACAGAATTCACCGGACCGGTAGTCAACCCAAATAGCATGACCTTCCACTCAAAGGATCCATTTGTCATACTAAAAGTGTTCTTTAGCACACCATCTTCTACCTTCAATTGATGGAACCCTATTACAACATCTAATTGTGAGAAAATCTTTTGCCACTAAGTTGGTTAAACAAATCATCTATGTGCGACAATGGATACATATTTTTTAGGTCAACTTGTTTAACTCCCTATATTCGACGTAAAATCCACAACAAACCATTGGCCTTATTATAAAATACAACCAGTGCACTGCACTTTTAAGTACTTCTTTGAATAAAGCTCTTCCACGGTAATTCCTTAGTTTGAACTTCTGATTTCCTTCACTATGTGCATGCTACGTGCCAAATTAGCATAACCACCGCCTTAGCATCACTCTCAAGTTTGATACGTAACTCATTCTCTTTAGGGGGATGTAAGTTTGTAACATCCTCAACCACATTGAGAAATTCCTAGATAATAGGAACCGAGATAACCTATCGTGAGAAATGTCCAATGAATACAAGTTAGTGCTCATGATAGAGCTCTCTAGCTTACAACAAAGTTAAACCCTTGTACTTTACCCCTTTCCCTTTAAACTTATCACCCTTCATAATCAAGCATTATCTTTTGACTGCTCATCTAATCCATACCCAAGATAAGGCTCTAACCTAAAAACCTAAGAAAAATGCATCATAGGAAAAACTCGAATCTATTTGTCTCCAATGGAATATTTGGACAAAGCAAATTCAAAAAAGTCAAACCCCAAAACGGGATTTGATAGAACAAGAGGTTTACAAACAAATTTCAAAACCAAATACGAGCTAGCAACCAAGTAATAAGATATAAAATAATTTGAATCCCATGTATCAAAAAGAATGCAAATAGGTGTATCGTAAATGAAAACAAAACATTATAGGATGACGTTCTTCCCTTTCTCTTGAGACATGGGTCCACTAGAGCTTGGAGCTGCTCTAATAGCATAGACGTTTGTCGGACCTTCTCTAGAAAGTAATAGATGCTGCCTTTTGTAATGCCCTACTTGATCATAATTAAAACACTTGTGCTTTGCAAGATCCAACTTGTAATTCTTGGCAATATGCCACTTGAAGTTGCATCTTCTACATCTGAACTCACTTACCTCGGTTTCCTTTTATTGATCATTCTTAACTCTTGCCTGTTGTGCTTCATCGAAAAATTTGACTTCACTTAAACTTTCACCGCTACCTCAACTACTCTTTTAGACTCCTCATAGAGAAGGTTCATCTCACAAGACCATCCCGAACTTAGTTAAAGCATTAAACTTGCTCAAATAATCCTGCATGACACATGGCAAAAGTTGATGAACTCTTCAAGCTTAGTTTCTCTCTTGGACTTCGAAATGAATTGAGCCCCAAATCGGTGGTTGATACCATCCCAAATGATTTCTTCCTTATCAACTTCAATAACTACTACTTCCCACTGACTAAGAGCTTCCCCTTGGAGATGCCATAAAGCAAGCTTACATCTCATTGTGCCATCCAATGCCATGTTGTTGAATATGTGGTCAAAAGATTTGATCCAAGCTTTAGACTCAAAAAAGCCTCTATACCCACATACGGCTTCTCACCCAAGCCTATAAACCCTTGTCACATCCTTAAAAACTCCACCGCTGGTGACACGGGCAAAACCATAACCGCACCACCCAAATCCGATACCAAAACATTTGGAACCGCTACCATTGAAGCGGTAGCTCGTTCTATAGCCGCTATTTATTGTCGAAACTAAGCGGACATCTCAACTTCGTTGCCAACATTTACATTGTCCCCACTTGCCATTGCTCTTATATGTCTTCTCACAGTTGCTTATCCGTAAATGGTATACATTAGCAACTTCCTTGATCCTTAAATTCATGGTATAAGTGGAGCTAGTTAAGTAGTAATAAGGTAAGAATAAACAAATATGCTCTCTCAACATTGCCCAAGTTTCTTGTTGGGTAAGCTAAGCTTAGACACCAAATGTAAAGACCCATTATTTGTAAAACCTAAAAATCCATGCACTACTGCATCCAGATCCCCAAGTACCAAAATAGATGAATCTTATGTGTGGTAAAAGAAAAACAAGATAGAATATCTGATCATAGGCTCGCATAGAACACACAATGGAATGATAAAGTATAATACCAATATATATATATATATCTTTGTGTGTGTATGTATATATATGTATGCATATGAATAAGACTGTATGAATCGTAACTATATGTTGACAATGGGATCAAGCAACTTACCGTTATTTGATTGATAACAAAAAAAAAATATTTGGGATTTTTAATTTGGAATTTTGATGACTAAATAGATTTTTTAATTAAGAAAATTGGATTTCAAATGGATTTGAATGGAAATTATTTTAACTTGATAAATAGCTGAAAAACAAGATTGGAGAATAATTTTGACAATTTTATTGAATTTTTTGGTAAACCCAGCCGACTTTATAGTGGGTCGTGCCACTGTATATAAATATGGAAAAGGTGTTCTGCACATGCACTAAACAACTATATATAGTTTTATAGTGGCTATACCACTTAGGCTACAATAAAGGTGAGAAGCAAAACGCCTCCACAGCTAAAAATATGACCTAAGGAAACATAGGCTCCTCCTCCCAAAAGGAAGAAGAGTCACTTCCATTAGGGCCTAACACATGCAAATAATCTACTGAATGTGTCACGATATCTTGAACAAATCTAGGGTAATTCCTACAGTAGATAAATCTCCTATCCCAGCTATCATCAAGTGGAAGAGATCTATTTCACGCACCTCAAGAGCCTTCTACTGAAATAATGAGGTCACCGCCATCAATGGCATATTGAAGATGCCTAGATTCACCATCATCATCACTAACAAACATGTGGAAATCATGTCTAGCAGGGTCATATCTCATGTCAGACTGTACATCAATCCAGGCATTCTCCTCAGAACTCCACTCAGTACAAGAAAACAGGGCCGACAGAGATAATATAGGATTAGAAATATCAGGAACAACATAGGTTTCCATAACTATATCAGAGTAGGCAGGTATACTAGAAGGCATAGGTTGCTCAACAGGAGGGACAATAGGTGTCATAGACGGAGGAACAAAGTACTGTTTCGGGATCCATTTCATGATCGGAGGTGGAGAAAGTGGGGACCGAACAGAGAGTGGCTAATAATAGACATATAAGAGCATGTTGATGAGAGATTACCGAATGACTGACAAGACGCACATCTATCTGGTTTCCAACCATACCGAACAACAATCTCTGCTACATGATCCTAGTCACTATAACTTTGATTTTATCCAACAAAGGCTTATTCGAAGATATGTCAATCAAAGCTTTAGCATAAACTTTTTCCCTAACAAAGATATCAACATCAAAAAATTTTACTTTTCCTACCGCACTAGTTAACCAGTTTAAACCTAACATAGGTTGCAAAATAAAGGGAATATGAGAGAAATAAGTCCAAACAGGAATAGATAATACCTGCTCTCTAGCACAGTCAATTGACGGACTCCAAGGGGTGATAATAAAAGGGTTGCCTCTGATAAAGATTAGATCTTTACTAAGTATTCCAAGACGCTCCTCAGGCCTCGAGAATTTGATGAAAACATGGAATTGTCTATGTGGACAAGGAGGCTGCCCTTAGGCTGCCAAGGTCTGAAGCAATGATCCTTAAACACTAAGTAAGGCGGGTTAGAGTCCAGAAAGTACCCAACAAGATACTCTGACAAATATTTAATTCATGCTTGAATTACCTCCGAAGGAGGGACCATGACCCCATCTATATTGACCATTCCAAATGTATGGGGCACAAATACACCCGCATTTCTTGGCAGTGAAGAGAATAAGGACGACCATTTTTACTTCTTTATTCGGCACATTTGATTCCGAGGGCTTAGATAAAAAATCAGCATAAATATCTTCTAATTAAGGTGAACTACAAAAGATGAATCACTTGGATGGACCGCATTATTCTCGGTCACCATAGTAGCAGCATAAACAGAAGCCGCATCATCTAACATTGACTGGTTAATTATGTAAGGAGCAGCAACATTGGATTGGAGATGAATTCCATCAGATGAAGACTGCAGAGTAGGAGATGCATCATGTCCCTCAACATTTTCTTTCAATCTAATACCAGAAACATCACTATTCGTATTACAACAAAATTACGTTCACCTCTGTAGTGTTATTTTCAATTTTAAAACAACCAACATTAACACAATCTCTCATTGAAATATCAATACAATTCCATATTGTTTACTTGGCTGAAGTATTGGAGATATAGCTGAGGGAGAGGCAGGATACATAATACCTAAAGCTAGAGATAGCGCATCAGTGTCACAGACTAAAGCGGCCATAGGGTTGGGTATTTTAGCAATGACAACATGTCCAACATTATATAGAGTAATTTGAGATAATTTTCCAGAATCGAAAGTGTCCATAGGGTTTGGCTTTTCTATAACTGTTGGTGGAATATTGATCAAAGAAAAAGAATCTGAAATCGAAGATGAAGCGTATTCACGGCCATTTCTTGTATGAGATCTATTGCAATATAACATGCAAATCGAAGCTTTCCTTTTGCGATTTTTCACGATAGCCGATAGAAGGACAGGGGATCAAGAAGAGGCAAGGCAAAAGCTGGGGATAGAGAGAAATAAGGATGGATGGACGAAGGAAGAAAGGAAGATTCAAAAGAAGGAGGAAAAAAGAATTTTCCATTAAATAATATTTGCAGATGCCATTAAACATAAACTTTGAAATTATTTATATCACAATTCTATTGAATTTAATTCAATAAAAGTGATTGTTTGGTTTTATTTGATATTAAAAGAAGAAAATCGGTTCAAAATTCAAAAAGTTGTTTGGATTTATTTTGGCAAAATGAATTATATTTATGAAATTTTAGAATTATTTTGGAATAAATTGATTGTTTTATAATTGTTGAAATTGGAAAGTAATATTTTTCAAAAAGAAAATCATTATAAAAATAAGATAAAATTTGGATAAAATGCCTTGAGTGCCTTCTTCTTTCACATTGATTCAACCAAATTAATGCAGCCTCTTTCTTCTCCATTCAGGCTAGGTTTTCTGTCCTTCCACAAAGAAAACAAGGATGCGAGTACAATTAACTCATTTCAATATTTATTTAATTTTTTATTGTTGTAGAATAGCTTGCTTTTGATTAAATGGTGAAAGATATTATATGTTTTATATTCCGAAATGCTTTGAATCCGTTTATATTAGTCATTAATGGCTTAATAGCCGATGATGTGCTAATATCATGAGAGACTTGAGTTTGATCATGGAAATAGTTTGCTAGATGTTTGAATAATTGAATATGTCACTGTCAGCTTGCGACTGGAGGCTCATACATGGAATTACTACTTCAACACTTGATGATTTAAACTTAAACCAGTTGTTAAAGTAAGAATAGACAAGGTAGGAGGAACTCAGTCCCAAGTTTTCTATCGAACACCAGATGACGATGATCGGAATTAACGAAGTTCTAAGCATTACTGCCTAAAAAATTGTCATAGCCGGTCGACTGCCCCAGGAACCAAAGGTAGATCGATTGTATTGAGTTAAGGGCAACAATGCCCTGAAACTTTGCCAGTTTTTTTCTTCAGAATTCTGCTTCTTTCTCTTATTTATTAGGGTCCTGGTGATGATTTCAAAATACGTTTACATATTAAAAACTTTTCTATAGATAGATTAAACAATAGTTTGATTTTTAGTAGTTGTTTGAATAAGTTTTGCAAGGTTGAGCATATATTGAAAAATAGAAACATGGTTATTGAAGAATTTTTTCTGATATGCATATGGTTTCCATTTCAAAGATCTTTAAAAATAAGTTTATTGTATAAAAAATATATTATAAATATAAAACTTAAATTTTATTCAAGTTTATTTAAATTTAAAGTAATAAGGAGGTTCTTATTTTAATCTTTTTGAAAAAGAATTTTATGGAGTTCTATAACAAGAAAAGTTTTTTTTAATGATTTTCAAATATTTTTTGAACTGGTGGAATTCAAACTCGAATTATTTTCAAATTGAAAATAATGGGAATTTAATTAGGTTTGAATTTAAAATCCTATATAATATGAATATTTATATTTGGATTTTGAAATTAGAAAAGCTTTTATAAAATGAAACTGACTAATTTTATAAATGATTTTAATTTTATACCATAAAGGATGAATGGTTTAAATTATATTTTTTTTTATAAAAAGTGATTTTAGAGAATTATTTGAATTAATATTGAAAATATTTTATAATTGAATTTGAAGTTCATTTAACATACAAATGAAAGTATATGATTTTGATTACAATACCAAATGATATTAAATAGCTATTGCTTAAAATCTAAAGGGTCATAACATGATTTTAAAGAAGAAATATCAGGTATATATGTATATATTTTGGAAAACATGAATATATTTTATAAAATATGAAGTAGGAGTATGAATTGGATAAATAGAAAGTTTTTTGAGTTTGAAGCAACTTATCGATTATTTAGTTCACCCATGCTAAGCTAGCATTTAAGGCAAGTGATTGAAAACTTGCGTACTTGAATTTGAAGGAACCGAATAATACTAGGCTTTAAATAATATATATGTTAAGTTTGTAATGAATTTATGAGTGTGTTATGAATGAAATGCAAGTTAAATGGATGAATTTTGTGCTTTGATTGAATTTGGGTGATTTCAAATTCCTGTTTGATTTTAGAAATTGTTATCCTACCTTTTGGCAAGGCTGTGATATAATCGACTTGGCTAGGAACAGATGGTTAACTGCTTTAAGAATCGATTATATACAACACTGTGGATGACGATCAGGCAAAATCCGGACCGGGTCCCAAGATGCAATCAAAATGGAGTGATTTGCATTGTCCCATGAAGTTACAATTCAAATTTCAAGATGATCGGAGTTCATACACTCAAATTATGGACAAAGCAAAGATTTATATGGATCGGTCGGGAACGATCCATATAACAGCTCAAATCAGCAAAGATCTATCGATATCTCAAAACTCACAATGCTAATCAGCTTGAAACTTTTAGAGCATCAATATATTGAAGAGTGAAGCCTATAGAAATGATTGTAGGTCAAAATCTTGAGAAACAAAAAAGGCAGATCGTTTTTGCCAATCCTTCATAAAGATCGATGTAGCTCAGTGAACATTTCAAATGTTATAAGGGTTGATCCATAAATCACAACCTACAACTCAAAATGACTTCATATTTTAGAGGCAAGTTCAGGAGGCACATATAAGCCCCCAAAAACGATCGCACGTTATTTGAAGATGAAAATAACAATCGGCATAACTATAGCCGATTATTCCTAAATATCGAATTAGGATAATCGATCGTTGCGGTGGGTCCCTATGGACCTAGAGAACCTTCTGTCGAAATCATAGCGAAATATCTTATCATCTCTCCATATAAATACAAACCTTTTGGTTTATTTTCAGGATCTTTACACTGCTTGTTACTCTAGACTCCATTGTAATTAAGCACATGCTATTTTCTACTAATGTAATTATAGCTATAAGTGATTGATAAAGGATAATCTTTAAAGTGGATGTAGACGTACAACGTCAAACTATTATAAATCTCCGTGTCTCTGATTATAGTTGGTTCTCTGTTACTTGTTAATTTATTTACTCAGTTTAATTTAGTTTTTCTTCACTTGCTTCTCTATAAAACTATTCTTGGATGTTTGTGACCAATTTAGTTGCAAATATTTTGGTGCTTTCACTGAGAGTCTTGATTCTCAGTTTATTAGGATCCCTTTATTGCTACTAGATTGGATAAATCCCCCAAAGGAGATCTATAGTTATCTTCAAGAAGTTGTTCATACTACTCAGAATTGTAAAAGTCTAAGCACGTCTATTAATAATGATGAGATATACTAGATCTACTTCTCAGAACGTGGAAGGAAATGAAAATGCTAATATCCAATAAGGAGGCTCAAGCAGTCAACCAGCGAATGTGAATGCCGAAGCAGTTGAAGTCCAGGATCTATCCGCTTCTTTCACGAGAGCTAAATTCCAAAATCTATTGATAGAGCTAATGAATAGCCGTTGAAAGTTAAATCAGTAGGTCTAGGCCAATATCGACCTAATGAACCAAATCACTCAGAAACAGCGGGGAAAAGCTAGGAGGGACCCTAACCCTTACTCGGAATCGGAAATCTCTATTATATCCGATGGGTATCACAGGCATAGGAATCATAAAACAGACGGATATCATGTAGAAACTTTGAGGCATCAACAAACTGACCACCATCATCTACTAGGGATGATCAGTGTTGATTCCTTCACTTGAGAAGGGTACTTACCTGTGCATAGTATGATTTAAATTTGAGCTACTATGGCTGATTTGGATGATGGAGTTCGGTTGAATGTTGACCGAATGCTTCCTCAGAATGATGATGAACTGAATTTACGAGATGCATATCAGGGAGATGGTGAACCAAGAAGGCATGAGACGGCCCGTAGGCATCGACATACCATTCAGCGAGATGGAACGTGATCACTCTTGGCAACAACCATCTAAATGCCGGACTTATCGACAATGGTTAGATAGTTGGTGAGAGAGAGCCAGGGCTTGACTAACGATGACTGGGGAATCTCAAGAAGCTATACCTCATTCACTAATAATGTTCTGCATGCAGCATATCCAAGGAGGTTCGACACGCCGTCGATGCCTACTTATGGGGGAAAACTGACCCAGATAGCACATCATGAGATATGAATCGAAAATGGATTCTGTATGAACTGATGATGCCACTAAGTGCAGATTTTTTCCCATAACTCTCTCTAGAATAGCAACAATATGGTTCACAAGGTTACCCCCATGATCAATATTTAGATTTGATGATTTGGCAAAAGAGTTTGTGTAGCAGTTTCGAATGCATGCATCTCGTCCCAAGGATGTAATGTCCCTTTCCAACATGAACCAGGCTATAGGAGAATTGTTGAAAGATTATTTAGAAAGATTTCACATAGCTATAATAGAGATCAGTAATCCAATTGATCATGCGATATTGATGGCCGTAATGAGAAAGATAGATCCAGAATCTGACTTCGGTGATTGGTTAGTTGGCAAGCCGCCCAAACGCTTTTACGCAAAGGCGGCTCATTATTTCAGAAAGGAGGAAGCCATATACTCCAAGCAGAAGAATGTTACGGGACCAAGTGGAGAGGGAGTGTAGAGTAATATAACAGTAAAGCAGTCTGAGGGAAAATTTGGAAAAGTTCAAGTGAATATCCAGAACAAACGAAATCAGTAAAAGAAAGGTAAAGATAGGAACCGAGAATGAAAGAGGGATTCTAGAAGAAAAAGGACTAGGATTCTGATGTACAGCACTTACGTGCCACTGAATACGACCCTGGAGAATGTCTGTTTGTCTACCAGCAATACTATGCAGTATAGGAAGTTGCCTTCGAAAGAATCGATAGAGAAGCATAACAAATCGAAAAATATTGTCGGTTTCACGAATGTTATAGGCATAACACCAATGAATGCAGGCACCTCCAAGATATTATTGAAAAGTTAATTCCAGAAAGGAAATTACAACAGTTCATAAAAAACCTATAGGATGGGGGGCAGGGGGCATCCGAACCCAATCGAGGATAAGTACCGCACAGGGCAGAGAAAATTGTATGGACCCGAAGGAGATTAGTTATCAATACAATAGTCAAAGGACCATATCCGGCTGATAAAATTTCATATGAGAGTCTGAGACGGAGCGCTTCGCTAGTTCAATTGAGCATGTGCATTTTGAATGTTGTTCAAACATGGAGGATGGAGCTCCGGCAAAATAGCAACTTACCATGATAGATGATATCGTGTTTAAAAATAGAGATGTAGATAAGGCGGAGGCTCCAACGATCGACCCAATGGTCATTTCGGCCATGGTCGACCCTGCTTTTGTGGAAAGGATATTGGTTTACTATGGAAGTTCCTTAAACATAATTAGCAAGAAAGCTTATGATCAGATGAGGATGAAAGCAAAGTATTTGAAACCATCTAAAGCCTACATTTATGGTTTTGATAGTGCTGCAACTAAGGCCGTTGGTTATGTTGAATTACTTGTATAGTTGGGAGAAGCTGTCCGTAAGAGAGTTCGGATCTTGCCGTTTATTGTTTTGGATATAGACTCTTCTTACAACGTTTTTCTAGGACGACCGACCTTAGTAGAATTCTGAGCAACCCTTGCCCCGTGGTGTCTAACTTTGAAATTCCCAACCGACAGTGGAGTTGGAATTGTTCATGGTGATCAGGTAATAGGACGTGTCTGTTATGTAGCTGAATTGAGGGATGCTCAACATAAAGTGAAAGCTAAGGGTGTGGACAAGACTGTCCGCATCCAAGCTACCGAAGATTGACAACCAGTGCCTGATCCTTGGCTCGGGCACCACAGTCGGCTCTATAGAGATATAGATCCCAGAGATGATGAGGATGAGCCCAAAGAGACCAAGGTTGCACCGGCTGAGCTGACAATTGATATCGCAGTCAGCCATTATGACCTATCATTGTAACAACCCGCACCCCAGTAGGCTTAAATTTTAGATGAACCAAAAATCCAAGTCCACTAAAGCACGAATTGCTATTTTGGTATCCTGCAAATTACAAAGGTAATTCAGAGTAATGTTTATAAAATCTCATAGTGGAATAATGATAAAATATTCAACATATGGTTACTAACCAGGATTAGGCTACTGTCCCTAACAGTGTTGAACCTCGTAGGACCACGAAGTTGCGCTTAGGCTTTGCCAAACTGGACTCCAATCCTCCTGTCTCCTCAGTCACCGAAGTGGACTTGCCCATATCCAAAGTGTCAGTCCTTCGAAAGAGCGTCCGCAGATGGGTTGGTTATGCAAACTCCTCCAATGATCTGCCTAAAGAAGCCTACGTCGAAGCACACTTATCATGTTCCGTCCACATCGATCTGCCTGAAGAAGCCTATGATTGCGGATGCTAACTATCCTACGTGCTAGCAACCTATGAAAGGTAACAAACAACCTTGTGAACCTACTTGACCACTCCTACTACATACAGCCAAAACTATATTTTGGTCTTAACTGCATGAAACACCTATCCAAACCTTTACAAGGTCTGCCTACCAAATCGCTTCCAGGTTAATTAATTTTTATCATTACAGTTTACATATTATTTATTTACATTAATCTTCTTTACACAATTTTTGCATCCAATTTGGTTATTTAACAATTTCCCTTTTTCTTACATAAATGGTGTTTCAATTTCACATCCGTTCAGTTCGTATGGCTTGTATGTAATTTTTATACCATTTTGTTACAGATTTATACTAGCCTTTAAGGTCCATTTAATTTACATTTTTTCCACCCTAATTTACGTTCTCCTTTTAGATATTTAATCTTTACACAATTTTTAACCAATAGCCACAAACCATTTAATTACACAAAATTCCTTTGTTACATTTTTAGGCCACATATGAAACAAACAATTATGCCAATCAGACTTCCCAATTTTGTTCCAAAATCATATTCAAAATTATGTAATTATATTAATCAAAACCATAATTTTATTCAAGTAACATATTATGAATTTATTCAACTAATCTGTTCTACCATTAGAAATTGAATAACAATTCTAATTCAATTAATCAAACCAATCTTATTTATGTCATGAAACGTGAATAACAATTTGTTTGTTCCCAATTTTAGTCCAAACATGAATTAGAATTAAGAAGTGGTAGAAGGAGAAGATAAAATAATTTACATCTATTCTCAATTAATAACATAAATTAATTCATATTAACGTGCCAGAAAAGAACTGAAATTGAACTACTTTATTTTTCTATTTCATATTAGTTCCCACTCACTTGGCACTTGAGCATGTATTAATTTGAAAAAGTTTTGCTTTAATATTTCTCCCTTTGATTCTTCTAAACTCCCCATAATTGCTTGAATATATGCAGATAATTTAATTTAGTTGAGATTTGTTTATTTAATAGAGAAAGGAGGAAGAATAATGCATACTAATTTTACTGTAGAATTATGGCGACAGCTGAATAAGGAATTAGGTTTAGGTTAGATGGTTAATTTATAGATTGTTTGAGTGAATATAACACATTAGATTATTTTTGATTAAATCTGGTTCTTTCATACACTTAATGGTTATCCATTCTAGCCCATACACATCACTCAACCAATAAAATTTAGCCATCTCATCCTATTACATCACTGGAGCGAATGGAAAGCCGCCATATGTCAATATTTTTCCATATTTACGTTAATATATAACAGGTTAATATATTTCCATGTTTACATCTGAAATAAATAAATTAACATGTCAATATTTCTCCTTATTTGTGTCTAAAATAAATTAGTAATTAACATATAAATTCTTATGTCAATATTATACATATTCACGTTTGAAGTAACTAGATAAACAACATATGTTCACAAACGTGTATATTTAGTAACATTATTCTTTACCTTTAATTGAGTAACCAATTACATTAATTGATTGGTATTAATGTTTTTAAGTTCAAAAACCAAACCGACCCTTGTTCTTTACTAAAAAGAAACAACATACATTCTATTCTCTATAAGAATTGCACTCCTTCCATAATACAATCTTGCCTTTTCTTTTCAATATAGAACATATATTTTATTAAATGCCTTCTTTTTTATAAATATATGGTTACATTTTTCTTCCATTTATAGTACCCCCGTTTCATTTGGATATCGTCGTCTTCATCTTTCAAATTTTTAAAATTAGATGTCTTCTTTTTAAATATACTATTATATCGTTTTCTTGCGTATTAGTTTAATAACAAAAATAATTTCATTGTCAATGCTTTACCCTCGAAACTTTTCAAATTTGTGCATGTAAATACTTTTTTATCTTATAAGTGCACATGCACCATTGTACCTTTTTAGAGTAATTCATACATATTTAAATTGTTACTTTACAATTAATTTTTTTTCTTATTCCTGTATTAAATCTTAAATTTAATTTCAAAATAGGTGCAAAGCACGAAATTTGTGTTATGGTAAACGTTATGCATTTTTTTCCTTTTAATTATATTTTCCATAAAATATTGGGGTGCTACAGTTATGGTTCCTAAAGATTGGATCATAGCTCGGTCCCCTGATGATGAAAGAACTTACCGAATTTCTCCAAGGAACCTTGACGTGTTCGCTAGGACTCACTCTGACATGTGTGCAATCTCGCCTGCCATTGCGAGCCATGCGTTGAATATCGACCCGAGTTATGTCTCGGTGAAACAAAAAATATTTGGCATGCATCCGGAGAGATCTTCCGCTCTCAAAGAGGAGGTGGATAGACTCAAAGATAATGAGTTTATCTGCAATGTCCTATATCCTTAGTGGGTATGTAATCCTTTACTTGTGAAAAAGATGAATGGGAATAGAGAACATGCATTGATTATTCAGACTAGGACAAGGCGTGTCTAAAAGACAGTTTTCCCCTTCCAAGGATCGACCGGTTGGTTGACTCAACCGAGGGACATAAATACCATCTCTCATGGATGCATACTCTGGATATAACCAAATCCCGATGAACGTTCCCGATCAAGAGCACACCAGTTTTAAGCCGATATTAGAGTATTGCTACGTGGTGATGCTGTTTGGACTAAAGAATGCAGGAGTGACTTACCGATGCTTAGTCAGCAGGATGTTCAAAGATCGGATTGGAAAAAAGATGGAAGTATATGTGGATGATATGCTTCTGTAGTCACGACGATTAAGTGACCACATTAGAGATTTGGTAAGAATGTTTGGAATCTTCTGACATTACAAGATGAAAATTAATACTTTAAAGTTCTCTTTCGATATAGCACCAGGGAAGTTCCTGGGTTTTATTATTAACGCCCGTGGGATCGGATCTAATCTCAAGAAGATTCAGTCTATCTGCAATATCCAAGCACCAAATACCATCAAACAAGTGCAAAGTTTGAATGGGAAATTTGCTGCCTTAAGTCGATTCATTTCTAGAGCTACCGATAAATGCATCCCTTTCTTTGACTTGATTAGGAAAGGGAAAAGAAACTTCTATAGGATCGATTTCACCCTAGAGGGTGGGTGAATAGGGTGGCAGTATTAATTATGAAAATTAATTGCAGAAGCTTATAGAATTATTTCAACACAGATCACAGAATAGTAGCAGCACAGATAATAGCAGAATAAAAATGCAGAAATAGAACGTCATAGAATTTACCCAGCTTCGGCAAAAACCTGCCTACGTGCTGCCCCCAAGGTTTCTACTAGAAATTAAGTAGTCACACGCTTACACACGTAAACTCGCGACACCCGCTACTGACTAACCTAACTCTACGCTCAAAACTCTGCCACAACTCAGCCATTGAGTTGCAAATTCTCAAACTACGCCACGTAGTTTGTGCCCTAGTCACACGACTAGAAATTACAACGGTTTAAAATTTAAAAAATAGTTTAAAAAGAAAAGACAACAAAACCGTAATTGAACTTTAAAACAAAAGGGTCAGCCCTCTGTTTATTTTATTTCGACCGTCTCCTTTTTATTTCTTCGGGACTAATCCCCTTTTTGAGATGATGGCTGCTCGTTCCTCTTTCTACAAAAATTAGGGTTTTCAGAAATTGGAAGATCGTGACTTTAAACGCTCGATCGAATTCGATTTTCTTGCTCTATTGGTCGATCGTCTCTTGAGATGATTTCGGCTGCTTTATCGAGTTAGTTTCTGCTTCGATAGAATTGTTCGCAGCTCTTCCTCCTTGATCGAGTTCGGCTTTGATTTGGTATGTGAATTTCACTTTTTGATTTCTGGTTTCAATGCTTGAGCTCTATGATTAGAGAATTGCCGATGATGTTGCTTATATATAATTCGATGCCCTTGAATTTTTGTTCGTATTCATTTGATTGAATTCGTCACTTGAGTATTCTTGGCCATTTGATTTTGTTTTAATGCTTTGGATATTTCTGACTTGCTCATATAGTGTCTTTCCTTTACTTCACTGTCACGGTTTTAGCTTGAAACCATTTGATCCTTCCTTGATCTTTACGGCAGCAACTTTCCTATTTTATTTGGATTTGATTTTTGACTTTTTCAATTTTTATACACACTTGATTTCTAACTTGTCCAATATCGGCTTTGACACTTCTGTTAACATTATTTGAACTTCGGCATTAACTTGTTCAACTTGAAACTATTTTGATTTCTGGCACTTTGTTCATTTTCGGCTTCATAAGAATTTTGGCATGTCTGCATCCATATATGCATTCATTTTTGCACTGTGTATTTGCATGCTTGCCACTGATCATATGTTGAAGTCGTTTATGTGCTCAACTTTGACCATTAACTGTTGCATTTATGTTGAACTTGGTGGTCTTTGTTGCACTGCTTTCTGTCATACTTGTTGATGTCTTTGTAGTCTGTTTCCTTCATGTTGTTGTTGCTGATATCTTGGTTTGGTCTGTAGTCTTCATTTTCTTTGTTGTACATATGAATTTGGTTCATATGTGTGTTGTACACTAAGCAATACTTCGAGTTGTACACTTGAGTCTGTACTTGCGTTATCCATCTGAAGCTTGCTGCCTGGTCTGATTCATCTTGTATTGCTTCACTTTAACTTTGAACTGTTGTTGCCAGTTGCCTCTGTTGTGTACTGAGTCTTATGTGCATTATGATGTTGTTGAGCCACTTCATTGTTGAGGCTGTCTGCACCAATATTTATAGTGGGTTGTACTGTCTTGAGCTCGGGTCTGTATTTTGATGTTCACCTGATATTTTTTGGTTTGGATTGATAAGCAGTGTCATTTGCTTCTGCACTATATTTGAGTGCATTATCTTTGTGTTTCCAGTCATCATTTCACTGCCTTTATGCACGTGTTGTTTGTTGTATATTATATGAGCTGCTTCATGCACAGTTGGCTCATGATGTTTGATTTGTTTATTCCTCTATTTAGTATTGGTGCATTGTCCACTTCGTTTCACTGTTGCATACAGTTGAGTTGTTCTGTGCACATTGTAATCTTGAGATGTTTGCATGTCATTTGTGTCTTTGATGCATTGCCCTAGTTTGAACCACGACTTGATTCACTGTATATTGATTTTCATCGGTCTGCATTAGCTTGTACTTCAAGTTATGTTGAACTCTGTTGTGATGTCAGTTGCCTCTGTGTTGCCATATTTCTGATGCACTTAGTCATTCGAGCCTTTGTGCTTTGGTGCTGCAATTGAGTTGAGTCAGTGACTTGACCTTTTTCATTTTGTTTGTGGTTTGGTGTCTTCTTGAATCTGTGCAGTCTTTCGTGAGCATGTTGACTTTTAGTTGGACTGTGCATTACACTGGAGTTGAATCTAGCTTGTAGCTCGGATTTGACCTTGTGTTGAAGTTTGTGACATTATTTTATCGCACCTGAGTTGGATCCGGTATATTGGATTTGACTTGTGCTCACTTGTCCCTGTAAATCAATCAAGTGTATATTTTGGTGTGCACGGCCTTGTGGCATATACAGTGATACATTGTGTATGTCACAAGTTGTTCGTGTATGATGGATTCAAAATTAAATGATGACGAACAACCCAAATAACTGAGGCAAATATTATTTTCAAAATTCACTTTTTATTTTATACTGGAAAAAATATTTCCTTTTCAATTTTACTACGTCAAAAATTATTTTTACAGATTTCTCAAATGCCGGATTCACATTGGAATAAAGTTGAAGATAAAATACGAGTTAAGAGTGAATGAGTGATATGTAATGAGGTCAGATGTAAAAGTGAGATTGTGATGTAATTGAATTTGTATTGTAATCAAGGTTGTATATGTATAGTGAGAGTTTGAATTTGTACTATTCAAAATTGTAATAAATATTTATTTGAATATTTATTTGAATAAAATTTCTGTTTGAATTCAAATTCTGCGTTATTTAATTTTGTTCAGCAAATATTTATTTAGTCTATGAAAAATAAAATAGTACATTACCAAATACATTTACATGAATATATATATATATATATATATATATATATATGTTTATTATCATGAAACAAAAATCGTATAATAGCATAGTCAACAATCTCCTCCTTTTGATGATAACAAACATATATTTAAGATTTTGAATATGTTAAATGTATTTGATCATAGATATACTCTAATTGCTCCCCCTATTTAAATGCTTCCTCTCTACACAAAGCTCCCCCTGCATATATGCATACAAATAAAAATATGCAAATGAGACTAGATGCAAATGGAAAATTATTTGACCTTTGCGATTTTATTTGACAAAATCTTAACTTTTCTCTACCCCTTTTGTTATCAGCAAAAGAGTAATAGTGTTAGAGAAAATAGAGATAAAGTGATCGATATTAATTCAACATTCAAACTCAATTGAATAAATATTAAACTTCAATAAAAAATCAAACAAAAATCATATCTACCCTTGTTAGGCGCATATTCCACTTTTAGAAATAATGGAAATGATGTCATCATATAAAACCATACAGTTGTGTTTATTTGTGGTACATTTATATCAGGAATTTGAATATCTACTAATCATGCATAACCGTTAGGACTTTTAAATGAGATTAGTAGTATTCCAATTTAATTTTAAAAATGAGTTCAAGTATCTTCTAATCACGCATAACCGTGAGGAATTTTAAATAGGATTAGAATCAACTTGTTTATTTAATAAATCAATTTTGATATGCGTTCCATATATGCATAACCGTGAGGACTTTTAAATGAGCATGGAAGCACATAACAAATTCCAAGTAATTCACCCATGCATAACCATGAGGACTTTTAGAATACTTTGGATTTTATTTTATTATAAAATGAAAAACGGATGATTCCTGTTTAAAGTACCACATATCGACAAACTATATTGAATTTTTGATGAGTGATGTTGATAGAAATATGATAGAAATAAAAATGGTCATGAAATCTTTACTGAACAAAAAGTTTTTATAACTCTTGTTTGAATTTCTAAAGAAATTTTCTAAATATACTATCTTGAGTAATGTATGATAAATATCAACAATCATCACTTTTTCAATTACTATTTATCTTTTCGATAATTATTAGGGAGTCGGATTAGTCAAAATTGTCATTTAAAATCAAATAAAATTAATTTTTTCAAAATGACTAATATGAAAATATTGTCAAAAATGATTTTCTCGAAGGGGTTATATGAGAAAAATTTCTGCTATTTGAAAATTATTTGAATTGAAAAATATGCAGATATTTTCTTAAATAAACGATGCAGTTACTGAAAATCACGTTCAGCTAGTAAGTTTTCTATCAACTAGATTACCAGTGTGTTCTGCATCTGAAATTCTCTTTCACTCCAAATTATCACTAATTCAATTTGATAGATCAGACCATGAAGTGTGCACCAAAAAAAAAATTCAAACTTAATTTTAACAGTAATTTAAATGACATTCTCTTGAATTTGAATTGAAGCCGTGTAAATAATCAGAAACCGTGAATATAGAGTTAGCCGTATTATAACCAAATGTGTTATCATCCAACAAACACTAATTTTAATCCAAACTAATATATATGAAGTAATTCAAAGAATCTAGAGATTTTTATAGTGTTTTTGGCATAAGAATATAATTGTCCAATAATTTTGAATAAGTCATAATCAAAATCATCATTATTTCATCATCTCATTATTGGCTAATTTTACTTAGATTATGGTGCAGATTATCACATTTAATATATCGTTCAAATAAATATACCATTACCAGTTTTGCCTTTACGATATTTTTCGTTGTTGTCCATTGGGATTCTGTCACCTTTACACTAGGCTAAGGAACTCTTCTTTGTCGCCCGTTGTGTTTCTGGAACAACCAAAATCCAGATAACACTGTTGTTGTTCCTTAGCCTGCCACCACACCTACACGGGAAAAGATTTTTGTGACCTATTTGTTTTTATAGGTCCATGGTTGCTAGTGGCAGAAGATTTAGAAAAATAATTTTGTGGAGACCCAAAACTGTTTATATATGTTCCTTTTGGCACCCAAATTTGTTTAACTTTGAGAGATTTTATATTTGTGCCTTTTGGAACCCAAACTGGTATAGTTTTCACATGTTTGGGTATATACCAACAATTATTGTGATTGTGTCCTTATTTTCTACAAATTGTGCACATAGAATTTTCTTGATCAATATTACTTTCAACATTTTCAGATTGATTATATCCAAGTCCATGTCTAACCGTATTAACAGTTTGCTTTCCTAACAGAATATTCAATGATTTTTCACTTTTTGAAAATTTGTCTAAAGTCGTTGACAATTGCTGGATTTGTGTTTTGAGAGATTCATTTTCGTTTAACAATTGTGTGCACTTTTTAATAGAATTCTCTCTCCTAGTATTTTCATTTTCTTTCAAAATCAGAATTTCATTTTCAAGTGATTTTATATTAATTTCTGATTTTTTAATTTCTTCTTCGAATGTTGGACACTTATCACACTTAGGGATCCTACTTTGATAGGTTTAAAATTTTGGTCAAGTTGTTTATTTAAATCTATCAAAGTATCTTTTTGTGACTCAAGTTTGGCATACTTCTCCCTAAGTCGTTCAAAACAGCCATTCACTTCGTGGAAATATATAAGTAATTCTGAATGAGAAAGTTTTGATACCTCACTTGGCTCATCATCATCACTGTCAGTTATTTCACCATGAAGACACATGTCTTCTTTCTCACTTTCATTGTTAGTACTTTGATTATCTTCATCACTTGTATTCCACGTGGCTGCAAAACTTCTCCTTTTTGGTTTCTTTTCAAAGTCACGTCGATTTTGAGGACAATTGGGCTTGATGTGTCCGGGTTGGTTGCACTTATGACAGATGATCTTCGGTTTTTCTGGATTGTCTAATATTTTATTTATTTTTCTTTTCAATTTTCGATTTAGAGCTGGATTTCCGTATTTGCAATTCCACCTTTTGACTTTCTTTATTATCAGCTCCAATTCTGCTGCTCCATCATCATCATCACCTTCACTTTCTGTTGTTCCTTTAAGATCTATTGATTTCTTTCGAGTATCACCTCCTTCACGCTCTTCCTTGAATTTCATTTCTAGCTCATAAGCGGTGAGATTTCCGATGAGTTCTTCGACTTTCATTTGTTTCAAATCTTTTGATTCTTGAATGGCAGTCACTTTGGCTTCAAAACTTCGTGGAAGGACTCTGAGGATTTTTTGGACTATCTCCAACTCTATGTACGATTTTCCAAGAGCTTTTGATTTGTATACGATATTGGAAAGTCGTCCATGCATCTCTTTGACATTTTCTTCCTTTGCCATTATGAAATTCTCGTATTCACTGCTTAGCATGGCAAGGCGAGATTCTTTGACTTGAGATGTTCCTTCGTGAGTCACTTCTAGTGTGTGCCATATTTCCTGCGCAGTTAGACAATGTGAGACACGATTAAATTCAAATTGATCCAATGAACAGATAATAGAATTCATAGCTCTAGCATTAGCATTTTGTAATTTATTTTCCAGCTCCGTCCATTGATCCATCGGTTTATCTATTTCCTGATTATCTACAATTATAGTTGGTGCTCTATAACCTGTCTCAGCAATATTCCATGCGTCAATGGTTTTCAGAAAAATTTTCATTCTATTTTTCAAGTAGGCGTATTCACCATTGAACATTGGTGGTCTAACTATGGACTGACCCTCAGCAAAAGCATTATTAAAAGAAGCCTTTTTAAAAATTCAACTTTTTTATAAAAAATTGGTTTTTGTAAAATCAAATTTTTAAAACAAAAAAGGCTTTTGTTCCTAGCTCTGTACCACTTGTAGGATCGATTTCACCCTAGAGGGGGGGTGAATAGGGTGACAGTATTAATTATGAAAATTAATTGCGGAAGCTTATAGAATTATTTCATCACAGATCACAGAATAGTAGCAGCACAGATAATAACAGAATAAAAATGCAGAAATAAAACGTCACATAATTTACCCAGCTTTTGCAAAACCCTGCCTACGTGTTGCCCCCAAGGTTTCTACTAGAAAGTAAGTAGTCACACGCTTACACACGTAAACTCGCGACACCCGCTACTGACTAACCTAACTCTACGCTCAAAACCCTGCCTCAGCCACTGAGTTGTGAATTCTCAAACTACGCCACGTAATTTGTGCCCTAGTCACACGATTAGAAATTACAACGGTTTAAAATCTAAAAAACAAATTTAAAAAAATAGTTTAAAAAGAAAAGACAATAAAACCCTAATTGAACTTTAAAACAAAAGGGTCGGTCCTCTGTTTATTTTATTTCGACCGTCTCCTTTTTATTTCTTCGGCCCAATCCCCTTTTTGAGATGATGGATACTCGTTCCTCTTTCTACAGAAATTAGGGTTTTCAGAAATTGGAAGACCGCGACTTTAAATGCTCGATCGAATTCGATTTTCTTGCTCTATTGGTGATCGTCTCTTGAGATGATTTCGGCTGCTTTATCGAGTTAGTTTCTGCTTCGATAGAATTGTTCGCGGCTCTTCCTCCTTGATCGAGTTCGGCTTTGATTTGGTATGTGAATTTCACTTTTTGATTTCTGGTTTCAATGCTTGAGCTCTATGATTAGAGAATTGCCGATGATGTTGCTTATATATAATTCGATGCCCTTGAATTTTTGTTCGTATTCATTTGATTGAATTCGTCACTTGAGTATTCTTGGCCATTTGATTTTGTTTTAATGCTTTGGATATTTCTGACTTGCTCATATAGTGTCTTTCCTTTACTTCACTGTCACGGTTTTAGCTTGAAACCGTTTGATCCTTCCTTGATCATTACGGCAGCAACTTTCCTATTTTATTTGGATTTGATTTTTGACTTTTTCAATTTTTATACACACTTGATTTCTAACTTGTCCAATATCGGCTTTGACACTTCTGTTAACATTATTTGAACTTCGGCATTAACTTGTTCAACTTGAAACTGTTTTGATTTCTGGTACTTTGTTCATTTTCGGCTTCATAAGAATTTTGACATATCTGCATCCATATATGCATTCATTTTTGCACTGTGTATTTGCATGCTTTCCATTGATCATATGTTGAAGTCGTTTATGTGCTCGACTTTGACCATTAACTGTTGCATTTATGTTGAACTTGTTGGTCTTTGTTGCACTGCTTTCTGTCATACTTGTTGATGTCTTTATAGTCTGTTTCCTTCATGTTGTTGTTGCTGATATCTTGGTTCGGTCTGTAGTCTTCATTAGCTTTGTTGTACATATAAATTTGGTTCATATGTGTGTTGTACACTAAGCATTGCTTCGAGTTGTACACTTAAGTCTGTACTTGCATTATCCATCTGGAGCTTGCTGCCTGGTCTGATTCATCTTGTATTGCTTCACTTTAACTTTGAACTGTTGTTGCCAGTTGCCTCTGTTGTGTACCGAGTCTTCTGTGCATTATGATGTTGTTGAGCCACTTCATTGTTGAGGCTGTCTGCACCAATATTTATAGTGGGTTGTAGTGTCTTGAACTCGAGTCTGTATTTTGATGTTCACCTGATATTTTTTGGTTTGGATTGATAAGCAGTGTCATTTGCTTCTGCACTGTATTTGAGTGCATTATCTTTGTGTTTCAGGTCATCATTTCACTGCCTTTATGCAGTTGTGTTGTTTGTTGATATTATATGAGCTGCTTCATGCACAGTTGGCTCATGATGTTTGATGTGTTTATTCCGCTGTTTAGTATTGGTGCATTGTCCACTTCGTTTCACTGTTGCATACAATTGAGTTGTTCTATGCACATTGTAATCTTGAGATGTTTGCATGTCATTTGTGTCTTTGATGCATTTCCCTGGTTTGAACCTTGAATCGATTCACCGTATATTGATTTTCATCAGTCTCCATTAGCTTGTACTTCAAGTTATGTTGAACTCTTTTGTGATGTCAGTTGCCTCTGTGTTGCCATATTTCTGATGCACTTGGTCATTCGAGCCTTTATGCTTTGGTGCTGCAGTTGAGTTGAGTCACTTACTTGACCTTTTGCATTTTGTTTGTGGTTTGGTGTCTTCTTGAATTTGTGCAGTCTTTCGTGAGCATGTTGAGTTTTAGTTAGACTGTGCATTACACTTGAGTTGAATCCAGCTTGTAGCTCAGATTTGACCTTATGCTGAAGTTTGTGACATTATTTTATCGCATCTGAGTTGAATTTGGTATATTGGATTTGACCTGTGCTCACTTGTCCCTGTAAATCAATCAAGTGTATATTTTGGTGTGCACGGCCCTGTGGCATATATAGTGATACGCTGTGTATGTCACAAGTTGTTCATGCATGATGGATTCAAAATTAAATGATGACGAACAACCCAAATAACTGAGGCAAATATTATTTTCAAAATTCACTTTTTATTTTATAATGCAAAAAATATTTCCTTTTCAATTTTACTGCGTCAAAAATTATTTTTGCTGATTTCTTGGATGCCGGATTCACATTGGGATAGAGTTGAAGATAAAATACGAGTTGAGAGTGAATGAGTGATATGTAGTGAGGTCAGATGTAAAAGTGAGATTGTGATGTAATTGAATTTGTATTGTAATCAAAGTTGTATATGTATAGTGATAGTTTGAATTTGTACTATTTAAATTTGTAATAAATATTTGTTTGAATAAAATTTTGTTTGAATTCAAATTCTGTGTTATTTATTTTTATTTAGCAAATATTTATTTAGTCTATGAAAAATAAAATAGTACATTACCAATTACATTTACACGAATATATATATGTTTATTATCATCAAACAAAAATCATATAATTGCATATTCAACAACTTCGAATGGACATAGGATTGTAAAGATGCGTTCAAGCTTTGGTGAATCATTTGGAGAGACCTCCCATCTTGTGAAAGCCGGTGGATCATTAAGATTTGTACATTTATTTAGCCGTGTTGGTACATGCAATAAGTGTCGCACTACTTCGTGAGGAGAATCAAATTTAGAGACACATTTACTACGTTAGCAAGCAATTGATGGGAGCAAAATGGAACTATTCAAAAATAAAAAAAACTTGCATACCGCTTGCTGATCGCATCACGAAACCTCCGCCCATACTTCTAGGCACACCCATCAATGTTTACACCGTCCTGCTATTCTGATAGGTCCTACAGCAATCTGAGACCTTTGGAAGATTACTCAAGTGGAATATCGATCTTAGTCAATTCGCTATCACTTATCTCCCTTGGAGGACTATCCAGGGTCAGGCACCGGTAGATTTTATAGCAGAATTCACTGTGCAAGATGATTCCTCGGAGAATAGCGAAATCCCTAACATATTGTGGAAATTATATACTGATGAAGCATCCAATGATCGTTGTTCTGGAGCTAGAATTGTGCTTGTAACTTTTGAAGATCGATCGATCTATTATGCTTTAAAGCTTGATTTCCCAGTAAAACACAACGAAGCTGAGTATGAGGCCCTGATTGTTGGGCTTAAACTCACTAGAGAACGGAGAATAAAGTCTCTCGAAATCTTTTGCGATTCACAGTTGGTAGTCTCCCAAGTCAGGGGAGATTATCAAGCTAAAGTACAGCGGCTTGCTCCATATCTAGTCGAAGTTCAAGACTTATTAATTGAATTTTAGTATTATGGCATTTCGCATATTCCATGGGATCGAAACAAAGAGGCTGAATCATTAGCAAAGTTTGTTAGCACCGGTGATGCACAACATTTGGGCCTGGTTCTAATCGAGGTACTAAATGTCCCGATTGTAAATCTGATGGAAATTGATCAAGTACTAGAGACGAGACCTGAGAAGGAATCATGGATGACTCCATTTAAAGATTATTTACTATGAGGGGTTCTTCCTGAACGAAGTAATGAAAAGCGACAAATCCTTGCAAAGCTTTGCGATATATCATGTAAGAAGGCATTATGTACATAAATGGCTTTTCTGTTCCTCTACTCTGGTGTATCACTCATGATAAGATAAAATGGGCCTTAAAAGAATTTCATGATGGGAAATGTGGCGATCATACTGGTGGGCAAACCCTAGCAAAGAAAATGCTCTATTATAAGCATTATTGGTCGACGGTTAATCGAGATGATGCCGATTATGTAAGGCGATGCGACAAGTGCCAGATATATATAAAAGTTCCAAGAGCTTCGCTAACCCAAATTACACAAGTAGTCAGCACATAGCCATTTTCCATCTGGGGCATAGTTATTATCAGTTCCTTACCGATCTCCAAAGGTGGTGCAAAGTATGCTATTGTCGTAGTTGATTACTTTACTAAATGGACGGAAGCGGAACCTTTAGCCACGGTCACAACTAAGAAAGTAATTAATTTCATTTTCCAGAACATCATCCATCACTTTGATCTTCCATTAACTATTTTAACAGACAATGGGACTCAATTCGATAGTACCAAATTCAAAAACTTCTGTTGTCGGTATCGTATTAAAAAGAGATCTACGGCAGTTTCTCACCCTTAAGCAAATGGACAAGTTGAAGCTGTGAACAAAGTCATAAAATCCATTCTGATGAAGCATTTGGAAAAGGCTAAAGACAAGTGATTAGATGAACTTCGGACAACATTATGGGTTTATAGGACCACCCACAAGTCAACGATGGGCCGTACACCATTTTCCCTCGCTTATGGTTCCAACCCTATTATTCTTGTTGAACTCGAAGTTCCCGCTGATCAAGTTACTTATTATAATCCCAGAACAAACAAAGATATCCTTTTGGAATCCCTAGACTTTATAGATGAAAAACATTTAAGGAAGCTGATTTAGGGGCAGTTGTACACCATCATTGAGTCGCCCGATACTACGACGCTAAAGTCTGACATAGAACATTTGAAATTGGCGATCTTTTCTTAATATGGGGTTTTTCTGCCCCGTCACATATGAATCCAATCTAGGAAGGACTGTGACGCCCCACCTCTATACCCACGTTAGGCAAGGACACTACGGGGTAATGCCGTCAACTAGCGCGGAGAATAAGGCTGTTGAGGAGCGACCATCTGTGTAATTGCTTTGTGCGAGCACCGATATGCCAGATAAAATATAACATGCATTTTCATCTCAAGAGGAAATCCGGCATGCCGATACAAACTCAAAGCTACTACACAGTGACTATATATAATCTTCGAAAACAAATATAGAAATAAACATAACATAATCAGTCACAGATAATTCATATCACATAGGCGGAAATAGATATGAATATTACACTTCAAAGTGTGCATCAGAGTAGTGGTCTATCAAGATCCACAATATCATAAAGGAATAGATACAAGTGCAAGACAAAAATATGCGTACATCAAGGAGTCTATATCTTAAATGTATACAACAAAAACTACTAAACTAATGTAGTTAGCCAAAAAGGTCAGATGATGGTCCCAGATAAGAAGACATGAGGAAGCACCAGTAAAAACTCAGTCTGACCCGAGTATTATTTAAGAAGAAAATAATAAACGGATCAGTCTAGCTATAATTATCAGATAAAAATGAGATATAAGAAGAGATATATTATTAAAACGTATGATAACTAAAAATACCATACTACGACTAGTATACATTAGGGAATCACGAAAGTCATACAAAATCTCAAGAATCTCATAGCATCAAAAAGAATGTCATATTCTTTATTTAATTCACCAAGCCACAATAAATGACATACATATCAATGCCAACTGAAAAAGGTGGTGAAACATAAATTCCAAAAATCAATAATTAGAAATCCATAAATCACAAGAAAAGGATGGCCAATCCCAAAAACTGGACATCGACGCACCTAGAGAGACACGCCCCATGCTCAGTTGAACATTGACGAACCTTGAAAGATACACCCCATGCTCTAGCATCGACGTACCTAGAAAGATACGCCCCATGCATAAATAAACATCGATGCACCTAGTAAGATACACCCCATGGAATGTCTAACATCGATGCACCTGGAAAGATACACCCCACGCAAAGTCGAACATCGACGCACCTGGAAAGATACGCCCCATGCATAGACGAACATCGACGCAACTGGAAAGGTACGCCCCATGTCCCGACTTATTGAGCCGATTGCTCCACGAAGTAAACAAACATCGATGCACCTAGAAAGGTACACCCCATGCATAAATGAACATCGACGCACCTGTTATCCCATTTTTTGTCAAAACTGGAATATCAATGTTGTGTACGTTTCCACAACGACCGAACCTAGAAGAAGCAAGCAAGCGTATATAAGTCTGGGATTTCACTCATAATTCAAGTATAAAAGTCCATTCGGTATCAAAGGTTTAAAGTTTCATTCGGCAATGTAGAGAGAAATCTCATTCGGCATTCAAGATGCCTTGGTGCATCCGGCGTTCCCAATACAAGAGCTCATTCGGCCCTCTCATTCGGCATTCTCACTACCGGTCCAAGGCTTCTCCAACTACCATTGACCGAACCAACTCTCACCACTCCATCAACTACCGGTCCAAGCTCACTCACCATCTACCTGCTGAATCCAATCCCTGTCGAACCAACACACTTCCCCACACCTACCGGACCACCTTCATGCCGAACCAAACTCCACCGAGCTACCACCGAACCATGCCTGCCGAATAAACCTCCTGTCCACCTACCACCGAACCATGCCTGCCGAATAAACCTCCTACCACCAATCGAACCATCTTAACCACTGCCGAATCAAGGCCAAGAAGACACGACCGAACCAAATTGCCAGGCCAGATCGTTCCAGCCCAGGCCCACCAGCAGCTATATACTTCCAGGACCTCTGCCCCCAGCCTCAATCTATAAATAAAGAGGCAGGGGTACAACAATGGGGGAGAAGTTTGAGAGCTCAAGCATGGAAGGAACTTTCAAACAACTTTCATATATTTGTATACAAGGCTTTGTACTCGTAATCTGAAGAGAAAAGGAGAATAACATATAAAGTGGACGTAGGCACGTTCTGGCCGAACCACTATAAATCTGTGTGTCTTTTACAGTTTAGTCCCTGCTTTTTACATATTCGCATAAATCACCCAAATCGCTAAGAACAGCATATAATCAACTAAATCGTACGACTTTGGGGTGTTTGTCCATTTTTTGCGTAAACATTTTGATGCTTTCACTGAGAATTGAACTCAAGGACCTACCGCTTGGAATTTGAATTTGAGAGTTTAGAGATTCATATTGGAAGAGTCATGGCAAGACAATCAAGCAGAAGGCCAAGGCCAGAGCAGAGTCAACAGGAAGGGAGTTAAGAGGCTTCCTCAGGAGCAAACCAAGCTTCAGCCTTCATCACCAGGGATGAGATGGAGGCTATGATGAGAAGACAAGAAGAGATGATCCAGAACTTGCTTCAGCAAATTGGGCAACTTGGAGCACAAAACCAAGGAGCAACTGGAGTTCAGAACGGAGCAGGACCATCTGGCGTAGCACCAGAGCTAGGGCGCACACACGCAGAGCATGTTAATCCGATCCCGGGAAGAGAGACGGGAGCATCCGAACAACCTGGTGGCAATAGAGGAGTGAACGCTCAGTCAAGGGGGCAGATCCCAGAGTTCCCTCGTGAACTCGGGGGGCAGGTTGAAAGTGATGAACGAAGATTGCATCTCGGAGACGATGACAGATTGGCGGAGATGGTTAGAAGAGCTATGAGAGGCGGTTTGGTAAACAAAGACTTGGAAGATGTAAACAGGAGTCATTTTTCTTCTGCAATTAGGATGGCTAGGAACCCACCAGAATTCAAGCTACCATCAGTAGAGATGTACGATGGGCGGACAGACCCTGCGGTCCATCTTACTAAGTATATGAGGCACATGGAAGTGCTGGGGGCATCACAGGAGGTCATGGCCAGGTGCTTTCCACTGTATTTGACGGACATTGCAGCGTTATGGTTTAGGCAACTGGAGAGCGGCTCCATAGGAACGTGGGCAGATTTAACTGAGAGATTCATGAGGCAATTCAGGGTTCATATTGCGAGACCCAAGAATGTGATGACTTTGGCAACCTTGAAGCAGAAAACTAGAGAGACTTTAAGGAGCTTTCTAACGCGATTTAATGCGGCGACAGCATCTATGGATCGACCAGATCCATCTATGGTCATGATGGCGGCTGTATCTGGAATAGCTTATAGTACAGAGTTCAAGAATTCATTAACCAAGGACCCGCCTATGAATCTGGGAGAGTTCTATCATGAGGCTGAAAAGTTTCTGCGTTTGGAAGATGCTAGTGCAGAAAGAGAGGAAGAAGATGACGTTTACACAATCAAGAGCGGAAACCCACCTGGAAAGGGTGCGGAGACTAGCAAAGGAAAGAGAAAGGCTGAGGATAATGATGACAGGTCAAAGCGGCAAAGGAGGGAGCCGCGATTCATCACTCACACTGAGCTGAATGAGAGTCTGGAACGAATTTATCAGGATACCAAGGGGCAGGTTCCGTATCGTAGACCAATGCGAAGGGATCCAACCTCTGACGAAAGAAAATCAGATAAGTTTTGTGTATTCCATGAATTATACGGTCATAACACTAATGATTGTAGGCATTTGAAGGACGAGGTGGAAGGGCATATCAGGAACGGTATGCTCCTTCAGTACGTGAGGAGGCGAACTCCAGTAGTGGAGCCAGAGCGACCACCGTCTACATCGGCTAGAGGTGACCCAGGATCGGGGCACCGTTTGATTATCCATTGATTGCTTGATTAAAATAACGATGAACAAGTTGTAAACCTCTCGCTAACACGGTTAAATCATTTACACATGTGAGCGATCGCGCACGATCCATAGGCATGCTCTGAATGACTACCAGCCGCATTATAGTAAGAGTTTACGCTTTGACATCTTCATTCTGTTTTTTTGCTTTGATTTTGATTTGAACATTTAAATTCTTTCTGTTTGGACATTTCTTCCGTAAGGTTCATATGATTATTGCTTTAACATTTACAATTCTATGGAAAAATTTACTTGTATGCCCGTTGGATCGCGAACGGTCCACGAGCACCTCTTGCATGGCAGCGAACTGCCGAAGCCTTTGATTCGGAAACTCCCCCAAACAATAACTCCTGCACTGATAATATTAAGTCCCCCCGGGCACACATAATTCGCCTCGAACGGCACCCGACCTCGAACGGTCACAACTCGCCTCGAACGGCACTCGACCTCGAATAGTCACAACTCGCCTCGAACGGCACCCGACTTCGAACAGTCACAATTCGCCTCGAACGGCACCCGATCGCGAACGATCACAACTCGCCTCGAATAGCACCCGACCTCGAACGGTCACAATTCGCCTCGAACGGCACCTGACTTCGAACAGTCACAAACTCGCCTCGAACGGCACAACTCATCTCGCCACAAATGGCTCGATCGCGAAAGGTCGCCATTTGAGGTCCACCCTCTGACCGCCAATAGTTGCACCTTACCACGAATGGCTCGATCTCGAACGATCGTCATCCGAAGTAAGGCGCTTGACCGCGAACGGTCCCATTTCATCTTTTGCCGCGAACGGTCACATTTCACCCCAAGTGGCTTGATCGCGAACGGTCGCCATTTGAGGTCCGCCCTCTGACCGGGCTCGGTCGCACTTTACCTCGAATGGCTCGATCCCGAACGGTCGTCATTTGAAGTAAAGCGCTTGACCGTGAACGATCACATTCCACCGCAAATGACTCGATCTCGAACGATCGTCGCATGGATTTAGACGCTTGACCGCGAACGGTCGCACTTCACCTCAAATGACTCGATCGCGAACGGTCGTCATTTGAAGTTAGGCGCTTGACCATGAACGGCCGCGCTTCATCCCAAATAGCTCGATCCCGAACGGTCGTCATTTGGGCCATAAAAAATATCAAGCTCTTTACAGGTTGTCAACAGGATGTGAACATCCAGCTCATGGCATTACAAAACACGCCTTCCTACCGCAAGGATATTAACAGGATACGAACATCCAGCTCATGGCATTACAAAACACGCCTTCCTATTGCAAGGCATGTTTTGGGGGGCAAAGTGTTATCCCATTTTTGATCAAAACTGGAATATCAATGTTGTGTGCATTTCCACCACGACCGAACCTAGAAGAAGCATGCAAGCGTATATAAGTCTGGATTTCACTCATGATTCAAGTATAAAAGTCCATTCGGTATCAAAGGTTTAAAGTTTCATTCGGCAACGTAGAGCGAAATCTCATTCGGCATTCAAGATGCCTTGGTGCATCCGGCCTTCCCAATACAAGAGCTCATTCGGCATTCCCAATACAAGAGCTCATTCGGCCCTCTCATTCGGCATTCTCACTACCGGTCCAATGCTTTTCCAACTACCATTGACCGAACCAACTCTCACCACTCCATCAACTACCGGTCCAAGCTCACTCACCATCTACCTGCCAAATCCAATCCCTGCCGAACCAACACACTTCCCCACACCTACCGGACCACCTTCGTGCCAAACCAAACTCCACCGAGCTACCACCGAACCATGCCTGCCGAATAAACCTCCTGCCCCCTACCACCGAACCATGCCTGCCGAATAAACCTCCTACCACCAATCGAACCATCTTAACCACTGCCGAATCAAGGCCAAGAAGACACGACCAAACCAAATTGCCAGGCCAGATCGCTCCAGCCCGGGCCCACCAGCAGCTATATACTTCTAGGACCTCTGCCCCCAGCCTCACTCTATAAATAGAGAGGCAGGGGTACAACAATGGGGGAGAAGTTTGAGAGCTCAAGTACGGAAGGAACTTTCAAACAACTTTCATATATTTGTATACAAAGCTTTGTACTTGTAATCTGAAGAGAAAAGGAGAATAACATATAAAGTGGACGTAGGCACATTCTGGCCGAACCACTATAAATCTGTGTGTCTTTTACAGTTTAGTCCCTGCTTTTTACATATTTGCATAAATCACCCAAATCGCTAAGAACAACATATAATCAACTAAATCGTACGACTTTGGGGTGTTTGCCCATTTTTTGCGCAAACACACCTAAATAGGTACGATCCATGCAAGAAATGAGACGAAGCTTAATAAAATGAGGAGCAGTCCTCCATGTAGGCAAAGAGACATCGCACATTGCTAGTCAAAAACATAAAATGATCATCATTGATCATCAAGATGTGTCAATTACAATAAGCCAGTAAATATATGAGTTTAGCATCATGTCCCATAACCACTAGCTTAACTTAAATATTTATGAACAAATTATAGATCTCCACTAGAAAATTGTCACAAGAGATTCAAACGAACAAGTCCAAGAATTAACCAACAAAGTAAACGAAAGCGTTTCATACCACTTGTTTTACTAAGTCATTTAATTAGATTTCTCATACGAGTGAGGTAAAGGTTTGTATATGCTAGTAGATTGGAAAATGGTTGAAGAAAAGAGCTTTGTAATAAAATAGTTTTAAAATCGCTTTGATGAAAGAGTTTTGATATTTACTACTAGTATTGAAACCTTTATATTTTTTAAAGTGACAAATCACAGAAATGATTGTAGAAACAATCAATCATAAAAATTCACATACGAAGACGCGAATTAATTCCAATAAATCGATATCAAATCCATCGGAATGGATATTTCCAAAAATTTCAAATAGAAGTCATCCAAGTCGAATAATTGATAGCATCAACTAGGAATCAAAACAAATCGATAAAAATTGGAATCACAAGCAAAAATAGGCAAAATTAGGCATACTAGGCATATAGGAGCAGGTCAGTCGACTGGCTCACTGAGTTCAGTCGACTGGACCAGAAACTAAAATTTTTAATTTCCTGCAGTCAGTCGACTGACCTAAAAATCCAGTCGACTGTTTGCAGGGAAATAGAGGACCCGAGCCTCTAAATTTTGCCTTCGAAATGCCTATGTGCTACAGCCAGTCGACTGAATTTCAAGACCAGTCGACTGAATGGCACCAAGGCTGTTTTCTTAGCCTATGAAATGAAGATGCAGTCTTCTTCAAAATGCAACCGGGCGAGCAACGGACACTAGGGATTTACGTCAATCGACTACCCGGCCCTATAAGCTTCTCGATGCATCACCAAAAACTTTTTCAAATATCCATAGAAGGATTTTCATAGAATTTGCTTTCAAAACACCAAAAGTTAGAATATAAACCAAATCAATCCAAACCAAAAGCAAATGCACATGAATAATTGTTAGGAATTCATACCCAACGTTCAAAGATAGTTATAGACCTAGATGTGAGATAAAAATCTCACCTTTGAACCCAAAAACAATGAATGAGAAGCTTGAAGACAAGGGAAGATCAACCACACTTCAATCTCACACAAGAAGCTTGAATCTAAGCTTAAAAGAGAAACATTTCCCAAATTAGGTTTAGGAATTTTCTGAAATCAAAGAGAGAATGAGTTGGAGGAGAAGAAGGAGACACTTACCGATGGTTCTCTTGAGTTTGGAGCTAGAAATTGATTTGCAAATGGAAACTAGGGTTTTGGATTTCTATTTCTCATTTTCTTCCACCATTTTTGCTTTAGAACTGAAAAGAGGAGGAAGTGAGAGTGAATGGGGAGAAGTGGTTCAGATTTGGGTATTAAGTTGGCTAGTGGGCTGAACCCAAACCCAAACCCAAAGCCCTAAGTGAAAAGTAGCAAAATTCTACTATCTCCAAACATATCGAAGTTTATACTCAAAAAGGTCGCAAACGGCCCTTTGAACTCAGTGGAAGTGGTCTCGAGTCCTAATTCGGCTGTTTGCACCAAGTAGCTTTTCGGACTAAAATCCGACGAATGATGAAATACTTAAATAAAATATATAAATATTCAATCGATAAATATGCGGGTTGTTACAAGGACCCTATGTCATCGAGCAGAGGCTAGGAGAGGGCACCTTCAACCTGGCGACTGTTGATGGCATCACACTTCCAAGGACGTGGAATAGCGAGCACTTGCGACGCTATTTCACTTAGTTTATTTCCTTTTCATTCAGCCATATTTAGTTTCATAATTTGCTTTAGCAGTTGTTTTTCTAAATATGCAATAAGACAAGTTAAGTTGCTACTTTTTTGTTCAGCAATAGAACTTCTGAATTTTCTATCATATCTAAGACCTACCATTGTTGTACATGTTAGTTGTGATATACGACCAACTGAATCTCACTGTATGACGAGATCGACATAATTCTGAATTGATTGAGATTCAACCAATCACTTATTGAATCACACCTCATACTTGAGAACAAAACGACCGACTAAAGAAAACTGAACTCGACGGTTTTCTAAATAACGCACATCCCCAAAGTGTAGATGTAACATCCCCTACTTGGAGGCCTAAAACTATCGGCCACTGATGCTACTGTCATCCGTAGTTATTAATTCTTGGTGACCAAATGCGGTAATGTTTGATACATCGCATAAAAGAAACACATGGATATGAAAACAATTTAAAACCATTAAATAAATTTTTCATTCCATTTCAATCATATTACAAATTCATTACATAATACCAAATTCGAGAACCATGTTCAGAGAAAATATAATTATTACAAAATAGATCAAGAGTGACATATGAAGATGTCCCTTGGATGATCAGAGTCTAAACATAGGCAATTAAACAAATTTTCCTTTACAACCAAAACACAGCGGAATCAAATAGAAAAGAACTCCTAATTGCTAGCTTGCCTCCTACATGTCTCTGAAAGCTTATCCGTCCAAGGGAGAACCTGAAAACCTCAACTCTCAAACTACTCAAAATAAATTGAGCACCCGAGAGTTTAAGGGGAAAACATAAACTTTGAGTCAGACATAAAGCCTAGCATGAATAATAACATAACATCTTGCACCAGTTAGATATCTAGTGAGATCATGTCGCTTAGCGAAACTGGTTTTCCCCTCACTAATATCCTACCAAAAAATTATAATAACCATATACTATGCTCCTGCATCCACAATGGTTAAAAATATAGCAATTTAAAATATATCATGATGATATGTGAACAAGCAAAATATCCTGAATTTACCATTCTCATTCATTTGACTATCTGTCTCAGTTATAGTTTCTAGGGTCACTATTAACCTATTTGTTTTCATGAGCTGACTAATACCTTATTCAAAGTTTATGGACTTTCTGTCAAGTTTCATAGTTTTCATGGGATCACTAAAAATCTATTGGCCCCAGCGAATAACTTTAGTATTTCATGGGTTCTCTCTGACCTTATTGGTGTCCTCTAATAACTTTGTCTGGATATAGTTTTCGAGGTATCACTACGAACCTAATGGCCCCTGCTAATAACTCTTTTCAAATATAGTTTTCATGGTTATACTATGAACCTTTCTAATCTGGCAACTTCTTTGATCCGTCTTTGAGCATGCTATATTCTTGTCTACCGGACCTCCTAGATGCAATTCTACTCATATATGAGCTAACTCAATTTATATTCACTATTAGGTAAAACTAGCTAGTTATTCTGCCCTTTCTTCCCAAAATACAGTTATGGGTTCATTATACAATGATTATATTTACAGAAAAAGCATATAGAATAACTTATCATTACATAATAATACCAACATTTAGGGTTTAATATCCTTGACTTTTTCACATGAAACATGGTTAATCCCTTTAACCCGTTATTTTTATCAGGGAAAGCTTCTTCAAAACTCCAAAATTAAAAGCCATTTCAAAGCTCTTTTATATTGCCATGGGTTTTCATTTAAAAATGAGACTGGGCTCTTTGTTTTAAAAACTAAGGCTTTCTAAACCATAGACCTTTACTTTTGAAACCATTAGTATATCCCTTTTGAAAGCATTCAAATCTTCTTTTCAAAACACTTAATCATATGACTTTCGAAACACTTTAAAATTTCTCTTTCGAAAGCATCAAAACCTTCCTTTCAAACCCATCAAAACATTTTCTAAAGTATTAAAACATATCTTTCCAACTTATAGAAGCACAGCTTCGAAACCATTTGAAAGTACCCCTTTCAAAACCATTGGGTTTAATCTATACATATAACTTTTAGGTCAAAGTGAACATAAGCAAAAGTACCCATTTCGAAGCCATTAACCTTTAAGTAAAAGAGTATGGGGAAAACAGATGGCTTTAGAACCATCCTTTCGAAAGCTTTAATCTTTTAGGTAAAACAATTAGATGGACAGCCATAAAACACCTTTCGAAGCCATGGCTTTTGAAACCTTAAGTTTAAATGGCTATTGGAACCCTTTCGAAAGCATTGGGAAGTGGCTTGTTATATTTATAAACTAAAGCTTGCCTTTTAAAGTAATTGAAACTTCAACCCACTCAAAAGGTATGAAAACGGCAGCAAGGTTTCGACTTGGTTCAAAACTATCCTTTCGAAAGCTTCTCTTTAAAACATAATATATGGCAACTAATTCGAAAGCAACCCTTTATAACAAAAAGGAGGCAATCCCTTTAAAAGCTATATAAAAGTAATTCACCCCTTTCGAAAGCTTCCATTAAAAGCAAGGCAAGTGGCACCTCTTTTGAAAGCAAAGCAGAGACCTTCGAAAGCTATTTAAATTGTCCTCGACCCCTTCGAAAGCATGCTTTCGACTCTATACTTTTCGCCTTTCTCCAATCCACTACGTATCAAGCATTGATACCATGTGTATTGGTTTCGACTTGTGGAGGCGGAAGTATTGGCGTCGAAAGGTGGCAAACGGAAGCAGCGAAGCAATAAATCTGTATAAAATTGTTTTGTTGCCTTTTTAAGTAAATGTTTTTTAACTAACTTTCTTATTTGTAAAAATATAATTGGTTGCCATAAACTTTACTAAAATCTTTTCAAAAATACTACCGAATTCATCCAGAATTAACTTAAAATAATTAACAAAGAAGCCCTTCCCTTTAACAAAACAATTAAGATATTTAAATCCTTCAGTTTAATTAAATTAATTTCCATAGTAAATCGCTTAGGATAAATCCCCAAAAATCATCATAATTCACTTTTAATATGTTACTAACATATATAGATTTCACAACCAAAATCCTTTATATAATAGCCAAAACAAAATTTTAAACCCAATGATGTGCACGTAATTGTGCATATATTTACATCCATATTTTATCTTTTTTTTTAAATAATCATCATATTTGGGCATTTTAACATGTTTAAAACCAAAATTCAATTATTTCCAAACCATCATATTTTCATCATCATTCAGGGGCAAAACGGTCATTTTTGTGCATGTGTCAATGTAAGAATTTTTACTTGGACATTTTTTGATTATTTTTATAGGAATTTAGATGCATATGGAAGTGGCTTATATGAAGATACATGCATGCACAAGGAAATACAAAGGAATGAAGAGGAAATAATTCAAGTTCAAGATCATGGAGGACCCCACCCACTTACCTAACTTCCAATTAGAAGCTAAGCACATGCTAAAAGGACTTAAAGCTTCATGTACATATTAAGTGGGGGATTAGTGAATGTTAATGATTACTTGGAGGCTACACCACCTCAAGGGTATTTTGGGAAGCTCCCTAAAAAGAGAATTAGGGTTTTATGCATGTATAAATAGCCCACTTATGTACATGAAGATGATCATCTACTCTTTCATTTTACTTAGGAAATTAAGAAATCAAAGTGTAAGCTCAATGTTCTATGAAATAAAAATGGCTTCCAAGCCTCTTTCTTCTCTCTTTTCTACATGTTTTTCTTTGTTTTATTGTTAATGTTTATTTATATGCTCTCTTTCTCTTTATGTTCATAGCTTAGATTTACATTTATGCAAGTAGTTAGTAGTTAATCTCTTTTGCTTTCTTTGCTTATTTTCTATTTTCTTTTCTTTAATGTTGAAACTTACTTGTGATGCTTCAATGTCACAAATGAGTAGCTAAACCCCTTCAATTTAGGGGTGATGAAGCTCTCTAACTTTATGTAATTTCAACATTTTTTATGATTTATGATCTCTTTGTTTATGCTTCATGAATGTGAATTTTGATGTAAGTTTATACAAGTGGGTTTGATAGCTTATATTGCTTATGCAAATGAGCTATTCTTACTCAACATAAACACAATTTACATCAACTTTTGCTAATTAATTTTTGATTATGAAATGAAAGTAAAAATGAAATTTGATGATCTATGTTACTAGTTACAATAGTAAATAGATCATACTTAAAATAGTTTTTGCTTTGGCTTCTTTTTCATGAGAATTGTAAGTGGTATAATTGTTGTATTATAGTTTGATGGTTTGAGTTATGTTAACTAATAACATAAACAAACCATACTTATGATAAATGCAATGATTATTTCACTTAATATCAAAGTTAGAGATCATAAATTATGTGTTTGTTGATTTACAAAAATATGAGAGTAGATTTGCCTCTAAATTGTTCTCTAGTTCAATAGTTTACTAATCACATTTCAATTCTAGTTTAGCTTCATTTTAGTTCTATCCAACAATTTCACTCGACTTTGGTATAATTTGATTGAATAGAAATTTTTAAAATCATCAATTCCCTGCGGATCGACCCGTATTCGCCACGTGCTACATTCGTACACCGTGTGCTTGCGGTATAAATTTTATTATAAATTCGTTCGACGGTTTTCTAAACCGATAGAATTTCCGTCGACGAACACCCAACTAATTATTTCTTCCTCTAAGTATTCATAATAAATTATCCATAGCTTGGATAATTACAAAAATTTAAACCCATCTCGAAAACAATGTTTTACATAACATGTTAAATCCTTATGGAATTTGAAACTCAATATATACGATTTTAGCCTTAAAATCAAATGAAACATTTATCAAACATACTTTTTTGAATCAAACATATCATATAATCCTAGCATATCATAATTAAAATCATCATAAAGGTTTTAAACTTTAAACTCGAAATCAAATGCTCATTAAAAACGAAAATGAGATTGTTTCGATTATTATGCACCTTGCTTTGGATAAGGAACTTGAGATTTGATCTTGCTTGATTCCTTAGCGTTTAATTGATTTTTCTCCTCTTTTTCCCCTAGGTTATAACCGTCTTGAGCTCTTTAGTGTACATTTTAGAATTATGAACTTGTGAATAAAAAATAGGAATAAAGGTTTTGGGTTAAGGGGTTATGGTGAACGGCAATTCCCCATAATACCCTTGCGTTATTCTCTTATTAGTTAGCTTATAAAACCATTTCCACAAACTCATTCTTTAATCTTATTTGGTTAAGCACAACCTCTATTTTAAAATTTCAAATCTCAATCTCCTTATCCTCTAATCTTTACATTATTATATTTAATTTATCTAGTTAAATCTTCTGAATAATGTTATTTAAAATTAAGGGTGTTACAGGATCCCCTCCTTAAAGAATTTCATCCTTGAAATTCAGTAATGACTAAATACTCAGCATAGCTATCATATGTAACATCTCTTAATTGCCATACTAGCACATCTGAGCAGCAACAGTCTATATAAAGCAAATATAGAATATACCTCACAACAGATCAGGATATGTATCTATAATCATGTCTTCTGTCTCCTAAGCATAGTCTTTCTCCTTGTCGCTTCCTTGAACTTTCACCAACTAAACTGTCTTGTTTCTTAACTTCTTTTCATATCTCGCTACAACCCGAACTGGTTGTGTAACAAAAGTAAAATTCTATTCTACTATCAAATCTTCCAACTCTATTGGAGGACTAGTAGTCTCTGGGTAATGCACATACTTACGAAGATGAGACAGGTAAAACACATTATGGACACCTACCACACTGCTTGGAAACTCTACTTTATATGCAAGCTTCCTGATACTCTCTATAATTAGGAACAAACCAACATATCTGGGTGCTAGTTCCCTGACTTTTCGAATCGTACCCGTAATGATCCGTATCTGTATTATTTTAAATTATAGAATTTGATATGATAATTGAATAAAGATGGTTAGAGATAAAATTTAATGACTTATTATTGTAATTCATCGGATAATTAAATTGTTTAAATACAATGTCGAAAATTATTGAATAATTGAATTCTGAATTTTATGTGAATAAAAATGATGTCAACAGTTGATTTAACTTTTATTTTAATGTGAATGGAGATCATTTACTTTTAAAATTAGATTTAAAGGTGAATAATTAAAAATTGTAAATTCTATATTTTAATTGACATGTAAAAATAGCCATTTTGGCCACTATCTCAAATTCCAATGAAACCAGTTTCTTCGGATCCGTAATGGTGAATTATTGTAGGATTTCAAGTTTCGTAGCGAACGGACTTGTCGTCTTGGCTGTACGAGCTTGAAACGCATAGAATTTTTTTTTCAAAATTTAATTAAATATATTGATTTTGAAAAGCTGTCTTTCGCGTACGATCAAATTAGTCCTCGAAACTAGTTCCATTGTGTTCGAAATAGAGGTTAAACATTATGGACGCCAGACGGCATTTTTTTTTGGAGTTCAAGAATTTCGGAAGTTGTAAGCTAGATATTTGATAATATAATAATATATATTTTTTATTTTTCCATCTCGGCCCACTATCTTTCATTTACACGTGCTCCTCCCCTTTTTTTCTCTTCATTTTGAATCTTCTAATCGATAAAAAGAAAAGGGTTGCTGATAATAAAAAAATGAGTCGTTCTTAGATGCAAAAAACAAAACAAACAAACACGCGATTGATCGTGCGTTCGATCAGGGAAGCGAGGGGCCTCATGTGCGATGATCGAAGGACAATTCAAGATCGGAGGAGACAAACTGGAGGCAAGCAGATGGCGGCGGCGTGTTGATGCAAGGCGTTAAGGTTTAGGTTTGTCGATTTTCGCGTGCGATGGGAGGATCAAACCTAGGGAAATCAAGAGTGGAGTGGTTGGCACTTCACGTGGACGTGGTGGATGGGTGCCAGCGTGGCCAGAGGCGGAGTGCGGTGGAAGTTGAGGTCGACGATGGGTATCATCATTCTAGTGTTAGCAGTGATCTAGAGAGGAGGGTTTCGTGTAAACATGATTAAGGGTTGGGTAATTAACATTTAAAATTTGTTTAATTAAATTTAAATGAAAATTCGAATGTTCTAATAATCCTATTGTGTTCGTACGAGGCCCGTTTTAGACGAGACAAATTGCATTGGATTTGTATCAACGAAGGCTACAGCTTGGAGTGGTAGTGGAATTCATTTGAAGCGGAAATATTTTTAGTTTCAAATAAAAAGTGAGTGTTTTATATGCTCACAATTGACTAGAATATTTTATGTTAGTTAAATTCTATTGTGAAGTGATTTAAATTTTATTGATAATTGTTTGATAAGTTTAATTGACATTTAGATGGATATCTAGATTTAATTGATAGAATTTGAATAGATAGTTAAAAATGAATTAGGATATAACTGCTAGTAAAATTCCCCATTTTCAATAATTGGTTAATTGTTTTGATTTTTGGATTGTTTGGATGTTGGTTGTGATGGATGAAAATTTGATTGATATTTGGATGTTTATTTATTTTGATATATCTCATTATATCCTGTATATTATTTACAATATATAGAACTATAGATTGAATTACTTTTTAATAAATTAAGAAATAGGTTGAAATGATATATACCTATGACATTTATTTGGATTGAAATGATATATATTCATCCCTGAATTAAATTGAAACAATTGATTCAATTGGCCATATGATAGAGAATTATATACTGACACCGGATTAGATAAATTAAATGACTTTAAAATTTTGATTTGAAATTTTTAAATGATTTGGTTTTAAGAAATAAAAATCGAATTTATGGAAATCGAATTATTTTCAAATTGGAACTCGAAATGTTGAAAATTAAATTTTGTTGGGCGAATTCTCACCCAGAGGATCTCAAGACCAAAGAGCGTCAGTCTCACTCATGTTCACATCCTGCACTTCATTCAGCAAGGCCACAGTTCACTCGGCATTCGCAAATAGAGCATGGCAACCTCCATTCGGCAAAACCCCTCCTATGTGTCATTCGGCAATAGCTCATTCGGCTATACCTCATTCGGCATCTCCATATACCCATGTCCATTCGGCACAAGGGCATCCGGACGAGCTCCGCCGAACCACACATCCCCAACTACCGAATGAGACCATGCCGAACCATGCTCCTCTCACGAACTCCGCCGAACCACGCTTTAGCCGGACCACCCACACACCACTCTACTCCATGCCGGTCCAAACCAACACCGGACCAACCACTACTCTCCACAGCCAATGCCGCTCCTCTCCCCTCCGAACCAAGCTCCATGCACAGCCGAATGAAGCTCGCCGAACCAGAATGCCACCAGGCCAGACTGCTCCAGCCCAGGCCCGCTAGCAGCTATATACTTCCAAGACCCCTGCCCCCTACCTCACTCTATAAATAGAGGGGCAGGGGTACAACAATGGTAGACAAGTTTGAGAGCTCAAGCAAGGAAGGAACTTTCAAACTACTTTCATACACTTGTATACAAAGCATTGTACTTGTAATCTGGAAGAAGAAAGATAATAACATATAAAGTGGACGTAGGCACATTCTGGCCGAACCACTATAAATCTGCGTGTCTTTTACATTTCAGCCCTTACTTTTCTCATATTTACATACTCATCTAAAATCATTGAAAATCATACATACTCAACTAAAATAATACGACTTGGAGGTGTTTGTCCATTTTTTGTGCAAACATTTTTGGTGCTTTCACTGAGAACTGAACTCAAGTTTCATCTTCTCCCACTCAACCTTCTTCCTAACAACATCACTCGTTGCTTAGAAATCATGCCTTCCAAACAGAGAAGGGATGTTAACAAAGGAAAGAACATCGCAACTAGCAGCCTTCCAGATCCAGCAATCACAGATCAGCCCACTTCAACAGCAGTACCAGATGAAAATCAGGAAAATCCAACTGGTCCCGCAACGGAACAACCAATCACTAGGGCAGATCTGGACAGGGTTGTGGCTGAAGTAACTAACCGCTTCACATCCCAACAAGAAACTTTGGTGGACCAACTCATGACACGCTTAAGGGACGCTGAAGAGTCCAACCGCAACACTGAATCATGGGGTGAATCCCAATCCGGAGGATCCCGGAGGCAACAAAGGTCTTCACTCTTCGAACAAGCTATCAACAGGAAAAACGATGATAGGGGCCGCGCCCGGACTCAGCCCGAATTCCGACTCGAGGAAGCCCTTGGAACCGAACCTAGCGGGGGAGGCACCAGGCGAGGGTCGGATGTAGCTGAGCCAGTCATGCCACCTAATCATAGAAACCCCGCTGAACGGAGCCGAGCTAGAACCCAGCCCGAAGTTGACCCCATGGATGTGCTCGAAACAGAACCCCACAGGGGAAGATCAAGGCAGGGGGCAACTGTAGCTGGTCCTAGCGTGCATCCAAGCAGCCAAAGACAACCACTGGATAATGCTAGAGGTGATAGACTGTACCATCCCTACAGGTCATCTGGGCGAGATAGATCCCGCAGGGAAGAACCGAGCTCATTTTTGTCCGCTCCAAGTTCTGACGAGCGGATGGCACGATTATTCAGAGAATGTGTCCAACGGGAGCAAAGGGACCGGGGAATAGGCGCTAGGGTCACCAGTCCCTTTACCCGAAATATCGAAACTGCCATCACTCCCCGGGAATGGAAAATGCCAACCATGGAACCTTACAAAGGAACTTCCGACCCCATCGTACACTTACAGAGATACACCCAGCATATGCTCATGAGTGGAGCAACAGAAGGAGTATTATGTAAATGCTTTCCGCTATTCCTAGCAGATCTAGCTACCTCCTGGTTCTGCCATCTACCCCGAGGATCCATCAGCTCATGGGAGATGTTGAAAGAAAGGTTTATTAGCCAGTTCCTCATCCATGTGGAACAACCCAAGGATGCTTATTCTCTATCCAATATCAAACAGAAATCCGGAGAGACGCTGCAACAATATCTAACACGGTTCAACGCCACAACAGCAACAGTTCAAGATGCCAATGAGAAACTTATCCTAACGGCCCTTTGTAGTGGCGTGCATCCGGATACCAAGTTTGCTAGGAGGTTAACAAAAGATAAACCAGCTACGTTACCTGACTTCTTCCATGAAGCTGGGAAGTATATGAGGCTTGAAAACGCTACCGCTAAAAGACAGTCAGGACAACAGGCTAAGACTACCCATGGCGACACTCCCGCTGCAACAAAGGACGTTTGAAGAAATGACTCTAGAGATAACGCTGGGGGCAAGAAGGGAGGAAAGCGTTTATATCAACCAGGACAGAGATTTGACTCTTGCCCCCCTCCCTTGCTTTAAACTTTGTCCTGGATGGCTAGAAGGATGTTTTTAATCATTTCACCAAATGGGTGGAAGCGGACCCTTTAAAATAAAATATCTTTGGCACAAATTATCAACTTCTTACATAAATTATCAACTTCTTGATCAAAAAATATTCTATGCAGGTACGGAGTCCCACTCAAGATCATATCAAACAACGGACTCCAGTTTGACAACAAAGAGTTTACCAACCGATGCCAAGAGCACATAATTCACAAAAGCTTCTCATCTGTAGCTTATCCTCAGGCAAACGGAGCTTATATTTTGTCAACAGTGGACGGAGTGGTGTTCCAGAGGGCTTGGAACATCCGACACCTCCGTCGATACTTTGCTTAACACGTACCGCCCATATGAAGCGTATTAACACGGTGGACGTAGGCATTATCGTGCCGAACCACTTTAAAAATCTTATCTCTTGTTACCTTGTGCCTTCATATCTTGGCTGCTTGTTAAGCTTTATCCCTTTCTGTTGAACAAAATCCTATGGCATCTCCACTCAAGATGCACCGCGGCCTCATCTGGACTAGGCCTAACAGGTACGCTACGATTCTATGCACTCGCCAATGAGACACTTTTGCTCCAGCATCCCTCTGCTGCGGGTTAATTCATTGTGCGCCTGCCCTCAAAGCCAACTGTAATGAGCCGATTATAAGTCATCATAAAGGCCGACTATAGCCGATGGCAGCTCATTACGGCGTTCGGCTCGCCGGTAACTGTGAACCTACTTTAAGCCCCAACATAAGGTGTGGCCAGCCAGGGGTAGTTCACGGCCAACGGCACCCACGCTAGCCGGCCACGGTAAATCGAATAATACCCACGATTACGGACCATAATGGTTCGGGTAGTTACCGTGCGCGATCTCGGCTCCGATGTGTCTTAAGTGCGGCTGTGGTAAAAAAGAAAACTCCCCGCGGAGGCGTAAGATGGGTGACAAATGTCTCCAAGACCCACAGCTAGGGAAAGTGACTACAAAACCCGTTTGCCACGAACTTAAGCACATCGACGGCCTTCCGTGACTGGAAGTTTTACTTTTACTATATTTCCATTTCATTTAAATATTTTTCTCCTATCCTGTATAACAAACTCTAAAGTACAGGAAACCAAATAGGAAGCATTCACTCATGAGGCTCTAAGCCTGCGTGCTGGGTAGCAGGGCGCTCTGCTATACCCGTGAACAGTTACACAAGACACTCAAAGCTACCGCCTGCGAATAAAACATAAAGGGCGGTACTCTCTTCTCTTGTACATAAATGCGTAACTATAACTTATTCATACACTGACATTGCAAAACGTGAAATTATATTTCAAGCAAAAACTTAACATCAAACACAAGTGGAATCACAGGCATATGCATAATTATACTTCTCACACAGCACATAAAGATAGCAACAACATTTAAACACGACAAAATCAGCTTATATTATAAGATCACACGAAGTTATTCTTTGCAAATAATTTTATTACAGTTGCATATCAAAGACTAACATGAACAGTGATAAAAAAGAAACAAAAAGATGGCAGATGCATCCACACTCCATCACCAACTCCCCCAGCCTACTTAGCCGCAGGATCGGAGCCCCCAGCATGTGGATCTGAAGTCCCACCTGTCCAGATCAGAAGAGGAATTCATTAAACGAACGATCAAGTTATGAAAACACGAAAAGAAAAGAAAGGGAAAAGAATAACTCACCAGCATCCGCCGCTTGATCCTCATCATCCAACTGCACGCCCGCTTCCTCTGCAGCGAGTAGCCGCATCCCCTCCTTCACCGCCGCTTGCTCCTCCTTTGAGAACTGAGCAGTAACCGCACTCAAGTTGAAAGCCTCTCCGCCTTCCTTACCCGCATTCACCCTGGCCTCCTCTAAAGCCTGGAGATACACCTTGGCCATGACCCGAGGGTAATCGTCCATCCAAGACAAGCCGCCCTCCTTCCAAGTGTGGAAGTACATATCCTGCAACATCTCATCCATCATCCCCTCGTTTTCCTCAAACTCCCTCACCCGGGCCTCGGAAGCTTGCAACTTGGCGATGGCGACGTCCCTCTCTGATTGGTATCTCAAGCAGTCAGCCTGGAGTGACCTCCTCATTTCCTCTTCCTTCAACTTGAGGGACCTCCTCATCTCCTCCATCTCCTCCTTCAACTCGGCCTGAGCCATCTCCGCAGCCTCGAGCCTCCCTGACAACTCCTCTACCCGCTCGAGATCCGCATTTCGAACCTCATCCACCGTTGCGATAGCTATGTTAATCCGTTCCCTGCAAGCGACCTCCATCTTCCTTAATTCCGCCCTACTGGCCTTCTCCATGGTCTCTTTCAGACGCTTGGAGGCTTCCTCATGCTGGGAAATCTGGATGGCTTGGTCGGCGAGTTGCTTGGCCTGATCGGCAACCTTTAACCTCAACCGAATGTTAGCACTCCCGATCTCTTCCCCGGCCTTGACCAACTTAGCATGATGCTCCATTAACTTCTTGGTCTCTGCGGCCACCCGGTCGATATTAGCTTTGGCCTCATCCCCCATGGTGACTACCCGTGTAGTAAGTAAATCAAGATCTAAAGATTTGGCCTCGTCCAGCACTCTTACCATGGGGTTGCGGGGAAGGAGGTGCTCGCCCGTGGTCTCATCGAATGAAATGTCCCGAAAACTTGGGTCTAAATCAGGATGGCCGGCAAAAGGGTCACGAGGCACGGGGCGAGGCACATCGGGACGCCTTATATGAATGACAGTAGAACTCTTGGAAGGAGGAGGAGGGGGGCAGGGCTCCGTGCTCTCCTCCGTAGTATCACAAGGAGGCTGAGTAGGGGGAGGCAGAGTAGGAAGCTGCGAAGCAGAAGAAGACTCAAATAAGGAACGGCTCCGCTTCCTTTTCTGAATGCCCTCTTCGATGACCCCAAGAAGAGGGCGGTACTTGACTACGTCCCCAGTGCGATCAGTAGAAGGTTTCGCGGAAGCTCTCCTCGACTTAAATTGTTCAAGGCGGTGTCGAACATCCGACGTTTTACCCGCCTGGCCTGCCCCTGGAATAAAGAACAAGTGTTACGAACATACAATAATCCGCAATTCAAAAAATATGCTAAGTTAAAAAGAAAGAAAAGTGAGGAGACACATCTATTATACAAACCCGGCGGAGGAGTGGGATACTGCAATAAGTCCTGGATCTCATTCCAGGACGGAAGTGAACCGTAAAAAATTTCTAAGTCCTTATCGAAAATAGAATCGGCAGAAGACAAAAGTTCACCTTGCATCGCCGGAATCACCCTAGCTGAGGAACCCTTAGAGGATAGGTCAGTGCCAGCCACAGCTTTGCCGGTTTCCTTTGCCTTCTCCGTTCCCTTCTCCGTTTCCGACTCTCCCTCCGACTCCCCGAAGGCCCGACGGAGAGCCTCATCCAGTTCGAGGTCTTGTTCAGAGGTTAGAGCAGCAACACCACTACCACCTTGACCGTCGCCATCTCCTCCACCCTCCGACCCTTCTCCAACTTCGCCTCCTTCCTCCTCTTCCACACCTTCCTCCTCCGGGACAGTCGGGCAAGTACTTGGAGAAGGGCCATCGGACTTCTTCAGTTTCTTCCCCCCAACCGCAGGACGCGCTGCGAAAGGCTCCCTCTTACCGCTCTTTACCGTAGCCCCCTCCTTAGCTTTAGCAGCCCTCTCCTCAGCCGTATCCCTTTGCTTAACCACGGACTGGCGCGGTAAGATCAAATTATACTCCAAGAGGGTTGCGTTCCTGATCAAGAAAGATGCCGACCGGTCCCGTGCCGGAATAGCCTTTAGTTCAGCAACCATTCGCACTAAGGAATCGTCCTCCACGACTGCAATACCACCTGTCGCTAGCCAGAAATAGAAGCATGTCAGAAGAAACACTACAGTTAAAACACATGAAAAATATAAATGAAATCAATCTTACAGCCGGAAGTGAAAAGGCGGAAAGAAACAGCATCGTCCTTGACGAAGAACCACTCTTTCTTGAACATGGTGAACTTGGAATACAAGTCCAGAACTGGTTTGAAGGGCACGGCCGCCTCCAGACTAATATACGGAGACCCCTTCTTATAGCCTCTCAGGTTGTACAAGTATCGGATTTCCCGGTTAGAAGGAGGACGCCCGTACCTCCTCTGGAAGATAACAAAGAGGCTCACCAGGATGGCATATGAGTTAGGCTGGAGCTGGAAAGGAGCCACCTTCAAATAAGTGGTGAAGCTTACTATCCAAGCGTTGATAGGGGGGATAGCGCCGCACATGCAATGGTATCTACTAAAAGCGAAGTAGCCCTCGGGAGGATTATATGGCATCACCCCATCTCCTGGCAGCAGCATAAGAGCCCTATCTATCCCAAAGGAACGGGATATGACGTCAAGTTGCTCCTCCTTTAAGGAGCTAGGAAAGCAATCAGGAGGAGAGACGAGAAGCTCCTGGGGACCATACCCATCGACTAGTGACCTCGGAGCGGGTCCGTGCTGTGCTGGATCTGGCTGAGCTGGGGGCACGGCAGAAGTTTCTCCGCTATCCCTGGATTTCTTCTTGCCCGATCGAGTTTCAACTTTGCGAGACATTTATCTGCATACACAAAAGTAAAAAGCATGATGTTAGAACGACAGTATAAACAAACAAGCATACATAAGTCCGGAGTTCCACTCAAAGTCCAGACACAAAATTCGTTCGGCACTGGAGGTTCAAGACCATTCGGCACTAGGGTCTTATACGTTCATTCGGCAGTACAAGTTCATGTTCATTCGGCAATAGGATCTGGCTTCCATTCGGCAATGGAATCTGTGGTTCATTCGGCAAAACAAAGCTTTCGTGCCCATTCGGCATAAGCCCATTCGGTTATCGAGTTCATTCGGTAAGAGGGTATATACCTGATTCGGCGAATATTTGATTCGGCAAAGATTTGGTTCGGTGGATTTATGATTCGGCTTCCTCTTGTTCGGTAAAGAAAAACTAAGGGGGGTGTAGCCTCTATATATAGGCGAGCTCTGGAATACCGGACGAGAACCTACTGCCGGACCAACCCCATGCCGAACGAGGACCAACAACAACCGGACCAACTATGTACCGAATGAAACCTTCCATACCAAACCACCCCCAAACGAATAAGAATATATGCCTACTCGAAACCGAATGTAACTGTCTCTACCAGCAGAAACCAGAAACAGGGGGCATGCAGGGCGCTTCACTCAGATAAGTGCCGAACTCTAAGAGCTTACTAATAAAATAAAAAATATGATAACAATGGATAAGTCGTGAATCTCTCACTAACATGGATTAATCATTTACACGTGCACGCGACCACGAACGGTCCATAGGCACGCTCTGAATGGCTATTAACCCTATCGTCATGAGAATTTACACTTTGACATCCCTTTTTAAGCTCATCAGTCAAATGGATATTTGATAATTATGAAATGGCTAAGCTACTTACACATGTACGGGGTCGAGAACAACCCCTAGGCATGCTCTGAGCTAGCGATAAACCACCTTGACAAACGATCCAGGGAACCACTCTAACGTGAACCTGGCATCGATAACCCCCTCGGGGTACACTAACTCGCCTCGAACGGCGCAGTTCACTTCATCTCGAATATTTCGATCATGAACGGTCGTTATTTGAAATCATACTGAAACTGTAAATTCCTTTGCAGGACATCAACATGATATGAACATCCAACCCATGGCATTACAAAAACAAGCCTCCCTACAACAAGGAAACAAAGCGCGACACATGCAAGCACGTGCCCCACTTTGGGGGGCAAATGTTGGGCGAATTCTCACCCAGAGGATCTCAAGACCAAAGAGCGTCAGTCTCACTCATGTTCACATCCTGCACTTCATTCAGCAAGGCCACAGTTCACTCGGCATTCGCAAATAGAGCATGGCAACCTCCATTCGGCAAAACCCCTCCTATGTGTCATTCGGCAATAGCTCATTCGGCTATACCTCATTCGGCATCTCCATATACCCATGTCCATTCGGCACAAGGGCATCCGGACGAGCTCCGCCGAACCACACATCCCCAACTACCGAATGAGACCATGCCGAACCATGCTCCTCTCACGAACTCCGCCGAACCACGCTTTAGCCGGACCACCCACACACCACTCTACTCCATGCCGGTCCAAACCAACACCGGACCAACCACTACTCTCCACAGCCAATGCCGCTCCTCTCCCCTCCGAACCAAGCTCCATGCACAGCCGAATGAAGCTCGCCGAACCAGAATGCCACCAGGCCAGACTGCTCCAGCCCAGGCCCGCTAGCAGCTATATACTTCCAAGACCCCTGCCCCCTACCTCACTCTATAAATAGAGGGGCAGGGGTACAACAATGGTAGACAAGTTTGAGAGCTCAAGCAAGGAAGGAACTTTCAAACTACTTTCATACACTTGTATACAAAGCATTGTACTTGTAATCTGGAAGAAGAAAGATAATAACATATAAAGTGGACGTAGGCACATTCTGGCCGAACCACTATAAATCTGCGTGTCTTTTACATTTCAGCCCTTACTTTTCTCATATTTACATACTCATCTAAAATCATTGAAAATCATACATACTCAACTAAAATAATACGACTTGGAGGTGTTTGTCCATTTTTTGTGCAAACAAATTTGAAACGGGAATTGTTTAATTAATCGAAGTTGAGATTTTTAAGTTATAATCAAATGTGATGTGAATTTCAGATTTTGATTTATTTTAAAAGATTGGAATTTAAACTAATTTGGAATTGGAATTTAAATTAATTTGGAATTGGAGTTGGAATTAATTTGAAATTGGAATTTAAATTAATTTGGAATTGTAGTTGAAATTAATTTGGGATGGGAGTTGAAATTAATTTGGAATTGGAATTTAAACTAATTTGCGATTAGAATTTAAATTAATTTGAATTGGAGTTGAAATTAATTTGGAATTGGAATTGAAATTTATTTGGAATTGAAATTGAAATTAATTTGGAATTGGAATTGAAATTAATTTGGAATCAAAGTAAATATCAACTTGAAATTGGAATTGAAATTGAATCGGTTAAATCGAAAAGGAAATTGGAACTGATTTGAATTGGAAAATTTGGAAAGTGAACTGGTTTGACTTTGAAACTATTCTTAAATAAATATTTTAGTATAAACGATTTAAAAATCTATATTCTTTAAATAATCAAATTATTTTGATTTTCCAAACTATTTTACTATATAAACCATTTTAATACTCAAACTATTTTCTATTAAATTATTTTAACAATTTAACTATTTTTAAAAATATCTAAAATATTTTCTAAAAATTCAAACTGGTCAAAGGGTGGAATGTTTTATTTTTAAATCTTGAATTTAAATACAAATTAGGTTAAAGTGAAGTTATAACCTAAATTGTAATTTGAACCAGATTTCGAAATGAAATCGATATATCGAATTTAATTGACATTTTGTAGTAAAATTTGATTTTTGAAGTGAATATGGAAAATTTTGAAATGGATTTTATTTTGAAGTGAATATGATATTTTGATATTAAATACGAATTGTTTTCGAAATATAAAAGTACCAACCGGTGTGTAAAATGACGGTTGGTATTTAAAGAGACCGGGGCTTCTTATTGGCATATTCTTTATCAATATTGGATCCATGTTAACAACTGTGTACGCGATGGATGATATCCAGAATGTAGTGGTTGAATTGGCGACGTTTACTGGAATGAAGTAAGAGAACAATGATGGATAGCCTTGACACCTATGTCATAATTGAAGTGACTAAAACATGAGCCTATGTTTGGCCAATGTGGTTGGCTACCCTCTAGCGACGTTGATCACTCATACTACTATTATGGTTTTTGACTCGATGGGTACACCTTTTGTTCGGATTGATTGTCTCGGTTGGCCACGGATGGGTTATGACCGGCCAGGAAGGGTAAACTGTTAGAATCCTACCTTATGAATTGCCTCATGTGGCTTGTCAAATTTATCCCTATGCCAGCCCATTACGGCTTGGTTTAGAAATGTAAAAATGTGTTAAGGTGGATCAATATAAAGCCTTAACTCTATTTTAATATTTATTTACTGATAGACATTATCTATTAGAGTGTATACTATTATATATAAATAGTTTAGCGAATCCTCAAGAGATGGAAAAACCCGTAACATCTCTTAAGTTATTTAATTCATATTTGTGATATTAATTTGACTTACATAAGAGTATTTTAGTCCTGACTCAAATGTTTTGCCTTTTTATTACGCTCAGGTCATTCCTGTGTTTTTTCAACGTATTGAAGATTATTCGTTGAAGGATGAGGATTTTAGTATATTGCTATTATTATTATCCCCTACATCATGTTATTCTACCGTAATGATTATTTATCCCTGATGTGTGTGTGTATAACTTTAATAAATGTGTATAGATTATAATCAAATGTATAGTAAACAGCTTCATGAACTGTTATTTGATTATTATGTTTTATCGTTTCCACTGTGAGATTTTGTGTTTGCTTTCTTCTTCTTTCTTATTTTCTTAAATAAACCCACTGATTGTCTATGTTTTGGATTATTTAAGTTTGTCAAATGTGAATTTATTTTCGATTTAAACCTTTCGAAATATGGGTCGTCACAGTTGGTATCAGAACGAAGGTTTAGCGATAGCCTTGGCTTTGTGGGGTTTGACACAATAGAGTAGTAATACCCTAGAATGAGTCAGTTGAGTGTATATATATGAGAGATCGTACTTATTATTGTTATAAAATGTTTTATAGTGTGTTCACTTATCCGTTGAGTTGTTTATGAATTCTAGTTGATGTGTAGGACGTCGTGTTATCGATAGGGGTTTCTAAACACTTAAACGAGGCAAGTCGACATAATATTGTTTTAAAATAGCGTAAATGAATAAATTTTACGTAAATTATATTATATATATATAAATTGATAATTTTCAACTAAATTGTTATTAGGAGATGATAATATTTAATTATTATCGATTATTGGTTGAATTAAAGATAAAATGAATACTTAGTGAATTTTATTTTATGAAGCATTTGATAATTAAAATTGAATTGACATCTAATTAAAATAAAAATTATTTGAAATAAAAAATGTGAAATTAATGAAATATTTTCACAATGAAGTAATGAAATTGTATGAGTATATTAAAATATAGCATATAAATAGAAGTGATTTTAAAAATTGAGAATTTTAGAATTTAAAATCCTTTTATTTCCCAAAAGTGTTTTCCAAAGCCTTGAATATTAATAATAGTATTGTTTGAAAGTGTTTTGACTAGGAATATGTTTTGAAGGCTTTTTTTTGAAGAAAATAAAAGTATTGAACTCATTTGGTCACTAAAAAATAATTCTGGGGATGACTACAGCATCGTTAGTATTCATTTTCGAGTTTATGAGTGAAAATTTCTACCAAAAGAAATTTATTTTTCTAAGTTTGATTATGAAAGAAAAATATATTCTAAGTACGATTTAGTAAATATATAGAAATAGTGTTGAACTTAAAAATTGGTAATAGTGTAGATGAAGAAATAAGTTTACAACTTATAAATTTGAACAGGGAAGTAAAAAAATAAAATTTAAAATGGTTAAACATTTTTATTAAGGAGATAAAAGAAATTTGAATTCGAGAAATGAAATAAATTAATTAACTTAAGAAATATTAAATTAATAGAGTTAGTGAAATGAAGTAAATAAAATATTTAACTCATGAAAGCTTAAATAAAAATAAATTGCATTTGAAATGAAGCAGATAAAATAATGAAATGAAATCTTAAGAAGTTAATTTTTATAACTTATATATTAGAGAATTAGTAAGCTAAAGGCAAATTTAAATTTGTTGAATATGAATGGTAAGAAAAATTAACTTGAATAAGATTAAATAAAATGAGTAATAGATTAAAATGAAATGAAGTTTAACTTAATATTAAATAAAATTGAATTAGGTATTAAGTGAAACTAGATAAATTAGTAAAGTGAAGTAATTCCATTTAGGCTATAAATGAATTAATAGAATGAATACAACTTGATTTATAAAATGAAATGATATTTGAATTACAAAAGAAATTGAATAAAAATAGAAAGTGTAAGTAAAATTAATATGGTTAATTGAATTTAATTTAATTTAAATTGGATATAAATAAATAAATTGCAAAAGGAGTAGTTTAAACGAAAATTGAATGCTAACTAATATAATATGGAATAAGTTACCGAAATAGAATATAAATTGAAGTTAACTTAAGAGAAGTTGAAAGAATAGATTGTGAGAGAAAAATTATTAATATGAATTGAGTATAAAATAAAATTTACTTCAGTAAATTAACAATATGAATTTGAATAGATGAAGTGAATCGATGAATTAATAATAACTTAGGATATGAAGAAATAGTAATAAACATGAGTTATGTTGTATAAAATATTTATAATAAACTTAGCTAAGTTATAAATGGTGTTAGTATAATAAAAAGGAGGATATATTAAGCGGAAATAAAGCAAATTTAACTTAAGCAAGGTTAAGTGGAATGATTTTTACAAATAATTCACCAATGAATTTATATGAAATAGGTTAAACAAAAAGCGAAACAATTGGAATTTCACAAATTCAATTGAATAAGATTGAATATAATGAATTTGCAACGAATGTTAATCAATTGAAAGAAATCAATGGACTGTAAACAACTTAAGTGGATGAAACAAATGTAAATAATTAAAACAAGTTAATTGTATTTAAATACATTTAGTTGTAATCGATCAAATATGAACGCAATGAATATTGATTGAATGAATAAAAATGGATTGAAACCAAATTAGTTGAATGTAAATCAATTAAAAGCGAATGAATTGAATATAAATCTATTGTTGATAAACAAAATGAAAATATTAAACGTGAATCAATTTAAAATATATGGAATGTAGTATGGAATTAAATTACTTAAGTGTAATTAATTAAATGAATTACGGAAATGAAATAAGAGAAGTGAATAAATAAATGCAACTATAAATGAGTGTAAATTAATAGAATGTGAATTCATTCATGTTGATAAGTGTGTGTAAATCAATTGGAGGTAAATAAATTGAATGAAAAATCAATTGAACATTAATCTAATTGAGTGAAAGTTGATTGAATGCAAATAAATAGGAATGAATCAATTAAATGTTAATGAAGTGAATATTAATAAGAAATGACTGGTATGAATTTAAAATTGACTTTGGATAATGTAAATTCCCATGGTTATGAATTGATTGGATTAATTGGACGGATATTGATGGTTGGATGGTTACTTTTGTTGCAAATCACTGTTATTACCGTTTTGATTGCATATGTGGATTCAAAATCCTTGTTATATGGTTATATTAGACTTATACATGCTTCTATATCATTATATGCAACTAATATCTTAAATTAAGTTGAGGTAGGTATATACGAAGATCATTTGGAGCGTATACGAGGATATATATTCTTTTGCTTACTTAATACGAGCAAGTTATATGAGCGAACTCGCTTGTATTACTAATAGTAAGGTTTGTATATCGGATTACATACCACGATTTTATATTTTTGCCTTTCGAGATGCATGTCATTGAGATGAGTTGTATATTTGATATTTATTTGGTATATTTGTGATACATATTAATATTGTAAAAAAAATCGATTGAGCGAGACTCTGTCGAAATTTTCTGTAAATCCGAGAGGTAGAAATTTTTTGAAGTTTTAAAAAATTTTGTAACATGTTTTGATAACTAAGTTGTGAATTTCGTAAGCCGATCGGAGTGGCGTAGCAGAAGTGTAGTAATAGTTTTGCAAATTAGATGCTTATGTTTTATAACTTGACTATTTTGAAAAATTATATTGTAGGTTAAATTCTTTCCTTAATCCCCTTTCGAGGACGAAAAGTTTTGAATGGAGGAGTATGCAGCGATCCGTATTTTTACTATTTTAATTTGTAGAATTTGATATGATTATTGAATGAAAATTGTTAGAGATAAAACTTAGTGACTTATTATTGTAATTTATCGGATAGATAAATTATTTAAATATAATGTCGAAAATAATTGAATTTTGAATTTTATGTGAATAAAAATGATGTCAACAATTGATTTAAATTTTATTTAAATGCGAATGAAGATCGCTTCCTTTTAAAATTGGATTTAAAGGTGAATGATTAAAAATTGGAAATTCTATATTTTAATTGACATGTAAAAATAGCCATTTTGGCCATTATCTTGAAATGCAACCAGTTTCATCGGATCCGTATTGGTGAATGATTGTAGGATTTTAGGTTTCGTAGCGATCGGACTTGTCGTTTGGTCGTACAAGCTTGAAACACATAGAATTTATTTTTAGAATTTAATTAAATAAATTGATTTTGAAAAGCTATCTTCCACATACGATCGAATTAGGCCTTGAAACTAGTTCTATTGTGTTCGGAATATGGGTTAAACATTATGAATGCCAGGCGTCACGTTTTGTTTGGAGTCTAAGAATTTTGGACGTTATAAGCTAGATATTTTACAATATAATAATATATATTTTCTATTTTTCCATCTCCCCCGACTATCTTTCATTTACACGTGCTCCTCTCCCTTTTTCTCTTCATTTTTGAATATTCTAATCGATAAAAATAAAAGAGCTGCTGTTAATATAAAAACGAATTGTTCTCATGTTAAAAAAACAAAACAAAAACAAACACGCGATTGATCGCGCGTTCGATCAGGGAAGTGTGGTGCCTTGTGCGCAATGACCAGAGGACAACTCGAGATCGAAGGCGACAAGCTGGAGGCGAACATATGGCGGCGGTGTGTTGAGACAAGGTGTCGTGATTTAGAGTTCAAGCATGTCGATTTTCGCATGCGACGGGAAGATCAGACCTAGGGAATTCGAGATTGGAGGGGTCGGCGCATCACGTGGGCGTGGTGGATGGGTGCTAGCGTGGCCAGAGGTGGAGTGCGGTGGAAGTTGAGGTCGACGATGGGTTTCATCGTTGGGGTATTAGCATTGACCTGGAGAGGTGGATTTCGTGTAAACGTGATTAATGGGTAGGTAATTAACATTTAAAATTTGTTTAGTTAAATTTAAATAAAAATTCGAATGTTCTAATAATCGTATTATGTTCGTACGAGGCCCGTTTTGGATGAGACAAATTGTATTGGATTCGTATCGACGATGCTACAGGTTGGAGTGGTAGTGGAATTTATTTGAAGCTAAAATATTTTATGTTTCAAATAAAAGCAGAGTGTTTTATATGCTCACAATTGACTCGAATATTTTATGTTAGTTAAATTATACCGTGAAGTGATTTAAATTTTATTGATAGTTGTTTGATAAATTTAATTGACATTTAGATGGATATTTGGATTTAACTGAAAGAATTTGAATAGACGGTTAAAAATGAATTAGGATTTAACTGCTGTTAAAATTCTCCATTTTCGATAATTGGTTAATTGCTATGATTTTTGACTGTTTGGATGTTGGTTGTGATGAATGAAAATTTGATTGATATTTGGATGTTTATTTATTTTGATATATCACAACCTATATATTACTTACATTATATAAAACTTTAGAATGAATTATTTTCGAATAAAATAAGAAATAGGCTGAAATGATATATACCTATGACATTTATTTAGATTGAAATGGTATATATCCATCCCGGGAATTAAATTAAAATAATTGATTGACTTGGCCGCAGGATAGACAATTATATATGCATACCGGATTGGTTAAATTAAATGACTTTAAAATTTTGATTTGAATTTGTTTAAATTATTTGGTTTTAAGAAATAAAAATCGAATTTATGGAAATTGAATTATTTTCAAATTGTAACTTGGTATGTTGAAAATTAAAATTGAAACAGGAATTGTTTAATTAATCGAAGTTGAGATTTTTAAGTTATCATCAAATATGATGTGAATATCAGAATTTGATTTATTTTAAAAGATTGGAATTTAAACTAATTTATAATTGGAATTTAAATTATTCTAGAATTGGAGTTTAAATTAATTTGGAATTGGAGTTGAAATTTATTTGGAATTGGGGTTGAAATTAATTTGGAACTGGAATTTAAACTAATTTAGAATTGGAATTTAAATTAGTTGGAATTAGAGTTGAAATTAATTTGGAATTGGGATTAAAATTCATTTGGGAATTGAAATTGAAATTAATTTGGAACTGGAATTGAAATTAATCTGGAATCGAAGTAAATATCGACTTGAAATCGAAATTGAATCGATTAAATCGAAATGGAAATTGGAACTGATTTGAACTAGAAAATTTGGAGAGTGAACTGGTTTGACTTTGAAACCATTCTTAAATCAATATTTTAGTATAAACAATTTAAAAATCTATATTCTTTAAATATTCAAATATTTTGATTTTCCAAACTATTTTGCAATACAAACCATTTTTATTACTCAAACTATTTTCTATTAAATTATTTTAACTATTTAACCATTTTTAAAAATATTTTCTAAAAATTCAAACCGGTCAAATAGTTGAATGTTTTATATTTAAATCTTGAATTTAAATATGAATTGGGTTAAAGTGAAGTTGTAACCTAAATTGTAATTCAAACCAAATTTCGAAGTGAAATCGATATATCGAATTTAATTGACATTTTGTAGTAAAATTTGATTTTTGAAATGAATATGGCAAATTTTGAAATGGATTTGATTTTGAAGCAAATAAGATATTTTGGTATCAAATACGAATTGTTTTCGAAATACAAAAGTACCTACCGGTGTGTAAAATGACGATTGGTTGTTAAAAAGACTGAGGTCTCTTATTGGTATACTCTCTATCAATATTGAAACCACTTAACAACTGTGTACGCGGTGGATGATATCAGAATGTAGTGGTTGAACTGGCGATGTTTACTGGAATAAAGTAAGAGAACGACGATGGATAGCCTTAACACTTGTGTCATAATTAAAATGACTAAAATAGGATCCTATGTCTGGCCAATGAGGTTGGCTACCTCTAGCGATGTTGATCTCTCATATTACTATTGTGGTTTTTGACTCGATGGGTGCACCTTTTGTTCGGAATGATTTTCGTAGTCATCTACGAATGGGTTACGACCAATCAGAAAGGGCAAATTGATAGAATCCTACCTTAGGCATTGCCTCACGTGCCTTTTCATATTTATCCCGATACGAGCCCATTACGACTTTAGTTTAGAACTGTAAAAATGTGTTAAGGTGGAGTAAAGCCTTAACGCTATTTTGATATATATTTTACTGATCGACATTATCTATTATAGCGTATACTATTGTCTAACAGATCCTTAGGAGATGGAAACCCGTAACATCTCTCAAGTTATTGCACTCATATATGTGATAATGATTTGACTTACATAAGAGTATTTTAGTCCTGACTCAAGTATTTTGTCTTTTCATTATCCCCGGGTCAGTCCTGAGTTTTTTCAGTATATTAATGATTATTCTCTAGACGACGAAGACAAGGATTTTGGTATATTGCTATAAGTATTATCCTCTATATCATGCTATTCTACTGTATTGATTATTTATCCTTGATGTATATATAAAACTTTGACAAATGTGTATAGATTATAATCAAATGTATAGTAAACAGCTTCATGAACTGTTATTTGATTATTATATTTTATCATTTCTGCTGTGAGATTCAACGTTTGTTTTCTTCTTCTTTCTTATATTCTTAAATAAACCCATTGATTATCTATGTTTCGGATTGTTTAAGTTGGACATGTGTGGATTTATTTTCGGTTTAAATCTTTCGAAATGTGGGTCGTCACAATACCACACCCTTCATCAATGATGTCTTAATGAATACTCTATTTCCAACTAAGAATTCTAGATCTTTATGACTCTTATCTGCATAGCTCTTCTGTCTAGGCTGAGATTTCTTCATCCTTTCTCGGATCAATTCAATCTTTTTTGTCGCCTCTTTAACCAGATCTAGACCCAAGACTAAAATGTCCACTAGTCTCTAACCAACATGTTGGTGATTTGCATGGCCTTCCATACAAAGCTTCAAAAGGTGTCATTCCTATACTAGCCTGATAACAGTTATTATAGGGAAACTCGACTAAGTGTAGGTGATCTTCCTAAGATCCACCAAAGTCCAATACACAAGCTCTTAACAAATCCTTGAGTACCTTATTAACTCTCTTTGTCTGCCCATTCATCTTAGGGTGATACACTATGCTCATCTTGATCTGGCACCTAATACAACCTGTAGACTCTTCCAGAATTCACTAGTAAACAAAGCACTCTATCATTGGCTATACTACTAGAAATTCCATGCAGTCTAACTATGTTCATCATGAACAACTTAGCTAAAATAGGTGCCGTTTTGGTTGACTTAACTTGAATGAAATGGATACTCTTGGTCAACATATCCACTATGACCCATATACTTTCATTTTCTCTATTCGATCTTGGAAATCGTCTATAAAATCCATGGATATCGAATCCCATTTTTAAAATGGTATTTCCAAAGGTTGAAGCAACCTACTCGGTTTTTGATATTCAACCTTCACTTGACAGTTCGCACACTGCCTAACCCACAAGCCAACATTCTTCTTCATACTTTACCAGTAGAAGCTCCTCTGCATATCCTAATACATCTCGGTTCCTCCGGAAAGAATCATAAATTTAGGTCGATGCAATACCCTAAGGCCTTCTTTCCTTAAGTCCTCAACATACGGAACATACAACCGTACCTTTTTTCTCAACCATTCCCTTTGGTCATGATTAAAATTCTTTAGATCATTGATCTCCAACCCAACCTCAAGCCTTCTAATCTTCAGCCAATAATGGGTCCTCTTTATGCTTAGAAACAATCCATTCGATCAACACTGGTTGAACTTCCAAACAGAACAATATGGTGGTGCTCTGACCAGAACTAGCAATCGATCTTAACCGCACAATACAAGTTGGCAAAGCTTCTAATTCTTTCCATTATGCCAACATTGAAAACACCACATTCTAATGTTTTCTACTAAGAGCAACCAGTACTTTATTTTCTTTTCTACGTGTATACTCTATACCAAAATCATAAGTTGCTAAAAAATCTTGCCACATTTGCCGTCTCATATTTCACTCCTTCTGAGAGAATAAATATATTAAGGACTTATGATCTTTGTATAACTCAAATCTCTCCCCTAAGAGATAACGTCTCCATATCTTGAATGCGAAGATCACCATACCCAACTCCATATCATGAGTATGATATCTTACTTCATGCGGTCCACGCTATCGTGAAGCGTAGACAATGACTTAACACTTTTGCATCAATACAGCTCCTAATCCGATTCTGCGTCCATCGGTATACAACACCAACCCTTGGTTTCCATCCAGAACCACTAACACAGGAGCATTGGTTAACAAATACTTCAACTTAAGGAATGCTTCCATACATTTGTCGGACCAAGTAAACTTCACATCCTTCCTATTTAACTTAGTCAATGGCACTGCTATCCACGAGAAATCCTAAATAAATTTTCGGTAATAGCCAGTAAGTCCGAAAACTTCTAATCTCAGCCACTGTCTTTGGTCTCTTCCATTTATTAATAGCTTCGCTCTTATCTGAATCAACTGACAAACCCATTTCTGAAATAATGTAACCAAGAAACTTAACCTCTTTCTTCTAGAAATGACACTTACTAAACTTCACTTTCAGTTGATGCTGCCTCAACGTCTCATGCACTACCCTGAGATGATCCTCATGCTCTTTTTCATCTCCAAAGTATATCAAAATGTCATCTATAAATACCAATACGAGCCTATCCAAATACTTTCGAAAAACTCTGTTCATCAAATCCACGAAGAACGCTGGTGCATTCATTAACCCGAATGGCATTACTAACCACTCGTAAGAACCATACCTACTATGAAATGCTATCAATGGAATATTGTCCTCTACCACTCTTAACTGATAGAAACCTATCACCAAATCCAATGGGGCAAATACTCAAGCTCCACACAACTGATCAAATAGATCGTTGAATCTCTGCAAAGGATACTTATTCTTGAGCGTTGTCTAATGGCTAGTTTTCCATAGGATTAGAAAATAGCCGAAAAATTTAAATTAAAAATAACCGTAAGTGCACGGTGTACAATTTTAGTACATGGCGAATACGGGGTCGATCCGTAGGAAATTTTGTTGATTTTAAAATTTCTACTCAATCAAATTAAACCAAAAATTTGAGATGTGTGAAGCTAAAAATGTAAATAAATTAGCAAAAGAAAATGGATAAAAATATGAGAGGAGAAGGAAATTTAGAGGCAAATCCCTTCTCATGGTCACATAAGTCAACATATATGAAATCACGATCTCATTTTTTTGGTCAGTAGTGAATTTAGTTGATGTGTTTATCATGAGTATGGCCTATTTGTGCTAACAATTAGCCCACCATCAAATTATAACACAACCACTAAACCATTTTTAACTCTCGTGAAAATGACAATGAACTTGAAAATAAAATCTATTCTAAGCATGATCTATTAACTATTGATTAGAAATGCAGACCAAATTTTAATATTCACTTCATTACCATAATCATATGTAGATGAAGAGGTAATTTGTGTTTGTGTTTGTTTAAGCATAGCCTATTTGGTGTCAAAATATAGGTTATCAAATTGAAAGCTAAAACAACAAAATTTAACCCATTTAAACATTTCATTAAGCACAAAACGAGATCAAAAAAATTAGCAAAATATTGAATCTACATGATAAGAGAGCTTCATTACCCCTAAGTTGAAGGGGTTTAGCCTCTCATATTTGCTATCATTTCAACAAATGTAGATTGCAGCATGAAACAAAAAGAAAAAGAAAATGCAAGCTAATTAAAAAGAAAGCTAATTAAAATAAAATAGATGCTAACCTACTTACATAAGAAATGAAACTAAGCTACTAACATAAAAGGAAAGAAAGCATGTAAACAGAAAAGAGAATGGACTAAAATTGCATAAAAAAGAAAATTACATGAAAGAAGAAAATGACTAAGTAGCCATGAAAAAGAAAGAGGGCTTATATTTACTTTTGAGCCTAAAACTAAACTAAGTAGAGGAGGAGGCTCAAAGGAGGCTAAGAGCTTCATTACATGAACATGTGGGGTATTTATACAAACTTGGAAACTCAAATCCTATTTTTGGGAATAACTAAACTACCCTTGAGGAAGTGTGGCCACCAAGTTATCATTACCATGAGATAATCCTCCATTTAAATGTGCATGAAACTTTTAGCTAAACTAACTTGTGCATTAGCTTCTAATTATAGATTAAGGTAAGTGGGTAGGTGGGGTTCTACATAATACATGGTTCGAATTATTTCCATCTTTATTCCTTTGTATCCTCTTATGCATGCATATTTTCCAAGAAGCCACTTGTAATTTGAATTCAAATTCCAACGAAATAACATAAAATTTCCAAGTAAATTTTCTCAAATTAATATTTGCATAAAAATGACCATTTTGCCCGTATATGAAGACGAATAAATGATGATTTGAAAATAATTTGAATTTTGGTTTAAACATATTAATTACCATATATGCTCATTTATTTAATTAAATTAGATTACATACGGAAGTAAAAAAAAGCACATTTACGTGCACATCAATTGGCTTCTCGTTTAACTTACGATCATCGATGCACAGCTTAATGACCCATCCAGTTTCTTCATGAACACTACGGCCGCACCCCAAGGCGAACTACTTGGTCTAATAAAATTTCTCCCTTCTACCTCCACTAGAAGCACCTTCAATTCCTTCATCTCGGTCGGTGTCATCCTGCTAGGTGGTCTACTTATAGGTTCTCCCTTGGTATAGATCTATTCGAAACTCAACGGCTCATTTCAGTGGTAATCCTATAACCGGCTCAAAAACATCTGTAATTCTCTTCTTACTCGAACCTGACTTAACTCTTCTTCTACTTCCATAGCACTCAACATAGTACAAGCACTCCTGTTAAAATTCTCTAAATATAATTCAGTTATGCCTATTAGGGTGTCTTAGCGATATCTCCTTATCTTGGAAAAATATCCTAGCATCATATCTACAAAACTAATCCATACCTAAAATGATTCCAGAATCTACGAAATCGAAAACATACAGACTGCATGTAAACTTATGACCTAATAAATCAAGTTATAACTAGTCCCATCTCATTTCCAGAGTTGCATACCATCCTATAGGATTCACAACTCTTAAGGAAGCAATAAGGTATGTAGATTCTAAACATAACCTATCAACTAAACCCTGAGATATAAATGAACGCGATGCACCAGTATGTAGACCTCTCCCCTGTCTGCCCTGACTAGTTCTAGACACTGATTCTTACAATGCCCAACCTGTTCGCAGTCAAAGCACTTCAAACCCTTCTTGTCTTTGGCCTTCTTCCCCTTGCCAGTTCTGCATTCATGAGCATAGTGGTCCTTCTTACCTCACTTAAAGCAAACCAGATTAGCCTTTGCCTTCATGGCAGCTTCTCATTCTGGATTCCGTTCTTCTTGAAGAACTTCCTCTTCTTGTCAAGAGAACTCTGGGTTTCAATCAGCTTCTCCTTCCCATATGTAGCAAGCATCTATTCATGTCAAATTGCCATTTCCACAACAACATTACAAGGATCATGAAGATGTGGCAATGTCATACTAGCAATCTCGAGTCTCAATCCTCGAATAAACTTCTCATTCCTCTTGATGACAGTGTCAATGGTAGCATACCCATATCTGGATAACTTATCAAACTTCGTGGCATACTCAATCACTGACATCTTGCCTTGCACCAAGTCCATGAACTTCCTCATCAATGCCGACTTGGCAATTTTAGACAAAAGCCTCACCTCGAATCTCTTCTGAAATTCCACCCAAGTCAACTCTTCCTCAGGAACTCCGGTAATAACACTATTCCACCAATGAAGTGTTGCTCCCTGCAACTGTCTAGAAGCAAGCTTCCTTTTCTGCTCATCGTTCAATCCCAATTTAACAAAGATTCTTTCACAATGCAATAGCCAATTTCCAAATTCTATAACATCTTCCATTCCCAAAAACGGCTTCCGACAAAGACTGGTATAATCCCTGCTCAGCTTAGCATAGCTGTTTCCGACTGGAGCCACATGATTAGCTCCTCCAACATTCTTAGCTATCCAGCAGCTGCTCCAGCTTGCATCAAATTAATGAAGTACAGATACATATTCCTTATATCTACTTGCAGATCTCCAGCACCTGCATTGGCATATGCACTTTGATTAGCATTTTCCTATCGATACTGATTTCTCCTATTTGGTCGAGCATTTCCATTTGTTATGGTGCTTTCTCCATCAAGATTTCCTCTTCCGCTTCATTCCTCCATATCTTCCTTGCTCGTAAATCTGCATACGAGCCTTAGTAAAATACAGAAGAATGGTCTAAGAGAGAAGGGAATACATACTTATATATATATATCAGATACAAGTATGTTACTATAGCGTTAACCCAAAACCCGATCTTATTTTTTAATTCATTAGATTATGTTTTGAAAAATCATTTTAAGTTCAAAATTTCTTAAGTTTTCATAGAACTATACTCTGATACCAACTTGTAACATCCTCCATATGGTGGCCCAAAACTGACGGCTATGGATGTTGTAGTCATCAATAGTTATAAATTCTCAATGACCAAATGCGGTGAAAAAAACACATGGATATGAAAAAAATAAAACCATTAAACAAATTTCTCATTCAATTTCAATCATATTTCAAATTCATTACATAATCCCAAATTCAAGAACCATGTTCAGAAGAAAAAAATATAATTCTTACAAAATAAGCCAAGAGCAACATATGAAGATGCCCCCTTGGATGATCAGAGTCTAAACATTGGCAGTTAAACAACTTCGCCTTTACAACCAAAACATAGTGGAATCAAATAGGAAAGAACTTCTAATAGCTAGATTGCCTCCCGCATATCTCTGGAAGCTTATTCTTCCAAGGAAGAACCTGAAAACCTCAACTCTCAAACTACTCGAAATCAATTGAGCACCCCAAGAGTTTAAGGGGAAAACATAAACTTCGAGTCAGACATAAATCCTGGTATGAATAATAACCTACCATCTTGAACCATTAAGATATCTAGTAAGACCATGCCGCTTAGCGAAACGGGTTTTCCCATACTAGTATCCGACCCAAAAATTTATAATAACCATATACCATGCTCCTATATCCATAATGGTTAAAAAATAGCAATTTAAAATATAGTATGATGATATACGAACAAGTAAGATATCCTAGATTTTCCATCCACATTCATTTGACTATGTGTCTCGGTTATAGTTTCTAGGGTCACTATTAACCTATTAGTTTTCATGGGCTGACTAAGAACCTGTTCAAAGCTTATGGACTTTCTTTCAAGTTACATAGTTTTCATGCAATCAATAAGAACCTATTGGACCCTGCTAATAACTTCAGTATTTCATGGATTCTTTCTAAACCTATTGGTATATATAATAACATCTCTTATATCGTAGTTTGATGGGCCGACTATGAACTATTGACTTCTATCAATAACTTTGCTCGGATATAGTTTTCATGGGATCACTACGAACCTAATGGCCCCTGCCAATAACTCTTTCCAAACATAGTTTTATGGGTATACTATGAATCTGTCTAATCTGACAACTTCCTTAATTCGTCTTTGGGCATCTTATGTTCTGGTCTACCGGACCTCCTAGATGCTATTCTACTTATACAGGAGTTAATTCAATTTATATTCACCATTAAATCAACCTAGATGATTATTCTACCCTTTCTCACTAAAATACAGTTATGGGTCCACTATACAGTGAATATGTTAATAGAAGAAGCATACAGAATAATTGATCATAACATAATAATATCAACATTTAGGGTTTAATATCCTTAAAATCATTTTCACATGAAACATGGTTAATCCCTTTAACCTATTATTTTTATCAAGGAAAGCTTCTTCAAAACTCCAAAATTATAAGCCATTTTAAAGCCCTTTTATATTGCCATGGGTTCTCCTTTAAAAATGAGATTGGGCTCCTTGTTTTGAAAACTAAGGCTTTCGAAACCTTAGGCCTTTACTTACAAAACTATTAGAATATCCCTTTTGAAAGCATTCAAATCTTCTTTCCAAAACACTTAAACATATGCCTTTCGAAATGCTTTAAAACATCTCTTTCGAAAGCATCAACATCTCTTTCGAAAGCATCAAAACCTTCTTTTCGTAACCATCAAAACATTCCTTTAGAAAGTATTAAAGCATATCTTTCCAACTTATAGAAGTATAGCTTCAAAACCATTTGAAAGTTCCTTTTTCGAAACCATTTGGTTCAATCTTTAAATATAACTTTTGGGTCAAAGTGAACATAAGCAAAGTACCCCTTTCAAAACCATTAACCTTAAAATAAAAGAGTTTGGGGAAAACAGATGGCTTTAGAACCATCCTTTTGAAAGCTTTAATCTTTTAAGTAAAAAAATTGGAAGGATAGCCTAGAAACACCATTTAAAGTCATTTCCTTCGGAACCTTTGGTTTAAATGGCTACTAGAGCCCTTTCGAAAGCATTAGGAAGCGACTTGTTATATTTATAAAACCAAAGCTTTCCTTTCGAACTTGTTGAAACTTCAACCCATTCGGAAGGTATGAAGACAGCAGCAAGGTTTCGACTTGGTTCAAAACAACCCTTTTGAAAGCATCTCTTTAAAACATAATATAATGAAACTCATTCGAAATCTACCCTTTAAAACAAAAGGGTGGCAAACCCTTCAAAAGCTATATAAAAGTAATTCACCCTTTTTGAAAGCATCCACAAAAAGCAAGGCAAGCAGCACCTCTTTTGAAAGCAAAGCAAAGACCTTCGAAAGCTATTTAAAATGGCCTCGAAACCTTCGAAAGCATGCTTTCAACTCTATACCTTCCGCCTTTCTTCAATCCATTACATACCAAGCATTGATACTATGTGTATTGATTTCGACTTGGTCGGGGAAGAAGTATGGCATCGAAATATGGCAAACGGAAATGGCGAAGCATTAAATCTATACAAAACTATTTTGTTGTCGTTTTAAGTAAATGTTTTTCAACTAACTTACCTACTTGTAAAAATATAATTGGTTGCCATAAACTTTACCAAAATCTTTTCTAAAAGACTTCCGAATTCAACCAGAATTAATTTAAAACAGTTAATAAGGAAGCTCTTCCCTTTAACAAAACAATTAAGATATTTAGGTCCTTCAATTTAATTAAATTAATTTCCATAGTAAATCACTTACGATAAATCCCAAAAATCATCTTAATTCACTTTTAACATGTTATCTAAAATATGTAAATTTCAGACCAAAAATCCTTCATATAATAGCCGAAATAAAAAATTTAACCCAATTATTATTTCTTTCTTCATAAATTCATAATAAATTATCCATAGCTTGGATAATTATGAAAATTTAAACCCATCTTCAAAATAATGCTTTATTTAACATATTAAATCCTTGTGGCATTTGAAACCTAACATATATGGTTTTAGCTTTAAAATGAAAAAAACATTTATCAAACATACTTGTTTGAATCAAACATATCATGTAATCTAAGCATATCATCATTAAAATCATCATAAATGTTTTGAACTTAAAATTCTAAATAAAATGCTCTATAAAAATGAAATTGAGATGGTTTTGATTATTATTCACCTTGCTTTGGATTAGAAACTTGAGATTTGATCTTGCTTAATTCTTCTTGCTTGATTCCTTAAGTTTTAATTGATTTTTCTCCTCTTTTCACCCTAAATTATGGTCAGCTTGACCTCTTTGGTTTACGTTTTAGAATTTTGAATTTGTAAAATGAAAATGGGAATAAGGGTTTAGGGTTAAGGGGTTATGGTGAATGGTTGTTCCCCATAACACCTTGCCTTATTCTCTTATTAATTAGCTTATAAAACCATTTCCACAAACTCATTCTTTTAATCTTATTTGGTTAAGCACGGCCTCTATTTTAAATTTTCAAATCTCGATCTCGTTATCCTCTAATCTTTACATTATTCTATTTAATTTATCTAGTTAAATATTCTGAATAATATTATTTAAATGAAGGGTGTTACAGGCTCCCCTCCTTAAAGAATTTCATCCTCGAAATTCAGTGAGGACTAAATACTCAGCATGGCTATCATTTGTAACATCTACTACAGCCAAACTAGCATATCTGACTAGTAACAGTCTATATAAAGCAAATATAGAATATACCCTCACAGTAGATCAGGATATGTATCCATAGACATGTCTTCTGTCTCCTAAGCATAGTCTTTCTCCTTGTCGCTTCCTTGAACTTTCAACAACTCGACCGTATGCAAATCTTTTAATATTATTTGGTTAAGCATGGCCTCTATTTTAAATTTTCAAATCTCAGTCTCCTTATCTCTCTTATCTTTACTTTATTCTAATTAATTTATCTAATTAAATCTCCTGAATAATGTTATTTAAAACTAGGGGTGTTATAGCGGATCTAGGTATAAATGCTAAATGGGTGTAACCGACCACCTATGAAATGACTTTCGTCCTCAGATTGCGGATATGAGCGTAAACGAGATAAAAGGGTGTGATATGACCGCCCGTTGACTAACTATTATCCCCAGAGTGTGGATATGAGTATAAACAAATAGATTAGTGCGGTTTGACTGCTCACTATTCCACAAACTCTGCCTTGAAAACGACAGGAGGAGTGTAAAACTCGCTATTGATGGAGTTCGACCATCCACCACTACTCCGCTAATCCGAGATTAGGAGCAAGAGTACAATTACTCAAACTACTGAATTTGACAAATGTAACACTAAAGTTCAAGCCCGCTATTTGATACACTCGAGGCCACGATCTCAAGAAGGCCTCAGGATGGATAAATCGGATCGATATCCGATCAATCGAGCAACGAATCACAAATACATTAAATGAAAAACATGATAGCTCAATCATTTAAACAATGTATACAAGAATTCCATACAAAAATAAAAAAATTATTATTCATACTAAACTTTATAAATACCATATAAGTACAATTGAGAAGAGCGTAGCCATTCGGATGAAGCTGCACCGGAGCTATCCTTAAATAATGAAGAATTTCCCAAATGTATGAGTTGAATGGCGGGGTGCATCCGGCCTAGTACATGAACTTGTTGCACACTATATATCCTTTTGGGGGTCTCTGACCTTACCATCCCATGAAGGAACCAATACATCATCAAAAGGAATTCCATGCCTTACGTAGATTCGACGAAGAGCATCTTCCTTAATTTTAAAGGCTACATAATTAGCGTGGTTCTCCAGAATAATTGCATCCTCTAGAGTATCGGGAGTAGGATCGACAACTTCCAGTGGAAGAATGTGAACTACATTGGAGGGATCAAATTAAGGGCCTGGGCTTTCTGGTTGCTCCGAATAATGAATAGAGGACGGACTATTAGACTCAGTTGCAGACATGATTCCATGTCAAGATTATTCTATTGAGAAGATGATCTAGCTTGCATAGCTATAAAATGCCCAGAACGTCTAGAACCCATTTCTATTAAACTTAGTAAAAATCATGATTATATAAAGTAACCTATGCCCCTCAGTGCATAGTGCGTGTTATTATGGTGTAGTAAAGTGTTATGTACTGCTGCAATAAGTTATATGAAACTAAAGATGGAAAAGACGATGAAACTTCGAGGTTCGACTGGAGAGACCGTCATTCCTGATCGTCTCAGCTGTTTCTCTATGTCATTAAGGGACGACGTCATTTAAGTTTCATGATTGATTGTCAGCAAGTAAAAGTTCAATTTTTATATTCATATCACGGATGAGCTTCAAGAGAGTGGTCAAAGGAATTAGTTCATGTTGAAGTTTAGATGGCATATATTATAGAATATGCAGTCCAAATCTAATATGGGTCATAAACGTGCACTTAAATATGCAAAGCTGAAGCTCATCCTCAAACTCAAGTTCATTTGTTTGGATTCCAGTTTTGGATTTTAATAGCTAATAACCGACCGTTCAACTCTAAAACATTGCCGATCGTTCATAGATGATCGTTAAACACCTGAGCTTCAACATCACTCCATAGCAATCGATACATCGCCATCATCGCCAAGGTTTTGCCGATCGTCCAAGAACGATCATAGTGCATTGGTTTGTATCATTTACTTTACTCGATAATTTCATCATTTACAACACCTATCCTCTCCAACTTGATTCATATTAAATGACTTCCCCACTAAACTAACCTACACGAGATTCTCAACACTAAACGTCTCGTACTCAAATTACAAAATATATGCGGATTAGCCTACCTAAATTGAAGTCAAGAGAAGAGAGATGGATTCGTGTTTGAAGTTGAATGTGACCAGGAGGAACTAGAGCGATGGTGATTCGTGAGGTGGGACTGATCTAGAAAGTTGGTTGTTCTTGGATCAATAAGGAAAGAAGATGGAGCGGTTCATGTCTTTCCCTTTTAATCCTAGACAGAAGTGATGTGAAGTGCATGAAGGAAGTTAAGGAAATGACTAAGTTTGGGGCCTTATATATGAAAAGCATAAGCCAATCATTTCCTGCCAATTTAAAGCCATGATCGATTAAGTTGCGTTCTTTATGTCGATCGTTCCACTCGAGCTCAATGCTGATCGTTTTGAAATGAAACCATGAATGATCGGACAAAATAAAATATCAAAAAAAGGAAGAAAAAAGAAGAGGAATAACAATTGGTAAAGATTATTTTTCATAGAAATTGTTTATCTTTACTACTAATAATGATAATTCAATGAGTTGAAAATCAACCATGTCTTTTTGAAATTCCCGAAACTCCCTTTGCATCACCAAAAGTTCAAAATGACCTTCGAATGTTAGGACTTAAATAGGGTATTGTTGCACACCATCATTCAATAATTAACAGCTAAAAGACTAGGAGAGCGACAAACTGATTCATACTTCATCATTATATTATGCTTTAAATGAACTTCTGCACTGAATCCTACTATACATTTTATACCAAAGTTTATCTAAATTTTCAAAATAAACATAGTTCATTACATTAGCGATCTTAGGAAGCATTTCCTTTTGCAGAAAAAAAAAGTAAAAAAAAAAACGTGTTGTTGGGTTGAGAAGCAGTAAGAGAGATGAAACCTTGCAGTGCAAATTGCATGACAAAAGCAAAGAAGCAAACAAGCTTCAACTAGGAAAACAGTATGAGCATAATTTATAAATTAATCATTCTAATTTGTAGAGGCTAGAACCTAGGATCATCTTTATCTTAAATGACCTTTAGAACTTAAATACTGCCTAAAGAAGCATTCTGTGCATACTATCATTTAATTATTATGCGGTCAACCTGACTTCACTTACCCTCCCCATCTCAACACAATTTTATAGGACCCGCATGGATTGACAACCTTATGCTTTCTCTCTTAGCTTATATACACTGCTAATTAAGATATTTTGATGATGTGGGACTACTTAAAATAAATTTTTTTCCACGTACAACTACTTTAATTTTTATGGTGTTGATTGGTTGATATAATGAGAAATGGGGTCCACTATAGTAGGAGTCGGTAACGATTTGCGAAATGTAAAATTCCACCGTAACAGAAATTGCTATAAAATTCAGGGATATTTCCCAGCTATCACGTAATTTTAATTCAAAATATGGAAAACAAAAAAACAAAGAGAATACCGATCCACAGAAGCAATTGACACGGACGTATCGTGAAAGGTTTAAAAGCAACAGTACAGTAGTATGTCTCTGTCACTAAGGAATATGTAAACAAAACTCACATAAATATGATGCTCAACTATATATTCCATCACCAGAAAGATGCAACTATAATTAACACACTCAATTATTCCACTATAAAAAAGGACATGACAACTCTGTTAATGATATTTTGTTTTTCAATTTTTTAATCCTGCTTGCATGTTCATTTCATACTAAAAACTCAAATTCAACTTTCCCAGTCTAACCATCCTCACCGTATTTGTTCCAACATCTCTATCTCTATCTATATTCTCTATCTCTACTATTAATAAAGAGAAGTCAAAAAACATGATTTACATAGTGTCTTTTGGAAATTTCAAAATTACCCCAATCTCGCTTCCCTTTCCGCCTACCCACCAACATAATTTTACTATCAATTTTCCGTCGATATCAACAAGAAAACAACTTGAAATGTGTTGTGACTATAAAAGTATTTGCACATAAAACATACATCCATCCAAGGTAAACATGTTTTTGAAATTCAAAAATTACCCTCATTCGTTAATAGAATCTCACCACCCTTTCCGTCCATCCACCAATGGAATTTTACTATCAATTTGTTATCGAACTCACCAACAAAACAACTTGAAATGTGTAGTGATTACAAAAAAATTCCACTTAAAATACACATCCATCCAAGGTAAACATCCTTGGATATTAGATGCACGTACATGCGTTGTATACTAGTATAAATAAAAAACATTCGGCAGAGACCGTTTATGAAAATTCCAAACTTGACAGCGACCCATGAATGTGTAACCGTGACCGGGAGTAAAGTACAAACTCGTATACATGCTGGTATACCTTTAAAATTCAATTCTTTGAAATCAACAAAACTTGAATGTTCACTTGAAATCGACCAAAGTTAAATTGAAACTAAATTGTTGAAGCTTAGAAATTAGCAGAAACAAAACAAGAAGATCACCAACAAGTTGTGATCTCGTATTTATACTATTGAAAATTAGCCAATCGTCATGACGAATAAGGGATTACGACCCTCGACAAGGAAACAATTCAATATGAAGACAATGACTATTTGATAAATAGATGGATCTCTTTCGAACGATTCTAGTTTATGACAATTCAAAGTGCATCATATTCGTAACAAGATGTACTTGGAGGGGAAAATGTTATCCCCCCCTTTTGGCAAGGCCATGGTATCATCAACTTGGCTAGGAACGAACAGCTATCGGCTTTAAAAATTGATTATATACAACACTATGGACGATGGTCGGGCAAATCTAGATCGGGTCCCAATCGAGGTGGATTAGAAAGGAGTTACTAGCATAATCCCATAAAGTTCCATTTCCAATTTCAAGACGATCAAAGTTCATACGCTCAAATTACGGAAGATTTATATGAATCAGTCGGTAATGGTCCATAAAACAACTCAAATCAGCGAAGATCGATCGATATCTCAAAATCCACAAGTCCAATCGACTTGAAACTTTTAGAGCATTAATACATTGAAGAGTAAAGCCCACACAAATGATTGTAGGTCAAGACCTTAAGAAACAGAGAAGGTTGATTGTTTTAGGCCGTCATTTTTGCCGATACCTCATAACAATTGGTGTAGCTTAGTGAAAATTTCAAATATGACAAGGGTTGATCCATAATTCGCAATCTACAACACAAAATGACTTCATATTTTAGGGGCAAGTTCAGGAGGCACATGACTGCCCCCAAAAACGATCGCACATTATTTGAAGATGAAAATAATGGTTGGCACAAATACAGCCAATCGTTCTTAAAATTGAATAGGGACACTGATCGTTATAGTGGGTCCCTATGGACTTGGAGAGCCTTCTGTCGAAATTTTAGCAAAATATCTCATCATCTCTCCCTATATATAAAGAACTTTTGGTTCATTTTCAGGATCTTTATGCCGCATGTTACTTTAAACTCCATTGTAATTAAGCACTTGTTATTTTCTACAACTGTAATCAGAGTTATAGGTGATTAATAAAGGATTATCTTCAAAGTGGACATAGCCGTACAACGCCGAACCACTATAAATCTTTGTGCCTCTGATTATAGTTGGTACTCTTTTACTTGTTAATTTATTTACTCAGTTTAATTTAATTTTTCTTCACTTGCTTCCCTACAAAAACTATTCTTGGGTATTTGTGACTAATTTAGTAGCAAACGAAAATACAAGTCCAGGATCATAATATGTGCCTCACCCATGATATGAATATGCAGGTTTACTATATCCCATACTATTATGTGATGTAAAATTGTTGTTTTTCATGTTTGAATGGCCGAGTTATGATGCATTATTATTTGACGCTTTTAGATTGTTGAGTTATGGTGCATTATTATTGAATACTTTCATAAAACATTTATTTGATGAAAATGAGATATGAAGTGTTCTCGGGAATAAATGACGATTAAAAAGTCAAATATTATGAAAATTAAAAAAGTTAACATTTGATGAACTCATCCCTCATCACTATGTTCAAACGACCTACTGCATGGACAAAGGTAAAGAAGAAAGCGCAACACAAATGGAAGGAAGTAGCACTAGAGAAGGAGACTAGAAGTTGAATATAACACAACATGGTGATAGCCAACAAAGGGATTTGTGGAGGACACTACATCTTATTGTAAGTATATGGGTGAAAATGACTGTGATAACTTGTCGACAACAAATGGTCTAAGTAAAGGGTAAATCCACAGAGGAGGTTTATCAATGTGCAATCATGATCAGATTCATAGAATGGATGAAAAAGGACTCTCATATGAAAAACTAGCAAATATCAACCTTGTAAAATCAATGATTTGAAATGATGATTTTAGTTTATACAACAAAAAGTAACTCGTATAATATAGACAGATTGTTTTATCACATTTTACTAGAGTTGCAGCTATGAGTCACAATGAATAGAATTATGGCACGTGTGTTATCACCGATTTATGAATATGAATAGTGGTAGAATTTTGTATGCCATGAGTGTCGTTTGATTGTTTGAATTATATGTCACATTTATACCCGACACCACACTTGTGTTTTATTAATGTTGCATTATAATACTTAAATCTAGATTTATTGCCCGGCTCGAGGTTTGTTAAGTGTATGTTAGTGCCTTGGGTTAAACTGAGGTATTCTAATTCCAAGATAACTATCTATGGATGTTAGTCGGTATTGTTTGTCAAGCAAGGGGATGTTATATGTAGTGCATATTACATTTTGAGTATTATTATGTATGAGTTTAACAACCATTTCTTGGATGTCAAGATATTCAACACTGTTTGATATATTTAGAAGGATCATGGAGATGAGATGATTCTAAAGCTATGGATAAGTCATTATATGGACATTAGAAGTGAGTAGTTTTGGATTGTACATAGTTTGTCGATTTTAAAAGTGATGTATTTTGAGTAATCATGTATCAAACATATTTTAAGGATATACATTACCATTCCCATTGTGACAATGATTCTTATGCTATTTATTTATATGTGTTCCTGATATATGAGTTACTCAATTTTAGAACTCATGCACATTAGTCTATGTCAAGATGTAGTACATATTAGTCTAGATATGTCCAGATATTAGGACATTTCCTTGTTCACCCAAAGTAGTATACAATAAAGATTGCTTCTTCCATGCCCTTTGATCTGAGCTATCAAGTGGTTAATTCTATTTAATAATTCAGTCACTAGAGCCGGGGCATTACATTATGGTATCAAAGCAAGATTGAGTTAGAATTATGTAAATCAGGATTCAGAACATAATTGACCATAGAGGAGTGGGACATAAGTCGTTACCCAATCAATATAACCAAGGTAGAATTGGGAATAGCTCATGGATGTTATATACGGGTTAAAGTTAATGTTCTTAGGGAAGAACACTAGAATAGGAGTTATGTATGTATTTATGATTTATATACGTATGTGTTAGTGAAATTTTTATAAATAAGTTATAATGTTATTTATTAGAAAATGGTTGGACCTGTCAAACCTAGAGCAGATATATCCCCTTAATCATTGAATGGTTAAGGAAGTGAGTCAAAAAATCTAGCCGTCCTATTGATAGCGGACCAGTGGTTAGAACTTATAAAGCATGCTTAAAATATCGGTGTCGCTAAAGCACAGATTCCCCAGAACAGAATTCACAAGCTCTGTAATCACTATACTTACCTTAGAGGAAAGCCATTCTTAAGAAACGAATAAGTTATGTTGTACATACCATGTTAAGACCATGTGAAAGGATTTCGATAGTTCAGGTTTGATATACCAAGAGAAAAGGAAGTTGATATATCGCTAGTTATGATCTAGTGCTTTGCACTGGTACGATTCATCACAATAGAAACTCCAGAAGAAGAAATTAGTTAGCATATATTTACATATTTTTTAAATCACATTTTATTCTCAAAGTCGAAAAGGTATCTCCGCTTCAGAAAATTATAGATATAAACCAAATGGATTCGTTAATGACTAAGTATAGAAATGGATTTAATGCACTTTTGAAGTATGGACCGGAATTGATTGGTTCATCATTGGAGAAGAATGAAAATTTTGTTATTGGACTAAATGTTGAACTAAGAGATAAACTACTCACTAAGCTTGGATGTACATTCGAAGAAATAGTTGATATGACATTGCGATATGAGATGGTACGTGAGCATGGTTCAGCCTCAGGTGGGAAATCTACTCAACTACCTTAATAGGAAAAGAAACCATTCTTTAAGAAAAAGAATTGAAAACTCAAGAAAAATAAGAAACCTTTTCAACTAGGACAAACCAAACAAAAGAGATCGTTCAAATATATCTCAGATAAAATATTAATATTATGGAAACAAGGGTCACTATGCAACTGAGTGTATATTGCAAAAGGAGAATATATGCTAAATTAAAGAAATGTTACAATCGTGATGAAAACAATATTGATGAAATTAGCCACATAGCAGGACAGTGCAAGAAGCCCAGAGGACTAACCGAGGGCAAGCTATTCACTATAGAGGAACTCATTTCGTACATGATAAAGGGAAGTAAGTCTCAGGCTTAAAAAATACCTTTCCTTAATAATGAAATTTTGTTATATTTTGGGTTGTTGGTTTTAGTAGTATAATATTTTTGCTTAAGTGGTTTTAGAATAAATTGGTAATGATTTGATTAGGAAAACTGTATAAGACCCTAATCTAAATTCCAAAATATATATATACATCACCAAGATAAGTGTGATGAAATGGATTTGAGTAAAAGAATTTAGTGGTGATCAGAGTAGCGCATCAAAAGTAAATACTCACCGAGTATAAGTAATTGTTTATTGGGTGTATGATTGCTTATTTGTTAATTTTATTTTTATAACTAGCCTAGAATGAGATAGATTGAGTAGAAATTATTGAATTCAATTGTCAGAATAAAGTAGAAGGCAAAGGTTTTTAAAGTTGAACCACAAGGGGGTTAGCTAATTTTATTTATAATAAAGGAATAATGTTGGGAAATTGATTATGTTAACTTATCCGCTAGGTAGTTATGAATTCTAATTAATATGCCTGGCCAACATAACGATAGAGATTTCTAAACACTAGAACGAGGTATTTCGACATAATAATATTTTGAGTAAAAGGTATTATTTTTAGAATAGACTAGTTAGAATAACATCAAAACTTGATTATCTGTATTGAATAGATAATTACCTTTTTAGTATTTCGATTACATAAAATGGATTTTTGACTGCCCTTAGAGCATCAAATACCGAATTGTTTTCTATAAACTATGGAATTTTAAGTAATTGAGATTAAATAGATTTGGTGCTAGAGATTTTTCTAGCACTATTAGATTAGTGTGTTTCTACCGCTTAGAAGCCAAATGAATTTAGGTTTGATTAAAAGTCTTGGTAATCAACCATTCGATAGATTTCTTAACCAAGTTAAGAATTGAGTGGAAGATCTAGAGCAGAGTGATCGACATTGGAATTTTTGTTTTCTTAAGATCTTTAATTTAAAGGAGTAAAGGTGAATGGTTGTACTAAACAACTTTGAATTCTTACTCAATCAAATCTTGATTAGTTAGAGTGATGACCGTGTTTTAGCAAACCAAATTAATATTGTAAAGTGGATGCTTCTAAAGACATTCCCAATATAATCAAGTAAAGAAAAATATTCTCGATGAGTATTATCAATTTGTATTTTCTATGTATCTAAGATGAATAAAGAAGTATAAAGAGATAAAGAAAATAAATGATTGAAAGAGATGAAGCGAGATATTAACATATAAAGGAAGCAATATGGTATGTGCCAGATATTGAAGGACGAACATTAAAAGATCAGCAGAATAATTCTACTCTCAAAATGATGCAATGAAATAAGAATGGTTAAATGATAGTCGATCAACTTACCCAGAGTACTCATGTTATAACAATTCAAGTGGACTGAACTATAAAGGGTTTTTTATATAATTACTTGAGATACCGAGGTCTGAATAAGGTTATAAAACCATGGTAGGAAGATAAAATAATTGAGAAGTAAGAATGTTCTGTTAGTTAAAGTTCAAATGTTAAGTCACCCTAGAGATTGCCGAAGAATTAATAAAACAGACATGAACTGATTAGTATTGAGTCATTAGGTACATATTTATTTAGTTTATCGAGTAATGGGTGATTGGTTTTAATGGATTGTTGTGCGCATGGATGTGTGTGTATGGTTAAATGCTATATATAATAAGTTATAGCACTCTTCGGTAAATTCCGAGGATGTACATTCTTTAAGGAGTGGAGTATGTAACATCTCATTATTTGATTAATAATAAAAATGTATTTAGAATTTTGATGAATAAATGGATTTTGGAATTTAAAGTGGAGAAAATTGGATTTCAAATGGATTTGAATTAAGGGTAAATTATTTTAACTGGATAATGAGCCGATAAACAAGATTAGAGAATAGATTTGGGAATTTTATTGAATTTAATTCAATAAAATACCTTTTTGGGTTTATTTGATATTGAAAGAGGAAAAATGGTTTAAAATTCAAATTTTAAGTTCGAGTAGTGTTTTAAAAATCCAAAAGTTGTTTAGAAATTTTTTTTGGCAAAAAAAAATTATATTTATGAAACAAACTGATTATTTTGTAATTGTTGAAACGAGAAAGTAATATTTCTCAAAAAGAAAAATCATTATAAGAATGAGATATAATTTGGATAAAATGCCTTATGTGGATTTTTAAATTGGTATAAAGTATTAATTTATAGACCATTCGATTAAAAGATGAGTTCGAATTTATTTAAATATGAAAATAAATTTTTATTGGACCGCCACTTTGATTCATATACAATACCTACGCATTATAATTTAACTCTTTCTAACCCTTTGTTACTAAGTTTCTTCACCTAGCATTATGTGAACCTAATCCTCCATTGCTTTCTTCCTTCACATTGAATTAAGAAAATCAAAGCAACCTCTTCCTTCCCCATTTAAGTTAGATTTTTAGTCCTTCCACAAAGAAAAACAAGGGTGTGAGTGTAATTAGCTCTTTTTAATATATATATATATATATATATATATATATATATATATATATATATCTTTTGTTTTACAGTAAGCTTACTTTTGATTAAACAATGAAAGACATTTTTTTATTCCATAATGTTTTGAATTGATTTATATTAGTTATAATAGCTTGTAATGTTATTGATTGATATCACTAGAGGCTTAAGTTTGATCATAGAAATAGTTCGCTAAATGTTTAAATATTTGAATTTATCACTGTCAGTATGTAACCAGAGACTTATAATTACTACCTCGACGGTTCATTATTTAAAACCAAGCTAGTTGCAAAAGTTAGGATGGAAGAGGTAGAAGGAAGTCGAGACGAAGTTTGCTATTGAATGCCAAAAGACGGTGGGCGGAGATGATGAAGTTCTAGGAATTCTTGCATAGAAAATTGTCACAACCGGTCGATCACTCCAGGTACTAAAAGTCGACCAGTGGTGTCAGGGAAGTAATGCCGGGAACCTTTGCCATTTTTTTTTGCCAATTATTGCTTCTTTTTTTGTTTTTTGAGGTCCTAATGATGACCTCAAACTATGTTTACACTTTAGAAACTAGATTAAAGGTGGATTAAACAATAGTTTTATTTTTAAAAGTTGTTTGAATAACTTTTGTTAGGTTAAACATATATTAAAAAATAGAAAAGTGATTACTGAAGATAAAATTTTGATATGAACATGGTTTTGATTTGAAGTTAGATTTTTAAAATAAGTTTAATATATAGAGAATATTTTAGAAATATAAAACTTGAATTTTATTCAATATTATTTAATTTATTTGAATTTAAAGAAAAAAATGAGGTTCTTATACTACAAAAGTTTCTTAAAAAAGTTTTGAAATATATTTGGAACTAATGTAATTCAAATTTGAATTTAGTTCAAATTTCAAATCCAAATGACATATATGATATGGATATATTTATTTGGATTTTGAAACTATAAAAGCTTTTGTAAAATAAAGTTAAATTACTTTAGAAATGGTTTGAATTTGAATTTTGACTATAAGGGACGAATGGTTTAAATTATACAAGCTTTTCAATAAAAAGGAATTTTGGATAATTATTTGAATAATATTGAAAATATTTTATAAATGAATTTGAAATTCATTTAATATAAAAATGAAAGTATAAGATTTAGACTTGAATATCAAATGATGCTAGATAATACTTGGTTAAGGTTATGCTATGATTTTAAAGAAGAAATACTAAGTATATATGTATATATTTTGAAAAACATGAGTATATTTTATAAAATATGAATTATGAGTTCGAATTAGATAAATAGAAAGTTTGTTTGAGTTCGATGCAAGTTAGTGATTATATAGTTCATCGATGCTAGGTTGGTATACTCTAATTAAGATAAGCGACTAAATACTTGCTTGATTGAATTTGAATGGATCCAATAATACTTTAAGTAATATGCATATTAATATGCAGTGAATTTCCAAATGTGTTATGAATGAAATGCAAGTTAAATGGATGAATTTTATGCTTTGAATGATTTTGGGTGATATTTAATACTTGTATGATTTTATAATTACAAGTACGAGATTATAATATGTGCCTCGCTCATGATATGATTATGCAAATTTAATATATCCTATACTATTATGTCATGTGAAATTGTTATTTTTTGCATTTGAATTGGTGAGTTATGATGCATTATTTGATGCTTTCACATGAAATTTATTTATTGAATTTGAGATATAAAGTTATCTCAGGAATAAATGACGATTCAGAAGTTACATTTTAAAAGGTAATAAAGTTAACATTTGATGAGAACGGTACAAGGTATTGACACTAGACTTTAACGATCTGTATTTTACATATCGAAGGGTCGTAAAATAATATTATTTAATTCATACGAGGTCGTATGACTCTAATACATTAGAAAATGATTGCTCGTGACATTTTCCATGCATAGAATTTTTATCGGATGGGTAGATCCATAAATTCTTGTAAGCCTATAACTTTTGATCGGGATTGAATTAAGATCTAAAACCACTTCCATTAGTTCGGAATGTTGGTTTCTCTTTTTGTAAAGTGGTCAAAATAGGAAAACGGACTCATCATTTAGGAGATATGGCTACCATTTGTTGTTAGATAGATTAGTGAGCAATTAAACTAAGCCTGTACATAGGCCCACTGACTAATTTCTAGAATCGTTCCTAGTTGGAGGTGGTGGGAAAAAGTTAATCATTTCCCATTTCTCAAAATAATTCCAAACCTCCATAACCGTAATTTCATCAAAAATCCTCTATGTTTCTTACCAATCTTAGCACAATCCATCGTTAGAAAGGTAATTATTGAAGGGGATTGTAGATCTATCATCTTGGTGCTTTGAAATTCGTGTTCTTTGCTATCCCCTTTATATTTGAGCATTTAAATTGGTATTTTGGGTATTAGGCGAATGATTATTGATCTCTCACCAATCTATGCTTGTTCATATAGTTGAAATTAATGTCTTTAAAAATATTTTAATGCTAAACTGATTTTAAACTTTAATATAACCCTCATTCATGTTTATGGTCGAAATTAAAAAGACTAAATTGGATTTGAAATGGTTTTACAACCCCTTTTGTATCATACTGAAATTTGTAATGCAAAGTTAGATATAGGTAGGTTATTATATGTTAGTCATGTTAGGATGGATTGTTTATGTAATGAATATTCGTGGATGATATGCACGTTTGTATGTTTTTCTTTGATATGGTTTGCTAGTGCTTTTAGAATAAATAGGAATTGCTTGCGATTTGGGAAAAGCGAAGTCAAAATTGTTCAAATGGGATAAAACTTGGAGGAGGGGCTCTAGAGGAGGGCATGAGACTATACTTCTAGCAACAAGTTGTTTGGAGTTGTTTTGTACGCCAAACTAGAGGTCGGTATCCGGTAGCAATCAGGTCGGTGGAAGCTCTAGTTCAGGATGGTGGAATGAGGGCTTTGGTTCAAAGATGGTGGAACTTCGGGGCAAGCTTCGAGTTAAGGTAGGATAAGGGGTTCCAAGAGTTAAAGGTCTAAATTTGGTTATGTACACAGCTCGGTACCTATTACTTTTGATCGTTACCAACGACTTTTCTAGCACATGGAAGGGGGTTATGAGCTTAGGGACTTGAGGAATGAAGAAAGGGAACTCCAATCATGCAAAAGGCAAAGTGATCGAGGAGAAAAGTACTTAGCCAAATTTTGGTTAAGTGTTGGCTAAGAAATTCATTCTGGTATTGACCTCTTCTGATTGGTATCGACATGAATTTCTAAGGCCAACTTAGGTCAATTCTCGTTGCCTCCTTGAAAGAAAGATGTCCTGAACCGCTAAACTTCGAGAAAATATTTCATGCAAGTCCTATTGAAGGTGTTCGTTTGTTTGCTTGATGTTCATTGTGACGCGGTAGTGCGATAAAGGATGAAGACTTCAAAACTTTCATGATGATGACTTGATGGTGAATGGAGTCGTGAGGATGATTATCCATGAGGGTAGGTTCTAGGAAGAGTGACCCATGGATAGAATGTGAAGGGTTTTATCATGGAAGGAAAGGAATGTGGAATGGTTCCTTAAGGATGAATGGAAAATAGATGAAGCAAGGAAAGTGATTGAACACGCGTGCTAAGGGATTATTGATACTTAGAGTGTTTATGATATACCTATTAGTTGGGGTATTGTGAGGACGCTCATTGAGTACTTGGAATGGTTACCCTGGATGGATAGAATGGATCCGTATACCCTGGATCATTGGAAAGGATCTAGTGTCAAGTATGGGCTGGTGGGCAAGTACACTGAAAACCGATATTTTTCCATTATTCCCTGGTAAAGGAATAGTCATAGAGTTATCATATATCTAGGGCATATGAGTGATAGCGAGGATTGTTTGATGGATGTTATGTTTGCTTCGGGTTTTTTTTTTCATAACTGTCACTTCAGGGATGTTATAGGACATAGTTATCGCGTATGTAGATACTTAGACACTCTACATTGTATTTAGGATACAGTACACCTTTATGATGCTTGTAGAATAGCATACTATTGATGTTATGTGCTAACTCTTTGGTTGTGGGGATAGATATGGTCATATACCGTTGTTCCTTTCTATAGCGACTTGTATAGTATTTCGAAATTTCGTATCGCTCACACTAGACTGTTAGTTGACTTGAGATTTTATGCTTTGATTTTTATTATCTTAATACTCTTAAATGAGTAGACTGGAGAGCAGTTCTAGGTGGTATGCAGTGGCGGTGTAAAGGACGAGCAGGATAGAGCTTTCTCGTATTATATCTAGACTTACTTTTGTTTATTCCATTGTGGGATACTATGGATCCTAGACAGTGTTCATTATTATATAGAGAGAGTTGGAGTTTATTATGACTTGTACAAACTCTATTATTATCTTTTATAACTTTGTGAATTTATGCACTCTAATATTGTAGTTCATTTTAGTTATTACTGTCTCACCTACTTTACATCTATAATAATATCGTTATATTCTATTCGACCACTGTGTGATATACGGAAGGTTCCATGATTGTTTCTCTTCTTTTCACCCTTGGCTATCATCGTACAACAGTTGAGCGCCATAGCAGTGCACTATTCATTTATGTTGGGTGCTGGGGGAATAGGGTGGCCGTCATAAGACTTCTAGTATCAATCATAGCGGACCGATCGATGATCACCGCTCGAATTGTGATGACCTTGTTGCTCATCACTTTGTCCAAACAATCTGCTATCGTGAAAAATATAAAGATAAAAACATAGTGCAAATGGAAGGATGTAGCGCCAGAGATGGAGAAAAAGGTGACTACTGCATAATGGGGCGACAGCATAAAGAACCATGAGGGTTGGGCACTAAAGGGATAGTGTAGGGGCCACTAAATTGATCAAAAGTATACAGATGAGAAAGACCACGATGACTTATCGAGATAGATAGCCTAAATAGATGGTAAATCCATATAGGAAAATTACCAACGTGCAATCCCATGAGATTCACAAAAGTAAGTATGAAAAAGGACTCTTACAAGTAAAATTAGAAAATGCTGACTCGTAAAACGAATGATTTAAACTGATGATTTGAGTTTATATTCCCAAAAGTAACTCATATAATGCAAATAGTTTGTAATACCCTAGTTGGAAAAAGTTGTGTTTGTAGGTTACGAAGAATAGAGCCATGACACACGTGTTATCGTCGATCTGTTAAAATGAATTGTGGGGGGTATTTTTTATGGCGCGAGTGACATCTATATGCTTGAATTATATGGCACTTTTATACCCGACACCATACTTGTGTGTTATTATTATTAAACTATTATATTCATAACTAGATTTCTAGCCTGACTTGAGGTTTGTAAGTGCGTCTTTGATTAGACAAAGATTTTGTGATTTCAAGATGACTATCTATGGAAGTCAGTCGGTCTTGTTTGTCGAGCAGCCTATAAGGGATGTTATATATAGTGTATATTATGTTTGAATTACTTCCATGTTTGAGTTTAGCAACCATTGCCCGAAAGTCAAGATCCGCATCACCGTTTAATTTATTTATAAGGATGATGGAGAAAGATGATTCTAAAAGTTGTGTATGTGTTTTAAGATTGGTTGCAGGAAGAGTCATTATATGGACATTAGAATTGAGCAGTCTTTGGATTTTATATCGTTTGATGATTTTAAAAGAGATATATTTTGAGTGGTCCATGTATTAGACACGCATACACACATATTAACATTTTTGTTGTGATATCCATACTTGTGCCATTTATATGTATGTGTTCCTGATATGTGAGTTACTAAATTCTAGGACTCATGTACATTACTCTACATCAAGACGTAATATATATTATTTCAGAGGTATTCATATATTGAAACGTAGCCTTGTTGACCTAATGTGGTATATACAAGAGATCACACCTTCTGTTCCCTTTGATCCAAGCTATCGGACGGTAAACTATTTCTGATAACTCGGCCACTTGAACCGGGACATCACAATCACCGTATATAACAACCCACCTTGGAACGACCCCTCTATGGTACTTCCTAATTGATGTCGTTAAAAATCCCATATAGTCACTTAATACTTCATTTATTGGAAGAGGCGGACCCTACAATAGCCACTTAAATACCTCAATCCTGAAGCGGCACTTCCCAAGCTTTCTACTTATCGCACCTAAACGATAATTTCGACCATTTGATACTTCTTGAGTAATAAGGAGGTGGATCCAACAACATCTACTGAATACCCCCAACCTGGAAGCAGGACCTACGTATTATGACCCATAATCCAAACTATGACCTCTCAGATAAGTCCGACAATTCATGGATGCCGGTAGGCAGATTAACTGGATAGACTTACCCTCTAGAATTATAACTAACCTCACGTCCACTGTATGTACTTATCATAGGAGATGTCTCACATCAATCTCAAAATCACACCGCTGGTAGCCAGATTAGTTAGGCAAACTTCTGTGTGCTTTTAACAGACCTCGTGCCCCTATAACGTAGTCATAATTCCACTCCTTTAACTTCCTACCGTATATTAACCTCACCACATCTCGCATTAAGGCCATATAAGGAAAACTCCTTATTCCAGCTTCAATTATATATTAATTTCCATAATTATCCTTACTTCCTACCTACGAAGTTCAATGTTAATTACCAACCTATTTATTTTATATGATACCATTAATATGTTATTACTTATACGTTAAAATATATTTATATGCTAATATATTTATGCATACGTAATAGGCTAACTAGATGTTCCAAAGCAAGCAAAAATTTATGATTCCTATACTAACCGTTAAAATATTAAAATTTCCAAATTTATACAAGTCTAGTTCGATAAAATAACTTACAAACTAGCAGATAGCCTTAGCCAAACAAATAGACTTGTTTCAATAAAATAGAATCAAATACCAAACTTATTTTATATCACTATAGTGGAATCAACAGCTTTATTCCAAGGATTAAAACTTACAATTTAAACCCTTTATATTCTATTCAACTTTTGCATACACGAACTTGAAGTAAAAAAGCGAGTCGTGTTTAAATTATGGAAATAGGCAATGCAAAGTACGAACAAGAGGCTTCGTCCTTACATAACATTTCCTAATTCATCTTCTTTTATAACCCTTTGATGCATCAATAGAGAAAAGTTGGAGCTAAAATAGAATATTCAAATTGCAATAACAAAACAAATTCTACTATTTTAATATAAAGCAATTGAGATTCCAATAAATCTAAGAATTTACATTTTGTTTTGGGAAATTCTGTGGTTTTGATTTTAGGGTTTTCATGTACATAATTCCTCAATGCATAAAACATATTTGAACTTCTGCTATAGAAATACTAAAATTTGAAAAACTAAGGTTTCCACTGACAGATAGCATCAGGCTTCCCTTTGGATTCGATCTATGCTATTTACTAATTGCTCCTCCAAATTTTCTCTCTTTGAAATGTATAATAATCCAACTATATATAAATTAGATTTAGAACTCAGGGATTGGGAAGAATAAATATTGAAAAACATATATCTATTGTTAACATGCCTTTTTACAAGGTCGTGATACCTAGATTTAGTTAAGAATGGTTGGTTACCAGCCTTGAGAATGAACTATATACAGACCATGGACAATGGTCAAGCAGATTCAGATCGAGTCCTGATCAAAATGCAATCAATATGAAGTGACAAGGAAGGCCCCATGAGGTTACATTTCAAACTTTCAATCAATCGGAGTTCGTATGCTCGAGTTATGGACAAATGTAGAATTTATATGGATCGATCTAGAAAGAACCATAAATAGCATATATCGATAAAAGATCAATCAATATCTCAAAATTTACAAAGCCAATTCACTTTAAATTTTTAGAGCGTCAATATATGAAAGAGTAGAGCCCATAAAAGTGATCGCAAACCAAAACTCTGATGTTCAAGAAATGCCGACCATTTTATGTCGATCGTTTCATACCAATTGTTCCATGTTGAACATTCCATGTCGATCGTTCCTAACGATCGGTATAATTCAACTAGCAACCCAAATGAAACCAATATTGATCCATGTCTCACAATCTACAACTCAAAATGACTTCATATTTTAGAAGCAAGGTATAGAGGCATATGGGACAACCTACAAACGATCGCATGGCAATCGGAGGCAAAAATAATGATCGGTATAATTTATACCGATCATTCCAAAACCATAAGTTATGTCCATCGATTATTATAGTGGGTCCCTACAGATCTAGAGATACTTCTGCCAAATTTTTAGCCTGATCCATGCAAATCTTCCACTATAAATATAGCTAGCATTCTCCATAAAGAGGATACTCCTTTCTGCTGCGGAGACTCTACCATTTTTATTCTTCACTCTTGTACTAAAGGATCCCAGCTTACCCAAACATTCCTGTAATCATAATCAAGTGCAAGATTAATTAAAATATGAAGTGGACGTAGGCCAAGATTGCTAAACCACTACAAAAATCTATGTTTTCATTTACTTTCTCTGCTATGTTTTAATTTCATTCTTCATTTAATCTCTACTGGATTCTATTAGGCATTGATGCCCCTTTTTGGCATCAACATCTATATAAAACCATTATATTTTGCCATTGAACTTGGACTCTTGAATCTAATAGTGGAAGATGACTGACAGAGCTTCAGTAGCGTTTCAAATATGTTTGTGAATAAAAGTGAGGGGGCTAGCCTCTTATTTATATTGGTTATAAGGCATTTGGACTATATGATTTAAATCGATTTAAAATAAAAATCTAGGTCGTTCATGCCTTAGAAAACCCTAGCTTCCACTTACCATCGATCGACCGTTCAATTGCTCCACCCTAAGTGGTCAACTGGTCTATTATAAATAGCATAAATTTATCATTGCTGTTTCTTTTTTAATTTAATTCCTATTTTATCAGTTAACGTTAACGTTATTCTCTAACGTTAATTTTCTTTAACATTAAATTATTATTTAACTATTTTAATTTCCATGTTAATGTTGTTTAAATTCAAATTTTGAATTTGCTTGAATAATTTTAAATTCGAAAACTTCAAGCATCAATAACTTTTCCATTTTAGCTCCAATTACAAAATTTTATATATGAAAGTTGATCAGAAAATCACCGTCAACACAATGGTGTAACTTTTGTGGCTAAATTCCAATGTTTGCAAAATTTTCATTTTTAGCCTTATTATTAATTAATTAGTTACTTATTAATTGTTATAGGGCATTGCATTCTTCCTTCCTTAAAAGGAATTCATCCCCAAAGCCCCTAAGGGAGGGATGGTGTAAAATGCTTTCAATATCCACGTTATACAATTAAATTATCTACACAACCATCTACTTAGAAGAAAGCACAATGTGATTATGTATGCAACATACTACAGGTGAGCTCGGTCCTAAAGTGAATACAAGATCATTACATATGGGCATGTATTCAAGCATCCAAAATATACAAAGGATTCTACATGTGTGCACAAATTATAGTAAAAGTGTGGCACCAACCTGTACTATCCAATTTAGCAATTACGATGCAACCAAAAACCTAAATTTTGAAGAGAGAAAGTTTACCAGAGAAAAGCTCAAGATGAGAAGCCTTCATCTTCTTATTGGTTTTCCATGTGCCGTCCACTAGATTATTTCCCGATTATACTCAAACCAGCCTTATTTTTTTGTCACAAAGCTTCCTAGTTCCATGCTCCACAATACATGTAGTGATGTCGGATGTTATTGGCTCCATCTCTATATCTACTAACCGATCAGGCTCTACTGTGGTGGTAGTGTCATGAAGGGATTTACCCAAGTGTGAAAAATGAAAAATGTCATGGACTCCCACTAACTTACCTGCTAGCTCCACTCGCTATGAAAGTTTCCCTGTTTAGTTTCCCTATTCTTTCCAAGATCGGGAAAGGCTTAACAAACTTTGGCGCTAACTTTCCTGACGTACAAAACCTCATGACCTTCCTAAGAGGAGAAACCTTAGCCAACACCACGTCTCCTACTGCAAACTCCAATTCCTTTCTTTGCCTATCAGTAGAGGACTTCGGACGGTCCTATGCGGTCTTCATTCACTACATAATCATCTTTATCATTTTTATGGTCTCGTGAATCAAATCTGGTCCAAGTAGAATTTTGTTAGTGGTTTCCCACTAATAATTAGGCGATTTGCATGGCCTTTCATATAACTCTTCAATGGGTGTTATGCTAATCATCGATTGGTAACTATTATTGTAAGCGCACTCTACTAAGGGTAGATCTTGTTCCTATTATCCTTCGAAATCCTTGATGAAAGCTCTTGACAAATCTTCCAAAATCCTATTCACTCTCTCTGTCTGGTCGTCGGCCTGGGGGTGGTAAGTGGTGCTCAGATTCAACGTCGTTCCTAAAGTTGACTATAGACTCGTCCAAAATTTGCTAGTGAATAAAGGATTCCTATCACTAACAATTCTATAGAAATCCATGCAGTCATACAATTTCCTTGATATAAATCTGTGCTAGAGATGTTGAAGTCCTATTTCTCCTTAGGAATAAAGTGGACACTCTTTGTGAGACTATCCAATATAATCCAAATAACTTTATTGCCCCTTTGACTTCTACGCAATCCATCTATAAAATCATCGATGTATGCTCCCACTTCCAAGTTGGTACTTCTAGCAGTAACAATAGTCCTTCAGGTTTCCCTTATTCCACCTTTATCATTTGGCACATCAACCACCTGGAAACGTACTTCGCTATCCTATTACTTAGCTTTATCCAATAGAATATTCACCTCATATCCCTATCCATTTTATCTCCATCAGGGTGGATGGTTATTCGAGAATGGTGACACTCAGCTAGAAATTCCTCTAAATTATCCTCCACCAAAGAAACACAAAGCATCAAACTCTTCTCAAACATCCTCTTTCGTCTACCTCATATATATTGACATGGGGGAAATACTCTCCCCTGCTTAGCTTCTCCAAAATACCTACTATTGTCGCATCTTTTTTTTGCTCTAGTCCTATGTGGTCCGTCAACGCTGGCTTAACCTCCATTATTGCTAAATAACCAAAAGTGGATTATGTTGATAGATGGAAACTGAAATTCGAAAGGAGCTGCAATTGCCTCCCCTCATATATAGCACCTAGAGTAGCATGCCTTCGACTAAGGGTGTCAGCGATAGCACTCCCTTGTCTTGGAGTGTATTGTATCTCAAAGACCCAAGATGCTATAAATTTCACCCACCTCTGCTGCTTAAGATTCAAATCTTTTGATTTAAATAGATATTCAAGGGATTTATGGTCAGTGAATAACTCAAATTTTCTCCCAAAAGATAGTGCCTCAACATCTTCAAAACAAAGATGATAGATGCTAACTCTAAGTTGTGGGTTGAGTACCTCTTCTTATGGTCCTTCGACTGCCTACTTGCTTAAGCTATCACTCTACCCTCTTGCACAAGAACAGCTCCTAATCTCGTAAACAAGCATCAGTATAGATAGCAAAAGGCTTTGTCTAATGAGGGATGGTAAGTATTGGCACACTAGATATTAGCTCCTTTAACTTCTCGAACGCTTCTATGCATTTCTCATCCCATGAAAAAACTAGATATTTCTTAGTTAAACGAGTTATTGGGCCTATTATCTTTGCAAAGTCCTTGATGAATTTCCTATAGTAACCCGCCATGCGAAGAAGACTTTTAACTTCCATAGCATTCTCTGGAATCTTCTAGTCTTGAATAACTTTCACCTTTGTTGCGTCCACAGACAATCCCTTCTCAGAAACATTATGGCCGAGAAATCCACCTCCTTGTTTCCAAAGTGACACTTTGAGAATTTGGCTTTTTAAGTTAGTACCTTATCAAGATCCCTAGTACCTCCCTTAAGTGATTATCATGCTCATCTTCACATCTAGAGAATACTAGTATATCATCTACAAACACTACAACGAATTTTTTTAGCTACCTGAAAGACTCTTCTCATCAAATCCACTAAGTACGTGGGAGCATTTTTCAACCTAGTAGGCTTCACTTCCCATTCGCACAGTCCGTTTGGAGTGCAAAAGGAGGTATTTTTCTTGCAATCCCTAGCTATTCTAAATTGATGAAATCCTATGGCTAAGTCCAATAGGGAAAAGGTTTTGGCTCTAACAAGCTGGTCAAAGTTATCTATTCTAAGTAAGAGATACCTATTCTTCTTGGTTAACCTGTCGAGTTTTCTATAGTCAATGCATAGCCTTAAAGAGCCGTCTGCCTTAGTGGCAAACATAACTGGTGCTTACTATTCAGAAGCACTTCGATGAATAAATCCTTCTGCAATAACTTCTAAATCTGCTTGTTAACACTCGCCTTTCTTTGGGGGCCATATGCTTTAATGGGAGCATGACAGGTCTAGTGTCCTTTTTGAAATCAATCCTAATTTGATCTTCCTTTGGTGTGGGAGACTGAAGACTTCTTCAAAAATGTCTGAAAAGTCTCTGACTATGGGCACCGATGAGAGTCCACCTTATGATAGGCTAAGATAATATAAGTATCTTAAATTGACTGAGTTTTCGGGTGTACATCAAACATCTTTCTCTCGTCCCTTACAACTTCCTAACCAAACGACCCTTCTATCACAATCTAAGATATCCTCGTAGTAAGATAACCAATCCATCCCTAGTCCATATCCCTCAAATCCAAGAGCATACTCATTACACGACGTTTCGTATATCCACCATTAGGTCTTTACAAATCAAAAAAAGGTGCGTTGACACCCCAGTATGATTTGATATGACTATCGGGTCGGTGACAACTAGGGTTTTTAGACTCAAGGTGTTAACTATATTTCTACCTATGAGTGAATGTGATGCTCCCAAGTCCCAAGTCAAATAAGGTACGATAGTATTCCTGAATATAATAGTTGTACCTTCCATTGTAGCTTTTTCTTAATATCTAGGAGGAGGTTTACTTGAGATAGGTACAACCTCAATGGCAAAATCTTGCCCACTTGGTCCTTCCATTGCTAGCTTTAGACACTGATTCTTGTAGTGTCCCTCCACACGGTAGTGGTAGCATCTCCTTTTGAACTCCTCTCTCATTAACCTAACCTTACGGTCCTTAGAAACATTTCCCTTCTTCTGACATCTACGACATGTCACATTTCCCTTCTTGATATTCCCTTTGGCCTTCTTGTCAGCCCAAAATCCTCCTTTTTTGGCTTCATCTTGATTTTGCACCGGTCCTACCTTCTCCGGTCCTACCTAATTGACATCTAAGTAGGGCTCGCAGATGATTGGGTCAAAAGTAGCTTCATAAATGGGAAACCAAGGCCTTTAACAAATTTTATAGCCTTCCTCATAGGGGGTCAATCAAACTTAATCCAAAACTTAGCTAGCTCCGTGAACTTACTAATATACTCCTTCCACATGGAGTCTCCTACTAAAGTTGTGTAAACTTCTCCAATTGCGAACTTATTTCAGCTCTGGACATGAATCATGAATCAAAGAGAGTTCTAAATTTAGCACAAATGGTTCCTTCCTCAGCAATCTCCTCTACTACTATGGTCCACCAGTCTAGCACCTTCCTTTTAAAATGCTACCCATCCATCCTCCTCTTGATCCAATTGCAACAACCCATATTTTAGCGGCCGGATATTTAAGTAATTGATTTAAATATTTAATTATTAATTAATTGACAGTCCTAAAAATATGATTTTTTGCATACGATCAAATCTGGACTCGAGACCACTTTAGTTGAGTTTGTATCAGCGCTGTGAATTGAGATGGATATTAGATCATTATATTTGGACATCGGATGATCCGATGGCAGAAACGGTCTTGAAAATCACGTAATTATCATCTAGAAATGCAGTCTAAGATAGCAACAAAACTTATACCATCGAAACTGAAAAAATAAGATGATGCACGCAGACGAGTTTCGTTGCGATCGAATGCACCGTTTGATCATGCAAGCTCAAGATGCGTGATCATTTATATGAGAATTTAAATAAAAAAGGATATAATATTATTTAAAAACACCCAAACCCTTCTCTTCATTCTCTTATTACTATTCCATTGAACAGAGCATGAAAACATTGTCGCCCCTCTCAAGATCATTCAAAAATCCATATCTTTCGATTTACCCAGCTAATAATTCCAAAACCACACCCATTGAGCTAGTATTGGGGAGATCTCCATGCCTATACCCGATTTAGAGTGTGCAACGTGACTTGGCCGAGATCTATTTTCCAAGGCCGACCTAAGGTTTAACTTTGTGGGCAAAGTGGTCGATGATAGGACGAAGTGAGATTACCATTGCTTTGGGAGGAGCATGTGGCTAGGTCACATTCTATTAAAGGTGGTCGGGTTGAATTCTTTGGGTCAGGGGCAGAGCTCGTTTATAGTAGAGCACGTAGGTGAAAGCGTATCAAAGTTTCTTTGGGAATTCGTCGAGATATCAAAGAGAGAAGGTTTGAATGAAGTAGGTGTTCTTGCATCTGGACGTGTACGTGTACTAGCTTGGATTGGGGAAGAAAGTAATTAATCTAATTAAGGTAATTAATTTTTTTGTTAGTGAATTTATTTAAATAATCCGATTTCTTATAAATTCCATATCTTTTGCATATGAGATCCGTTTTGAACGTCCTTTTTTGCGTTACACTAATGATCGAGAGCTCTACGACTTAGCAATGGTTTAGTCAAATTTGGTTCAGGTGAGTGATATTGTCTCTCACCATACTATGATTATTAGTATAGTATTAAAATGATGTTTTAAAATATTTTCTAACTAAAATGGGATTTATAAAATATTTAAACCTATCTTGTTTTATAAGAATTATTTTTTTCAAAATGGTTTTAAATTAAATATCATATTTTTGCCATCTGATGCACAATTTTGCCGATATTCATAGATTGAGGCTATTTAGATATTCATCCCACATTGGTTGCTTTGGATGGATTGTATCGCATTATTATAGGTATACTAGTGCGTGGCCCGTGCTACGCACACGGGTAGATATAAGAATAGATGGTGTAGTTTTTTAGTTATTTATTATTGCTTGCAGGTCTATATTTTATGTGATATACTATTTGGAATTTGATACTCGCGTTGTATTTGTTTATTTGTGTCTTATGTTACGCCAGGAGATAATGTTGTTGTACTAAGTTTCTAGTTAGGTAACTTCCATAGTCAATCTGTTTGCTAATTCTGTTGGACATCGGTAATTTTTATAATTTTTGAAGTTCATATATTTAATTCTTTCTTCTTTTAACTATGATAAAAGCAAGGATACTTGTATTAGAATCTTCTAAACATTCGAGCTGAAGTAGAAAAAAGGTAATGTTTCTGGTTTATGTAAATTAAATTAGTTAAGGTATGCTAATGTATGAAGTATAATATTTATGAGTCAGTTGGGTCTTTGGAGTTTATTGCTCTTGCTTCTATTTAGCTGTGGATTTTTTTCGTATGCATGGTGGACGGGATTCTTTAATTCAAATTGTTATCCAAACAACTTTTATCTACTTCGTCGCCTTTGTATTCCAGAATAAAATGCAGCTTCATTTGCTTGCAGAACTTTTTTATCTTAAGTTGCACAAATGTGGGATCCAAATGCATATTGTGTAATATGAAATATTTAACTTAGAGAGATCAAAAAATTGAAGGATGGGACACTGAAATGTATTGTGGCTACATATATTTCAGTTACTGTACTAAAACAGAACCACTGTTTAGTTTCATGAGCGATAGAAAAATAGTTGATGTTACTGCAAATTCTTTAATTTAGGTCGTAAGCTGGTTGAAAATAACATTTCTGATTATCTGTAAATGGCAATACTTAAAGCAGTGTATATCTGAATATGGTTGTAAAATGGTTATTACTTTCAAGGCAGGGTATAATATGATTGTAAAGTGTTATAAATTCATGCACAATTATATAAATCTTTAGCAAAATTTCGGTCATAAAGTAATATTAGAATTTTTTCTTCTTTGGCTTTATCGAAGGGAAAACATGTATATTACTTGACAGTCATCACTGAAAATACAATGAGACATATTAGTTTTGAAAATATAATTTGTTGGTTGGTTATATTTATGCAACATAAATAGTTTAAAGCTCGGTACGTTAACATCATACTATAATGGTTACTTTTTTAATGATGAATTCACATAGATGAGATTGGAAGCAGTTGTAGATAGAATATTTCAATACATCGTTGTCACAAAAGGAATATCTGATTGAGGTTACTTTATTACTATTTGTTGACTTAAAATTCAGTTATCAATGAATCCATCCGTCTTTTCTTCGAGGTTAATAATGAAATAGAGTTGAAACATCAAATTGGTACCCATTTAAAATCACAAATATTAAAAAAAAATTGTACCTTCATCCACTGTCAAAAAACAAAACATGTATATTTCTACGCATTTGATTATCTTTGTTCAGGCAAAAACTGACAAAGTTTGCACTCACTTTAGAAAACAAACGTATGCAAAAATAGTACAATAAAATCCTATAAAGTGCTTAGCATTAAAGTAGCAGATTTAGCCATAGTATATAGATGTTTTACGGAATTTTAACACTCTCAAGGAAAAACTTTTCCATTTGTCCAATGTTTAGGATAAGCAGCACAATTTTTTTTTAAAATCATGTCCAATCCGATGATGATTCAGATCTCAAATGCCAATCGAAATGCTATAAAGCTACCATGTTAGAATTTGCAATGCAGTGCTGCCTTTTTGATTTTGATGACTGAATAGAAGAAGAAAATGAAAATTGAGTTTATTACTGATTGAAATAATTCTCAGTACATTGATATATCTGGGACAACAATCAGTATTTATATTACATATGAATACTATGGCAATGGGCTAAAAGAAACGAAATGCGGCCTAATCTGTATATGACAGTGGTTATTTCAATTACGTTGGTGCCAATCCCCATTTTAAGGCACACCATTTTAACCACCAGGAGCAGTCATATCTAGTTAGCTCCAAATCCTAAACGATGAGCATCACTATGTCCTAGTTGCACCACTGTGTCATGTTTAGCTCAATAACCATTGTCGGTAGAAAACAGGACTTGAGCTTGGCAGTTGGTTTTAGCATCCATCACACATGTACTTTAGAGCTTAGAAGCTGCAAGTAGTTGGATAATTTTGTTCTTTAAAAGCATGCATGTAGTTAACAGCCTATACCATGATCTATAGGAGGAATAAATAAATATGTACATTTATAAGTTTCGTAAATCTGTACGCTTAGTATGTGGAAAACAAACATTTTGTATTCAACACTAAGACAAAAAATTTCAAGGGATTAAATGCCACAATCGTTTTAACGAAACAACAAATAGTGAATACTTATTCTTCCAACAACATACACACACACACCAACGTTTCCAAATTTTTACGTTATCCAACAAATCATGCTTCGCCCATGCAAATAATCCCCAAAAATCAAGCTTTATTTTGCTGAAGATGGTTGTCTCGTGCATTGTATATTATAATGAGTTAGTAAAGATAGCGATAATTCTATTTTTATATGCATTAATATATATCAAGATAACTATGAAAGACATGAATCAGGATTAAATTCTTCTATTATATCACTCCAAAATATTATGTATAAATTTTTGAGCAAGCCAATTGCTATTATCATACGTGCATGACAGCTTTAAAAGCATTATGTACCAAAAGATTTAAATAAATCAAAATTATCTAGCATTTTTTTTGAAAGAGCATAAAACACACCTAAATGTATATAAAAACATATACAGTAATAATATATGTAATAAAAGTCAATGGTACACTCATGTGAAAGATATTTCAGCATTATATATCATGTGTAAAGACATTAAGATAATAGTTTATATTATGTGTGATTTAGCTTAATAGACGAGATTTGTTATTTTATCAAGATAATAATTTACTGTATTCACCGCTCAGAACTACTTTTTATTATCATATTTTTTTAACTTATACTTTTCATTATTATAACCAAAATAAACTTTATTCATATTAAAAATTACTATTTATATCCCATAATTAATTAATCGTTAGTAAATATGACTGTTATCCCGCTTTATGGCAAAGCTGTGATACCAAAAGATCGGCCAAAAACAAAAGACAGTTCGTCTCAGAGATTGGTTGTACTTCACTTCGCTATGGATATCGATGAATTTTTTCCGAGCCCGGATCAAGCTACAATCAATAGGACATGACAAGCAAAGCCATGAAAGCCAGTGTTCCAAATTTCAGGTTAATCGGAGGTCGTATGAACGAGATATGATCGATGCAAGTTAGCCAAAGAATGTCGTTCGAACCCATCAAAAAGTGGAGGAGATGCTCATTTCGAACCCATAGGATTCGTATCCATCTTGTTCGAATCCATCGGCTCGCATACGCTTCGAATCGATCGTCTTCGAACCGATCAGGCATGACATTGATCACTTCGAATCGATCGGCTCGAATCCATCAGATGGGCGTCCCCTCAGCACGTTCGTATCCATGCTAGAGCACTGTTTCGTATCCATCGAGTCCAGAGCCATCACCATCAGTATACCCTACTTCGAATTGATCGGTCTCATACCCAAGCACTGCTTCGTATCGATCGTCTTCGCATCCATCAGATTCGAATCCATGAACAATCACTCGTTTGTGTCCACCAAGTCAACTAGCTTGGATGACGTATCATTCAACGATGCAAACGAGGCGAAGATCATGGATGCGAAGCGGTCGACTCGGAGAAAAAATAGGATCGATACGAGGAGTGCGCGCCACATCACCAAAGAACCACGTGACCGATCGAGTCGAAGGGAGTGGATTCGAACCAATGGATTCGAACGCAACAGCCCTCACGAAAAACCACAACTTGAATCGATCATATCTCCTAAACCACTGATCCAAATGCAACGAAATTTTCATAGTAGCTTCCATACAAGGTAAAGATTGTTCCTGCCAAGTTTCAACTCGATTGGATCATTTTTTGATGGATTCGAAATCACTTCGTATCGATCTCAGATCGAGTCGGTGGGGTCGGTCGCGTGGGCCCACTCACGTGCCGGAAAATGTCTCCTAAAGTTTAAGCGAGATCTGAGCCTCCTACGCCTATAAATAGCACCCTGAAGCCTTCAGAAAAGGGGATCTTCTTCCGCCATTGAACGTCCAGACTCTGCCGGATTCAATTCAACTCTTCAACACCGCTGTTGTAATCAAGGATCAGAGTTATAACTTGTTGTAATTCGCTGTAATCGATTGAAATCATCAAGTGAACCAATAAAGACATAAGCTTCAGAGTGGACGTAGGCAAGATCGCCGAACCACTATAAATCCTGTGTTTGTGATTGTTATTTGTGAATTATTGTGATTGTTATTGCTTAGATCTGAGTTATATATTGATTGTTGCTGATTTGTGTTCATAAACGGGTGCTTTCAGGATATTGGGTGTTTGTGGTCAATTTTGACGCTAACATTTTGGTGCTTCCACTAAGAAGGCTAATTCAGGAGTTCTACCCATTAGAAGTTGATTCAGAAAGTTTGAAAGTTCAGATTTGAGAAACTATGACGAGACAATCAAGCAGAAGGCCAAGGCCAGAGCGAAGTGAGCATCAAGGAAGTCAAGAGGCTTCCTCAGGAGCGAATCAAGCGTCGATCTTCATCACTAGGGACGAGATGGAGGCAATGATGAAGAAACAAGAGGAGTTGATCTGGAGTTTATTCCAACAGATAGGACAACTTGGAGCACAGAATAGAGAAGCTGATGGAGTCCAGAACGGAGCAGGACCATCTGGCATAGCACCTGGATTAGGTGGCACGCCCATGGAGAACGTTGATCCAATTTCAGAGAGAGAGAGGTGCATCTACGCAACCCGGGAGTAGTAGAGGAGCGAACGCTCAGTCAAGGGGGCAGATCCCAGAGTTCCCTCGTGAACTCGGGGGGCAGGTTGGAAGTGATGAACGAAGTTACATCTTGGAGACAACGGCAAGTTGGCGGAGATGGTTAGGCGAGCTATGAAAGGCGGCTTGGTGAACAAAGATCTAGAGGATGTTAATAGGAGTCCTTTCACTCCAGCAATCAGACGAGCTAGGAACCCACCAGATTTCAAGTTACCATCGTTGGACATGTATAACGGGAGAACGGACCCCACGGTTCATCTAACGAAGTATATGAGGCATATGGAAGTGCTGGGGGCATCAGAGGAGGTTATGGCCCGGTGCTTTCCATTGTACTTGGCAGATATTGCAGCATTATGGTTTAGACAACTAGAGAGTGGATCTATCGGAACATGGAATGATTTAACTGAGAGATTTATGAGGCAATTCAGGGTTCACATTACAGGACCCAAGAATGTGATGACTTTGGCAACCCTAAAGCAGAAAACCGGAGAGACTTTGAGGAGTTATCTAACGTGATTCAATGCAGCAGCAGCTTCGGTGGATCGAGCAGATCCATATATGGTTGTGATGGCAGCTGTGTCCGGAGTAGCTGACGGCATAGAGTTCAAAAATTCATTGACTAAAGATCCACCTGCGGATCTAGGAGAATTCTACGACGAGGCAAAAAAGTTTTTACGATTAGAGGATGCGAATGCAGAAAGAGAAGAAGGAGAGGGAATAGAAATTTATGCGCTTAAAGACAGAAAGCCTCTCAAAAAGGACTCAGGCAAGGATAAAGGAAAACGAAAGGCTAAGGATAGTGGTAACGGGTCAAAGCGACTGCGGAGAGAGGCACGATTCACCACCTATTCAGAGCTGAATGAGAGTTTGGAGCGAATCTACCGAGATACACGAGAGCAAGTTCCATACCGTAGGCCAATAAGAAGGGACCCCACTATTGACGAGAGAAAATCAGACAAATATTGCTTATTCCACGAGCTGAGCGGTAATAACACTAACGACTATGGGCATCTAAAGGATGAGGTAGAAGGGCACATCAGGAATGGTATGTTGCTTCAGTATGTGAGGAGACGAGCCCCAGCGGTAGAGCCAGAGCGACCACCGTCTACATCAGCTAGGGGTGACCCTGAACCAGGACATCGTTTGGTTATCAATTAATTAAAATAACGATGAACAAGTAGTAAACCTCTCACTAACATGGGTTAATCACTTACACATGCACCAGATCACGGACGGTCCACAGGCATGCTCTGAATGGCTATTTACCCTATCGTTGTGAAAATTTACACTTTGACATCCTTGTTTTGCTTTTGTTTCGTTTTGATTTGAATATTTAGACTTTGTTTGTTTGGACATTTCTATTTTAAAACTCATCAGTTGAATGGATATTTGGTTCAGAAAATTCTGAAATGGATAAGCTCTTACACATGTACGGGGTCGCGAACGGTCCTTAGGCATGCTCTGAGATGGCGATATGCCGCCCTGACAAACGATCCAAGGACCCACTCGAACGTGAACCTGGTATCAACAATACCAAGCCCCCCCCCCCCCCCGGCACACTTATTCGCCTCCAATAGGCACATAAATGATCCAGGAACTCACCCGACCGTGACCCTGGCATCGATAGTACCAAGCCCTCCCGGGCACACTTTCTCGCCTCGAACGGCACCCGACCTCGAACGATCACAACTCGCCTTCAACGGCACCCGACCTCGAACGGTCACAACTCGCCCCGAACGGCACAACTCACCTCACCTCAAATGGCTCGATCACGAACGGTCGTCATTTAAGGTCCACCACTTGACCACGCACGGTCGCACTTCACCTCAAATGGCTCGATCCCGAACGATCGTCATTTGAAGTTAGGCGCTTGACCATGAACGGTCGCCCTTCATCTCAAATATCTCGATCCCGAACAGTCGTTATTTGAGGTCACATAAAACTGTAACTTCCTTTGCAGGACATCAACAGGATATGAACATCCAGCTCATGGCATTACAAAACACGCCTTCCTATCGCAAGGCATATTTTGGGGGGCAAATGTTATCCCGCTTATGGAAAAGCCGTGATACCAAAAGATCGGTCAAAAACAAAAGACAGTTCATCTCAGAGATTGGTTGTGCTTCACTTCGCTATGGATATCGATGAATTTTGTCCGAGTCCGGATCAAGCTACAATCAATAGGACATGACAAGCAAAGCCATGAAAGCCAGTGTTCCAAATTTCAGTTTAATTAGAGGTCGTATGAACGAGATATGATCGATGCAAGTTAGCCAAAGAATGTCGTTCGAACCCATCAAAAAGTGGAGGAGATGCTCATTTCGAACCCATAGGATTCGTATCCATCTTGTTCGAATCCATCGGCTCGCATACGCTTCGAATCGATCGTCTTCGAACCGATCAGGCATGACATTGATCACTTCGAATCGATCAGTTTGAATCCATCAGATGGGCATCCCCTTAGCACGTTCGTATCCATGCTAGAGCACTGTTTCGTATCCATCGAGTCCAGAGCCATCACCATCAATATACCCTACTTCGAATCGATCGGTCTCATACCCAAGCACTGCTTCGTATCGATCGTCTTCGCATCCATCAGATTCGAATCCATGAACAATCACTCGTTTGTGTCCACCAAGTCAACTAGCTTGGATGACGTGTCATTCAACGATGCAAACGAGGCGAAGATCATGGATGCGAAGCGGTCGACTCGAAGAAAAAATAGGATCGATGCGAGAAGTGCGCGCCACATCACCAAAGAACCACATTACCGATCGAGTCGAAGGGAGTGGATTCGAACCAATGGATTCGAACGCAATAGCCCTCACGAAAAACCACAACTTGAATCGATCATATCTCCTAAACCACTGATCCAAATGCAACGAAATTTTCACAGTAGCTTCCATACAAGGTAAAGATTGTTCCTGCCAAGTTTCAACTCGATTGGATCATTTTTTGATGGATTCAAAATCACTTCGTATCGATCTCAGATCGAGTCGGTGGGGTCGGTCGCGTGGGCCCACTCACATGCCAGAAAAAGTCTTCCGAAGTTTGAGCGAGATTTGAGCCTCCTACGCCTATAAATAGCACCCTGAAGCCTTCAGAAAAGGGGAACTTCTTCCGCCATTGAACGTCCAGACTCTGCCGGATTCAATTCAACTCTTCAACACCGCTGTTGTAATCAAGGATCAGAGCTATAACTTGCTGTAATTCGCTGTAATCGATTGAAATCATCAAGTGAATCAATAAAGACATAAGCTTCAGAGTGGACGTAGGCAAGATCGCCGAACCACTATAAATCCTATGTTTGTGATTGTTATTTGTGAATTATTATGATTGTTATTGCTTAGATCTGAGTTCTATATTGATTGTTACTGATTTGTGTTCATAAACGGGTGCTTTCACGATATTGGGTGTTTGTGGTCAATTTTGACGCTAACAATGACAATATCCGTCTACATCAACGGACTCGAATATCAGATATCTAAAAATTATTTTGCTGACAGATGTAGATATGACACTGTGTACAACTGGAAGCATCTGCCGCCAAAATTAATTTAACATCATAATCTCTGATTAATTATAAGTACCTATAAAATAGTATATGCATAATTCCTAATGTAATATTTATGTCAAGCATTTTCATTACTAATAAAAAAATGTCAATATTACAAAAACAAATGTTTTGGGTCACGTGGCAAGTGCTAGTCTTGCTACTGTTTTCTATGGCTAAACTACAAAGAAATATTTAATGAATTTATATTTATAGCAATTACCAATCTTATAATCTCCGATATCTAAAGCAATCTTCAATACATTATTTCGAACTAAATTAACTCATTTGTTTCCATTTTGGATTATGAAATGTCTACATTAAAAGCAATCTTCATTTATCAATTTCTAACCATGGCACTTCATTTATTTCCATTTTGATTTTAAAATTTCTTCATTAAAGCCATCCTTACTAAACAATTTATTGTACGTTCGATATTTAAAGTTAAAACTTGGTTGTATATATTTTACCTCGGAAAAAGTATTATCCCCGGCCTGAATAGTTTTAACATTTGATTTTCTATAGTATAGTATATGCAGTATTGGTCTTTAGCAATGTAGAAGCATAAGGAACATATAAAATAAAGTTCTGTAATTCTGTATGACCATCAACAATAAGAATTAGCCAACATATATAGTTTCTAAAAGCAAAAGTGGAAAGAACGATAAAAACATTCATGAAGAATAACAGTAAACTAAAGGGCTACCAATGAATAACGTATAAAAGGTATAGATTACAAAATAGCTTCCAACTGTTTGAGGTGATTATGAATGCCAAATAAAAGTGGGCACATCATAAGTGCTAATCTCGATCTATAGGACTACAGGACAAAAGTAATTTTGGTCATGCATTTCTAGTAAAAATGCATAACAGAGCAATTTTGGAATTCAAATATATGTAATAGTAAACAATGCATCTAAAGTAAACACAGGAAAACAATGAAATTGTTAAAAAAGGCAATAAATGAAAAATACATGTTAGTTATTTACTTCTAAATTCATGGAGCTTTCCATGTAAATGATAAGTATGATAAAAAATTATGCATCGTTGCCTTGTTTCATTTCAAATCACACAATCGGTGCACCATTAATGAGATTACCTTGTAAACATTCAGGAGAAATTAGTCGTTATTAAATGTCTTCATTATTGCAAAGTACCGATAATCCTGCTAGTATTTTTCAATCAAAATTTTAATAATCAGAAGAAAAAAATAGAGACTATAAGGTATGTATTTATGATACAAATTTTGTTTAAACAGGAAAGTGTGAAAAAAAGACACTTGTCATAATTTTATAATCAATGGATTTGAACTACTGCAATGGGTCTTGCAACTACTGCAACACAGTGGAGGACAAATAGTGAACTTGTCTATTTAACCTCAACGCTACATGTTCCAAATACCAAACCTTAGTATATGCTCATGAGGAGCTTGATTTAAATGCAATGTATTAAGATAATGTACTAATAAGCTATAGTGTTCTATTTACTCATAGTACTATGAATGTCAATATTTGGCATTTAGAGATCCACTATCTATCCATAAGCTAGAAGTGACCGCTAGATATAGTTTTAGGAGCTATTTTGTGACAACTACTGGAACACATATTTAAGTAAAGGTAAAACTGTATATAATTTATTTACAACATAAGTTAGCTGAAAGATCACAGTAAATTGAGTAAGTGTATCTGAGTGGATAGGTTTGAGAATAATAACATTTTTCATGCCTAAAGAAGTAGGTACTTATTGTCATAAACTATGTACTGAGGTTAATTTTTGTTTACAAATTTTCACACTAAATTTACCACGTAAAAATTATTCCAATAATTTAAATTACTAAAAAGCTTTCTAACATAATGGTTTCAGTCTTAACAAAGTATACATATATTCCATAGTTCCAAACTGTGAAAGAGGTTTTATTTTATCATAAATATATACCAATAAATTTTAGTATGTGATAGGTCTAGATAGCCATTCATTTTTTAAGACTTTGTGTGCACATATTGCCAGTGTATTACTTTTAAAAACTCACAGAGATGATACTATATTGGGTTTACAAATTGTTTTGCCATCTCCATCATATCCCTTATGAAAGAAAGACAAAAATATCATCTATGGAAGAATCTCTTATTAACAAAACCAATTTTGTGTCACAATTATGTGTCTGTGAACCTGATATACATTTTAAAAAGAATCTTAAAGTTAAACTGAAGTGGATAAATTTAACAATCGCTAAATACCTATTGATTGGAGCAATATTTTAACAGCATTTTGGAGCAATCAAAAGTCCAAACCAACATTTTAACAGTATATTGGAGCACATTTGAGACAAAATGTTACAAAATTATGAAATGTTTTACGTAACAGTTCATTTCAATCGAAAAATTCTACTGAAAACCTAAACCCTTCGGTAATGTTATCATATTTTAGCATGTCCATTTTCATTTCAAAAATACTCTATTTGTTAATTGATTAATTGATAACTCAATATTATCTCCATCAGGAAATTGAGACATAAAATCTTTAGAAACTGGACTATTTAATCATATTCAGATATGCAATTTTAGTTGATTCTAGATTTCATATAAGCTTTACTCATTTTTTTCTCTCAATTCCAATTCATATTACCTTTCTAGTGGTTGTTGCATGCCCAGTTTGCTATTTACATAGTGACTTTGTATGTACAGTTATTTAGGTGGACTAATTAATATAGTTTATAGCAGTAAGATCAATTATATATTTTATTTACACAACAATTTTTTTACAACTAACGAAGTTAATTTTTTGAAGGGAAAAAACTTAAAATCCCCATCCACGTATACCATCCTAGATCTTTGGTCGCGTCGGGAATAATTCTCAAAACTTCTAACGTGTTTTTTGATATCTGTATGGGTATATCTGAAAAGAATCTCATTCCCACTTCCTAACATAATCATTCTTTTTCGATAAAAAAAATAAAGAGGAAAATAATAGAGAAAAAGTTTCTTACCTTTTCACCTTTGATGAAATAGTCAAGTCGGAAATCACAACCCAAATAGATTCATCTTCTACTGAACATGCCCAACAAAAGCAAAGTTTCCCTTATCTTTCCTTGAAATTATACTCTTCAGACTTGGAAAAGTGGTACAACCATTTCCTAACTACTGTTGAAAATGCATGGTAGTCATAAATTGTTGTAATATGTAAAGTTTCGTATTTATCACCAATTGTGAGATTGAGAAAATAATGTGATGTAGGAAACAGTAGGTGCAACAGATAATCGAATTATATCTACCAACGAAACATGTAAAATAAATAAAATTCAAATGCTCAATATCAGAATTAACAAACCGGTAATCGGTTAGAGTTGAATTAATTTTTTTCAATACGGTTAATAAATAATGCCTACCCAGCATGATAGCATCTCCCTAAACATGTGTAATACATTTAGTGTGAATCTAGCATAGTTCGATTGATTTGGGGAAGGTTACAAAAAACATAATAAGGTGCACTTGTGAATGTGATTTAAAAAAAACATAGAAATCCATGATAGTGAAATCTTCTGCGATCATATGCAAATAAATGTTGAGAGTTGAGAATAAAACAACAACGAATGAAGATTGAAACAACCTTTTTTTTTTAAAAGAACAACATGCATTTACCAGATTACACACTGAATAAAATTCAGGCCAAAGAAACAGTTGCTAAATTGTAAGATTTATCCACCTTTATCAAATTTTGTTAAAAAGGGTATGTAAAAAAAAGGATATATGAACCATATAGTAGAACAAATATCATGAAATCAAGTTTTATGACCCAATCCACCGACTGTGTGGTCAGTTATATGCATAATACCCAACTCCATCGAAAAGGATTAACAAATTAATTACATGAAAGCCTTTTATTTGAAATAGATAAAAGGGATGTAGCACAATTTTACAGTAACAAATAATTAGATAAAGTATTATTGTAAATCCTACAAACTACGTGTTCAAATATATAAAACTATATATTTCGAGCAATGAAAGTCAACAAATAAATGACCTAATTCTAGTAATCCCCAATTCAACTTCGCGATTTCACCAGCAATATAACATCTCTAATGTTGATCCCCAATTCGACTTCGCGATTTCACCAGCAATATAACATCTGTAATGTTGATTATTTTTGGGTTAAGATTACTCGACAGAAAAAGAAAGAAAGAAGGAGTAGGGTTTGTAGAGCGTGGATAAAGAAGGGAGGAGACGAAAACGAATATGGTTTTGGAATTCTAAGTAACAGTTTTAGGAAAAAACACATCGTGCCGAATGGAATTCAAAGCTGTGGATTTAAGAGAAAACACGTCGGTTACCGACTGATAATGCTATGCTTCCGAAAATACCCTAAGTGAAAGAAGACACGTGTCTTCATATAAGCGATTTGGTTTTTCTTTTCCCATATAAGTACTAGACGTATGCTATTATAGACATTTCTATGCTTGTTGGCTTCATTTCCGCTTGTTTTTAGTTCGTTGAAAAACCATTCGAACGTGATATAGGAAAACACTACTAGATAGAGATTAGTGTATATCGATCAAATGCACACATGATAGGGACTCAAATGATGTGATAGAGTCTCGTGCATATCGATTGAGCACACGAACGATGATTAACTCGAGTGGATATGACAAATATGTGGAGGAGTATGGTGCATGTCGATTGATCTGAAAATGAAGACGAAAGACTTGAGTATGTGCTTTAGACTTCAGCGAAGATGTTGGATAGTTTCTTGATGATGGTCGGTTTGGCTAATTTTTACATGAACAATGGAGTGGCTTTGAGTGATGGCTAGTTCGTTCGTTCGACGTTCGATTTTGATGATATGGTTCTTCACGAGTGGTTTTGGCGTTGAAGCGAGGATGTGACACTTCAACGTGATGACTTCCTAATTCAACTATGGTGATTCCATAATGGGAAGTGACGGCTTCGAAGATGGATGGCCGTACTTTGGGGTGCAGAGTAGGCAACGACGGAATTGTCGGAAGAGGTTATGGGATGCATGATGACAATTTATAACTTATAATTGTTTTCTAGAGTAGTTCCCAGCCATGATGACTTCAAATGAGAGTTGTATGGATAGTTTTGAGGTGAGATCTACTATGGATGACATGTGCAAAGGGATCGTTGATATTCATAGGTTTAGATGTGTACTTGTAAAGCAAGGGTTAGTGACGATGCTAACTTGGGCTATGGAGTGTGCCCCGGATCACATGATGTTTTTATCTGAGTACCTTGGGTACTATGGAGTGCGTACTCTAGTTCCAGGCCTATTGAGTGGCATGGATTCGAGTACGGAGAATTGAGTAGTCCTTGGCTCAATAGAGGTGGTCATATGAGTATCATATATCCAACGCACTGAGTGAGTGAATGTGAGGATATATGCTATGTTTGTTTGATTGTTTCTATCACCTTAGGATGTCACACGATGTAGATATTATCGATTTCAATACTTAGAAACCTTTGTACTTTTGATGTATAGTACACCCATGATGATTATCATAAAGTAGCATATACCCTATGTTATGTGCTAACTCTTTGGATGGAGGGATAGGTCGGATATGATTTTCCATACCCTATGTTGCATATACTATACAGACTTTTATAGTGTTTTGAGATTATTTGTCACTCACACCGGACTGTTGTCTGACTCGAGGTTTTATGTTTCGCTTCTTATTATCTCAAGTACTCTTAAATGAGTAGACTGAATAGCAGATGTATATAGCACTTAGAGCCATGCAGATAGACTAGTAGATGGTGACGCCTTCTCATATTTATATTTTAAGTTATTATTGTTTATTCCTCTATATGACGTTTTGGAGCCTTAACAATGTTGACTTATTATTATTAGAGATAGCTTGTCAATTGAATTTATTTATTTGTATAAACTCTAGTGCTATTTTGTATAACTATATGAGCCTGTATACTTTGGTTCTGTGATTTATATAGTTATTACTGTCTCGTTTATTTTATATCTTGATGATTATTATATTTTCCGATGCGTTGCTAGATATATGACAGGTTATATGATTGTTATAATGTTGTCTTTCCTTTTCTTCTCTTCCATTCTCTTCTATTTCCCTTTTTCACTTCTATTTCTTTACTTTGGCAATCGTTCTGCATCGATCGAATGCTCCGAAGGCACACTACTCTGTTATATAAGCATCAATGGTGTAAGGCGGTCGTCACGTTTGGTATCAGAGCTTAGGTTATATGATTTACTTGAGTTAATACCATGATCCAGTAGAGATAGGGTAGGGTTTTTCGCCTTAGACAGGATCGAGAGTATACTTATATATGAGAGATTGCGTATTTGTTATATATTTTGGTTTTTAAAACTATATAGTAGTATATATAGTATATAGATTGTGTTGCACACACGAGCACTATTGGTATAGTTTTCTCTATGAGAGATCAATATTCTTATTATAGTATAGGAGTGATCTAGCATATGAGAAATGATGTTATTGACTCCATCTCCAAAGTTGAGGAGTGGGCAGGATTGGGGCCACTAACCCCGATTTACAAAATATGTTCGTAAAGATGGTGCGAATCATTTTTTGGAACACTAAAGTTCCTCCAAATGATTATATTGCTCAAGTGTAAATGCCTAGAGTCAACTTTGCCGAGCTGTATAAAGACTACTTGAGTCTAGGAGGCAGATCGTTCCTTAAAACAGAGTCGACTATTGAGGTGCAAGACGGGAATGATATTTGCATAAGGATCTTCGGTGACTTGCAGTTAGATGATGCAGTGAGGTAGAAGTTGACCTCTAGATAAATCCAGGGATAAATAATGAACTGACAAAGTACCCTTATAGCTTCGGTTCCCGAAGAATATTTTACTTGGGATCAGCTCATAGTTTTCTTCCAAGAAAATTTATCTCGACTTCTCAGAAGTTGATGTTACTTAGGATGTTCGCCGATTCGAAGCAAGGCAGTATGTCTATGTCGGAGTATGGGCTGAATTCAATGTGCTATAAAAGTACGGTCTACCTTTCATTGATGGTCCATTTAGAAAGAATGAAAATTTCATCATTGGGTCGAGTGATCATATTGGGAAGCAATTAATTGGTCATATTGATAAGAGCTTCAAGAAGTTGATTGAAAAGGCTTTATGATATGAAAGCTTATACCTAGCGTTGAAAGATTTCCTCGAATAAGATGAGTAGGGACAAATTATGGGAGCATATGCATTGAATGCCGTTTTGATTTCATTGAGTGCTTAATCTATGAAATAGAAGGGAAAGGGCATCACCATCTAAGGTATGCTTTCCATTTATGACATTTACATATGTGTTTTATTTGACGTCGAGGTTTCACATTCCTTCATATCTAGTGATTTGTAGAAAGATTGTCATGACCCGTCTTCCACTAACCAGAAAGACGTATCATAACAGTTGGTATCATGGAAGACGGGTCGTGACGAAGATTAGAATCGAGACCTGAAATAGTTGATTGACATTGAGGTTTCACATTCCTACATATCTAGTGATTTCTAGAAATATTGGAATCGAGACCCGAAATAGTTGACTGACCTTTAAATTATGACAAACTTTGATGGAGGCTCGGTTGGACTATACATGTGTAACATCCCATATTTTGTCACCAGAAATTAATACTGTGGATGACTGCAACATCCATATCGCTTAATTTCGAGCCTTAAAATATAGAATGGTGCTACATGGTTTGTCTACACTTAGCTATACATGGCTTATCACAACTTTGTCTTATCAAGTCATGGATGCTTGTTTGTTTCTTATTGATTGCTTTAGGTTTAGTTAGGTTTAGTATTATAGTAGGGGAATCGACTGGCTAGAAGGGTATGGAATAACGGTGGATTATGAAAGGTCATTGTTGATGATAGGGACTGAGATGAGAGGACGGTTGTGTTTTGCTGCCCACCTAACGATGAAGTGATGGTTAGCTTTCTATATTCGCTTAATATTCTACATGATGAGTTGTCATCTGTGCCTATATCTAGGGAATGTCCAGACACATTTAATGAGGTGACTAGATTATCACCATATAGGGATTGAGTTCCGTACCAATCAAGTTAGACGTGCTAGACCAGTATTTGTGCCTTTAAGGAAGAGATTCCTAAAGAGTGGAGGAGATTAAAAATGTGAATGGATGACCTATTGATACGAGTATTCATTCATAGGAGCATACTTGAGTGGGATGATCCTATAGTATTCGCTATTAAGGCAAATAGTTCTTTGAGGTTGTACGCTGACTGTCATGTGCTAAGTGAGATGACTTATTCGATCAACTCTATAGCGTGAACGTGTTCTCTCAATTGGACCTTGCAATGGGGTTTTATCCACTGAGAGTAATTTATGAGTGTGCATCGATCACGGCATTTCATACGCTACTTTGGTTTTTGATTGGTTGGCTATGTCGTTCGGGCTAACCAATGTGTTGGCATGCTTTCTTGATTTCTTAGAACATGTTTCGAGGAATCACTTAAGTGCGTTCATGCTTGTGTTCGTTGATAATACTTTCATTTACTTATGGAAAAAAGGGGAGCACAAGACACGATTGATGATTGTATTGTGGGTATTAAGAAAACACAAATTGATGATGAAAAGTTTCCTTGGATTGACAAGATGTTATATGCATTTTTTAGGGACTTCTCAAAGGTAACAGCACCGTTAACTGATTTGACGAGGTGTAATAAAACTTCTTATTTAGATAATGAGGTGTTGATACACGTTTGTGATTCTGACAAGAGGGTTGACAAGTGCATTGATGATACTCATTTCAAGCGGGAATGAAGAGTTGATAGTACACTTTCTTATGGTACTTAACTAGGTGCAGTATTGATGCTGAAAGGTATGGTTGTCGTAGAGGTTAGTGTACAACCGAAACCATCTGAGTGGAAGTACGTAACTCATGATTATAGTTGGTAACTATCGTATATGCTTTAAGTGCAAAACATATCAGTTTAAGAGCGATTTCCTAGAATGGACATTGCAATGAGTTTATCACTGGTTATGACTTTAGAACTCGATGTGAGCTTGTATCAAGATGATGGCTAGTTTGACTATCTGACCTACTTTGATTTAGTGGATCGGTACTAGTCAAAAGCATGAAGCTAGACTAGTGGAGGTCATAATTAAATTAGAAGAACTAGTGGTGCCGGTGTAGGTAAAGCAGTGCGAACTCTACCGAGACTGTTGGTTCCGTAGAGAGGAGAGATTATTTGTTCTCGAGTAATGGGAATAGATATCGATGGACCTCATCGATGGAACGCCAAGGAATAGAACAAAATATAATAGCATTTGAGTCATAGTCGATATACTGATAAAAATGCTATATTTATATTCGTTAAGTCCAGTAGAACATCATCTAAATTTATTGAGTTATATGTGGAATGGATAATGTGATTCCATTGTGTGCCAAGAGCATTGTAAGGGTCGAAACCCGTTGTTCTCAATTGTGTTTTGGGAGAACTTACATGAGGCATTTGTGAATTTGGCACCAAATTCATTAGATGATATCAAGACCGGGTAGTAACTCTATGACCTCGCAGGCCTATTCATACCGATAGATGTGATACGAAACAGATTAGGAGGAAGGCCGTGGAGTAGTAAAGGTTCAATGGAGTAAAGCAAAGGGAGTTTCACTTAAGAGATCGATAAGAGCATGAGCACCGCTGCCTGGAGTTCTTCACTTGATGAGATTTTTATTTTTCACTAGCTTTCATCTTTGATATCATGGTCGAGGTTTTATACTAGATGTTTTAATATCCTGCATGCTAGGATAGGCATATATGTTGTTTTTTATGTTTGTCCTTATATGCTTATTTGATGTTTGATTGTGGATATTTGATATGATTACTTATACTTATATAGTTCTTATGCATATAGGATAGTTATGGTTTGATATAGCATCTTTATTTGAGATGATTGATGCACATATGATCTAGTATGATGATTTAAATTATGATGTTGCTATTATCCTTAATCCTCTTTGTTGAGTGTTGGATCAAGTACATAGAAGCAAGTGTTTACTCTTTGGTTTCTTATTTGCTTATATTAGCATCTAAATGTTCTGCACTTGCTATAAAAGAGGTATGTGACACTTGTAGTAAAGGTTTGGTTGTCCTACAAACAAGATGACTCAGATATGAGTTGTAAATATATATATATATATATATATATATATATATATCTGTGTGTGTGTGTGTTGTATCGGGATTTTTCCCAGACCTGGCCACACAAAGAATAAGGTGTCCAAATTTTCCATGAAATAAGCCAAAATTGAGAGAAAAGTCAATGTATAGGATGTTAGACATTGTCGATAGTTGAGAGAGCCGGTAATGTATGATATTTAGTTGACTTGCCTTTCGATTATTGGGTTTGTGCTTTTGTTTTCCATTGTCCATTTCTTTGGAAATAAGTGCACAACTTAGACATTTGGTTTAGCCATATGGATTTCGGATTTGATATTGATTATACTTAGGGATGAGGAAGATGGCCCTAACTAATTCCAAGTCTGTTCCTTTTCTTATGGTCGCTTTTAGTGATTTTTGTCCTGAGTTGATAAGTGATGATTTTTCTTATATCGATGCTTGTGAGGGGGCGTTGGGTTGTGTTACTTCTTCCATGGTATTTCGAGGATGAAATCCTTTCAAGGAGAAGAGAATGGAACGATCCGTATTTTTAGTGATTGGATATTTAAATAATCGATTCAAATATATAACGTTAACTAATTGATGGTCCTAAAAATCTAATTTTTCGCATACAATTGAATCTGAACTCGAGACCACTTCCATTGAGTTCTTATCGTGTTAAAATGACTATAAGAATCGCTATATTTGGAGATCATATGATTTGATGATCGAAATGATATTGAAAAGTGCAAAATTATCATCCCGGAGTGTGGTCTCGAATGGCGACAAAACTTAAACCATCGGGATCGGAAAAATAAGGTGATGCACGTAAACAAGTTTCATTGCATCAAACGCAACGTTTTGATCATGCGAGTTCGAGATGCATGATTGTTTATTTGAGAATTTAAATAAAAAGAGAATATAATATTATTTAAATAACACCCAAATCCTTCTCTTCATTCTCTTGTTACTGTTCCATTGAATAACGCACGAAAACATGGCCGCCCCCTCTCAAGATCATTCAAAAATAAAAATCTCCAGATTTACTCAGCAAAAAAATATCAAAACCAGGGCCTTTGAACTTATATTGAGGAGATCTTCATGCCCGTACCTGATTTGGAGCGTGCAATGTGACTTAGCCGACATCCATTTTCCAAGGCCGACCTAGGATTTAACTTTGTAGGCAACGTGGTCGGAGATAGGACGAAAGGAGATTACAATTGCTTTTTACTTTGTGAGCCACACCCTCACATGAAATCTCAACAAATGCAGCCCATCAAAGAAAATTGCATCCATAGCTTGGGAGGAGCATGCAGCTAGGTCAAATTCTATTAGGGCAATATGGTTCAGCATTTTCAGGTCCGGGGCGGATCTCATTCGTAGTGGAGCACGTAGGCAAAAGCGGATCACGGTTTCGTTGAGAATCCACCAAGATATTGAAGAGAGAAGGTATAAATGAAGTGGGCTTTCTTGTATCTGGGCACATGTACCAGCTTGGATTGGGGAAGGAAGTAATTACTCTAATTAAGGTAATTAGTGTTTTTGTTAGTGAATTAATTATTTAAATAATTTGATTTCTTATAAATGCCATATCTTTTGCGTACGAAGTCTGTTTTGGATGTCGTTTCTTGCATTGCGCTTGTAATGGAGAGCTCTACTACTTAGAGATGGTTGGTTAAGGTGAGTGATATTGCCTCCTACCATACTATGATTATTAGCATAGTATTAAAGCGACATTTTAAAATGTTTTCTTACATTAAAATGAGATTTTTAAAATAGTTAAGCCTATATCTTATTTTATAAAAAGAATTAAAAGGGTTTTAAATTAAATATCATATTTTTCCCATTTGACCCACTATTTTGCTGATATTGATAAATTTAGGCTATTTTGATATTCATCCCATATTGGTTTCTTTGGATGGATTGTATTGTATTATATAGGTATATATATGCTATTATATATATTTATGTGCTTGTTGGTTGCATGTCTGCTTGTTTGTTAGTTGGTTGAAAACGCCATTCGAAGGAGATATAAAAGAATCTCATTAGGTAGAGTTTAGTGTATATCGATCAAATGCACATTTGATGGGGACTCAAATGATGTGATAGTGTTTTGTACATATCGATTGAGCGCACAAACAATGATAAACTCAAATGGATGGGAGAAATATGTGGAGAATTATCGATGCATGCCAATTGATCTGAAGATGAAGGACGATGGGCTTGGGTATGTGCTTTGGACTTCAACGAAGATGCCAGACATTTTCATTCGGTCTGTATTTAACCATTTTTGATTAAGTACACAACCAAAGTGGTCGTTATCGGCTACTTTGGAGTTTTCGATATCTACCACTATTGCTGATGGCCGATTTGGCCAAATTTAACATAGAAGATGGGAGGCTTTGAGGAGCATGATGTGATGGTTGGTTTTTTCATTCGATGTTCGATTTTGTTGATATGGCTCTTAGACGAGCGGTTTTGGCATTGAAGCGAATATGTGACGCTTTGACAAGACGAATTCATGATTCGACGATGAGATTCGATGATGGGAAGGGAGGAATGGATGGTTGTACTTCAGGATGCAGATTGGACGACGATGAGTCGGATTGATCGAAATGTTGGAGGAAGGTTATAGGAAGCATGATGACACACTATGACTTATGATAGTTATCTAGAGTAGTTCCCAGCCATGATGATTTCATATGGGAGTTGTATGGACAATTTCTAATTGAGCTCGGCTATGGATTGACATGTGCAAAAGGATCGTTGATATTCGTAGGTTTTGACTTGTATTCTTAAAGTTAGGGTATGTGAGGATGCTCATTTAGACTGTGGAGTGTTCCCCGGATCACATAATGTTTCGATCTGAGTACCCAAGATTGGGAGTGTGCAGTTTGGTCCTGTCCTGCTGAGTGACATGGATTTGAGTATCGAGAAACTAGGATGTTGTGTAGTCCTTCGCTCTATGGACAGGTCATATGAGTATCACATATCCAACGCACTAAATGAGTGCATGTGCTAACTCTTTGGATGCAGGGATAGGTCAGGTATGATTTTTCACACCCTATGTTCCATATAATATACATAATTTTATAGCATCTTGAGATTATTTATCGCTTACACTAGACTGTTACTTGACTCTACGTTTTACGCTTTGCTTCTTGTTATCTCGAGTGCTCTTAAATGAGTAGACTATATAGCAGGTAGATATAGCACTTGGAGCTGTATAGATAGACTAGCAAATGGTGACGCCTTCTCATATTTACATTTTAAGTTATTATTGTTTATTCCGCTATATGACACCGTGGAGCCTTGACGGTGTTGACTTACTGTTATTTGAGACAACTTATTAATTGAGTTTATTTAGTTGTATAAACTCTATTACTATTTTGTATAACTGCAAGACCCTGTGTACTCTGATTATGTGATTTATATAGTTATTATTGTCTCGCCTATTTTATAACTATGATGATTATTATATTTTATCTCATGCTCTGTGAGATATACGACAGGTTATGTGATTGTTATAATGTTGTTTTTTGTTTCTTCTCTTCCATTCTCTTCTATTTCCCTTCTTCGCTTCTGTTTCTTTTCATTGATAATCGCCCTACATCGGTCGGATGCTCTAACAGCATACTGTTCGGTTGTATGAGCACCATTGATGTAAGGTGGTCGTCACACCGTTCTTCTCATCCAAGCTTCCAAAATATACGTTCACATTCGTTAATTCAAGCCTTCGTTTCCATGGATCCTTCAGCTCTCGTATACACCCCGTCCTTCCATATGATGGAACTCTTTACACATTTTAGGGAAGTCCAATGAGTGAGGCACTACTACAACATGAAGAGCAATGGGTGCCGCTGGTGCAGCTTGTTGAGGAATGTCTACATGCCTCAAGTATTGCTTGGACCATTCTAGCATCCCTCGGATAGTGGGTATCTCTTGGGTAGAGGAGTTCCCAGTCTTAGAGGACTAGTTATCAATGATAATCAACTATGTGTAGGTTTAAATTTTTAGTCATAACTTCCTAAGATGGTATTATTTGCTGAAATAAAAGATTTTACTAGTGTGTTTACGTATGTTCAAATAAGTATATGTGTGTGTATAGTAGGGTTTTGAAAAATACTTTTCCAAATAAAAAATACACACTCTTAAGTGTAACTGTCATCTTTGATCGGGTATCGTAAGCTCTGATACCAAATACAACAACCCAACTCAGAAAGGGCCTAATTTCCAACCAAGTAAAAGCCCGTCAAAACTTAAACTCATTTGAAAGCTTATTGTTGGTTGGTAAAATTGATAAAATGAATAATATAAAGAGATAGCTATCTTTGCTATAAGAATCTCATAGCAGAAATGATAAAATATAATAATAGAAACAAGTACCCATTTCATAGAAATTCAAATCTCAAAAATACAACATATCATCCCAAACATCCAAAATACAGTAGCCGAAAAACAACAACAAGTATGAAACTAGGTACATCAGATTATATCAAAAACATAAATAGATAGATAAACTGCCACAAGTCTTCGCCTCTGCCTTCCATCTTCTCTTTAAGATTTTTTTCCATTAACATGTTTAGTGTAACAAGGAGAGGATCAGAACAACAATGTACGGTGAATGAAAATCTCAAGTCTTACCATAATAGTATTTGGGCAGTATCATTTAGATAAGAAATATGTCTCACGCATCCTATATTATATCCTGCCAAGTATACCTCTAACTATAAGCCTAAAGGCATTTCCAAACTAATTCCATAACATACCTTCAACTGTAGGCTAAAGACCCTTCTCGGTCCAATGCAATACCATCAATCATGCCCTAACTATGTGAGAGAAGGTATCTAAGCCACCGAATAACTCTTTAATGAAAATTAAGCAAACTTTGTTAATTTAATATACCTATAACCTAGGCAGATCCCCATCATTTGATACCTAACTTAAGGCATATGCCTCTTTGGTACTTCCTATCTGACATTATAATAAATCCCATGCAACCACTTAATACTTCATTTATTGGAAGAGGTGGACCCTACAATAGCACTTAATACCTCAACGCTGAAGCGAACCCTTTTGTGAGATTTCCCTTACCGCACCTAAACAATAATCTGGACCATTATACTTTTTAAGTGGGAAGGATACAAACCCCACAACAACTTCTAAATACCTCTAACTAGAAGCAGGCCCTATATATAATGACCAGTAACTCAAACTAAGATGTCTCACATTAGTTTGACTATTCATAGGATCTGGTAGCTAGATGGCACACTTACACAACAAATTTTGGACTAACCTCGGGTCCAATGTAGGTACTTGTTATATATGATGTCTCGCATCAGTCTCAAAGTCACATTGCTGGTAGGCAGATTAGTTGGACAGACTTCTGTGCGCTTTTGCCTGAACTCGCATCCCTATAACTTAGTCATAATTCCACTCCCCTAAGATACTACCATATATCTACCTCACCGCATTTTGCACTAAGGCCATATAAAAGAAAACTCCTTGTTCTGCTTTCAATTATGGATTAATTTCCATAATTATCCTTTCTACCTATGAGGTTTAATGCTAATTACTAACCTATTTAATTTATATGATACGATTAATACGTTAATAATATATTTATATGTACATAATATAGGCTAACTAGATCTAAGCATGCAAAGATTTTCGCTTCCTATACTAATCGTTAAAACGTTTCAAAACTTCCAAATTTATACAAGTCCAATTTTATACAATAACTTTAAAAATAGCTTATATCCATAGCCAAACAAATACACTTGTATCAATAAAATAGATACAAAACTCATAATATATTAATATAGTAAAATCAACATATCTGTTTTACGGATTAAAACTTACAATTTAAACCAGTTATATTCTACTTAACTTTTACGTACACGAACTTGAAGTAAAAAAGGGATTCATATTTAATAACAGAAATAGGCAGTCTAAACTATGAGAAAGAGAATTCATACCTTACACATCATTTCCTAACTTATTTTTTTTAGAATCCTTTAACACATCAATAGAGAAAAATTGGAGTGGAATAGGATATAAAATATTCAGATTGCAACAATAAAACAAATTCTATTATTTTAGTATAAAGCAATTGAGATTCCAATAAACTTAAGAATTAACATTTCGTTTGGTGGAAATTTGGAGTTTTTAGTTTAGGGTTTTTGTGTACAAAATTCCCTAAGGCATAAAAAAATTCAAACTTCTACCACATAAATACTAAAATGTGAAAAACTAACATTTCAACTCACAGATAGTATACAGCTTTCCTTTGGATTCGATTTACGTTGTTTCCTAACCACTCCTTTAGATTTCCTCTCTTTGAAATGTACACTAACCCAATTGTATATAAATTAGATTTAGAATTCAGAGATTAGGGAAGAATGAAAATAGAAAAACATGTGTTTGTAGATACATATTACCTTTCCTCGAAAATTGATAGAGTTTAGCCAGCATTCCAAATATTTTTGTGAATAAAAGCGAAGGAGCTAGCCTTTTATTTATAGCGGGTAGAAGACGTCCAGACCATAGGATTTAAGTCGGTTTACAGTAATAAAATCTAGGTCGTTCGTGCCTTGGAAAGCCCAAGTTGCCACTCACCACCAATTGACCACTCCTCTCTAGGCGATCGACCATTAGCAGTCGATCGACCCAAGTGGAGACGGTCGATAAGTCTATTGCAAAAAGCATAAATTTATTATTGTTGTTTCTTTTTTATTTAATTCCTATTTTATTAGTTAATGTTGACGTTAATTTTCCCTATCATTAAATTATTAGTTTCCTATTTTAGTTTCCATGTTAACGTTATTTTAATTCAAAATTCGAATTCATTAAATTATTTTAAATTTAGAAACATCAAAAGTCAATAACTTTTCCATTTGAGCTTCAATAACAAAACTTTATATATGAAAGTTGATCAAAAAATTGTCATGAATGCAATGATGTAACTATCATGGCCAAATTTCGCCATTTCGACGTTTGCAAAATTTCTAATTTTTAGCCTTATTATTAATTAATTAATTTCTTATTAATTTTTATGGGGTGTTATACCATAGTATGTAACACTCCAAACATATATAGTTCAAATATTACAATATCCCAATTTATTATATCCCATACACAAGATGGAATCTACATGTCCATATATACATTTTTTGGACAGAAAATCATAGTACATGGCTCCAAAACCTGTTCTAGCTAGCATGTCCCCAAGTCTCTAGCCGTACCTACTCAAGTAATAGATAAAATGGGAAATGCATAGTGAGGGTCGGACATAAATTCTGGTAAAAGGGAAACTTCACTATTAAACATGATATCCGACATACTAGTATGACAAAAATTATGTAGTAAGTGGTTCCCAAAATATCACATATATGTAAACAAAATATACATAGGATAAACGAGCAAGATCTCTAGTATGATGTTGCATTGTACCCAGCCCTACTCTTATCCTACATCCAACAAGTTAACACAACTAACAATAGCACCAATACAACCATCGTACAACTCCTACAAAGGCCTATATAAACCCATGCACACAAACAATGATCAAAAGTTCCAAGGTAATGCAACATTGTACCCATAACCAAATCATTGAGTAATGATGTATCATACTTTAATACTGACTCTAGAAGAACACTATATCATACCTGCCTATATATTTGAAACTGATACGCTAAAAATGAGTGTAAGTAATAGCAAGCATAATGCTACTTACATACTTCAATAAGAAACTAACTACTCATCATTCAATCAAGAGACAAAGCACCCATGGTCGAGCTCTAACCCATAAAAGTGATTAAATAAGCATAGAAGTAGTAAAGGAGATCATATAAAATAGAGAATCATTCCCACTCACCTAATGCTAGAAGAAATCCTCAAATTTTCTTGAAACACACTCCAGGTCTCTATTTAAAAAATTCCAAGATGAATGCTTCAATTCTAGGGAAATTCAATTTTTGGGTATTGTAAAGGAAGCTCTACTTTAAATTTAAAGTATTTATCGATGATTTTTGATGAAGGAATGAAAGAGTTGTGGTAAGAGGAAGAGGAGATAGGGCTTAAGGAAGGTAAAAAGAGAAAGAACGAGGAAAACTAAAAAATGAGGAAAGAAAGGCCTAAATTTTCAGAAATTGCCTCACATAGGTTTCCCCTAACCCTATTTACAAGTTTACCTATCTCAGCTCAATTTCCATTTTTCTTTGACTCCTTGAGCCTTATATGTTTTCCAAATGTAAAAAACATTCCGAACATAGTGAAAATATTTTGGGATCATAGTTCCATCGTCTTAAATTTTTTAACATTTAAGTCCAAAATTTCAATTAAACTCGTTTTAGTTCATTAAAATTATCAAAATGCATTATAATACTTCTATAAAAATCTTAGTCGTTATAATAAATGGCATCCAAAAGCATGATCAAGACACTAAATGAAGGTAGAGGGTGTAGGGCCAGGAGCAATAGCTGGGTGTCTGTCACCACAAAGGAAATAACATAAGACCTTGACTTTTAATTCATAAATCTATTCACAACACTAAATAATAGAGAAGGCATAAGTCCATTGTGGTAGCCAAAAGCAAAATGAATTTGACATTGTGAATTAATAAGAATGAGGCATAGGTGGCAATCGAAGTAAATTGGCTATAGAAAATATCCATGATGTGGTGTACATTATCGGTAACACTTTGGTACGATAGAATGAACTATATTTGTGATTCATATTGATGAATTAATGTTGTTAAATAGTGAAGGATACTTGTTCTATGTTGCAGCAGCGTGCTGGTCTCACTATATGTTATGTTTAAGGTAACTCATAACAAAATTTATGTCTATCATATGTTTTTATTATTGTTTTTCCATAAACTCATGGGTACTCGTTCGAGTAGATTGAGTTTATGGGATTATGCATGTTACTTTTGGAAGAGAATAAAGAATGTTGAAAATTAAGTAGGATGCTTAGCTGAAAATAAAAGTTATTTATATTCCTCTGCATAGTGTTTATGTCAAAACCGTTATATGTCGGACATGATACTATCATCTAATTTCTATTCATATTTTACCCTTCGTGGGAAAGATTTGGGAATTTAGTGTTTTATAATTGTTACGTAGTATAATTTTACCCCATCTAGACTCTATTTATAAAATTTTAGTGTAGTATAATTATTGCGTGGGAGAGTTCGAGCAAGGATTTCTCGACTAGTTTTCAAGCGATTCGGATAATCTCCTAAGTAACAAGGTGTAACGATCCCAATTTTTGATTTAAATTTAAATTAATAATTAATGTGAATTTTGGATAAATTCTGGAATTATTTTGAATTTGAAGTATATATATGAGTAAATTTGGGTTTGACTTTAAAATTTGAATAAAAGACTTAGAAAATGATTTGGGTAAAAATATTATTTATATTTATTTATGGGTAGTTAGTTTTATAATTATAAAAATATATTAATATAAATTGAATGTTGATAGTTAAACTTTAAACATAGAAATAAAAAAACAAGTTATGCAACAAGAAAAGAAAAAAATAAACATGAACATAAAACAAGACAGATATGTTTTGCTGTAAAATTCATATACAATGTACAAACAAATAAAGTATACACATAAAAAAAGGTGACACAAGAAACAACAAATAACTATAGATTTCATTTAGGATACAAAGAAACCAGAGATATATTTAAGTATGAAGATAAGCAGAAGCTTGCAAAAGAAGACAATATAATATATTCAAGTATGAACAAACAACCAAAGGTAGTTAATGCAAAAAAACTATTTTAGCACACAAAGTTTATCTCTCAGCCGAAATCTACATAGTCAATTAAACAAGAAAAAAAATCTTTGGTCTTATCTTGTACAAAATGAAAAAAATTATGTTACCCCATTGTACAAACAAAATACTGTCACGTGTAAACTTCCTTGCTATATATCAATCATCCTTATTTCAGTTCGCCCATCAAAACTAAGAAAAAAAATTGAAGCAAGTATCATCTCAAAGATTTAAAAACAAAATCCAACTTTGAACAATCAATTTAAACCAAAGATCAAAAAGGGGAGCTTCAGCTAACATTTCAAAACCTGTTTCAACACAAAGAAGCTTTGTTCTTTCTCTTGAAAACAAGGTGAGTAACATTCAATCTTAAACTTAAATATTTGAATTAGTAGCAAGTTTACATCTAGAAGATGTGTGTGTTGAACTTGTTGCTGTGAATATATATAAATATGTAATATATGCATACCTGTATAAAATGTGTTACCTGTTTTTTTCCAGATTTGCAAACTAAATTCATGTTCTTTGATTTAATGACCATTGAATCTTAAATATATAAACAAAAATTGTTTATTACAGTACGTATTAAGTTTTAAAAATATATGTGAGTTCAAACAACTTCTAATTTTCTCTGGGAATCAAGAAAAAGAAAAATAACTTTCAATAAGTTGAAACTCAAACTTTTTAAATACAATTTCAAATATGTAAATGGAATTATCACTTAAAAATATGATTTTTGAGATTCGTACGGTGATTTTTAGTTGCGTGGTTTAGGAGCAGTTCGACGTTGAGCGGGGGATGGTTGTTGGGCGAATTCCGGTGGTTGGAGGCACTAGGGAGGCCGGAGTTTCTCGAGGAGGTGGAGTAGCCTACTGGGTGTCGGAGAAAAATAGTGGGGTGGTCGATAGGTGAACGGGGTGGCAGCGGCGGGGTTTTGAAATTTCTAAACCTAATTTTAAGGGGGCTGAGTTTTTTGTCTCGTTCGTCGTCGTTGGACGACCGAGTGCAACGTGCTTTTGGGGATTGGTAGAGGAGTGGTAGTCAAAGACATGGCCGGAGTGGTTGATATTCCGGTGGTCGGAGAAAAGGAGGCGAGGTGTTGACAGGTTTGGAGGCGAGGTCTGTTCATGTATACAGGTTTTGGCATTGAACTCGATTTCAATTTTCGAGTAAAGGGTGAAGATCTGCTAGTCGGGGAGAGGAGTGTGGAGGACCGTCGACTTGATCGACAACGTGATTTCGCCTGGAGTTGATCATCGGCGACGTGTACGTGCACTAGTTCTGGTGATTTGGTATTTGGGTAGTTGGGTGTATCAGGTGGTACGCGAGTGGTCTCGAACAACTCGTGTGTTTCCTTGAAGAATTTTTGTATTGGACTCGAAGCAGGCAAAGGTTTGCTAGGGTAGATAATTGTTCAGGGTTTAAACAGAACCTGTTCTGTTTTTTAATTGTAAATTTAAATTGTAAATTTTAAAGCAAGGTCTAAAATAGGTTTAAAATCAAAGTTTAACCATAAACTCCAGTTAAATTTGAAACTTAAGTTAGGAATAAATAAATTTTTTTTAAGGATTAAAAAAAGGATTTGGATTTAAAAATGGGAGTTGAGATGTAAAGGAAGAATTTAAACAAAGTCTAAATCAAATTTAAAACCTGGACCTGAACTTAAATTGAATTTCAGATTTTGAAATTTAATTAAGTTTACAAATTGAAATGATTTAATAAGTTTTAATGTTAAGGTATAGTTGGATATGTGAAAAAAAAATTGTTGAACTCTTTTAAATTTCTTTTGTAATAAAAGTATTACTTAAGCATGTTACTTCAAAAGTTTAAAAGATTGGATTTAAACTTTATATAAGATAAATTGATATTCATTTTAAATCTGAAAAAAAAAATGAAATTTGAAAGTAAATTTGAAAATAAGTGTTTTGAAACATATTTGTAAATGATAATAAAATCATTAATAAAAATGAGTTTACCTCAAAGCAAATGAAGATTTAATGATGGTAATTCATTAACTATTAAGTCAATTAAAATGGATAAATTATTAATTTAATTAATTAATGATTTGGATTAATTAAATAAGTAATTAAAGATTTTAATTAATTAATTAAGGTTTAAAGATTAATTAAGTAGGGAATAATTAACTGTAAATTAAGGATTATTAATTAGATATTAATTAATGATTTAAAGTTGATTAATCAAGTGATTAAGCAAAAATTTAATTTAAGGATAATGTGTTAAATTAATTAAGGTAATTAATTTGAGAACAATTAATTTATTAAAGGTTAATTAATTAATGAAAGTGATTAAGAAGTAATTATTAATTAAGGAGTAATTACTTAGTTATTGCAATTAATTAAGAATAATTAATTAAGGATTAAATTATTAATTAAGGGTTAATTAATGATTAATTAAAGGATAATTTATTAAATGTTCTGTAATTAATGGATTATTAATTTACCATGACTAGCAAATTTATTCATAGGAATTAATCTGATTTAAATTAATCAGATAATTAAGTGGATCCTACTTATGGACGTTTGGATTATATGGGATGTTGAATTGTTTGATATCCTTGATATGTGATGCTTTGTGATATATCCTGATTTATGTTGTGATCTGTAATGCAATTAATTATCTGTGATGTAATTTATTATCTGTGATATATATATCTGTGTTATGTGAATGAAAGATAAGCGTTATAGTTTATACCGCTTATCAACTATATTTCTATATTTGAATCTGTGATGATGATGTTATTGCACTATTGTGTTAAACCCCTGGACTACACCTTACACACACAAATATGGGTTGCATGTGGGAATTGGTTAAGTCACAGATTTTTAACAATTTTAAAGATTGAATTCTTGAATCCAAAATAGTTTTGGAATTGGAATTGAGAGCTTTTGAAAATGAGTTTCAAAAATAAAAGTTATTTTAAATAACTTAATAAATAATTTGATTTAAATTTGAATTCAACAATTGAAATTGAATTCTATGATTTGGAAACTATGGTTTAAAAATGTTATTCAAGTTATAAGTGTGTTTATATGGGTTTTAACCATTTTAAAGATATTGTTTGGAGAATGTGAATTTAACTCGGGCAAAGATAATTAGATTTTTCCCAAAACGAAAACTATTTGTTTCAAATAATAATAGCTTTCATATAAGGAAAGGATTTCCAATTTGTATTGAAAAGTTTCGAGTTTAAAATGAAATCGTGAATTTTTTTGAAAGCTATGAATTAAATCTTTGATTAGAAGATTGAATGAGTTAATCCAATTTGAAAATGGAAATTATTTTGGGATCTGTGAATGAATCTTTGTGAAAGAATTTTGGACTTTGTTTCCAAATTGAAGAGAATCTTAAGGGTGTATCTTTATATAAAAAGATATGGAATCGTAAATATTTTTGAAAACTACGAATTAATCCTTGTGAAAGGTTGGTGAACTTTGTGAAATAAATCTTTTTATTTAAAAAGATTTGAAATGGTAATTTGTTTAAACCATTTGGAAGAAAGGTTTTGGATAATAAGTTGTGACTAAATTGAAATCCCATTATCGATATGTTTTTAAATATTGCGCTCATTATTCGGTTTAGCCGGAAGAGGACCTTTGTGTCATAAAACCCATTCATAAATAGTGATATGTCGTGTATGGATACAATTTGGAGACCGGTGGTGAAGACCGAGTATTTGTGAGAACGATAGGATAACCTATCGATTGTCTCTACACCAAGTCACGCCGGTATAGAGATTCTCTAAGTGATGGGAAGTCCGATCGGGATTGTGAATACCCGGATTTGCAAGGGCTTCTTCGGAAGTGCCTTCGGTTCTATTCGAACCCGGAACAGACTTGTATGGTTGTATGTCTGACATTACACTTTGAGATATAAAGCAGATTTCTTTCAAATACATATCTGTTGGTGGCGGAGAATTTATTCTCTTATCTTAACACCCTTCTATGAGACGTACGAACTCAGAGGTTTATGTAGTTGAAGGTTATCAGTGATATATTCCCAATTTGGTAGTGTGGCATGCTGAGTGCTGCTGTGTATTAATGATCATTTATGATCAAAGCATGGCTTTCGTGTAAAGCGTAGCTTTATGGACGAGACTACATCAGGACCTCACACCCCGAAAATGGTCGAAATAGGAAAGATGCGGAAGGTTATGAGGGTCGCTCCCTTTAGGGTGTGTCATTCCTTTCTGGTAAAGGGTGATATCATGGTATGGAGCCAGATATTTACCTATGTGGTGGGCTTCAATCTCATTTCTGTGTGGTTGTTGCTTTGTGGTTTAGAGGCACCTCGGATAAAGGTCCCAAAGGACCGGGGGGTGGCATGCTCGTGTAGTAGTTATATAGTTAAAGAGGTAACCCGGCCTTGTGTTGGCAGAGAGCTGGTTAAGTTCTCGGGACGTCCCGCCAGAGTCGTACTCATGGACAGTGGGAAGTTTCTTAGCCCGACCATTTATTGGAAATCCAATCAAAACAATACGCGCCTTGTACGGTTTTAGTTGTAGAACCTATCATTTAAAATGGCAGTTATAGTCGGCATAATATAATGGTACCAATGCTGGCTAAGATTAATATTATACTTTCGAAATGTTTTCCTGCACTATGCGCTAATAATAATATCAAAATGGTTTTCTCGTATCAAGCATGTTTGACTATCATAAGGAGAAATCTCCTCTGATTCTGCATTTGCATTGTGTGTGTGGCGGGAGGCCTTATGGTAGTTTCATTTTCCAAAAAGTGTTGCGGATTTCAAATTTAAATTCTTTTGTTTGTTTAGAAAAAAACCAAACTGTTTTTGTTACTCACACCAGTCCCATGACTGACTCGGAGTTTATTGTTCCTTTCCTAAACTCTGGGAGCCCACTATTTTCCACACGGGCAGTCTAGAGTTGGGTTTTTCAGATAGTCATGTTTAGTAGATTATCTGGAGTTAGTCAAGTATTTGGATCACGACTGCACTTGCTTATCTTTGTGAACGTGATGTTGGCTCGAGCTGTTTCTGGATTAGTGCCTTGGAGATGGAGATATTGTTCCGCTGCTGGTGTTATCTATTTCTTTTCCACTGCTATTTCTTGTATCTCTGATGGTATTGATATCTATTGTATCATACCGTTTTATCATATTATATCAGATGTTGTATCTGTCATTGTATCAATGAAAAGAGTATATTGGTATACTCTTTTCTTCCGCTGTGTCATACTTGATGGTGTTATAAGCTCCGGCGAACTAGATTCGACGTTTGGATCTGCGGCATTGGAATATGAGTGTCGTATTCAGTGCCGATTTTTGAAGGTCGAGTCAGGATCGTTTCATTTGGTATCAGAGCTAAGGTTGAACTTTAGCTCAGGAGTATAACACGTTTGGTAGCTCATTAGAGATAGGGTGAAGTAAACCCTAGAATGAGTATATCCCTAAGATATCCGTCCGTATGCCTCAGTAAAATTCTCTTACTATTCACTGATAGTGAGTATAAGTGCAAGAAGTGGATGAGATAGGGGCAGGGGAATACGACTATAAATGGTCAATACCCTGTAACAAAAAAAATCTTTTCTCTATCGATCTCTTTTGTTCGTCATCTTTTCTCAATTCTTTGATAGTTCCTGGTGGATCCAGGTAGAAGTTCGATATATTAATATGGGACATAAACTCCAAATAGGTCAGAATTGTTTGTTTGGATGAATTGGTTGCTTTGATTGCTATGGTTAATAGGTATACTTCAGTTCTAAACTAAAAGTTTTGAAATTGTATCCATATCTGTCTATTTTTGGGTCCAGATATATTCTACGGATGGTTAGTTATCCCTTCGAACTAACCAGTCTTGGCATATTTCGTAGATTTGATGACCCGAGCATCCTGTATAGTATTGTATGAGTTTGTTCTCATATTGGTGATATTCTGATTTGGTAAGCCAAAAGCAGAATTGATATCCAGTTTGATCTGGAAAACTGTTTCTCTATTTTTGTGTATCTATCTTTGTTGTTTTCGTGCTTACAAATTTCAAGGACGAAATTTCTTTAGGGAGGCAATATGTAAAGATCCTAATTTTTGATTTAAATTTAAATTAATTATTAATGTGCATTTTGGATAAATCGTGGAATTATTTTGAATTTGAAGTATATATATGAGTAAATTTGGGTTTGACTTTAAAATTTGAATTTTGAATATTGAATTTGTATTTAAAATTTGAATAAAAGACTTAGAAAATGATTTGGGTAAAAATATTATTTATATTTATTTATGGGTAGTTAGTTTTATAATTATAAAAATATATTAATATAAATTGAATGTTGATAGTTAAACTTTAAAACATAGAAATAAAAAAACAAGTTATGCAACAAGAAAAGAAAAAAATAAACATGAACATAAAACAAGACAGATATGTTTTGCTGTAAAATTCATATACAATGTACAAACAAACAAAGTATACATATAAAAAAATGGTGACACGAGAAACAACAAATAACTATAGATTTCATTTAGGATACAAAGAAACCAGAGATATATTTAAGTATGAAGATAAGCAGAAGCCTGCAAAAGAAGACAATGTAATATATCCAAGTATGAACAAACAACCAAAGGTATTTAATGCAAAAAAACTATTTTAGCACACAAAGTTTATCTCTCAGCCGAAATCTGCATAGTCAATTAAACAAGAAAAAAAATCTTTGGTCTTATCTTGTACAAAATAAAAAAAAATATGTTACCCCATTGTACAAACAAAATACTGTCACCTGTAAACTTCCTTGCTATATATCAATCATCCTTATTTCTGTTCGTCCATAAAAACTAAGAAATTTTTTTTGAAGCAAGTATCATCTCAAAGATTTAAAAACAAAATCCAACTTTGAACAATCAATTTAAACCAGAGATCAAAAAGGGGAGCTTCAGCTAACATTTCAAAACCTGTTTCAACACAAAGAAGCTTTGTTCTTTCTCCTGAAAACAAGGTGAGTAACATTCAACCTTAAACTTGAATATTTGAATTAGTAGCAGGTTTATATCTAGAAGATATGGGTGTTGAACTTGTTGCTGTGAATATATATGAATATGTAATATATGCATACCTGTATAAAATGAGTTACCTGTTTTTTTCTTCAGATTTGCAAACTAAATTCATGTTCTTTGATTTAATAACCATTGAATCTTAAAATATAAACAAAAATTGTTTGTTACAGTACGTATTAAGTTTTAAAAATATATGTGAGTTGAAACAACTTCTAATTTTCTCTGGGAATCAAGAAAAAGGAAGACAACTTTCAATAATTTGAAACTCAAACTTTTTGAATACGATTTCAGATATGTAAATGGAATTCTCACTTAAAAATATGATTTTTGAGATTCGTATGGTGATTTTTAGTTGCGTGATTTAAGAGCAGTTCGACGTTGAACGGGGGATGGTTGTTGGGCGAATTCCGATGGTCGGAGGCACTAGTGTAACGACCCAGAATTTCTGTCAATTAAAATTTGTATATTTAATTTATTTAAAATATTAATGAGTGAAATTAAACAGTCAAATAAATTTTATTTCGAATAATTGGATTTAATTGGATAATTAAATCGATAATTTAATATGTGAAATTACAGAAATAATTGAAAATTGGTTTAAATATGATTTTAAATGATTTTTAAATTTTATTAAATCATATTGGAATTATAATGATGTTATAGAACTTTTAAAATCGAATTTAAAAGTTGATTTGTGAAAATTGAATATTTTAATATTTAATCGACTAGTGAAATTAGCCATTTTTCGAACAGTCTCAGAATTGGACGAAACTAGTTCCATTGGATTTGTAATAGTTTGTTAGTACATGATTTAAATTTTTGTAACAATCGGAGTTTTCGTTTGATCGTGGCAGCTCGAAACGGATCGAAATTGTTTTAATATTAATTTGGCGAGTTAAAATAGTCATTTTTCAAACAGTCTCGGATTTCGACGAAACCGGTTTCATCGGATCCGTAATGTTATATTGTTATAAGGTTACAAATTTCGTGTCAATCGGATTTACCGTTTGTCCGGGGTAAGCTAAAACGCACAGAAATTTGATTAACCGATTTAATTTTAAATCGATCGTTTATTGCCATATCTCGCACATATCATCGAATTAGCTTCCGAAACACGTTCCATTGTGTTCAAAACGTGGGTTAAACCCTAGAAACGTCGGTCACCGCGCGAGATTTGGAGTTCGAAAAATCCGGGATGAATAGTGTTCATCGTTTTTTCTATAAAAGCCCCCAAATATTCATTTTTTGCAAAGTAAAACAAACCCTAGGGTTTCAAAATGGTCAGCCGCCACTTTTGATTTTAATGGCCAGAAAGTGATCGTCTTCCTCCTCATTTTTCCTTCAATCCATCAACAATTAGCGAAACCTTCCAACTAACAAAACGTAGAGCTCGTCGAGAGCTTCAATATCAACAGTGGAGATGGGTTTTCGTCGATCAGGGAGGGCGTTTGGAGGCCGCGTCCTATGGCATTTCACGCACGGGTTTTGGGGTCTAGGTGAGGCCGAGTTTCACCATTCTTCGGCCGAGTGTGGTGCTTGAGTAGTGCTTCAGTGTGGCGCGTTGCCTAGACGTTCGAGGAGGAGATGGTTACAAAACCTAATTTCGGCCTGTATGGGTTCTTGCGTGCAAAAAAAATTCTGGGGAAGAAAACGCGTGCGTGTGATGGAAGAAGGCAAGAACGGCCTTGATCTTGTGTGTGCTGATGCACGGCCCAGATTGTAGTGGGTTTGAAAAATTAAAATAAAAAGTTGTAATTTATATATATTACAATTCGTGTAACTTTAAACTATCATAACTTGTTCATACGAGGTCGGATTGTGACGAAACAAATTGCGTCGGATTCGTTTTGTCGAACACTACGCAATGAAGCTAGTTTGGAGTCATTTGGAGCTAGTGAGAATTTCGGATAAAATTAAACGTACGTTTAACTTTATTCGAAAGAAAACGCTGAAACAGAATTGAAATCAAGGTGAGAACTTCTCACTCAATCGAATTGTTTCGATTTAAATTTTAAATAGTTATATTTAAAATTGCTTGATTGTATGTTTTAATGTTGATTGTTATCTATTGATTGTTAAAATAGACATTATACGCCGTTAGTAAGCGGAGGTTATTTATTAAAAACATATGCCGCGATAATTTCACTACAAAGTGAAATTGGTATTATGTATGTACTTGGAGTTGATTTCCCGCATTATATAGTGGATGAGACCCTATAACGCCGCCTATTAAGCGGATAATATTTTTATAAATCCCATATACCGCGATAATTCCGTACTGGAACGGAATTGGTATTGTGCTAACATCTGTGGATGCAGGGAAACAGGTTGGAGGGATCCAACTGGATTCCTCACTAGTATTTATTTGATTACAGATATTGTGATATTTGTTGATTATCATATTGATATATGATATTTTGATTGTCGTGATTGACTATTTCGTGCTGTTGCATCATCGGATCCATTTTTTTGAAGTTTTAAAATAATGATTTTGATTTTAAAAAGAATTTTAAAGAGACTTTTGAAAGTATACGTTTCATTAAATTTTGAATTGTTAAAATAAATAAACATTATAATTTTATTGTTATAAAAGTTATATTTTTGGAAAATAGTACATAAGTATGATTTTGGAGTTATATAAGTTTTAAATAACGTTTTGTAAAATTATTAAAAGGATTGGTTTATTTAAATTGAGATCTTTGAATTATTATAAATGGTTTATATAAGAGATTTTTAAAATTGATATTTGTAAATCAAAAATATTGGAATAATAAAACGAGTTTTTATAAATGTTAAAATGAAGTATTGAAGGATTTCATAAGTGAATGAAATTCACAGCTGTATAAATGGTGAAATTATAAAATGAATAGATGTTGTAAAACAAAAAATTTATAAGTAATTAACTTATAAATTGGATTTTGGGCATTTAAATGGGATATTAATAGAAATTGTTGATAAAGGAGATTTTATAAGTTGAAGTCGTTATAAAATATAAATGAATCTTATAAGTAATAAGATTTAAAATTTGTGAAGTTTTGAAGGAACGATTTAGTAAATAAATGAATTATAAGCACTTAACTTATAATATGGACTTTTGGTATGTAAATTGAGTTATAAATTGAATTGGTCATTAAAGGAGATTTATAAATCGAAGTTTTTATAAATAGGGATGGGAATTATAAATGTTGTTTTATAAATCCGAAATCAATCAAATTTGATGAACTTAATATAGAAGGTTATTAAGGGAATTATATTCATGATTTTGGGTAGTGGATAAATTCTTGAAATAAAATATGTAGAAAATGTTGAAATTTGGTTAGTGAATACACGATTTTGGACAATGAATATATTAATTTAAGTAAAATGGATATGTTTTGGGAAAATGACATTAAAAATGAAGTTAATTTTTTTAACGATGTTTTAAAACGTGTTAAATATCGAAACCATAGATTTCAACATTCATTGTTGAAATGGACGTTTTCGAGAAATAGAAGGAAATGGTGGACTATAACACTGTTGTTATAGTAAATGATTTCCGAAAGAAAATGTTTTGTATAGTATTGGGATTTATATATCTATTTTAATTTCGAATCCCTATACTAGTGATTTTGGGTTGCCGTAACGATGTTTTACGCGACATTCGTTTTGGCCCAAATAAATATGTTTAAGAGAATGATTTCCTTAAAGAATAAAATATATACTTAATTTCGATTTAAGTATATTGAATATTTTCCAAATGTTGAAAATAAATATTGTGAATTACTTATTAATAAATAAGTATGGAAATGTTTTTTCAATGTGAAATGAAACGTTTTGAGAATTTATATTTTTGAAGAGAAATTGAAAATGAATAATTGAAATTGTATATTCATAAATATTTTGGAATGTAAATTCACTATGGAATTTATAAACGAAAAGGGGAATTTGTTTAAAAATAAACGTTGATTTATTTTTGAAGCATGGGAATTAATTTACGGATTTGGAACGTAAACATAAAGTAAATCGGTAAGGATTTATTTAATTGATTTAAATGAACCATGTTGAAATGAAAGTATTTCGCCTAAGGAAAATGATTGAAATTTGTTTTCAAAAGTGGTAAAGGTGAAAAGTGATTTGAAAATTTGTTTCAAATGTTGAAGTGTGGAAAATATATATCTTGCAAAGATATTTTGGAAAATAAATAATTTGGAAAATTATTTGGAATCTGGTGATGTTGAGCATGCCTATTGATAGTTAAATAACCGACTATCAATATTTACCTTTAAATAGGTATTTGTTGTGATTGATTGAATTTGAATGCCACACTTATTTTTGAATAAGCGCTCACTATTCGGGTTAGTCGGGAAAGGACCTTGGGCTCGTATAACCCATTCCGAATATGTGATACGTCGTTATGAATTGCATTTGATGACCGATGTTGAAGACCGGATATTTGTGAAAACGGAAGGATTACCGTCGAATGTTTCTGCATCGGCTGATCTCCGATATAGAAATTTGTTACCCTTTGAGATGGGAAGTCCGGTCGTGATTAGTGAATATCCGGATTGCAAGGACTTCTTTGTAATTGCCTTCGGTTCCGTTCGATCCCGGAACGGACTTGTATGGATGTGTGTCTGACGTTACAATTTGAGATGTAAAGCTGGTTTCTATCAAATATATTCCCGTTGGTGGCGGAGAATTTATTCTCTTAGCTTAACACCCTTAGAGGTTATGTAGTTGATAGTTACTAGTGATACATTCGCAAATTGGTAATGTGGCATACGAAGTGCTGTTGAGCATTTGATGATCAAAGCACGGCTTTTGTATAAAGCGTGGCTCTGTGGACGAGACTTCGTCAGACCTCACACCCCGGAAATGGTCAAAACAGGAAGGATGCGGCAAGGTTATTAGGGGGTAGCGCCCCTTTAGTGTATGCCATTCCTTCTGGATAGAGGTGGTATCATGGTATTGAGCCCAGATACTTAACCTATGCTGTTACTGCAAATTTATTACTTTGTGGTTGTTGGAAATCGAGGATCCTCGGATATAGATCGGTTACGATCGGGGAATGACATATTCGTGTCAGTAGTTACCCAGTTAGGGGTAACCCGGCCTTGTGTTGGCAGAGATCCGGTTAGGTTCTCGGGTCGTCTTTCCAGAGGCGTACCCATGTGGCAATGGGAAGTTCCTTGGCCTGACCATTTGTTGGAAATCCAAAGAAACAATACGAACCTTGTACGGTTTTAGTTGTATAACCTGCCATGGAATGTGGCGGTAACCTGCTGTTGAACATGGTAGCTATAGTAGGCATAAGTGCGAAATGTCTATGCTGGCTAAGATTTATATCTTTACTTTCGAAATGTTTTGTACACTATGCACTATTAATAATATCAATTGTTTCATTTAATACGTATCAAGCATATTTGACTATCATAAGGAGAAATCTCCTCCGATTCTGCGTTTGCATTATGTGTGTGAGCGGGAGGCCTTATGGTACTCTCATTTTCTAAAAAGCATCGCGAATCTATTTTAAAATTATCTTGTACTTTGTTTTAAAGATAAACTATTTTAGTTCTCACACCAGTCACATGACTGACTCGGAGTTTATTGTTTTCCTTCCTAAACTCTGGGTGCCCTCCAATTTCCACACGGGCAGTCTAGAGTTAGTTTATCAGGATATTCTGGAATTCAGGAGTTGCTGGAGGCAAGCTGGATGGCATGGCGTATTCACTAGTATATAGTATTTCTTTTCCGCTGTTTGTTGTTGTTTGTTGTTGCACACTCTGTTGATGTAATGTAATGTAATATGATGTAATGTAATAACTGATATAGTTCTTTGTTTAAAGATTATTCATTTATCTATTATATGTTGTTCCGCTGCGATTGTGAGATTCTGATATTGTTTTCTGTTTCTTCTTCTTTATTCTCTTTTCTTCTATCTTTTTCTTCTTCTTTAACCATAACGGTCCGGTTTTCAGGCCTTCGATTGCTCGGCAGTTGATACAGTGGACGTATTGGTGTCGGTTTTCGAGCGTCGAAAAGTCGCACGTCGTCACATTTGGTATCAGAGCATATGGTTAAGCGACAACCATGGCTCTGTTGGGAATCACTCATTAGAGATAGAGTCAGTAGTACTCTAAATGAGTGTGAGTGTAATAGTAGTTATGAGCGCGTATTTGTTAGTGAATATAAATTGTTTTGTATTGTGTTGACTTATCGGTTGATTGTTTATGAATTCTGGTCGGTGCGGGAAGTACAACCGTGATCGATAGGGGTTTCTAAACTCTTAAACAAGATAAACTGACACAGTATTGTTTTAAATTGGGTAAATGAACTAATTTTTCCTTGATTATATTTTACATATAAAGGAATAATTTTTCAGAATTATTAAAGTGTATATGAATTGAATGCTTGGTTGTTTAAAATATAAGTCAATAAATGTTGTTTGAATAATTTAAATAAAAACAACAGTTGTAAAATAATAAATTATATAAACAATTGAATTATAAGTATGGAATTATAATTAAAATGATTTACACTTGTGAAATAATCTTATATATAAGAAGTGAAATTATATAAGTAAAAGGTTTGTAAATGTGATTTATAATCTAAAAAAACAAAATTCCAGAGAAGTGTTTTGAAAGGATTTGATATTTTGGAAAATTGTTTTGGAGAAATTAAAGCTCTAAACTCTTTTCGGTCGCTGGAAAATAATTCCGATGATGATCATGACATCATCGGTGTTCATTTTTGGGTTTCCAAAAGAGGAATTGCTGCCAGATTATTTTAAAAGAAAGTTGTTTGGAAAATTTTGAAAACTATAAAGTTGATTTGGAATTGGAAGTTAATTTTGGTATCGAAGTAAAATAATCAAGTGAATTAAATGAATGTGAACTTGAGTTATATAAATGAAATTCAACTTGAAATGTTAAATGAATTAGCAATTGAATTGATAAATGGATTGAATGTTGATCAATTGAATGTAAATAATTGATATGAAACAATGAATATAAGTGTAAATTCATTAGAAGCTAATGAAGTTGAAAAAAATTGAATAAATTGGAATGGAAGTCAATTTAATATCAACCAATTGGAATTAAAAGTGTTGAACCAAATTGAATGTAAAGAAATGTAAATTGAATAAATTTGGGTGTAATGGATGTACATTGGTTGCAATATGAATATTAGTTGATTGTATATAATTCATTAAGTGTTAATGAAATTGAATTGACAAATTGAAAGCTAAAGAAATTGAATCCAAATTGGAAGTAAATGAATATGAATTGAATTTGATTCAATTTGGAAGTGAACTAATGTGAATTTAATTAGTGAATATAAACTAATTGGAAACGAATATGAATGAATGTTAGTAAATCCAATGTTAATGAATCAAATGTGATTTAAATGAAAAAGTAATTCATTGAATATTAATGACCATATGAATGAATATTTATTTGGTTAGTTGGATGATAGTTGCTTGAGGGTTGCATTTGTTGATTGAATGCATTGCTATGTTGGCACATGTAGTTGTTATGTTACTATATGTCGTATATTGATATTATTTTCATATATACATGTTTCTCATTGTTTATTGAGTGTTTAGTAGGTGCGGATTGCGTTTGCTTCGCATTTGGAGCTCGCTTTCGCGCTATATTAGCCGTATATGCTCGCTAAAAATATATAAGGTACATATCTCGGATTACATACCGTACTTTTACATTTTTTTTCCCTACGCGATGCCTCATCGCTTGATGAGATGTACATTTGTGATATATATACTGTCATTTTTTTTCGGATCGAGCCTCGCAAAGGAGACTATGGCGAATTTTTCCGAAAATTTAAGGCGTTAGAATATTTTCGAGAAAATTGGGAAAATTTTGAAAACTATAAATTTGATTTGGAATTGGAAGTTAAACGATATAGTTGATTTTGAAAAAGATAACTAAGCATGATTTGAAAACTTAGTAAAGTATTGTAAGAAGTTTAACTATAGATTATGGGAAAGTCAATGGATTCTGTAACTTTTTCTTACTTGGTAATTTCGAGAACGAAATTCTTTTAAGGGGGAAGTATGTAACGACCCAGAATCTCTGTCAATTAAAATTTGTATATTTAATTGATTTTAAATATTAATGAGTGAAATTAAACAGTCGAATAAATTTTATTTCGAATAATTGGATTTAATTGGATTATTAAATCAATAAATTAATATGTGAAATTACAGAAATAATTGAAAATTGGGTTAAATATGATTGAAAATGATTTTTAAAATTTTATTAAATCATATTGGAGTTATAATGATGTTATAGAACTTTTAAAATCGAATTTAAAAGTTGATTTGTGAAAATTGAATATTTTAATATTTAATCGACTAGTGAAATTAGCCATTTTTCGAACAGTCTCAAAATTGGACGAAACTAGTTCCATTGGATCCGTAATAGTCTGTTATTACCGGATTTCAATTTTCGTAACAATCGGAGTTTTCGTTTGACCATGGCAGCTCGAAACGCATCGAAATTGTTTTAATATTAATTTGGCGAGTTAAAATAGTCATTTTTCAAACAGTCTCGGATTTCAACGAAACTAGTTTCATCAGATCCGTAATGTCATATTATTGTAAGGTTTCAAATTTCGTGTCAATCGGATTTACCTTTTGTCCGAGGTAAACTAAAACGCACAGAAATTTGATTAACCGATTTAATTTTAAATCGATCGTTTATTTCCATATCTCGCACAGATGATCGAATTAGCTTCCGAAACACATTCCATTGTGTTCGAAACGCGGGGTAAACCCTAGAAACGTAGGTCACCGCGCGAGATTTGGAGTTCGGAAAATCCGGGATGAATAGTGTTCGTCGTTTTTTCTATAAAAGCCCCCAAATATTCATTTTTTGCAAAGTAAAACAAACCCTAGGGTTTCAAAATGGTCAGCCGCCACTTTTGATTTTAATGGCCAGAAAGTGATCGTCTTCCTCCTCATTTTTCCTTCAATCCATCAACAATTAGCGAAACCTTCCAACTAACAAAACGTAGAGCTCGTCGAGAGCTTCAATCTCAACGGTGGAGATGGGTTTTCGTCGATCAGGGAGGGCGTTTGGAGGCCGCGTCCTATGGCAGTTTGCGCATGGGTTTTGGGGTCTAGGGGAGGCTGAGTTTCACCATTCTTCGGCGAGTGTGGTGCTCGAGTAGTGCTTCAGTGTGGCGCAAGTTGATCGTTGCCTAGACGTTCAAGGAGGAGATGGTTACAAAACCTAATTTCGGCCTGTATGGGTTCTTGCATGCAAAAAAAATTCTGGGGAAGAAAACGCGTGCGTGTGATGGAAGAAGGCAGGAATGACCTTGATCTTGTGTGTGCTGATGGACGGCCCAGATTGTAGTGGGTTTGAAAAATTAAAATAAAAAGTTGTAATTTATATATATTATAATTCGTGTAACTTTAAACTATCATAACTTGTTCATACGAGGTCGGATTGTGACGAAACAAATTGCGTCGGGTTCGTTTTGTCGAGCATTATAAAATGAAGTTGGTTTGGAGTTGTTTGGAGCTAGTGAGAATTTTGGGTAAAATTAAACGTACGTTTAATTTTATTCGAAATAAAACGCTGAAACGGAATTGAAATCAAGGTGAGAACTTCTCACTCAATCGAATTGTTTCAATTTAAATTTTAAATAGTTATATTCAAAATTGCTTGATTGTATGTTTGAATGTTGATTGTTATCTATTGATTGTTAAAATAGACATTATACGCCGTTAGTAAGCGGAGGTTATTTATTAAAAACATATACCGCGATAATTTCACTGCAAAGTGAAATTGGTATTATTTATGTACTTGGAGTTGATTTCCCGCATTATATAGCGGATGAGACCATATTACGCCGCCTATTAAGCGGATAATATTTTTATAAATCCCATATACCGCGATAATTCCGTACTGGAACGGAATTGGTATTGTGCTAACATCTGTGGATGTAGGGAAACAGGTTGGAGGGATCCAACTGGATTCCTCACTAGTATTTATTTGATTACAGATATTCTGATATTTGTTGATTATCATATTGATATATGATATTTTGATTGTCGTGATTGACTATTTGGTGCTGTTGCATCATTGGATCCATTTTTTTGAAGTTTTAAAATAATGATTTTGATTTTAAAAAGAATATTAAAGAGATTTTTGAAAGTATACGTTTCATTAAATTTTGAATTGTTAAAATAAATAAACATTATAATTTTATTGTTATAAAAGTTATATTTTTGGAAAATAGTACTTAAGTATGATTTTGGAGTTATATAAGTTTTAAATAACGTTTTGTAAAATTATTAAAAGGATTGGTTTATTTAAATTGAGATCTTTGAATTATTATAAATGGTTTATATAAAAGATTTTTAAAATTGATATTTGTAAATCAAAAATATTGGAATAATAAAACGAGTTTTTATAAATGTTAAAATGAAGTATTGAAGGATTTCATAAGTGAATGAAATTCACAGTTGTATAAATGGTGAAATTATAAAATGAATAGATGTTGTAAAATAAAAGATTTATAAGTAATTAACTTATAAACTGGATTTTGGGCATTTAAATGGGATGTTAATAGAAATTGTTGATAAAGGAGATTTTATAAGTTGAAGTCGTTATAAAATATAATTGAATCTTATAAGTAATAAGATTTAAAATTTGTGAAGTTTTGAAGGAACGATTTAGTAAATAAATGAATTATAAGTACTTAACTTATAATATGGACATTTGGTATGTAAATTGAGTTATAAATTGAATTGGTCATTAAAGGAGATTTATAAATCGAAGTTTTTATAAATAGGGATGGTAATTATAAATGTTGTTTTATAAATCCGAAATCAATCAAATTTGATGAACTTAATATAGAAGGTTATTAAGGGAATTATATTCACGATTTTGGGTAGTGTATAAATTCTTGAAATGAAATATGTAGAAAATGTTGAAATTTGGTTAGTGAAGTATATTCACGATTTTGGACAGTGAATATATTAATTAAGTAAAATGGATATGTTTTGGGAAAATGACATTAAAAATGAAGTTAATTGTTTTAACGATGTTTTAAAACGTGTTGAATATCGAAACCATAGATTTCAACATTCATTGTAGAAATAGACGTTTTCGAGAAATGGAAGGAAAAGGTGGACTATAACACTGTTGTTATAGTAAATGATTTCCGAAAGGAAATGTTTTGTATAGTATTGGGATTTGTATATCTATTTTAATTTCGAATCCCTATACTAGTGATTTTGGGTTGTCGTAACGATGTTTTACGCGACATTCGTTTTGGCCCAAATAAATATGTTTAAGAGAATGATTTCCTTAAAGAATAAAATATATACTTAATTTCGATTTAAGTATATTGAATATTTTTCAAATGTTGAAAATAAATATTGTGAATTACTTATTAATAAATAAGTATGGAAATGTTTTTTCAATGTGAAATGAAACATTTTGAGAATTTATCTTTTTGAATATAAATTGAAAATGAATAATTGAAATCGTATATTCATAAATATTTTGGAATGTAAATTCACTATGGAATTTATAAATGAAAAGGGGAATTTGTTTAAAAATAAACGTTGATTTATTTTTGAAGTGTGGGAATTAATTTACGGATTTGGAACGTAAATATAAAGTAAATCGGTAAGGATTTATTTAATTGGTTTAAATGAACCATGTTGAAATGAAAGTATTACGCCTAAGGAAAATGATTGAAATTTGTTTTCAAAAGTGGTAAAGGTGAAAAGTGATTTGAAAATTTGTTTCAAATGTTGAAGTGTGGAAAATATATATCCTGTAAAGATATTTTGGAAAATAAATAATTTGGAAAATTATTTGGAATCTGGTGATGTTGAGCATGCCTATTGATAGTTAAATAACTGACTATCAATATTTACCTTTAAATAGGTATTTGTTGTGATTGCTTGAATTTGAATGCCACACTTATTTTTGAATAAGCGCTCACTATTCCGGTTAGTCGGGAAAGGACCTTGGGGTCGTATAACCCATTCCGAATATGTGATACATCGTTATGAATTGCATTTGATGACCGGTGTTGAAGACCGGATATTTGTGAAAACGGAAGGATTGTCGTCGAATGTTTCTGCATCGGCTGATCTCCAATATAGAAATTTATTACCCTTTGTGATGGGAAGTCCGGTCGTGATTAGTGAATATCCGGATTGCAAGGACTTCTTTGTAAGTGTCTTCGGTTCCGTTCGATCTCGGAACGAACTTGTATGGATGTGTGCCTGACGTTACAATTTGAGATGTAAAGCTGGTTTCTTTCAAATATATTCCCGTTGGTGGCGGAGAATTTTTTTCTCTTAGCTTAACACCCTTAGAGGTTATGTAGTTGATGGTTACTAGTGATACATTCCCAAATTGGTAATGTGGCACATTAAGTGCTGCTGAGCATTTGATGATCAAAGCACAGCTTTTGTATAAAGCGTGGCTTTGTGGACGAGACTTCGTCGGACCTCACAACCCGAAAATGATCAAAACAGGAAGGATGCGGCAAGGTTATTAGGGGGTAGCGCCCTTTAGTGTATGTCATTCCTTCTGGATAGAGGTGGTATCATGGTATGGAGCCTAGATACTTAACCTATGTTGTTACTGCAAATTTATTGCTTTGTGGTTGTTGGAAATCGAGGATCCTTGTATATAGATCAGTTACGATCGGGGAATGACATATTCGTGTCAGTAGTTACCCAGTTAGGGGTAACCCGGCCTTGTGTTGGCAGAGATCCGGTTAGGTTCTCGGGTCGTCTTTCCAGAGGCGTACCCATGTGGCAATGGGAAGTTCCTTGGCCTGACCATTTGTTGGAAATCCAAAGAAACAATACGAACCTTGTACGGTTTTAGTTGTATAACCTGCCATGGAATGTGGCGGTAACCTGCTGTTGAACATGGTAGCTATAGTAGGCATAAGTGCGAAATGTCTATGCTGGCTAAGATTTATATCTTTACTTTCGAAATGTTTTGTACACTATGCACTATTAATAATATCAATTGTTTCATTTAATACGTATCAAGCATATTTGACTATCATAAGGAGAAATCTCCTCCGATTCTGCGTTTGCATTGTGTGTGTGAGCGGGAGGCCTTATGGTACTCTCATTTTCTAAAAAGCATTGCGAATCTATTTTAAAATTATCTTGTACTTTATTTTAAAGATAAACTATTTTAGTTCTCACACCAGTCACATGACTGACTCGGAGTTTATTGTTTTCCTTCCTAAACTCTGGGTGCCCATCAATTTCCACATGGGCTGACTAGAGTTAGTTTATCAGGATATTCTGGAATTCAGGAGTTGCTGGAGGCAAGCTGGATGGCATGGCGTATTCACTAGTATATAGTATTTCTTTTCCGCTATTTGTTGTTGTACACTCTGTTGGTGTAATGTAATATGATGTAATGTAATAACTGATATAGTTCTTTGTTTAAAGATTATTCATTTATCTATTATATGTTGTTCCGCTACCATTGTGAGATTCTGATATTGTTTTCTGTTTCTTCTTCTTTTTTCTCTTTTCTTCTATCTTTTTATTCTTCTTTAACAATAATGGTACGGTTTTCCGGCCTTCGATTGCTCGGCAGTTGATACAGTGGACGTATTGAAGTCGGTTTTCGAGCGTCGAAAAGTCGCACGTCGTCACACTAGAGAGGCCGGAGTTTCTCGAGGAGGTGGAGGAGCCTACGGGGTGTCGGAGAAAAATAGTGGGGTGATCGGCAGGTGAACGGGGTGGCAACGACGGGGTTTTGAAATTTATAAACCTAATTTTAAGGGGCTGAGTTTTTTTGTCTCGTTCGTCGTCGTTGGACGACCGAGTGCAACGTGCTTTTGGGGATTGGTAGAGGAGTGGTAGTCGATGACGTGGCCGGAGTGGTTGATGTTCTGGTGGTCAGAGAGAAGGAGGCGAGGCGTTGACAGGTTTGGAGGTGAAGTCTGTTCATGTTTCCAGGTTTTGGCATTGAACTCGATTTCAATTATCGAGTAAAGGGTGAAGATCTGATGGTCGGGGAGAGGAGCGTGGAGGACCGTCAACTTGATCGACAATGTGATGTCGCCTGGAGTTGATCATCGGCGACGTGTACGTGCACCGTGCACCTGTTCTGGTGATTTGGTATTTGGGTAGTTGGGTGTATCATGTGGTACGCGAGTGGTCTTGAACAACTCGTGTGTTTCCTCGAAGAATTTTTGTATTGGACTCGAAGCAGGCAAAGGTCTGCTAGGGTAGATAACTGTTCAGGGTTTAAACAGAACCTGTTCTGTTTTTGATTGTAAATTTTAAAGCAATGTCTAAAATAGGTTTAAAATCAAAGTTTAACCATAAACTCCAGTTTAATTTGAAACTTAAGTTAGGAATAAATAAGTTTTTTTCAAGGATTAAAAAAAGGATTTGGATTTAAAAATGGGAGTTGAGATGTAAAGGAAGAATTTAAACAAAGTCTAAATCAAATTTAAAACCTGGACCTGAACTTAAATTGAATTCTAGATTTTGAAATTTAATTAAGTTTACAAATTGAAATGATTTAATAAGTTTTAATGTTAAGGTATAGTTGGATATGTGAAAAAAATAATTGATGTTGAACTCTTTTAAATTTCTTTTATAATAAAAGTATTACTTAAGCATGCGACTTCAAAAGTTTAATATATTGGATTTAAACTTTATATAAGATAAATTGATATTCATTTTAAATCTGAAAAAAAAATGAAATTTAAAAGTAAATTTGAAAATAAGTGTTTTGAAACATATTTGTAAATGATAATAAAATCATTAATAAATATGAGTTTACCTCAAAGCAAATGAAGATTTAATGATGGTAATTCATTAACTATTAAGTCAATTAAAATGGATAAATTATTTATTTAATTGATTAATGATTTGGATTAATTAAACAAGTAATTAAAGATTTTAATTAATTAATTAAGGTTTAAAGATTAATTAAGTAGGGAATAATTAAATGTAAATTAAGGATTATTAATTAGATATTAATTAATGATTTAAAGTTGACTAATCAAGTGATTAAGCAAAAATTTAATTTAAGGATAATGTGTTAAATTAATTAAGGCAATTAATTTGAGAACAATTAATTAATTAAAGGTTAATCAATTAATGAAAGTGATTAAGAAGGAATTATTAATTAAGGAGTAATTACTTAGATATTGCAATTAATTAATAATAATTAATTAATGATTAAATTATTAATTAAGGGTTAATTAATGATTAATTAAAGGATAATTTATTAAATGTTTTGTAATTAATGGATTATTAATTTACCATGACTAGAAAATTTATTCATAGGAATTAATTTGATTTAAATTAATCAGATAATTTAGTGGATCCTACTTATGGGCGTTTGGATTATATTGGATGTTGAATTGTTCGATATCCCTGATATGTGATGCTTTGTGATATATCCTGATTTATGTTATGATCTGTAATGTAATTAATTATCTGTGATGTAATTTATTATCTGCGATATACATATCTGTGTTATATGAATGAAAGATAAGCGTTATAGTTTATACCGCTTATCAACTATATTTCTGTATTTGAATCTGTGATGATGATGTTATTGCACTATTATGTTAAACCCCTGGACTACACCTTACACACACAAATATTGATTGCACGCGGCAATTGGTTAAGTCATCGATTTTTAACAATTTTAAAGATTGAATTCTTGAATCCAAAATATTTTTGGAATTGGAATTGAGAGCTTTTGAAAATGAGTTTTAACAATAAAAGTAATTTTAAATAACTTAATAAATAATTTGATCTAAATTTGAATTCAATATTTGAAATTGAATTCTATGATTTGGAAACTATGGTTTAAAAACATTATTCAAGTTATAAGTATGTTTATATGGGTTTTAACCATTTTAAAGATATTGTTTTGAGAATGTGAATTTAACTCGTGCAAAGTTAATCAGATTTTTCCCAAAATGAAAACTATTTGTTTCAAATAATAATAGCTTGCATATAAGGAAAGGATTTTCAATTTGTGTTGAAAAGTTTCGAGTTTAAAATGAAATTGTGAATTGTTTTGAAAGCTATGAATTAAATCTTTGATTAGAAGATTGAATGAGTTAATCGAATTTGAAATGGAAATTATTTTGGGATCTGCGAACGAATCTTTGTGAAAGAATTTTGGACTTTGTTTCCAAATTGAAGAGAATCTTAAGGGTATATCTTTATATAAAAAGATATGGAATTGTAAATAGTTTTGAAAACTACGAATTAATCTTTGTGAAAGGTTGGTGAACTTTGTGAATTAAACCTTTTTATTTAAAAAGATTTGAAATGGTAATTTGTTTAAACCATTTGGAAGAAAGGTTTTGGATAATAAGTTGTGACTTAATTGAAATCCCATTATCCATATGTTTTTAAATACTGCGCTCATTATTCGGTTTAGCCGGGAGAGGACCTTTGTGTCATAAAACCCATTCCGAATAGTGATACGTCGTATATGGATAGCATTTGAAGATTGGTGGTGAAGACCGAGTATTTGTGAGAACGATAGGATAACCTATCGATTGTCTCTGCACCGAGTCACGCCGATATAGAGATTCCCTAAGTGATGGAAAGTCCGATCGGGATTGTGAATACCCGGATTTGCAAGGGTTCTTCGAAAGTGCCTTCGGTTCTGTTCGAACCCGGAACAGACTTGTATGTTTGTATGTCTGACATTACACTTTGAGATATAAAGCAGATTCTTTTCAAATACATATCTGTTGGTGGCGGAGAATTAATTCTCTTAGCTTAACACCCTTCTCTGAGACGTATGAACTCAGAGGTTATGTAGTTGAAGGTTATCAGTGATATATTCCCAATTTGGTAGTGTGGCGTGCTGAGTGTTGCTGTGTATTAATGATCATTTGTGATCAAAGCATGGCTTTCGTGTAAAGCATAGCTTTGTGGACGAGACTGCATCAGGACCTCACACCCCGGAAATGGTTGAAACAGGAAAGATACGGCAAGGTTATGAGGGTCGCGCCCTTTAGGGTGTGTCATTCCCTTCTAGTAAAGGGTGATATCATGGTATGAAGCCCAGATATTTACCTATGTGGTGGGCTTTAATCTCATTTCTGTGTGGTTGTTTCTTTGTGGTTTAGAGGCGCCTCGGATAAAGGTCCCAAAGGATGGGGGTGGCATTCTCGTGTAGTAGTTACCTAGTTACAGAGGTAACCCGGCCTTGTATTGGCAGAGAGCTGGTTAAGTTCTCGGGACGTCCCGCCAGAGGCGTACCCATGGAAAGTGGAACGTTCCTTAGCCCGACCATTTGTTGGAAATCCAATCAAAACAATACGCGCCGTGTACGGTTTTAGTTGTTGAACCTGTCATTTAAAATGGCAGTTATAGCTGGCATAATATAATGGTACCAGTGCTGGCTAAGATTAATATTATACTTTCGGAATGTTTTCTTGCACTATGCACTAATAATAATATCAAAATGGTTTTCTCGTATCAAGCATGTTTGACTATCACAAGGAGAAATCTCTTCTAATTCTGCGTTTGCATTGTGTGTGTGGCGGGAGGCCTTATGGTAGTTTCATTTTCCAAAAAAGCATTGCGGATTTCAAATTTAAATTCTTTTGTTTGTTTAAAAAAACCAAACTGTTTTTGTTACCCACAACACTCCCATGACTGACTCGGAGTTTATTGTTCTTTTCCTAAACTCTGGGAGCCCACTATTTTCCACACGGGCAGTCTAGAGTTGGGTTTTTCAGATAGTCGGGTTTAGTAGATTATCTGGAGTTAGTCCAGTCTTTGGATCACGACTGCACTTGCTTATCTTTGTGAACGTGATGTTGGCTCGAGCTGTTTCTGGATTAGTGCCTTAGAGATGGAGATATTGTTCCACTGCTGGTGTTATCTATTTCTTTTCCGCTACTATTTCTTGTATCTCTGATGGTATTGATATCTATTGTATCATACTGTTGTATCATATTATATCAGATGTTGTATCTGTTATTGTGTCAATATCGTATATATTAGTATATTCTTTTCTTCCGCTGTGTGATACTTAATGGTGTTATAAGCTCCGACGAATCAGATTCGACGTTTGGATCTGTGGCATTGGAATATGAGTGTCGTATTCAGTGCCGATTTTTGAAGTTCGAGTCAGGATCGTTTCACAAGGTGATACTTGCCTTGGCGAGCATTGCAATACACTTAGTATATTATCCTTATAAACATTATGCGGTCGAGGTGAGTTTGAACCCGAGAAAGCCCAGGTAGTTGTAAATCTTCATTTAAAGATGATTTAATTAGCATAATTTTATCTTCTAGAGAATGAGTTTTGTTCGTAAGAAAAGGAAAGTTGAGGCAGCAAGAGTTTTGAGACTTTATGATCCAACATATCGTATATGTTTTCCTTTTCATAGTGTGAGGTGTAATAGTCTTTCATGTATTATATTCAGGAATGGGGTTACAACACTTAGGCATTTATTCCTTTAGCACTACAGATGGACTCATTGGAGTATATGGTTCAACATGCGCGTTTAACTCTTGATGGTTACTGGGCATGTTGGTATATACTCTTTTAAATATTCATTGCTTTGTTGCTTTCTATTATTTGTTGCTTTTTTCTTGTTGTTGTTGCGACTACTTGATCTTGTTTGTTGTTGCTGTTGTTGTTTGACTTTGATGTTGGCTAATTTTTTATTGTTGGTTGATTTTTTTGATTGCTTGTTTGCACGTTTAATAATTTTATGCCAGTTATTGTTGCTTATTCTTGCTTGATATGATTTTATCATTGTTGATTGCCCGATTGTCGTTTATTGCTGATTGTTACTGACTAATTAGATGTTAATTATATGATATAATTAAGTGCATAACATTGATTGGAAATAATGAATTCCTACCTTCGCGGGTTTACTCCGGGGTATGTATGGTTAGATATATCGTATCAGTCATATATTGGTGACCATACACAGTATTGATCTTATATTAGTAATCATATATCGTATGGGGCTTATATTCACTACACCAAAACAGGCAAATTCTAACATTTATAAGTGTTACAAATAATTTCAGTAACACTTTTAAAGTGTTACTAATGGACTGTGAGGAATGGAGCGGCCAAATTTGTAACACTTATAAGTGTTACAAACATACGTATTATTAACACTTATAAGTGTTGGTACCTAAATATACGGTAACGCTTATAAATGTTGGTAACGAAATATACAGTAACACTTATAAGTGTTGGTACAGAAATACACGGTAACGCTTATAAGTGTTGGTAACGAAATATACAGTAACACTTATAAGTGTTGGTATAGAAATATACGGTAATGCTTATAAGTGTTGATAATGAAATATACAGTAACACTTATAAGTGTTGGTACATAAATATACGGTAACGCTTATAAGTGTTGGAAAATGATTATTTAGTAACACATATATATATACACACACACACACACACCAAAACTTAAACGCAGAGTTTAAATATAAACACTCTGCAAATAATGGTTTCCATATCACAAATAATTCATCATACATATTTAATGCAAAGTTTAAACGCTCTGCAAATGTAGTATAATATATCATAAACAATTATTTACATATCTAAAATACCACAATGTTATATATTCAGATATTATTATAACATAAGCTTCAATTTTTTTTAAATACACTTAAAAGTTTAACTTACGGTTAACCTAACCATTCCTGATCATCCACTCCAAACTCTAATGGTTTTGAATATTCTTCAACGTCCAATACAACAATCCAAAGCGTCCTTCTTCAAGTTCCTGCATTTAATATAAACACTCGATAAAAACTTATACCTTCAAAATCAAAAGGTAAAGACTGAGTTATAACTTAGGTTCTAATTTTTTTTGTATTTATCTAATAAATTTCAGTGAAAATAAACTTCCAAAAGATAGTTCATCTACTCAATAAACAGTAAGAATTTGATACAAAAACAGAGAAATAATTTTTTTGTTTTGTTTGTAGCTTGAGGATAGGGGTTTGGTGATAAATTTCTTAAAGGTCGAGAAGCAATGTCCAGTTTATCTGATATTTAGAGTCCATTTGGCAACTGCTTATTAAAATCTTTTTAAAAGAGTTTTGGATAGCAACTTTTAGATAATTATGGTGTTTAGCTACTGTGGCTAATAAGTAGTGAATGTGTCAAATTTCATACCTGAAAGATGCATATAAAAGATTGGTGGATGTATTAAATGATGACATTTTTCTTGTAATAGGTTTCAAACAATTAGGCTATTTTAGTCATTATTTACTTGATCATAATTACTTGTGAATTTCTGTAATATGAGTAAACAGTTGATTCTTCCATTCTAATTTCTATGATATTTATACTACTCCTTATAAAAAGTTTCCAAACATCCAAACTCAAATAAATTACTTATAAGTGGTTTTGACTGCTTATAAGGAGTTGTGAAACATGCTCTTTGTGAAACAAACTTTAAAAACTTACGGAATTCAATAGTAGACCAAATGCTCCTGTTCTAACTCCTCTCTCATAAGCATCAATCTCAGCTGGATTTCCGACCGGGTTTCCATGAAATACTTCGCGACCCATCCAATCTGTGTCGTACAAAATAAATGGAAACAACGACAGCTGATTCAAATATCAACAAAAAATATTATCAACATTGACAAGGCAGTATTATACACTGGACTAGTAGGAAAACATTGAAGTAGTGTATACCCAAGTACAAGCTGCGATGAAAAGAGTTTGAGGCATTCCTTTAGGCAAATTTTTAATGCTTTTGAAGATATCGAAAAACCTTGCTGGTGGCTCACCAGCTTTGTCTGGCATTTGCGATAGAGGAACTTCAGTTGCCAGTGTTAATGTTACACTCAAGCAAGCCAGAAGTAAAATCTGACACAATACAAAGCTATTATTTCATCAAATTTGATGTAATGTTAATTGCAGTTGCATTGTTCTTCGAATATGGATGAACGAGTTTTGATGAGAAATTTGTTTAATATTATTTTTCAATATTACACTGTTACAATAACATCATAACTTACCACAGCAAAAAGGAAAGCCCCCTTCAAATTCGCACAAGCTACGCAACAAGCTCTTAATTGAAGGAAAGGAAACCAACTGCACAAAGATGAAACAGCAACAGATAAAAAATCAACTAAAAGCAAAAGGAAGTAACAAACTCAAAATTTATAAAAATTTAATAACAGTTTAATAACATATTATTTTCATTACTTGTTTACTTCCTCTCTCAATTAACTCAAATTCATTTGGAACATGCAAGTAAAATAATGTGGGCATTATATTGATAGATAATCAGAAACCAGTTCAGAAGATATTAATGTCCAGGGCAGTAAATATTCAAATTTGAAATGTATTACATTGGCGCCTAGTATACCAAGTCCAGTATAAACATTGCGGGCGGGACGGTTCTACTCCTGATTATTAGGATAGGTATGATATCCACCCGGTTTCTACCTTCTGGCCATGCCAGTTGTTTGATAGCTGTTCAAACATTACGGAACTTCTTTTCATTACTGGAAAACTAAATTTCACGCTTTACAAATATTATAATTTAATTGAATAATCATGAAGTTTACTTTCAGTTTGGATAAAAAACAGTATCATTTAAGTATCACAACAATCTTAACAAGTAATATAAATAATTATCACGCTACATTCTATGTTTCATGACATCTTACTTGTTATGTTCTTCTTATCACGGCTTCTACCAAAAAATATTATTTGAATTGGCTTTTGTATTCTTCAATGATGACTATTAATAGTGATTAAAAAGCAAATTGTTTGTCGCATTCTCAATATCTCTATACTGAATGATCTTTGACACTACGTCCCAATTACTAAAGTTAGTATAGAAAAAAGTTACTGATCAACATACTTTTAAGCTCATACAAAATACAGTGTAATTTTTTTTCCAACTGTATTTACAGAAATAAATTTTAATTAAGCTATTATACAATCGTTATTTCTATAAACTACAATGCTCGCTGCTCACCAAAGATTATACATAAAATATGACATTGGCTTTCGATCAAACAATTACTTAACGTTTGTGTTGTTTACACACCAATTAATTGACTAAACATGTCCAAAGGCTATGGTGTTTAGATTTTAACACACAAAATCTTATAAGCCGATTCTACAAACATATTCGGTGCATTGTTAAACTTACGCATATTCACAATATTAAAATAAAAAATAAATTTTGGCAACATTACATATTCACGTTTCATACTTATAATAGTCAAAAGCATCACATTGTTTATAAAAAATATGGTTCTATCAACTTATTGCTAAACATATTAATCATTACGAAATAGAATCTCTTACTTGAATAAGAGATTGATAATAACTGAGATTTCAGAAATTAAAGCTTGCCAAATCATTTGAAGCTTAAATTCTACCCGCTAACTTTTGTTTCCGGGGAATTCTTTCCTGTCTTATAAATTCCTTTGTAATTTTAATTAGATTATATGAAATTATTGGGCCATAATATATTGAACACATATAAAGTCCTTGTGCTAGCATGGGGCCAAAACTGAGTTTGGTAATTCATATTTATCACCATGCAACATTTAATTATATTATGATGGACATTTAATTCTTTTACCAAAGAACAAGATTATATAAAGAATCAAACAAAAAAAGAATTGCATCAAACCTGAACATAGGGTGTAAGAAGAGAAAGCTGTAGATCCCAACCATATTGTATACCACCAGCGACCACCAACGTCCCAATTCGAGCAGAAGTTCGATAACCACTGTTGCATGCTACTGCCTTATTCCCTTACCACCGAGCCTACACCGCAACTACCACTTCATTCATTACCCCTTCTTCCCTTCTTACCACTTCTTTACACAACAACATGATTACTCCATTCATTAATAGTACCTGCCCTGCCAACTTCTTACCACTTCATTCATAAACACAACTTCACCTATTTCTTCCTACAAATCCCTTACTGTCATCTTCTAAAACCCATCATCAAACCATACACATGCATTACAACTTACATCATAGATTTCCTCTGACTACATACAGCTACTCATTACATCCCCTAACTAACTATACCACTGTCAACAATAACATCTTCAGTTGCCTCCAAAAAAATCATACCTGACCATCACATTCTTGCCCACCTGAACAGCATACCACCACCCAACCTTCTCCATCGCCAACTCCTACAACAAACACCCACGTACCAGCTGACTTCACTCCAATTCGCAATTGTTCCCTCATCCAATCTCAAGCCCCCAGCAACTCATCCACGAACCCGACATCAACTCCATCATATCCTCAAATAGCCTACGACCATTCACTGCCAATACTATACCACTGCAACTCGTCATCTTAGCACCACTAAACCCAAACCTGCCTTTGAAGGGGAAAAAACCTCAAATCAACAAAATCGGCCTTTGAAAGGAAAAAAAACTCAAAACCCAAACCTGACTTTGAAAGGAAAAAAAACTCAAAACCCAAACCTGCCTTTGAAAGGGAAAAAAACTCAAACCTGCCTTTATCGGAGATAACAACTCCAATTTACCAAACGTTTGCGCTATTTCTTGGCTTTGATGCCGTCGAAGGGAAAAAAACCCAAATCAACAAAATCGGCTTCGCCACTGTCGAAGGGAATAAACTCAAACCAATAAAATCTGCTTCGCCACTTGACGAATTAAAACCTTTTGAACATCAGTGAAGACGATTCTTTCTTCGTCAACTCACGGAGGTGATTCCCTTCGTCAACTTACAGAAGCAAACCCTTTAAATACTTGCGGAAGCAACTTCACCGAACACTTGCGGAAGCAAATTTCTTTGTCGTTACTGAATTTGAGCCATGTGGAGGAAATTTATTTGAAAACCTGAAGGAGATAAATCCTAGAATACTTACAAAGGCAAATCCTCTCCAAAAACATGCGAAAGCAGTTCCTTTGCGGATTCAAACTTAGGGAAGGCAATCTCCTCCGACGCTTGTGTAAGCATCCTATCGAACACTGGCAGAACCAATCAAACATTTGCGGAAGAAATCACTTGCGGAAGGGGTAATTTTAGTAGAATAAGGCGTTCCATGCTATAGGGATAATTCAAAATCAAAATCGAACCTAAGTCGATGTACCTGGTGATGACGCGCGGGATGGATTGGGAACCAATTAGTAGGATGTAGAGATGAAGCGGTTGGAAAATCATTAGTAGAACGGGAAATCGTTACCTGGAGAAGAAAGGGAGGATGCGCGATTGGGAAAGCGGTAGAAATGGTGATGGAACGCGGGAACCCTAATTAAATTAAAAATTAGGCAGCCGATATTGGAGATGAAAGGAAAAGCGTTAGAAAGATGATACGTATACAAGATTACGTAAGCGTTCAATTTTTAGCGAGTTATTTACAAATTTACCAACTGTTCTAACACTTTTTTGTGTTGTAAATTATAACTGATGTGTTGGAAAGTTTATAAAAAACATTATTTATATTTTCCAACACTTTTTAGGTATCCTGACACTTTTTTATTGTCAGTAGGCTGTAACATTTATAGGTGTTGGAAGTTAACAAATGGAAAATGTTGCAAAATCACTATTTTGGTGTAGTGATTAGTGGCTATGCCTATTGGATCCTGATAGATGTATGAGTACGTTAATGTACTAGCCTTGTTTATTTGGAATTGTTGTATTGCGATAAGTGTCCATTGTTGATTCACCCATTAATAATGACGAGTATTGATTTGTATTCCTTAGCTATCTGGAATAGATCACGTATAATCCATGCCTATTATGGAGCAAGATAGGATCTATACGAGTACACCGCCTTTCATTGTGACTCAAAGTCAATGGTATATTTTAATATCGACTCACTTGAGCTTACTCTCTAATTGATTATCACATATGACTATAATAGTACCAGTTACAACATGTAACGACCCGTATTTTTGGCTATTTTAAATTATTAAATTTAATGTAGTTATTGAAAAATAAGGGTAGAAATAAAATTTAATGATTTATTAATATTGGTTTATTGGATAATTAAATTGTTTATAATTTAGTATTGGAATTTATTTGAATAATTTAATTTTTGATTTAAGATGATTGAAAATGATATAAGAAATTGGTTTAAATTTTATTCAAAATATGAACGAAGATGGTTAACATTTACAATTGGATTTAAATGTGAATGATTTAAAATTTGAAATTTTATATATTACTTGATGAGAAAAATAGCAATTTTGGCCACTGTATTGGATTTCGACAAAACTAGTTTCATCGGATCCATAATAGTGAGTTATTGTATGGTTTCAATTTTCGTAGCAATCGGACTTGTCATTTGGCCTTACGAACTTGAAACGCATAAAAAATTTTTTTTCGAATTTAATTAAAATAATCGACTTTCAAAAGCTATCTTCCTCATACGATCGAATTAGGCCTCGGGACTAGTTCCATTGCGTTCGAAATGGGGTAAAACGTGGCGGCACGTTTCGTTTGGAGTTTGGAATTTCAGGCGGTTATAAGCGAGATATTTTATAATTTAAATAATAATATATATATTAATCAACCAATACTATAATCATTTTCCAACCGCATATCTATCTACATCATTCCCCTTTTCTTTAAATTCAGAAAAATTAGTCTCCAATCAGATTAAAAAAATCGGCCTCCAATCAGATTAAAAAAAAATCAAACTTCCATCGTCTCGTTCAAAGCACGCCACGTTCCTTATGCCTACTCGTACTCCTTCTCCCCTCTTTTATTTCAAATCGCATGTAAGGGAAATCAAAAGAAAAAAAAACAACAAATCAAAACGAAAAAAACGAACGACCGCATATCGTGTTCGACCGTGAACTTCCTGGAGATGAAGGCCCTAGTCGTGAGGGGAAGGCGGCGAATAATAATGTGCAGCTCGCATTCGTCTGATACGAGATTTTGGTTTTAAGGTTTCGGATTTTTTCTCACTCGTGCGTGCGGTTATAGGGAGGATATTGACGATATGGTTGAGCAGGCAGCGTGCATAGAGAGGCACGATGGTGAGGGACGATGTGACGTGGACTTGGCAGGCGGCAGTGAAGTTCGACGTCCATCCGATGGTAAAAAAAGGGCAATAGATCGCGTGAAACTGGAGGTGGATGAACGAGATCGAGAGGGACATTGAGGAGTACAGAGGTAGCTTATGTTTTACATTTTTTTGTTATTTATTTATTTATTGTGTAAATTTGTGTTATTAAAAATAAAATTTAATTTATATCTATATTAATTAAATCATATCTTCTCCATAAGAAATTCGTTCCAAGCGGAACGAGTTGCAGGAGACTCGTATCGACGTCATTTACAGCTTGGAGTCGAGTTGGATTTTATTTGAAGCTAGGATTATTTTTAGTTTTGAATAGTAAGATGAGTGTTTATACGCTCACAATTGACTAATTTAATTTTATGTTGGTTAAATTTATATCCTGGTTTAAATTTATTGTTTTGTCATCGATAAATTTAAATTGACATCTGAATAAGTTGATAGAATTTGAATTGACAGTTGATTTGAATTAGAGTTTAGTTGCCTGTAAAATAACCAATATTGATAATTATAAAATTGTTGTGAATTTGATTGACTGTTTGGATGATTGGTTGTGATGGATGTTATTGGTTGATGTTTGGATGTTTGATTATTTTGTTATATCTTGCTATCATCCTGTATATTATTTACAGTATATTAAAGTGTAAATTAGATTATTTCGAATAACTTAAGAAATAGGTTGAAATGATATATATATATATATATATATGACATTTTAATTTGGATTAAAATGATATATATCCATTCCTGGAATTAAATTGAAATAAGTGATTCACTTGGCTATAGGATAGAGAATTATATACGAACACCGAATTGGTTGAACTAATGATATTTAAAATCTTGGTTTGAAATATTTAAATGTTTTAGTTTCGAGAAGTAAAAATCGAATTTATGGAAATCGAATTATTTTCGAATTGGAACTCGGAATGTTGAAATTTAAATTTGAAATAAGAATGTTTTAATAAATCAAAGTTGAGATTTTTAAGTTATAATCGAAATATGATATGTATTTCAGAAAATTTATTTGTTTTAAAAGATTGGACTTTTATTCGAACTTTGAATATTTCTAAGTAAAAGATGATATAAAACGATATTTCGAAATTGAACTTGGAATTTAACTATACTTGAAGATTGGATTTTAATTGGATATTGAAGGAAAATTTGACTTAAGTGTTGAATCAATATTTTGAAATCTAACTCGGAATTGTTATAAATCGGAATGGTTTTAATTTGGAATTGGAGTTGAAATTAAATTGGAAATTGGAATTTAAATTAATTTGGAATTAGAATTGGAATTGAAATTGAATTCGACTTGAAATCGGAATTTAAACGATTAAATCGAAATGGAAATTTGAATTGATTTGAATTGGATAATTTGGAATTGAATCGGTTTGACTTTGAAACTATTTCCAAAAGAATTATTTTAGTATAAACGGTTTAAATATATATTCTTTAAATATTTAAATTATTTTGATTTTCTAAACTATTTTACTATATAAATCATTTTAATACTCAAATTATTTTCTATTAAACTATTTTAACTATTTAACAATTTTAAAAACTGTTAAACTATTTATCTAAAAGTTCAAACTGGTTAAAAGGGTAGAATGTTTATATTTAAATCTTGGATTTAAATGTGAATTGGGTTAAAGTGAATTTATAACCTAAATTGAATTCGAAAAGAATTTTGATGTAAAATCGATATATCGAATTGAATGAACATTTGAAATAAAAATATAGTTTTAAAGCAAATAGAATGATTTTGAAATGGATATGTTATATTTTGAGTAAATATGATGATTTTGAAATGGAATGATCTTGAAGCAATTATGATATTTTGACATCAAATACGAATTGTTGTCAAATTGTAAAAGTATCAACCGGTGTGTAAAATGATGTTTGGTTGTTAAAGAGACCGAGGCCTCTTATTGGCATACTCTCTGTCAATATTGGAACCACTTTGACAACCGTGTACGCGGTGAATGATATTCAGAATGTAGTGGTTGAATTGGCGACGTTTACTGGAATGAAGTAAGAGAACGATGATGGATAGCCTTGACATTCATGTCATAATTAAAATGACTAAAACAGGAGCCTATGTCTGGCCAATGAGGTTAGCTACCTCTAGCGACGTTGATCCCTCGCATTACTATTGCAGTTTTGGATTCGATGGATGCACCTTATTTTTCATTTGGATTGAATGTCGCGATCGACCACAAATGGGATGCGACCATCCAGAAAGGGTAAACTGGTAGAATCCTACCTTGGGCATTGCCTCACGTGCCTTCTCATATTTATCCCTATACGAGCCGATTACGACTTTGGTTTAAAACCGTAAAATGTGTTAAGGTGGATCAATGTAAAGCCTTGACACTATTTTGATATTTATTTTACTGATAGACATTATCTATGATAGCGTATACTATTATATATCTAAATAGTTTAACGGGTCCTTAGGAGATGGAAAAACCCGTAACATCTCTTAAGTTATTGCACTCATATTTATGATATTGATTTGACTTACATAAGAGTATTTCAGTCCTGACTCGAGTGTTTTGTCTTTTCATTACGCTTGGGTCAGTCCTGAGTTTTTTTCAACGTATTGAAGACTGTTCTCTAGAGGACGAAGACAGAGTTTTGGTATATTGCTATTATTATCATCCGTATATCATGTTATTCTTTCGAAATGTGGGTCGTCACAGTTGGTATCAGAGCGAAGGTTTAGCGATAACCTTGGCTTTGTAGGGTTGATTCATTAGAGATAGGGTAGTAATACCCTAGATAGAGTCAGTTTGAGTGTCTATATATGAGAGGGCGTACTTGTTAGTGTTATAGAATGTTTTATATTGTGTTTACTTATTCGTTGAGTTGTTTATGAATTCTGATCGATGTGTGGGACGCCGTATTATCGATAGGGGTTTCTAAACACTTAAACGAGACAAGTTGACATAATATTGTTTTAAATGGGTAAATGAAATAATTTTTCCTAAGTATATAATATGTATATATATATAATGATAATTTTAATGAATGTTAATTATTAGGAGATGATAGTATTTAGTTATCATAAATTATTGGTTCAATTAAAATAAAACGAATACTTAATGAATTTTTACGAAGCATTTGATAAATTAAATTAACTTGGAATATAATCGCAATAATAATTCGTTCAAATGATCTAGTTGTAAATTAATGAAATATTGGTAAATAAGTTAACGAAATTTGTATAAGTATATTTTAGTATAGCTTATATATAGAAATGATTTTTTTTAAATTGAGAATTTTGGAATTTAAAATCCTTTTTGTTTACAAAATTGTTTTTCAAAGCCTTAAAATTTAATATATAGTATTATATTGAAAGAGTTTTAACAAGAAAAATTATTTTAAAAGGATTTTGTAGATAAAAGCATTAAACTCACTTGGCTGCTGGAAAATAATTCTGAGGATGACCGCAGCATCGCCAGTGTTCACTTTCGATTTACTGAGTGAGATTTGCTACCAAAAGAAATTTATTTTCGATTAAAACAGGTTTTGACTATATATATATATATATATATATATATATATATATTCTAGGTTTGATTAAATAAATATATGAAAATTGTTTGAACTTATAATCGGAAATAGTATATAAAAAAATAAGTTATAACTTATAAATTTGAGTTAGAAGGATGAAATAAATAAAATATAATTTACCTCGTGAAAGCTTAAATAAAAATTGAATCGCATTTGAAACGAAGTTGATAAATTAACAAAATGAAATTTTGAATGAATAAATTGTATAACTTATAGATTTGAGAATTTTAAGCTAAAACAAATTTTAAATTTGTAAAATGGGAATGATAAGAAAGTTAACTTGAATAAAAATTAAATAAAATGAGTAATGGATTAAAATGAAATGAAGTTTAACTTAATATTAACTAAGTTGAATTGGATATTAAATGAAACTGGATAAATTAGTAAAGCGAATTTATTTCATTTAGGCTATAGAATGAATTAACCCAATGAATACGAACTTGAATTTTTAAACGAAATGCAATTTTAATTGAGTAAGAAATTAAATAAAATAAACAAGTGTAAATATAATTAATATGAGCTATTAAATTTAATTTAAACTGAATGTAGATAAATCTAATACAAATAGAATGAGTTTCAATAAAATTGGATGGTAACAATTGAATACGAAATAAGTTAAGGGAACGTAATGTGAATTGAAGCTTAACTTATGAGAATTTGAATAAAATTGATGGTGAACGGAAAATTGTTAATATGAATTGTGATGTAAATTAAATTTACTTATTAAATTAATAATATGAATTTAACAGTAAGTGAACCAGTGAATTAATAATAAATCAAGATATGAAGTAATAATAATAAGTGTGATGGTGTTGTATAAATTATTTATAATAAATTTAGATGGTTTATAAATGATGTTAGTATATAATAATAATAAAAAAGGTGAATGTAACGACCCGTAAATTTTTAATAATTTTATTTGTTTTATTTATTTAATTAATTGAAAATTTTGAAATTTTAAATAATAAAAATTTGAAATAAAAATTTAATATTTGAAATACGTCTGTTTTAACATAGCAACTGGTAAATTTTCATCGGATAATAAGGAATTTATTTTATTGTGTTATTTTATTTCAATTTATATCATTTAAAAATCAATGGTAATAAAATATTTTCCAAATCTGAATATTTTTCCATAGAAAAATTGTAAATCATCTTCTGAGCAAGACGTCATATTTCGTTTCTCTAAATCTTGACTGTTATTGCTCCGTAGATCTTATTTTTGATGAAATAGCAGCATTTTCGGTACCTATTATCGACTTCTGATCGGATGATCGTACCACTGATATATGTATACCGTTTTGATCATCTAGTCATGCTGATCTCTATGGTGTATTCAATTCTGTATTTTGGAACCCGGTTCGCAGCGGTATCCGTTTCGAGCCTTTTTGGTTTCCTTTTTGACCATTCATTTTCCATCGGGTAAAAACTATGCAGTCATTGGCCTTTATTACATTCCAGAGTTCAAGGGTTGACTCACTATTCCCTATTGCAAATATTTATTGTGTCGTCCTTTCACATAGATAGGCTCGGTTTTCTATTTGTTCCATCATTCGAAAGACAGTTCATCTTTACGTCTGATGCCTCTCCAATTTCCTCTACTTCGCTCTTTCTATCTCCCTGCTCTTCATTTGTCTAGGCTTTGAAAGAAAAAATGCATACTATATCATGAGCTTTCAAATTTTTATTTATTTTTCATCACTTGTTCCTATTTGCTTCACCACCCGACTCCATTCTTCTCTCCGCCCTTTGAAACCATCAGGGACCAGCGCCTCCACCACTTACCTGACCTCGTCCCCTTACACCAACGTGGCAGCCGTGACCACAAGCCACCATCGGCCTCCATCCCCTCGCCATCATCGCCAACTTTGCCATTAGTTTACCATCCTTCTTTCGTGCAGCACCTCGCAGTCCATCTTCCCGAGCCCACGCCTTTGGCTACCATATGGCCACGGTTAGCAGCCGAGCACCAACCTCCAGACCCACATGCAAACCCTTCACTTTTCACTATCTTTCCTCTATATTTACTAACCGAAGCCCCTCCTCTTGAAGTACTCACGGAAACCGCACACCCCAGTTCGACCTCATCTCCTCCCTCTACAATGACACTCGGGTCCATCAGCTACTCCGCCTTCTTCTTCCGTCGGTCATCCCGTCTCTTCTCCCCTCATGTTCGGCCTCTCAGTCACATACTTATATATACAGTAAGTATGTTTATATATGTTGCATTTATTTTATGTATACAGATTTCGAATTTTATATAAGTGATTAGTGTACACACATATTTGTTATATATGAGATGTGTTGTTTTATAAAAGAAGTTGGATATGTTTTGTTATGGGTTATATATCTAGCCTATTGTTTGAATGAAAGGTTTTGTAAAGAATGCTCTATGTTATTATTGTGACAACCCAGATTTCTGGGCTTCTATAATTGATAATAATTGGGTTAATTAATAGAAATACTAATGATTTTTTATATAAGTAAATTATTTAAATTGGCAAAATTGTTAATTTCAAACCAATAATATTTCTGTGTCATTTTTAGATAAATAGAGTTAAGAAAAAAATAGGGATTATTAATTTCAAATTGAATTTAGGCTTGTTCAAATATATGAATTTAATTTGAATTAATATTGAATTGGATTTTTAATTTAATTTAAAGAATTGAATTTGAATTTGAAATTTAAAAAGGAAATATATCTTAAATATATTTTGGTTTAAATTAATTTGGTTCAAACATAAGTTATTTATAAATGAATATTTACGTAAATTCACATTTATATATATATATATTAAAATTTTAAAGGCTTATTTATAAAAGACAAACATTAAATACATTGAAATGTATTACATAAAAATATATGAACTTAAATAATTTAAGTTTAAACACTAGTATATATATGGGGGCTTGGTTTCAGCATTTGTAAATTATGAAGCACATAAGTTAACAAGTGGCAAATTTACCTTAAATCAAAAACAAAATTTAATAAAATAACACATGTTGAAAAAAAATTATGCAAAACTGAGATTTTCATATTCAATTTCTCTCCATTCCTACAACCCTATAAATCAATTGTTCTCAGATCTGAAACCATATTCAAACTAATCTGAAATGATTCTTTAATCTGTAAACATTTATTACTCAAACTCTGTAAATAACCAAAGTCTGTAACCATTTGTTCTTCAAATCTGTACCACTTTCAAGAATGCATGCAAGTAGATCTGAAGCAAAAATAAAAGTTTTCAAAGCTAGCATTTCAGATTTTAAAGGCAAACTCTCCAGTTTTTAAAGAATGAAAGCAATTTCGGTTTTAGAGCTCCCGGATTTCCAAGTTCTGTTCAAATTTGCTTTAGCTTCTCTGCTAATCATATCGGTGAGTAAACACATCTGATTTAAAAAAAGTTTTTAAATTTGGTAAATTCCTGTTACATGCAGAATCTTAAGCTTAGATAGGCAAAATAATGGTTTGCATGTTGTAGTTAAATGATTTTGTGTATATTTGTTTGTAGTTACCTCTGTGTGCATGCCTGATATTCAAGCGGGTGCTCTGTTCTTCAACTATTGAATGTAAATATCATTCAAAATTTAGAGTTTTGTTTCAAATCAGTTTTATGTTGAAGTGTTTAAACAAAATTTGTTTAAAACAATAAGAATTAAATGTTAACAATTTATATGGTAGGAATTGAAGGTTGTGTCAACCTGTGAGCCTATTATTCAGTAAAGAAAACTCGACTAATTAGAATAAAAGAAAAATTCAACATGAATAATTAACTAATTTAAATTCATAATCTGATACACCTATGAGAAATAGGATTTTTGAAACAAAAATCAGTATTTTTAGTTCAGAATTTTTGGAGCAGTTTGAAGTTGTTTGGGAAACGAATTTCGACCATTTCCCGGCGATCGATGAACCTTTTGATGATCAGATTTTGGTCGAAGCAAGTTTTGGGATCATGTATTTTGGGAAAAATGGAGATTAATTTTTGTAATGTCGGTGGTGGCCGTTTATGATGAAGTTAGGGTTTTAGAAGGGGTTGGGAACGGAATCTGTTACCGGAGATTTGTGTCGCCAAGGTAGTTGATTAAGCCTGCGGCAGGGAGGGTGAAAGAATAAGGAGTTGTTGGTGATGGTGTTGGTGAATTTTTGGGGGTTCCGATGGCTAGAGCGAGAAGAATGAAGGGGAAGTATGGGGGTCTTCCTCCTATGGGGAAATTTTAGAGGCTTGGATTTTGATGTGGGAGTGATCGAGCGTTGTTTTGGTGATCTGGTGATCTAGTAGGTCGGAGGTGGTTTGTGGATAGGGTCGGTGACGTGCTCTTGCGAGGCGGGGCTGTGTGCAGGTGCACGAGGTTGTGCGCGTGTATGACGGAGCAGTATTTGGAGAAGAAAGAAAGATGAAGATGAAGGCTGGGATTTGAGTAGAAGGAGTATACTTGGTACTCAACTCGAGTAAATACGGGACCGTCTCGAAGTGATGTTATCAATATGGAGCTCGAGTTTTGATTCGAGAAGAATAAGATTTGGCTCGGGTAGCTTTGTTAGTGTATTAACATTGATATTAAGGGTAAGATAAGTTTTGTTAACAGTAAAATCTTATTAACCTGCTTCTTAAAAAAAAGTTTTAGTGAATTAAATCCCTAAGTATCATTAGATAAAATGAAGTTATGGAATTAGTTATGTGTTTTAAAAACTAGTGATTATGAAATGATTTATTTAAGAAATTAAGTTGAGAAAATTAATTAGTTAACCAATTATGGATAATCAATAAGGAAATTGACTGGGTATAATTACTTATTGAAAATTGTAAATATAATTACTTAGGGTAAGTAATTAAGGAGTAATTATTGAAAGTAATGGATAGAAAAAGAAATTTCTTAATAAAAAGGTTATTAGAGGTTAATGACTTAATGGAAGTGCTTAAGGATCAAATTACTAAGTATAATTAGATATTGTAAGTAATTAACTAGTTTAATTGATTTAAGACAATCATTTAATGATTGGTTAAGTATAACTACTTAATGTAATTAGTGAAGTATAGTTGCTTGGTAAGGGATAATTACTGGTTGTAACTAATTAAAGGGGCATTACTTAATGAATTTATTAAGGATTAATTTCTTAGTGCAATTGAATAAGGATATTAATTACGAATTAGTTAATTTAATGAGTATTGATTAATTAAAGGATAATTAATCAATTTAAATGATTATAGGATAATTGATTTGGGTGGTTAATTAAGGATGAAAGTGATAATGTAAAAGGGTGAGGATTAATTAATTTGTGGTAAACTAATTTAAAGCTAATTACTGAATGTAATTAGAAAGGATAGTTAAGGGATGGGTATTTTTTTCTAAATATTTGTTGAGTAAGCAAGATTAAAGGTAGTTAAAATGAATGGGGTGACTAATTAATCTTGTTTATGAATGATTGATTGATATTTCTAGTATGAAATGTCTGTGATATGATATGTTGTCTCGAACAGTGATAATGTGGTTATCTATCAATGATGGATTGCTATGGAAAGTGACATCTTGTATTTAAAAGTGAATTGTTCTCACTTGAATAACATGGGTTAAGATGGCATTGAATTCGAAGAGACCGGAGTCGGGTATTAGTTAATACCCGAAACCACTTCGATTCTTTATAAATTGACATGTGAAATCAACAGGCTAGTATGGAATGATTTAAGTGAATTTGACCATTAACCTAAGTTTTTGGTACTTAGATACTGATGTGTGGTATCAGTGATGTCTATAACAGTTTGTGAATTTGTAAATTGATACGAGTACCCCGGGTTTATATAAGTTGTTTGTTTCTGTATTCCATGTTAGATGGGTTTACTCACACTGGTTTCCAGCCTGACACGGGTGTTACTTTGATGTAATGCTCGGGTCAGACCGAGTATTACAGATTTACAGGTGAGGACGTTCTGGAGCTCAGAAGGAGAGCTGTAGGACAGGAACGTATAGAGTGTTTATCCGTTGTGATATATATTGTTATTTTATCTAGGACATGTTGTTTAAAACGTTCCAGTGTTGTGAAATTGTTGTAACTATGATGTAAAAATGTAAATGTACTGATACAGTTCTTCTTTGTAAACTGTTATTTTATTTGCTATTATATTTTATCCGCTGCGATTGTGAGATTCTGAGTTTGAGTTTTCTGTTTCTTCTTCTTTCTCTTTCTTCTTTTCTCTAACTATGTAGAATTTTCGGGATTGAAAATCCCAGGTCGTTACATTTTGGTATCAGAGCCAGGTTAAGCGAGAACCTTGGCTCTGGTGGGATTACTCATTAAAGATAGGGTAAGTGGTACCCTATAATGAGTTGAGTGTATAAATATAAGAGAGCGTACTTGTTATTTTCTTATATAATTTTTTTTTAAATGATTTCAAAAGTAAATGAATCTTATATAAGAAATAGATTATCTATAATATTAAGGTAATTGGTTGTTAAACTATTGGAATTAAATTAAGAAATAATAGAATACAACCAAATTGAAATTTAATAAAGATAAGTTTGAAATGAATTCAAAGTGAAATTAAAATCTTGAGTTTGGGAAAGAATTTCAGAATAAGATAATAATAAATTGGTTTTCAGATATGATAATCTGGGTTATTATCATAAATAATTGTTGTCTTTGATAATAAAATGTGTATTAATGAGCAAGCAAAATGAAATGTTTCAAAGAAGTAAAACATTTGGGCAAGTATGACTTATAAACTGGAGCTGAAAATGATCTAAATTGTGAGGTTTTAAAATCCAGTTCCAGAAATTTGAAAATTTGTTTCAAAGTAATAAAGAAATAATAAATAATATTATTTAATGTATTTAAAGGAAAGGGTCCTATTTCAAACAAGAGTTGTTTGAAGATTTAAGGGAATTTGTTTTGGATTGAAAACCAAAGGTGGTTTAAATTTTAAAGTATAGCCTGGTTGGTTAAGGAATAAATATGTTTATGTATGGATATGCATAATATCAAAGATGGTTTGAGATAAACTCTAAATATTGAGTTTTAAATTGGGAATGAGATGTGAAAACCCAAAGTGATAAGTTTTGAACTTATAAATAGGAAAGAATTTTGAAATTTGAATAGGAATTCAAATTGTGTGAATTTGACTGGATTAAGTAAATTGAGTTTAACTTGGGAAAAGTTAAATAAATTGAAATGATCAACCTGATTTGGAAATTTGAAGATGAAATTAAGATTTAACTTGGGGAGTTAAATGGTTGATTTGAATTGAGAGTTTGTGTGATCTCATGTTGGGTTTGAGATCTAGAAAATTGATTTAAAGGAATTAAATCAACATTTGAAGTATTAACTCGAATTTATTCAAGATGATTTAAATTTAAAATTTGAATTAGTTCAAATTAAATTTGATTTGAATTAATTGAAATTGTGATTAAGATGTATGAGTATAAAATTCAAATGGAAAATTTGAATTGGATTAATTTGAAACGGTTTGAAATTGAAGTGGGTTCAATTTGAAATTAGTCTGAATTGATTTAAATAACTTGGAATTGTAATTAAAGTTGAAATAGTTTTAAATTCAAATTGAATTTGAATTGAATTTGGGAGGAAATCAAGAATAATTCAACTGGATTTGGGAATGGAGTTTGAAATTGAGATTAATTCAAACTGGAGTTGAAATGAATTGAAATTGGAACTAGTTCAATTGAAATTTATTTGAATAAGTAGAATTTGAGATCAAGGTTGAATAAAGTTAAATTTGGAAATAAATTGAGGATAATTCAACTTGAATTGGGGTTGAATCAATTTCAATGGAAATTGAAGTATTTAAATTTAAATTGGGTCAATTTAAATGGAAGAGGAATTTAAATTGAATTGATGAGAATGGAGATTGGGAAGTGAGCAGTTTTGACTCTGGACTATTTTTAAAATAAATTGTTTTAATATAAACCTATTTTTCCAAAGCTATTCATTATATATATACAACCTTTCTTTTAAAGGCCAAACTATCGTATACTTGTTTACCATTATTTTTGAAACTGTTTAACAATTTTTCCAACTGTTTTATAAACTAATTACTAAATCTCAACTATTTTACGAAACTAATTACTATCTTACTATTATTTAGCAATTATCTAAAATTTCTATAATTATTTTAACTATTTTATACCTATTTTACAAACTAGTAATTATTTTCCAACTACTTATCTATTTTTAAATTTTTCAAGCCATTTTCTAGATAAACTGGTCGAAGTTCAAACTATTATTTAAATACCCAATCGAGATAAGAATAGAGATGATAATCCAAATGGATTGAAGCAATTGAGTAAATGAATGAAAATCAAAGTGAATGTGAATAGAAATGAAATTAATTTGGATAATAACCAATAAAGATAATTACGCAGGGTGTACGTATGTTATCCTATTCGCATAGTAATGTGATCCAGATTTGAGCATAGAATTTCGAGATAGTATGTCGATCCGAGTTGGAATTTTTCACTCGATTTTCGACGGCGAACCTGGATATGGATTGTTGATTGGTTTTGGATATTCTATGCAAGGAGAATGAAAGTTTCTGATCAAGAAACCAGATCTATGTCCGCACTAAGAAGTCGGATGGAAAGATATTAGTTCGGAAGTGAAATTGTGTGGTCGAATGAGCGATCAGATTGGTATAGCGTACGGATGATATGTGTACATCGTACGGATTTGAATGAAAATGATATGGAAAGGAATAATCAAATTTGGATATTTGATTTTGAGTAAAAAAAAGTTGAATATCTTTGTGTTATAAAATGAAACTACCCTTGTTGAATCTTTTGCCAGAAGAAAGGGTTTTTGAAAATGTTTGAAGTATAAAAGAAGTTTTATACAAGTTTGAAATGATCCAAAGTTTTAAAAATTATATATATCTGTATATATATGTAAAGAATCTTATGAGGATTTTGGAAAAGGTTTTGGGAACCTTTGGATTTGGAAAGGCTTTTGATTTTTGGGTAAAATCAATATGAGAATTTGGAAAGCCTGGTTTGAGAATTATCGATTTTGGAATAATCGATTTTGTGTAAAGGAGCTTTGTATGGGATCATACTAGGTGTATGATTTGAAAATACTACATGTGTATAGTATAAAATGTTTTGATAATGGCTCTAGGGAAAAAGGCGCTCCCTTGAAATGAACTTCTTAGGAGTACCATCGGGTGGTACTGCCTTGAGCCCCAAGGGGGGTTCTAAAGTTGATCCTGTAAGGAGTCCGGACGAAACTAGTTCCTGGGGATTTTGAGTAGAGTATAACATAGCGAAAGTCGTGTGTGCCGCTGAGAGCCAACAGTCTGCGTTTGATTTTATATCAGTAGACTGCGACCTATGTAGGAGTGGAGAAGTTTTATTTCGACAGCGAAAATCAGAGGCCGCTGAGAGCCTGCAGTTACATGGACTTTTGCTGCGATGGCGACGTAACCCTGGAATGTAACTGTGATCTGCTGTGGGGGATCCATGGCATAATCGAGAGGCCGCGGAGAGCCTATAGTTACATGGACTTTTGTTGTGACGGCAACGTAACCCTGGAATGTAACTGCGACCATGGATGTGGGTGATGATTTCCATAGCATTCTCACCAAAGATATTTCCTCGATTTCAACATGCTTTCAATATTTTCAATAAAATTATTTTTCAAGTATTTTCACTGGGTGTTAAAAATGGGTCCGCTAAGCACTTGTAGATTTTCAGTTTTACGCCTAATCAACGTATGACCGAATTTCTATAAGAACAAGGATGGACTGGTAGAAACATCGAGTTATAAAAAAAAATATTTTTATAAAACCATTTTATAATATTATGTAGATTTTAAAAGTGTTTAAAAGAATAAATTTTTTTAAAAAAATAAGCTTTTTAATAAATTCTGGCTTCGTTCCTTTCCGAGGACGAAAAGATTCTAAGGGGGGAGGAATGTGACAACCCGGATTTCTAGGCATCTATTTTTAGATAAATAGAGTTAAGAAAAAAATAGGGATTATTAATTTCAAATTGAATTTAGGCTTGTTTAAATATATGAATTTAATTTGAATTGATCTTGAATTGGATTTTTAATTTAATTTAAAGAATTAAATTTGAATTTGAAATTTAAAAAGGAAATATATCTTAAATATATTTTGGTTTAAATTAATTTGGTTCAAACATAAGTTATTTATAAACGAATATTTACATAAATTCACATTTATATATATATTAAAAATTTAAAGGCTTATTTATAAAAGACAAACATTAAATACATTGAAATGTATTATATAAAATATATGAACTTAAATAATTTAAGTTTAAACACTTGTATACATATGGGGGCTTGGTTTCAGCATTTGTAAATTATGAAGCACATAAGTTAACAAGTGGCAAATTTACCTTAAATCAAAAACAAAATTTAATAAAATAACACATGCTGAAAATTTTTTATGCAAAACTGAGATTTTCATATTCAATTTCTCTCCATCCCTGCAACCCTGTAAATCAATTGTTCTCAGATCTGAAACCATATTCAAACTAATCTGAAATGATTCTTTAATCTGTAAACATTTATTAATCAAGCTCTGGAAATAATCAAAGTCTGTAACCATTTGTTCTTCAAATTTGTACCACTTTCAAGAATGCATGCAAGTAGATCTGAAGCAAAAATCAAAGTTTTCAAAGCTAGCATTTCAGATTTAAAAGCAAACTCTCCAGTTTTTAAAGAATGAAAGCAATTTCGGTTTTAGAGCTCCCAGGTTTCCAAGTTCTGTTCAAATTTGCTTTAGCTTCTCTGCTCATCATATCGGTGAGTAAACACATCGGATTTTAAAAAAGTTTTTAAATTTGTTAAATCCCTGTTGCATGTAGAATCTTAAGCTTAGATAGGTAAAATAATGGTTTGCATGTTAGTTAAATGATTTTGTGTATATTTGTTTGTAGTTACCTCTGTGTGTATGCCTGATATTCAAGTGGGTGCTCTGTTCTTCAACTGTTGAATGTAAATATCATTCAAAATTTAGAGTTTTGCTTCAAATCAGTTTTAAGTTGAAGTGTTTAAACAAAATTTGTTTAAAACAATGAGAATTAAATGTTAAAAATTTATATGGTAGGAATTGAAGGTAGTGTCAACCTGTGAGCTTATTATTCAGTAAAGAAAACTTGATTCGTTAAAATAAAAGAGAAATTCAACATGAATAATTAGCTGATTTAAATTCATAATCTGATACACCTATGAGAAATAGGATTTTTGAAACAAAAATCAGTATTTTTAGTTTAGAATTTTTGGAGCAGTTTGAAGTTGTTTGGGAAACGAATTTTGACCATTTCCCGAAGATCGATGAACTTTTTGATGATCAGATTTTGGTCGACGAAAGTTTTGGGGTCATGTATTTTGGAAAAAATGGAGATTAATTTTTGTAATGTCGGTAGTGGCCGTTTATGATGAAGTTAGGGTTTAAGAAGGGATTTGGGAACGGAATATGTTACCTGAGATTTGCATCGCCAAGGTAGTTTATTAAGCCTGCGGTAGGGGGGAAGAATAAGGAGTTGTTGGTGATGGTGTTGGTGAATTTTTGGGGGTTCCGATGGCCAGAGCGAGAAGAACGAAGGGGAAGTATGGGGGTCTTCCTCCTACGGGGAAATTTTAGAGGCTCGGATTTTGATGTGGGAGTGATCGAGCGTTGTTTTGGTGATCTGGTGATCTAGTAGGTCGGAGGTGGTTTGTGGATAGGGTCGGCGACGTGCTCTTGCGAGGCGGGGCTGTGTGCAGTTGCACAAGGTTGTGCGCGTGTATGACGGAGCAGTATTTGGAGAAGAAAGAAAGATGAAGATGAAGGATGGGATTTGAGAAGAAGGAGTATAATCGGTACTCAACTCGAGTAAATACGGAACCGTCTCAAAGTGATGTTGTCAATATGGAGCTCGAGTTTTGATTCGAGAAGAATAAGATTTGGCTCGGGTAGCTTTGTTAGTGTATTAACTTTGATATTAAGGGTAAGATAAGTTTTGTTAACAGTAAAATCTTATTAACATGTTTCTTAAAATAATAATAATAATAATAATAATAAAGTTTTAGTGAATTAAATCCCTAAGTATCACAAGATAAAATGAAGTGATGGAATTAGTTATGTGTTTTAAAAACTAGTGAATACGAAATGATTTATTTAAGAAATTAAGTTGAGAAAATTAATTAGTTAACCAATTATGGATAATCACTGAGGCAATTGGTTGGGTATAATTACTTATTGAAAACTGTAAATATAATTACTTAGGGTAAGTAATTAAGGAGTAATTATTGAAAGTAATGGATAGAAAAAGAAATTTCTTAATAAAAAGGTTATTAGAGGTTAATGACTTAATGGAAGTGCTTAAGGATCAAATTACTAAGTATAATTAGATATTGTAAGTAATTAACTAGTTTAATTGATTTAAGACAATCTAATGATTGGTTAAGTATACTTAATGTAACTAGTGAAGTATAATTGCTTAGTAAGGGATAATTACTGGATGTAACTAATTAAAGGGGCATTACTTAATGAATTTATTAAGGATTAATTTCTTATTGCAATTAAATAAGGATATTAATTACGAATTGGTTAATTTATGAGTATTGATTAATTAAAGGATAATTAATCAATTTAAATGATTATAGGATAATTGATTTGGGTAGTTAATTAAGGATGAATGTGATAATGTAAAAGGGTGAGGATTAATTAATTTGTGGTAAATTAATTTAAGGCTAATTACTAAATGTAATTAGAAAGGATAATTAAGGGATGAGTAATTTTTTTTAATATTTGTTAAGTAAGCAAGATTAAAGGTAATTAAAATGAATGGGGTGACTAATTAATCTTGTTTATGAATGATTGATTGATATTTCTAGTATGAAATGTCTGTGATATGATATGTTGTCTCGAACAATGATAATGTGGTTATCTATCAATGATGGATTGCTATGGAAAGTGACATCTTGTATTCAAAAGTGAATTGTTCTCACTTGAATAACATGGGTTAAGATGGCATTGAATTCGAAGAAACCGGAGTCGGGTATTAGTTAATACCCGAAACCACTTCAATTCTTTATAAATTGACATGTGAAATCAACAGGCTAGTATGGAATGATTTAAGTGAATTTGACCGTTAACCTAAGTTTTTGGTACTTAGATACTGATGTGTGGTATCAGTGATGTCAATAACAGTTTGTGAATTTGTAAATTGATACGAGTACCCCGGGTTTATATAAGTTGTTTGTTTCTGTATTCCATGTTAGATGGGTTTACTCACGCTGGTTTCCAGCCTGACCCGGGTGTTACTTTGATGTAATGCTCGGGTCAGACCGAGTATTACAGATTTGCAGGTAAGGACGTTCTGGAGCTCAGGAGGAGAGCTGAAGGACAAGAATGTATAGTGTGTTTATCCGCTGTGATATATATTGTTATTTTATCTAGGACATGTTGTTTAAAACTGTCCAGTGTTGTGAAATTGTTGTAACTCTGATGTAAAAATGTTAATGTACCGATACAGTTCTTCTTTGTAAACTGTTATTTTATTTGCTATTATATTTTATCCGCTGAGAAATGTGAGATTCTGAGTTTGAGTTTTCTGTTTCTTCTTCTTTCTCTTTCTTCTTTTGTCTAACTATCTGGAATTTTCGCGATCGAAAATCCCAGGTCGTTACAACTATTATGCTCTATGTTATTAACTATAGTGTCTGGTTACAGTAATATATATGGGCTACAGTTTCTGGATTTTTAACAAGTATTGTATGATGATTTAAATAGTATATATAGAGTAAGTATATATATATATATATCAGTATATGTTTCGTATAGTAAAGTTTATATAACTTTGGGTTTTTATGTATAAGTATTTTAATATATTATTGGAACATTTACTTGATTTGCCTGATGCACTTTTATGAATAGAAAACTACCAATGTTTGGTTTTGTTATTTTACACGTAATACATTTTGAAAACAAATTGCTTTTAAAAGGTCATAAATGGTGCACACAAAAGAGAAAGGAATATTTTATAAGTAGTAATAGTATACATATATAACAACATATAAGTTATAAAGACAAATTCAGGAATATTTTTATATAAAATTGACTTGAATTATATGTATAAATATAGTTAATGAAGTATGTTGCATTGAATTTTATGATATATATGTATATATTGTTTAAAATATAATGTACATATGGTCCATATGCCTTTTGTGGCCTAAGAACCTGTCACTATACTTTTGTATTTTGACTAAACTTACTAAGCTATTACATGTATATATAATATGTATATTGTATACTCGTCAGTGCTTATTTCGATATATTATTTTATTATTTGTTCTAAATATTGATGTCATTAAAACAATAACAGGCGTGAAGTATAATTTTAACTTGTTTGAGTGTTGTATATTTAAGTTCATAGCAGTTTATCAAGTCTGTTTGAGTCCATATATGTAAATATTTTGATTTTATTTATAGCATGTATGTAAGTATATATGCTAGTCCATAGATTTGTCACTATAAATATATATAAATATACAAGAGTTTGGTGTTCATAGATAAATTAAGGTTTAAATATAAAATGTGTTTAAAATGGAAAGATTTGAAACAATATTTATATATTATTTATTTATTAATAGTGGTTCAAATTAAATATTGACTTTAATAAAATATTAATAATGATATAATATACATTTTTTCTGCTATATCAAACTGATTTGGTTTGGTTCGTCGATTCCACTTTACCAACTTTGATCGTCAAATTCGTGCCGATTTGCTTTGCTTGGATTTGTAACTCAATTCTAGTGTCTGTATTTGTGTTCGTATCCACGTCATCTCCTGTTCTCTCTATCCTCGAAAGGTGAGCAATCACTCATGATTAACGTTCTTTTATTTATTAAATTTGATTTCAATTGAAACAATAATTGAAATATGCTACTGTTAGTTATTTACATTGCTATACATATGCTATCATCTGTATCAGTTCACCTGTGACATCTGACACCATTATCTGTTATTTATATTATTGATACACGCCTGTTGTTATATTATTATCATATCTGTTATCACTCTGCAAGTTCCTTGTTAATATAAAATTCACTATGGGTTGAAATGATACATACCCGAACGGACTTTAGAATAGGAGAAAATCATTATGGGTTGAAATGATTGACCCAAGCGATTTTCATTGAATTGAATTTAGGATTGCGGGTTGAAATGATATATTACCCGTATATATTTAAACTACAGATTGAAATGATAAATATTCATATCACTTGACCATTGGATAGAAAAATATATACAGACACCGTTGGTCTATATATACAAATATTTGAAATGATTACTATGGTTTTGGAAGGAAATATATGGTTTTTTATAAATATTGATTTTGGATATTATATAAATATTATTTTATATATAGTTAAATTCTTGAAATAAGCTTAATAATAAAGTTTGATTTTATTAAAATATAAAATGTTTAAGTATTTATTTAAATTACATTTTAATATAGAGTTTGTAATGATTTAATAAATTAAGGTTGAGAAGATAGATTGGAAATTGATTTAAAATTTGAATTTAATTAAGAAATATATTTAATTAGAAATCAATTTGGAACTTATTGAATTTGAGATTTTTTAAAGGATATAATTTTATAACTTGATTTTGGTTAAGATGATTTAAATGAATATTTCAAGTTTAAATAAGTTGAAGGAAATATTTAGTTTATTTGTAATTTGGGGTTTTATTTAAATAATATTGGATTTATTAAGTGAATATTTCAAAAGTAAACAATAATAAAGTTAAATTAAGATATATATGAAATTATCAAATTTAGTTTTGAGATTGTGAAATATTAAAGGTTTGGAATATATCAAAATTTAAATGGTTTATTTGTGGTTCAAATCTATATTTGAAACCGATATAATGGTTTATTAAGAACTGAATTGAATTGAAATTGATGATTTTTGATTTGACTAAATTTGAAATTTTGGGATTGGTGTTGATTTGGAATTTATTTGTGAAATTTGAGGAAGCTATTTTATTATATAAAGTATTTTAAATTATATTTAAAACTATTTATATATGTGACCTTATAAGTTTATTTCATATAAACTATTTTAATATAAATTATTTTAATATAAACTATTTTAAGTTATAACTTTTTTATATAAACTATTTTAAATTATAAATTACTTTATCATGTATACTATTATTTATATTTGAACAGTTAAGTGGGAAGTGTTATGATTTCAAAGCATTATGATTTCTAAATTTTGATTTTCAAAGTATTATGATTTCCAAAGTGTTTGATTTAGAAAGTGTTATAATTTTGAAGTACTAATATTTTGTAAATGGATATATTTGAGATGGATATATTTAAAATGGAAATGATATCATATTTGGTTTTAAAATGGAAGTGATATCGTATTGATATGGTTTTGAAATGGTAATGATATCTTGGTTTTGATATATAAGCTATTTTGAAAGTTTATTAAATGACCAATCGGTGTAATAATTACGTAGTTATTGAAAAGTCCGGGATCGGTTAGGGACATACTCTCTGTCTAAACTGAAAGCCACTTTAATAACTATTATACGCGGAGTGTGATCTAGAATGAAGTGGTTGGAATGATGACGTTACTGGCTTTGAAGAAAGAGAATGATAATGGATAGCCTTGACACTTGTGTCAAATCTAAAATGACTTAAACAGGAGCCGTGCCGGGCCAATGAGGTTAGCTGCCTCTAGCGGACACATTTCTTCGTAAACTACTCATTACTTGTTTTTGATTGGTGCGCACCCTTGAATTGGGAGTGTTGTTTCGCAGTGTTGCGATCGTTGCGACGATGCGTTCTCACCAGTCCGGATCAGGCAAACGGTAGTTTCACTACCTTGGTTATTGCCTCATGTGCCTTGTCATACTTATATCCCTATGCGCGACCACTACGATTTATTTTGCGTTATACCTATGGAGTACTCCCTGATAGACCACTAGTTTACGGTGGAGTTTACAGTGCTGTATAGACTATGACGCTTAAATAAAATGTGTTAAGGGGGATAATGGTAACGCCTTAACGCTATTTTGATACTTTATATTACTGATAGGCATTATCTACTTAGCGTACATATAAATTGTTTAACGGATCTTTAGAGGATGGTTATCCCAAACATCCTTTGAGTTACTTGTATTTCAATTGTTATTTCACTTGAGTTGGATTTATTGATACAAGAATGTTAATCCTGACTCGAGTGTTTTGTGTTTTGCTTCACGCTGGGGTCAGACTGAGTGGTTCAGCTTTTGAGACTCACCTTTGGAGTTGGAGCTTCGCCTGAAGATCCAGCTATCTATCCAGATTTCAGATATTCAGTTGATTTCAGTGATGTATTCTGATATTGTATTTGACTATTGTATTCGAGACTTCTATTGTATCTTATTTAACTCTGTTATATATATAGTAGCTTCATGAACTACTATTCTCTTCTTTCCGCTGCATATTGTATATTACTCTGTGTTTATGATTCTGTGATTATTTATTTACTGTATATGCTAAGTTTTGCCAAATATAAACTTATAATCAGTTATTTTAAGCAATTCAATTTCGTCATGTTCAGATGCGAATGGTTGAAAATATCAGGTCATTACAGTGAAACAGTTGGAATTTCACAAATTAAATTGAATACAATGAATTTGCAACGAATGTTAATAAATTTAAAGAAATCAATGGAATGTGAATAAAATTTAAATATGGATGAAGCAAATGTAAATAATTGGAATAAATCAATTGAATGTAAGTATATTGAATTGAAATAAATAAAACGTGAATGCAATAAATATTGATTAAAGAAAAGGATGGATTGAAACCAAATTAGTGAATGTAAATCAACTAAAAGCGAATGAATTGATTATAAATCCATTGTATGATTAACGAAATAAATATTAATAAGTGAATGTGAATAAATTTTAAATATATGGAATGTGGTATGGAATTAATTTACTTGAGTGTAATTAAATATGTGAATCACTAAAATGAAATGATGTAGGTGAAAAGAAATAAATGTAACAATAAATTGAATGTAAATAAGTGGATGAGACCTTAATAACATTTAAATGAATGAAAAAGAATTTGGAAACAAATGGGATTGAATATAAGTCGATTCAATGGAAAATGAGCAAATAAAATGTTAATTAAAATTTAATGTTTATAAAAATGAGAGTGTATAAATTAAATATTGACATTTAAAATGTAAATTGTTATAGTTATTAATTAAATTGAATGAATATTCATTTTTTGGATGATTTTTCTTGTTGTAAATCCTTATTTAATTGTTTTGAATGTATATGATGGTAGTATGGTTGCATATTTGTGCTTGTGTTATAAATTTGGATTCAGAATGCATGCTTTATACTTATTAGGACTTATACATGTTCTACATCTTATTATAAGTGACTAACATTCCAAATTGAGTTGAGATAGGTACATACAAAGACCGTTGGACGTATACGTGGATTATTATATGCTTTTGCTTGCTTAATACGAGCAAACTCGCTCGTATTATTATTAATAAGGTACCTATCTCGGATTACATGCCACGATTTTATATTTTTTCCCTTCGGGATACCTCATCATTGAGATGTATATTTGATATATATTAGTTATATCTGTGTTATATATTGAATTGTAAAAAATTTCCGATCGAGCCGTGCAAAGGTGACTCTGCCGAAATTTTCCGCAAATCCGGGAGTTTGAAAATTTTTTATAACTTATTTTTATATTATATTTTCTGTAACCCGATAGTAGAGCGGCATAGTAAAATCGTAGAAAATATATTCTAATAAGATTTTAAAGTTATAAGTGATTGTTCGAATAAAACCTATTGCATATTAAATTCTTTACTTAACGCCTTTTCAAAGACGAAAAGTTTTGAGCGGGGGAGTATGTAACGACCTGTATTTAAATTATTAAATTTAATGTAATTATTGGAAAATAAGGGTAGAAATAAAATTTAATGATTTATTAATATTGGTTTATTAGTAATTAAATTGTTTACAATATAATATTGGAAATTATTTGAATAATTTAATTCTGGATTTTAGATGATTGAAAATGATATCGGAAATTGGTTTAAATTTTATTCAAAATACGAAGAAGATAGTTAACATTTACAATTGGATTTAAATGTGAATGATTTAAAACTGGAAATTTTATATATTAATTGACGAGAAAAATAGCCATTTTGGCCACTATCTTGGATTTTGACGAAATCAGTTTCATCGGATCCACAATAGTGAGTTATTGTATGGTTTCAATTTTCGAAGCAACCAGACTTGTCGTTTGGCTGTGCGAGCTTGAAACGCGTAAAAAAAAAATTTCGAATTTAATTAAAATAATCGATTTTGAAAACCTATCTTCCTCATACGATCGAATTAGGCCTCGGGACTGTTCTATTGCGTTCGAAATGAGATAAAACATTATGAATGTCTGGTGGCACGTTTCATTTGGAGTTTGGAATTTCAGGCGGTCATAAGCGAGATAATTTATAATTTAAATAATAAATAAATAAATATATATATATATTAATCGATACTATAATCACGTTTTCCAACCGCATATATATCTACGTAATTCCCCTTTTCTTTAAATTCAAAAAAAATCAGCCTCCAACCAGATTAAAAAAAAAAATCAAATTTCCATTGTCTCGTTAAAAGCATGCCGCGTTCCTCATGCCTACTCGTACTCCTTGTCCCTTCTTTTACTTCAATTCACATATCAGGGAAATCAGAAGAAAAAAACTACAAATCAAAATGGAAAAAAACGAACGATCGCATATCACGTTCGATTGCGAACTGCCTGGAGATAAAGGCCATAGTCATTAGGGGTAGGCGGCGAACAATAATGTGGAGCTCGCGTTCGTCTGATTCGAAATTTTGGTTTTAGGGTTTCGGAGTTTTGCTCGCTCGCGCGTGCGGCTATAGGGAGGAGATCGACGTTATAGTTGAGCAGGCGGCGTGCATAGGGAGGCGCGATGGTGAGGGACGATGCGACATGGACTTGGCAGGTGGCAGTGAAGTTCGACGTCCATCCGATGGTAAAAAAAGGGGCAATAGATCGCGTGAAACTAGAGGTGGATGAACGAGATCGAGAGGGACATTGAGCAGTACAGAGGTAGCATACGTTTTATATTTTTTTCTATTTTGTTGTTATTTATTTGTTTGTTGTGTAAATTTGTGTTATTAAAAATAAAATTTAATTTATATCGATACTAATTAAATATATCTTCTTCGTATGAAATTCATTTCAAGCGGAACGAGTTGTAGGAGACTCGTATCGACGTCATTTACAGCTAGGAGTCGAGTTGGATTTTATTTGAAGCTAGGATTATTTTCAGTTTGGAATAGTAAGGTGAGTGTTTACACGCTCACAATTGACTAATTTAATTTTATGTCAGTTAAATTTATATCATGTAGTGATTTAAATTTATTGTTTGTCATTGATAAATTTAAATTGACATTCAAATTAACATCTGAATAAATTGACAGAATTTGAATTGACAGTTAAATTAAATTAGAGTTTAGTTGCCCGTAAAATAACCGATATTGATAATTATAAAATTATTGTGAAATTTACTGACTGTTTGGATGATTGGTTGTGATGGATGTTGTTGGTTGATGTTTGGATTTTTAATTATTTTGATATATATCGCTATCGTCTTGTATATTACTTACAGTATATTAAACTGTAAATTTGATTATTTTGAATAACTTAAGAAATAGGTTGAAACGATATATATATATATGACATTTTAATTTGGATTGAAATGACATATATCCATTCCTGGAATTAAATTGAAATAAGTGATTCACTAGGCTATAAGATGAAGAATTATATACGGACACCGGATTGGTTGAATTAAACGATTTTCAAAATCTTGGTATGAAATATTTAAATGTTTTGGTTTTGAAAAGTAAAGATCGAATTTATGGAAATCGAATTAATTTCGAATTGGAACTCGGGATGTTGAAATTTAAATTTGAAATAGGAATGTTTTAAATAATCGAAGTTGAGACTTTTAAGTTATAATCGAAATATGATGTGTATTTCAGAAAATTGATTTGTTTTAAAAGATTGGACTTTTATTCGAACTTTGAGTATTTCTAAGTAAAAGGTGATATAAAACGATATTTCGGAATTGAGCTTGGAGTTTAATTATATTTGAAGGTTGGATTTTAATTGGATATTGAAGGAAAATTTGATTTAAGTGTCGAATCGATATTTGGAAATCTAACCCGAAATTGTTATAAATCGAAATGTTTTTAATTTGGAATTGGAGTTGAAATTAAATTGGAAATTGGAATTTAAATTAATTTGGAATTGGAATTGAAATTAATTTGGAATTGAAATTGAATTCGACTTGAAATCGGAATTGAATCGATTAAATTGAAATGGAAATTTGAATTGATTTGAATTGGAAAATTTGGAATTGAATCAGTTTAACTTTGAAACTATTTTCAAATGAATTATTTTAGTATAAACAGTTTAAATCTATTTTCTTTAAATATTTAAATTATTTTGATTTTCTAAACTATTTTACTATATAAATCATTTTAATACTCAAACTATTTTCTATTAAACTATTTTAACTATATAACTATTTTAAAAACTATTTAAACTATTTTTTTGAAAATTCAAATCGGTTAAAAGGGTGGAATATTTATATTTAAATCTTGGATTTAAATGCGAATTGGGTTAAAATGAAGTTATAACCTAAATCGAATTCGAAAGGAATTTTGAAGTAAAATCGTATATCGGATTGAATGAACATTTGAAATCAATATATAGTTTTGAAGCGAATATGATGATTTTGAAATGGATATGGTATATTTTGAGTAAATATGATGATTTTGAAATGGATTGATTTTGAAGCAAATATGATATTTTGATATCAAATACGAATTGTTTTCAAATTGTAAAAGTACCAACCGGTGTGTAAAACAACGTTTGGTTGTCAAAGAGACCGATGCCTCTTAATAGCATACTCTCTGTCAATATTGGAACAACTTTGACAACCGTGTACGCAGTGGATGATATCCAGAATATAGTGGTTGAATTGGCGACGTTTACTGGAATGAAATAAGAGAACGATGATGGATAGCTTGACATTCGTGTCATAATTAAAATGACTAAAACAGGAGCCTATGTCTGGCCAGTGAGGTTAACTACCTCCAGCGATGTTGATCCCTTTTATTACTATTGTGGTTTCGGATTCAATGGGTGCACCTTATTTGTCATTTGGATTGATTGTCGCGGTCGGCCACGGATGGGTTACGACCAGCCAGAAAGGGTAAACCGATAGAATCCTACCTTGGGCATCGCCTCACGTGCCTTGTCATATTTATCCTTATACGAGCCCATTACGACTTTTGTTTAAAACCATAAAATATGTTAACGTGGATCAATGTAAAGCCTTGACGCTATTTTGATATTTATTTTACTAATAGACATTATCTATGATAGTGTATACTATTATATGTGAACAGTTTAATGGATCCTTAAGAGATGGAAAATCCCGTAACATCTCTTAAGTTATTGCACTCATATTTGTGATATTGATTTGACTTACACAAAAGTATTTTATTCCTGACTCGAGTATTTTGTCTTTTCATTACGCTCGGGTCAGTCCTGAGTTTTTTTCAGCGTATTGAAGACTATTCTCTAGAGGACGAAGACGGAGTTTTGGTATATTACTATTATTATTATCCGTGCATCATGCTATTCTGCTATATTGATTATTTATCCTTGATGTATAGATATAACTTTGATAAATGTGTATAGATTATAATCAGATGTATAGTAAATAGCTTTTGAATTATTTGTTTGATTATTATATTTTATCGTTTCTGTTGTGAGATTCTGTGTTTTGTTTTCTTCTCCTCTTCTTATTTTTCTTATTTAACCCCATTAATTATCAACATTTCGGATTGTTTAAGTCGGACATGTGTGGTTTATTGTCGATTTAAACCTTTTGAAATGTGGGTCGTCACACAACACTAAGGTTATACATGTTTGAATTCCGTGTTTGTGGAATCCTCTTGGTACAATACAATTAGGCACTTAAGAGCTGATGTGTAGCTATTTAAATTCTTACTTGCTTAGATTGGCATCTAAATAATAAGAAGCTTTCTTAAAAGTGGTATGAATTTTTAGGAAATATGAGATGACTTAAGTCATCAAATATTTCATAGTGTGCAATGCATTCTAATTTGGGAGTTTCGTAGTGCTGATAGCATAAGGGAAGCTGCTGTTGGAATTTTTTTAACTGATTTAGGAAGTTTGGTCGGTACTGTTGCTTTCTCATACTGTGAATTTTGGGGATGAAATTCTTTTAAGAAGGGGAGTATGTAACACCTAATAATTGTAACGATCAAATTTTAAATGATTAATTTAAATATTTAATTGTTAAGCGATGGAACACCTCTTATACTCGATTTTTACAAACAAGTGAATTAGGACTCGATAAACCCGTAGTTGAGTTCACTTTTTCAATGCAAATAAAATGAGTATAAACTTGTTTATGTTTGGAGTCGATGGATTTTTGGAGTGAATAGTGATTTTGGTAAAAGAGATGAATTTGGGCTAAGTCCATTTACCTAGCCTATATGAAGCTAACCCCTTCAATATTTTCATTCTCACTTTCATTTTCACATTCATTCTTCTTCCTCTCCTCTAATATCTTCTCTGGTTACCTCCTTAATCACTTCCTAATCACTAAATGCTAAACCCATTAAATAAATTTTCCAAAATCAAATAAAATCCATTATAATTCCTCTCTTCCAATTCTCTACAAAACTCATGAAGGAATTAGCTTGAATCGGATTTTGGATCGAGATCTCGAATTTAAAGTAAGCTTGGAATTGAGTTTTGGTGATTTGGTGCTTGGTTTGGAGAATAAGAGGTGAGTGGGATGATTCTTCTCGCTAATTTATGTGTTATACTCCATATTGTCATTTATTGCCTAATATTGAATCATATGAAGTGTTTTGGAGAATGATTGGGTTAGTTTAGACTTGTATTCATGTTATATACATGTTTCACTTAACTAATTAATTATTTAAGACCCTAATACTATGTTTTGAAAATAGTTAGCAAGCCCCAGGATTGATTTGGACTAATTGGGTGATTGGTTCTAATGTTACTGTTTGATTTGGGATTTATTGAAGCAATGATGTTCACATCATTAGCAGTAACTAATCAATCCATTTGAATTGATTTGAAGTGTTAGTAAGCAAACTTAAGTGGTTTGTGAACTCTACACTTATTATTAAAGTGATTAGAGACTAATGAAGCTTAATTAGTATTTATAAAATGGTTTCATGATTTTATAAATGAAGAATATATTTTATAAAATAGATGTAAGATTTTATAAAATAGTAAAATGATGAACACTTGATTTTCAATAAGGCGAAATAAGTATATTAAAGGGCTAAATCGATTTACAAGCTAGTATTGTATTTTATAAAGTGATTTATGAACAAGTATGATATTTTGTAAAATAGTATAAGATTTTGTAAAATGACATAAGAAGATGTTTCACTTTTATTAAAAAGGTTTAGTAAATAAAAGTAAGTTTTGATTTAAATAATAATCGAATTGCTTATTTGAATATACATATATGTATATGTGCATGAGCAGGATACATTACATGCATTTAGATCCAAGAGACAATTAAAACCACTATAATATTGTAGTTAGAATTGCTAAGTGTTTGTTTGTTTATATAGATATGCAATTGTTTGACTATATAGAAATATAATTGATTACACGTTTGTTGCGGGAATTTCACATAGCCATAGCGACCACCGTGTGCGCTAAGTTGCATGAGAGTACAACAGTTCGAGTAATAGCTCTGGTGAAATAAATGTGAATTATGAAGTTTATGTGTGTTGCATGAACGTGTATGCGCATAGGTGTGCACGAGTGAAGGTACCAACAAACATATGGGCTACACACAAGGCAAGAAGAAAATTCAAATTATGCAAGTTTGTGGTTTGAAGTCTTTAGATTGAATAGGAGTTCTTTAGGGTCTCAATCGTTTGGAGCTATGGATTGGAAGTTATGGGTGTTTGAAGGTTGCTTCTGCCTATGATAGGCATCCAGATGTTTGAATTCAGTATCCAGACATCTAGATAAGTCCTTTGGGAAGACATATTGAAAATACAATTTTAATGTTTTAATGATAACAATTATATGACAATGCTACTAATGTTGTTACTAAATTATTTCAGGTTAGGGAGCTATACGATGGATAGTAAAGTTTATATAAGCTACATTGGACATCAGAATAAAAAAATAATAATGGTGCTAGTGGTGGAATTGGAATAGAAGACATGAATTGGAATAGAAGACATGCCTCAAATGACTATTATTTTATCAATCACACTATGAAGAGCTTCTATAATAAAATTGGTTAGTAGCCTTGATATAAAAAATTAGGAGAATAATTGAGTGAAAAACAACAAAACTGGAAATTGAGCCTAGGTGGGCATCAATGACATGAGCCTCCTAACCAAACACACTACAAATGATTTTAGCATAACATGGTTAGCAGAAGTATATGACAATGAAAAACAAAGGATAAATACTTAAATTTATCTGAAGCATGAAAAGCATTCACGTGAATAGGAAGAAACACATTGTTGTGTAGTGGAAGAAATGCACAACTATAGTAGAGTGGTCCAAGGCCAATTAAGCAAAATGTGCAAAAACATTAAAAGAGAAGAGGTGGGATTCGAACTCATGCGCCCAGAAAAGGAGTGCATTTCTTACCAACTACACCACACATCATTTCATTTTGAAGACCGCCTGCAAACTTACATTGCCGTTGCAAAGTGAACTATTCAAATGCCCATTCAAGCATTTTTCCAAGCGTCACAAACATTCGAAAGATGCATCTTTTCCAGTATGAATTTCTGAAGAGTTAGGCCTATTTAATGGGTTCCTATCACTCCTATATAAACCTTCCACCATTCCAAAAGTAGATACATAATTTTATTCTCTAAAATCATTTTCATACTACTTTTAAATGCTCTAAAATCCATATTAATTCCAAAAGCAAACTTAGACCAGCGCTCTTTCACTCCACAATATTTCAATCTGGTCTTAATCCACTTCCTAACCTCTACAATCTCATTCTGCATCATTTTTAAAGGTTATAGAAGTACTTAAGTTCAACTACCAGTGTATTGGGGACACAATATACAGTCAAGTTATTTTTTTAACAGAAAAAGATTGAAGTCCTGTTCATCTACTCAAGCAAGTGTACTGAAATCCTGTTATGCTGTTTAGGTGCCTATTCCTCTGGGCGAAGTGAAGGTGTTCGTTAGTTAATTCCAAAAGGAGTTTGGAACTGGACGTAGGACAGGAGGTCTGAACTGGTACAAAAACTCTGGTTTAATTGCTTTTTGATTTACTTTACTATTTATTCTCGCTGCTATTATATTTATATTGCTACTGCTGTGATTATTATGCTTCGATTATGTATCTATATATTTGGTCATCGTCGATCCAGTGCATAGCGATTTCTAAGTATTATTGATCTATGTTATGCAACTAGCAAAACAGATAGGTATTAGTGCGTTTTCAAGGGGTTTTAGATGTCTAAAACTAAATTTAGACATCTGAATTACGTTCAAACGTCTGAATACCCATTATTCGTATTTTGTTGATCGATCAATCAAAATTTCAAAATACAATATTTTTCGCATACGAACTCGAATTACGCCATGGTTTGGACCAGTGTTCACCATTTTTCAAGGTCTACAACCAAGGAAGTTTTGGTAGGTTTTAGAGTAATTTGATTTCAAGGTCACCGGTACGTATTCCTAAAAGCGAATATTTTGAGGTAGACCGAGAAGATATACCGAAAAAGTATTATGATATAAAGGTCATGTGTTCCATTGGAAATGTGATTTGGGTTTGTATGGAGTTTTGTTGGAGTTCTCGTTGTTTTTTAGGCCGTGGTTATTGGAGCCATGCATGGCGATTCCATACATTACATATGGAGTGAGTCTGTACTCTAAGATTTCAATCTTATAGTAATATACAATTTGTTTGGTGTTAACTTATTGTGACACACCAAGGGTATGGACTTATATGACCTATTCAGGGTATGGACTTATTTGACCTACCCAGGTATTGACCTTATTGTGGTGTGCCTAGAGTATTGTTGATGGCCATGACACATTCGACATGGTATTTTGAGACCATAAATAGCTTTATCTTCTTATGATTGCTTGAACATTTTTGGGTCCTACATTCATAATCTTATGAACGATTGGTCTTAGTAGTAGTGACCATACATGTTGTGGAATATCTATTTAGCCTTAGCAGTAGTGACCATAAGTGTTAGGGCGTATCCATTCGGTCTTAACAGCAGTGACCATACGTGTCGGGGGCATATCTTATCGATCTTGGTAGCAGTGATCGTTTTTTGGAGATCACCATTTGATCACTATACATTGGTACTATATTATTAGTAGTTTTGAGGTAGTGTAGAGCAATGGAAGATATCGTACTAACTTGTTATTATAGGAGAAGAGCAAGTTATGGTATGATCCCAACCTTTGAGATGGATTTACTATACTTATTTATAGGCAGTCCGGATTACCCCTAAGCCACGTTTATAGAGAGAGCCGGCTGTGATTTAGTAGTTCCTATTTATTTGTATATAGTTTTAATATATAGTATTTTGAGATGGTTCTCCTCACACTAGACTTTATGTCTGACCAGCGTTTTTTCCTTGTCCGCTTATGTCATGACAACTCTCGGGTACTCGATTAAGTAATTCGAGAGTCAGGTTTTTCGGACATACACTAGTTGAGTGTGCAGCTGCAACATTCTAAAGGTGGGGCATCGATGTTTTGATATATATATATATATATACTTGTTATTTTATTTGTACACGAAAAACGTGTTATTTGTATATTAGACCGTTGTATCAGATATTCATTTGAAACTCCATTCTATTGGGAGTAGTTGTATTTTGATTTTTTATATTGATATCTATTTGTCAGTTGCTTCTACTAGTGCAGTCTCTTATATATTGTCATCTTATTCTGTTCATGCATATTCATTATATTATATATGTTGTCATTCCATTATGAGATCTTAATCGATGTCTTAGTTTAGTTTTTGGTTCTAATTTTACCCTGAAGATCTATCTTTTGTGTTGTTCGAAAGTCATCCGATGATGTAAGGCGTCGATTTTTGAGTATTGTGAAGGGCTGGTTGTTACAATTACCTTTAAATTTGTGCGATCCAAATATTTATCAAAGAAGAGAGTAATTAGTTAATTGATTCTCAATCAATTAACTAAGATATACATGGAAAGGAAGAAAGGAAAGAAAATTAATTGATTGATATAGTAAATTAATTGATCTTTCAATATAAATAAAGAAATGTTTGTATATGGAGATTCAATCAATTGAGGAAAATTATAAAAACTAAGATCAACATTATCTATTTGCATTGAAACCAAATTATGGATATTTGAAAAGGTTTCAAGGCAATCAGATAATTAATTTACTTAGTCTTCAAGTAATTCCTTCATTCTTAAGTCTGTTTAAATGAAGGAAATTAATTCTCTTATTTATGTGAGAGAGCATCTACCATCATCATCTTCTTTAGAAAACCCTAATCGAGTTAGAGGTTCTAAGCACAAACAAGTCTTTGGAGAAATTAATTATTCAATTTGTAATTATAGGCTAGTCTTTCTGCTTTACTACCTGTAATTTTGTGATCATTCTCTTGTATTCTCTTTCTTCAATAAAATAAAGAACAATTGCTAGGTCCATGGGCGTAGGTAATTTGGCCGAACCACGTTATATCTGGTGTTCTCTGCTCTTTTATTTTTCTTTGTTTGGTGATTCTTGTTAATTGAACTGGTTGTTGGTATCCTTTTTTATTACCATGTGTAAACTAAACTTTTTCACAATGGTTTGACGTTAAAGTAATTTAATTAAAGTTTAAACAACAGATTGGTAGCAGTGCTAGCTTTCTTGTTCTAGGTTAGTTATTAATGATTAAATTCATTTAGAAGTGGTATGAAAAATTATGGAATCACCAAATTTTCTAAAATATGAATTTTTGGGAACATTAAACATAAAGACTATTGAGGGTGTTCTTCAACAACAACTTGATTCATTTAGAACAAGTGATAAAAGCCAGATGCACTGTGGAGGTAGGAGAGATATGAATAAGTCTCACTTCATAGGTCCTAGAAAGGACATTTTCTATTATTGTAAGAAGAAGGGACATTTCATATGGGACTGTCTCTCTTAAAAAAGGGAGAGAAGAAGGAGAAAGCTTTAGTTTCAACAACAGTTAGATCGGATGTAGATAGTAGTGATAGCGATAGATTTGTATTTTTAACTAGTATTTCATCTTTTGGAAGTATAGATTAGTGATTGATTCGGGAGCCTCTTGTCATATGATGCTAGATATGAGCTGTTTCGCCGGTTATAGAAAGATTGATGGTGGAGCAGTTCATATGGGGAACCACGTATCTTTTCATGTTATCGGCATTAGAAGTGTGAGGTTTAGGATGTTTGATGGAATTGTTAGGACTATCACGGATGTTAGACATGTTCCAATATTGCATAGGAGTTTGTTATTAGTTGGAGCTTTTAGTAGACTTAGTATGAGGATAACACTAGATGAAGAGAGAATAAGAATAGGGATGGTTCCTTAATAGTGATGAAGTGGGTGTGAATTGATGATGTTCATATGCTTTAGGGAGAGATGGTCTTGGGTGAATCAGTAGTTAATATTGATTCTATTGTTATAGATTTTACTTAACTATGGCATCTTCGTTTTGGTCATGTTGATGAGGAGAGCCTTGAAATATTAAAGAAGTGGTGCTTAGTTGGTGGTGTTTGTCAGTCGAAACCTAGCTCTTGTGAAAATTGTTCTTATGTGAAAAAGAGGCATATGATATTTGATATTAGAAGACCTAGAGCTATAGAATTTCTAAAGTATGTTCATTCTTATGTGTGGGATCCCAGTTACATTTTTAGACGAAGCCACTTACTTTACCTTATGTATGGATGATTTCTTGCATAAGATCCAGGTCTATTTCTTGATGTTCGAAGATGATATTTTCCAGTGGAAGACATTGGTAGAGAAATGGTCTAGGAAGTGTTTGAAACTTCTTAAAGTTGGAAATAGTAGTGAATTTATATCATAATAATTCATAAAATATTATGGGTCCAAGCACGTAGTTTGATTTTTCTATTTATTTTGAATCACATTGTTATGGAGTGGTAGAGAGCATGTGACAAATGTTATGGAAGATAGTTACGAAAATAGGATCGATGGTTGGTTTGGAAGAGGGATTTTGGATGGAAGCGATATATATATGATAGTATTTCTCGTTAACCACACATCTTCCATTGCCATAGAAGTGAAGATTACTAAGGATATATGGAGAGATAAGCTTGTGAGTATTTCATGCCTTAGATTGTTTGGTTGTTTAGATTATTTAGACAATGAGAGACGTGATAAGTTGAAGTCTAGGGAAAGCAAGCACATTTTGTTAGGTATAGAGAAGGAATTAAAAGGTGTATGTTGTGATGTATAACAATTAGGAGAATTGCGAGTGGTAGAAATGTGAAATTTGATAAGAGGTCCTTATTAAAGGTTTAGCCTTTATCAAGTGATGATATTAGAAAGATGAAAAATTCCCAAACACGTTTGGAGAGCTATTGGTACTTCAGACGATACCAAAGTTGATGAAAAGATGTTAAAGGTTTACACTTTAGGTGTAACTCAGTCGTAGGAAAAGTTATTTGGTTCAGTTGGCTTTATTTTGTGAGCATGTTTGTGGTGATGATTCTCCGTCTTATGTTTTTAATAATGCAGAGCTTGTTGGTAAGTCTATTAGGGTAGAATTAGGGAAGTCTAGTAAATTTTTTGAGAAGGAGATTGAAGTAGATAATATCGAGTATGTCCCCACTCAATTGGAGTAGAGAAGGTGAAACACACCGTTAAATCTCCATTGGTTTCTCGAAGTTCGGTATTTATAGAGTCGTCTCCTACATTGAATATACTGAAGAATTTTGGTATTTGCTTGTATGCATTTTATTTGTTGATGGGCTTATCATCATTCTTGTGCTTGAGAAAGATTTGAAAGCTATATTTGGACAGCGATACCCAAACAATTTCGTATTAAGCTTGACACCATGTGGCATAGATCCAACAATTTATTAATATGTTGGAGTATTATATGATTCAAATATTTATCAAAGAAGAAAGTAATTAATCAATTGATTCAATGAATCGGTTAATTAAGATATATATGAAAAAAGAAAGAAAAGAAAATTAATTAATCAATACAATCAATTAGTTTATTTTTTAATATAAAGAAAGAAAAGTTGGTACATGGAAATTCAATCAATTCACGAAAATTATCCAAGATCACAATTATCTATTTGCATTGAAATCAAATCATGAATATTTGGAAATGTTTCAAGACAACTAGGCAAAAAAAATTACTTAGTCTTCATTCCTTTATTCTTAAATCTATTTAAATGAAGGAAGTTGATCCTCTTATTCGTGTAAGAGAGCATCCACCATTATCTTTTTTTTGCAAAAAAATATTTTCCGCGGTCAAATCAAATTAGAAGTTTTGAGCGTAGATAAATCTTTGGAGAAATTGATTATTCAGTTTGTAATTATATGTTGACCAGTTAAATCCCTGTGTTCTCTACCTTTTATTTTTGTTTATTGGGTGATTATTGTTCATTTAACTAATTGTTGGTAATTAATCGACAAGATAAATCTTTTTTGTTGCTTCTGCACGTAAGTTAAACCTTTTCACAATAGGTTGACATTAGAGAAATTTAATTAAAATTTGCACAATATTTTCACTTTGCATGAGCAATGAGCCTAGTTCAATTGTGATCGACTAAAATGGAAAAATATAGGTATTTGAATATGAATTCATTTTGCACCACATATTTACAATGATGAAAACGCTACTTTGCTAAAATTGCGTTCCTAAATTTTACTATATAATAAATAATAAGAAGACTCGCAATTCATTCTGATCCCTTATGATGTCTCTTGTAAAATTTACTTACAGTACGTTCGCGAACAGATGGTTGGAGTGGGAAAGAGTGCAAGCGAATTTTTACGTCCACCTTATCTTAGTATGCTGGATGTAAATTTTACGTTAACGAATTCCCCCAACGCGTTTCGTCGCTTGAAATTGAAGAGGTATTATGGACGCAATACGTACGATGTATTTAAAGTCGGATGTAAAAATTTACGCCAATAAATTCCTTATAAATACCCTAGTTCTTTGTTTTAAGACCATACCTCTTCATTTTAACGAATCTACTCAATGGCTTATTTTAGCAGAAAATAATATATTTTTTGGAATCATGAGTTGTCCGCGTTGTTCGCAAAAATTTTATGTTAAATAATTCTCCACAACTCGAAAAAAAAGAAAAATGAGATTTATCTGAAATCGTTGATAAATTTAACTTTTCAAAAAATGACCCAGGTGCCAGATGCGACAGTTGCAAAAAACAATCACGACACTAATTACAAAGAATTCACAAAATCAGAGAAATTGTGCAACAAAAATAGGACAGGTTAGGATCTTCAGACTGACACAGTGGTTGGTGAAGACGATTGGTGGGCTCAACCTGATCCAACATCGATGTTGATGTGCATAGTCCTTCTTTAGTGTGTCATTCTACCAGCATTCATTCCACTGCTCATGTTAACCGAAAACGCAAACAACGGACATTTTACGACGATGTTCACAAGATGACGACAATGATGGAAAGAAGAACAAAGTTCAAATCGTCAAGTTCCTCTAAAGACGGTGAAGTTTCTCATCGTGGAGATCGAAAGTTGGCAGATGCTATGGCCTGCTAGGATCGATGCATGAACTTGGGTCAATATAACATTAGGAGAGAACAAAATTATCTCTCGATAGGTGTTTGCGCCAAAATTGATCACAAACCTCGAATATCGTGAAAGTACCAGTGTATGAACACAGATCAGCAGTATATGATTATATATTACAGATCTAAATAATGTAGAGGATAAAATGAACAATAACGAACTTAAAACGGAAAGAAGTAGATAGAGATACAAGATTTATAGTGGTTCGGCTTTCTTCCGCCTACGTCCAATTCAACAGATAATCTTTTATTGACTTTGCTCGCTGGTTACAACGGATTACAACAGTAATTTTCGAGTACAACAGTGAAGTTTAAGTACAATGGTGACTTCGGCAGAGTCTGGACATAGCAGAATCAAAAAAAGACCTTTTTCTATAGGCTTTGGGATGCTACGTATAGGCGTAGGCTGCGAATATTTCACTTACGTCTCGGAAGACCTCTTCTGGCACGTGTATGGGACCACGCGGTCGATCCCATGTGATTTGCGGTCGGTCCGTGATCGATACAAACCAATTTCGTATCGATCAAGATTTGGCTCAATCGAGTCAAAATTGAGCAGGAACATTCTTTAGGCTGTATATAAGCTTCCGTGAAAATTTGCTAGCATTTGGACTTGTAGTTGCGAGTTATGATCGATGCCAGTTTGGGTTTTATGTAGGCTGTTTAGTTCATATCGATCCTCTTCGTATCGATCTATTCGTATCGATCCGGGCACGTGCCTGTAAGTTGATGTTGTACTAACTCATCAGATCGATCCACTTTTCATGCCGAGTGACTAAGTCTTTCATTGAAGTATAACTTTTTTGCATCGATCATCTCCGCCTTGTTCGCATCGATCGTTGTTGCACTGTTCGTATCGATCGATTGATTTGTTCGTATCGATCATTGTTGCACCGTTTGTATCGATTGGTTGTTCTGTTTGTATCGACTGTTGCACTGTTTGTATCGATTGGTTGTTCTGTTTGTATCGATTGTTGCTACACTGTTCGTATCGGTCGATTGTTCTGTTCGTATCGATCGTTGTTGCACTGTTCGTATCGATCGATTATTCTATTCGTATCGATTTGTTGATTCGTGTTGTGTTTTCGATGGATACGAATAGATGGATGCGAATGATGGATACCAATAGATGGATGCGTGATGGATACAAACAGATGGATGTGAAATGATGGATACGAACAGATGGATGCATGATGGATACGAAAAAGGCCTTTTAGTGGATGGATATGAACAGTCGAGGCTTGATGGATACGAACAAAGACTTTTAGTGGATGGATACGAACAGATGGAGGCTTGATGGATACGAATAAGGTGATTGTTGAAATTGCATCGATCATATCTTGAGCATACGAACTCCAATTGACTTGAAATCCCGTAACGTTGGCTTTTATAGCTTTTCTGGTCCTGTGATATCAATTGTAGCTCAATCCGGTCTCGTAGAAAATTTATCGATATCCATAGTAGACTTGTGTATTAACAATCTCCAGGATGAACTATCTTCGGTTTCTAGTCAAGTTCTTGGTGTCACGGCCTTGCCAAAAGACGGGACAACATTTGCCTCCCAATACATGTCTTTTGGTAAAATACGTGTTTTGAATAGCTTCAAATCCAATGTCGTGAGTACATGTTTTATCCACAGCTATAGTATCCTCAATCAAGTTCGTGGCTGTTCGAAGCCGAATCAATATCCATTTCAACTTGTGAAAGTCGGTAATCAAATCCTATGGCCTCTTTGGACCATTGACGGCCACTTCAGACCTTTTCTAAGTCCATTCCAAATTTAATGATCGAATAGAAAGATCCTATCGTGCTCCGTTGTTGCTTTCTATCCCTTGCACTTGGCCCCAGCGAGGGCATATAGCAATGTCTTGGTCCTTCTAGACCGATCATAGCCTCTCCGGACTATTGTTGGATCTCATTATGTCACTCTCCGGTGAAAGGGAAACAGCGTCGAGTGAGTCGATCCTGTCGCTCTCTGGCGAAGCAGCAGCACCCCATGCACTTCGGTTCAGCGTCCCTGAACATTAAGCGATGTCCTGGCCTAAATACTAGGCCGATTATAGCCATTCTAGGCTCTTATCGAACCCCGACCCAATCACTCTCTGGTGAATGGGGAATGACGTTAAGTGAGTTGATCATGTCGCTCTCCAATGAAGCAACTCACTTCTTGCACTCCGTACCCCGTCTCTCCGGGTAGGGTCATAAAGCGATCAATTTCAAATTGACTTTCAATATTCATCCCTTAACTTTCCGGTCAAAGGTTTATTTTATGAAATTCAAGCTCATTTATTAAATTCAAATTCCAAATGTTCAATCACAACAAAGGAAAAGTTAAATGTGAGTCTCTATGAGTGGATCGTGTGATATATATGTGAAAGTATAAGTAATCTACAATAAAACAAGATAGATAAAAGTAGTAAAGTAAATTAAACTAATCACACCAGGATTTTATACTGCTTCGGACCTCCCGTCCTACATCCAGTCCCGAAGCTCCTCTTCGGAATTTCCTTTCACTAACTAATCCTCACTTGACCTGGAGGAACATGTTTACAATAGCAGAGTTTCTTTGTCAAAGATGTGTTCTTATAACACTGATGTTGATTGTTGAATACAGGTGCAATATATTTATCTAGAAAGTGTTGAATGCGTAATCTAGAATATATGAAAGTGTAAGTAGTTAATTGCTTTGAGAACATATGTAAGTTAGAGTATAGAAAATAATAGCATAGGAAAAGTGTTTGTTTCTTTGCATTGCTGATGCTATTTATACTTATGAAGGGTTAACTTGTATAGTTGTACCTGTTGTAATCTCCTAAAAAGTCGCTTCTGATGATGATGAAGAGTTGTGATAAGAAGAAGCAGACGTGTCCCTTCGAGTGTGGCAGTTGGAGTTTGAAAATGCTCTGCCGAATTCAAAATCAGACGTTTGAGAGCATGTGTCAGACGTCTGCCCTTCATATATATTTTTGTGTATGGTTGTCTTTCAGACGTCTGAGTTTAATATCAGACGTCTGATTCCTTCTGAAATATAGAACCAGAGAATATCATCAGACGTCTGGTATTTTTATCAGACGTCTGTTTTGTACTGATTGGCAATACAGAGGAATGATCCAGACGTCTGATAAGTGCACTCAGACGTCTGAAAGTGTATATTTTGCTTTCTTTGTGTCTTGTGCATTTCCATTTCAACTTCCATTGATTTGCTTGCCTTTTGATTCTTGTTTCTATCTCTTTGGTCATCAACTACCTGTAAAATGTAGATATATACATACATACGATTTCCATTGTATAGTTGTTATCATCGAAACCGTAGAATAGAATTCCTAACAATCTCCCCCTTTTTGATGATGACAACTTATTCAATGTACTTATATATAGATTTGAAATCTTCCCCTGAATATATGCTTATATTGAGTTATGAGAATATTAATATTTCTCCCCTTTTGACATTATCAAAAAGAATAAATAAGCCAATATGTCAAAAAAAAATATTCATTAATAAGAAAAGGATTACATGCATTGTTATATTACAAAAGTACAAAAAAGCTACAAAAGTAAACTTAAATTGATTTCGGAGAGAATTGATTTTCGTCATCTTGTTTTGGTGAAGATAGTTTTGGATCACCTTTCTTTGGCGAAGGTTGATTTGTATCATCCTTGTTTTGATCGTCTTTTGTAGAAGTACTAGTTTATGAAGGAGATATCATAGCTTCCTTTGGAGGATCATCGTCAAATAATTTAGAGTGCTTTGTAGGAGGGGAAGGAACGGGAGTTGGCCAATCCTCAGAGGGTGGAGTTGGACCACGGACCCGTTGTAATACCTCTTTCAGCACTGTCAAAGCAGTTGAAAGGGAATCTTCAACTGTTGCTAGGCGAGTAGCAAATGATACTTCAAGGTTGTCAATTCGCTTAGCCAAGTGTTTTTGATTTTGGGACAGTATGTGTTGATTTCAAAGAGTGAGATCTCGAATACTTTCATTTGGTTCTGTTTCTAGTCGAGTCTCCATAATATCGTCTTGTCCCGGGTAATTAAAAGGTTAAGGAGGAGGAGGAGTTGCTTCTTTTTGTTCTTCTCCTTGAGAAGGTATCATGGGTAGTGGAGGAGGAGGCTCAATATGACGAGATTGTCGATTGCGCGTCCAATCCTCAAATGTCATGAATTCCGGGGGAATTTCGGGCAAGTGCATCAAGGAGAAGAATTTTGTTGAAGCATATTTGGGTGAAATTTCTTCGAATGTTGATAACTATGATTGAATGTTATTAGCCCGAAGAAGTCGCATAATATAAGTCGGGTAAATAATGGAAGGTCAAGAGCGATTCCAAAATTGTTTAAGCTCATCGAAAATAATTTTTGCCCAATTCACTTTTGTCCGACTAAATATAGCATACAATGCTTTATGCTCCATTTATGTGATTTGCTCGTGACTACCTAATCATGGAATAATGGTGTTTATTATCATCCTTGTAAGTAGTCGAGCCTTTGGGCGTAAATACTTGGAAGCAAATTTCGGCATATTATCTTCCCAAATTTGATGTGTAACACTATTCCTTTTTTGTTGCTTAATGGTTTTGATATTTTTATAAGGTTTTCCAAATCTTGTTTTTCTTTATTAAATTTTGACACATTATTTGTAATCTTATCTAGCTTTTCTTTTAGTTCTACATTTTCAATTTTAAACAATTCAATATTATTTTTAAGGTCGGTATTTTCTTTTAAAAAATTGATGTTTGCCTTTTTAGTGTTTTCAAGTTCTATAGTGGTAGCCTCATTCATTATCAAATCACTTTTGAATTTTTCTTGAGATAATTCAAGTTCTTCTTCTAGAATGATTTTTTCATCTTTTAACATACCTACTTCAATTTCTAATCTATTTATTTTAGCTATATATTCTTTATTCAATTTTTTAACCTGTCTAAATTTATCATCCAATTCCATGCTTAGTTCAAATAGTTCGTCATAGCTAAGTTCCGGACATACCTCATCGTTTTGTGCCATAAAACACACATTTGCTTGTTCTTCGTCACTATCGCTATCACTTTCTAATGATGAAGAATCCGAATCATCCCATGTTACTTTGAAAGCTTTCTTCTTCTTGAATTTTTCAAATTTATTCTTCTTTTTATCATTGTTGAGTTTTGGGCATTCTTTCTTCATGTGTCCGTATCGATCACATTCATAGCATTTGATTTGAGATTGATTTGTCGAGTTGGACTTTCCTTCTTTTTGAAATTTTGTCATCTTTCTAAACTTCTTGAATCTATTATAGTTTTTAGCAATGAATACTATCTCATCTTCATCTAAATCCGAGTCATCATTCTTTGTTGCCTGAAATGCTATGTTCTTCTTTTCCGAATTAGTTCTTTTCGTGCCTGCAAATTTGCTTCATAGGACATCAAATTTCCTATCGACTCTTCAACTTTGAGGGTAGAAAGATCGTTAGCCTCTTCTATAGCCAATACCTTTCTTTCCCAGTCAGCTGTTAAAGAGTTGAGTATTGGAGAAACTAAATCAAAATCAGTAAACTTAACTCCTAATGCTATAAGATCATGTTGTATACTCTGAAATCTAGAATACATGTCTACTATAGTTTCATTTTGTTTCATTTTGAAAGATGAGAATTGGTTTTGCAAAATTGAAATTTTAGTTTGTTCGACCTTTGTTGTACCTTCATGTGTAATTTGTAAGGTACGCCAAATATCAAATGCAGTGGTGCATAGCATTACACGTGAAAATTCATTTTTGTCTAAAGAACAAAATAAAACATTCATAGCTTTAGCATTGTTTGATGCTAAGGTTTTTTGTGCATCGGTCCAAGTGTTCATAGCAGTAGTGGGTGCTTCATATTTATCTTGAGTGGCTGACCAAATTTCTAGACCGTTAGCTTCCATAAAAATTCTCATACGTGTTGACCAATATGCATAGTTAGAGCCATTAAAAAGTGGGGGTCGTGCTGTGGATTGTCCTTCTTGAAAAATACTTGCCATATTTAAAAAGATTCAAAAACGTGTTACCGTTCTTTGATCAAACCTTGCTCTGATACCAATTGTGAGTCTCTATGAGTGGATCGTGTGATATATATGTGCAAGTATAAGTAATCTACAGTAAAACAAGATAGATAAAAGTAGTAAAGTAAATTAAACTAATCACACCAGGATTTTATACTGGTTCGGACCTTCCGTCCTACGTCCAGTCCCGAAGCTCCTCTTCGGAATTTCCTTTCACTAACTAATCCTCACTTGACCCGGAGGAACAGGTTTACAATAGCAGAGTTTCTTTGTCAAAGATGTGTTCTTATAACACTGATGTTGACTGTTGAATACAAGTGCTTCCAATATATTTATCTAGAAAGTGTTGAATGCGTAATCTAGAATATATGAAAGTGTAAGTAGTTAATTGCTTTGAGAACAGATGTAAGTTAGAGTATAGAAAATAATAGCATAGGAAAAGTGTTTGTTTCTTTGCATTGCTAATGCTATTTATACTGATGAAGGGTTATCTTGTATAGTTGTATCTGTTGTAATCTCCTAAAAAGTTGCTTCTGATGATGATGAAGAGTTGTGATAAGAAGAAGCAGACGTGTCCCTTCGAGTGTGGCAGTTGGAGTTTGAAAATGCTCTGCCGAATTCAAAATCAGACGTCCGAGAGCATGTGTCAGACGTCTGCCCTTCATATATATTTTTGTGTATGGTTGTCTTTCAGATGTCTGAGTTTAATATCAGACGTCTGGTTCCTTCTGAAATATAGAACCTGAGAATATCATCAGACGTCTGGTATTTTTATCAGACGTCTGTTTTGTACTGATTGGCAATACAGAGGAATAATCCAGACATCTGATAAGTGCACTCAGACGTCTGAAAGTGTATATTTTGCTTTCTTTGTGTCTTGTGCATTTCCATTTCAACTTCCATTGATTTGTTTGCCTTTTGATTCTTATTTCTATCTCTTTGGCCATCAACTACCTGTAAATGTGGATATATACATACATACGATTTCCATTGTATAGTTGTTATCATCGAAACCGTAGAATAGAATTCCTAACATTAAATACTGCCTCTTCGGGGAGAGCGGTCTATTGCCATCTCAGAGCATGCATGGAGATTTCTCTGGTTCACTTACATGTGTAAGTGGAATAGCCATTTTATTCTGAAATCAATTCTAAGAAATTTGTGTAATCGACTAAAGTTCAAATCTTGAACTTGGCCCATGCCATCATGATCAATTGATGATGAGTCGTGATCCCGATCCAGGATTAGTTCTGTTGGGTACAGGCGGTAGTTGCTCAGGTCCTACGGCCACTGTTCGATCTCTCATGTATTGTGGCAATCTACCACTTCTGACATGCTCTTCCACCTCATCCTTCAGATGGCGGCACTCATCAGTAGTATGCCATTCCAACTAATGGAATATGCAGTACTTTCCACTTCTACGTTCCCCTTCTATAGGATCTCCCAAGGGTGGTTTTCGATAGGGGAGCTGCCCCCGAGTCTCCATATCCTTCAAATGGCGGCACTATCGGTAGTATGCCCTTCTAGCTCATGGAATAGGCAGTATTTTCCACTTCTACATTCCCGTTCCATGGGATCTCTCCTGGGTGGTTTCAGATAAGGGAGCTGCCCTCGAGTCTCCGTGTAAATCCGTTCCAGGTTTGCCGTCAAGTCAGCGTATTGTTTGAATCTGAGTTCTTGGAATTTCTTTCGTTTGTCAGGACCATCGCATCTATCATCTTACTTTCGCTTTCCTATGTCTGTTCCAAACTGTTCTTTGGAGGTTCCTTCGCCTTGCACAGCATTTATTTCCTGCCTCTCGGCGCGTGAATCCTTTAGCCGAACGAATCTTTCAGCTTCATGATAGAATTCTCCAAGGTCTTGTGGTGGGTCTTTTGCCAACGAATCCTTGAACTCTGTGCCTTCTGCAACCCCTTCTACCACCGCCATCAAAATCATCGATGGATCCGGGCGATCAACTGAAGCGACAGTTGCATTGAATCGTAATAGAAAATCTCTTATGGACTCTCCGATCCTCTGTTTCATCGACGCTAAGGTCATGACACTCTTGGGTCGCGTCACGTGGACCCTAAACTGCCTCATGAAGCATTCCACTAGCTTGCCCCATGTTCTAATTGATCCATTCTCTAGCTACCTGAACCAAAGCGCAGCCAAATCTGTCAAATATAGGGAAACATCGTGCCATCACTTCCTCGAATTCGCCCGGCACTTCCATATGCCTAATATATCTAGTAATATGCATGGTCGGGTCTGACTTTCCATCATAAACTTCCAGCATAGGTAATTTGAATTTTGGAGGATTCCTTGCATTTTTGATATTCGGAGTGAACGGACTCCGACTAACTTCCTCCATGCCTTTGCTCGGCAATCCTCCCCTCATAATCCATCGCACTAGTCCAGCCATTCGTTCATCTCCATCTAGGGGTTGTCTCCTTAGCATGTTTCCATCCTGCCCCATGTCCCGAAGGGTATTTTGGGTAATATTCTTCATGTGGATCATTCTTGTTGGCAATGGCTCTAGCCTGCTGAGTTCCATCTATGGGTCTTCCAACGTCAGATCTCGAAGATCCGCCCCAGGTCCTTGTTTATTACCTTATCGCTCTTCGTTCTGATCTTGGATCTGACCTCCATTGGTCTTTGTAATTCTAGCTCCTTGTCCTATGTTTGCAGCAACTGTAGTCGGCCCAAGGTTCTGTGCTCCAGTTGCTCTCATCTGCTTAAAGAAGCTCTGCATCGTTTCTTATTGGCTCTTCAGCAATCTTTCGTGCATTGAATCCATCATAGCCTCCATCTCGTCTCTAGTGATGTAGATCGAAGCTTGTCTTGCTCCAGCTCCAGAAGAGGCCTCTTGACTTCCCCATTGTTGGCTCCTTTCTGCTCTCTGTCTTCTACTTAATTGCCTTGTCATAACTTCTCAGATTTGAATCCTTAACCCTTCAAATCCAATATCCAAGCGGTAAAATCCCTGAGATCAGTTCTCCGTGAAAGAACCAAAGTATTTGCGCCAAAATTGGTCACAAACCCCAAATATCCTAAAAGCACCAGTGTATGAACACAAATCAGCAGTATATGATACAGATCTAAATAACGTAGAGGATAAAAATGAAGAATAACAAACTTAAAATGGAAAGAGGTAGACAGAGACACAAGATTTATAGTGGTTCGGCTATCTCCAGCCTACCTCCACTTCAAAAGATAATCTTTTATTACTTTGCTCGTTGGTTACATCGGATTACAGCAGTAATTTTCGAGTACATCGGTGAAGTTTAGGTGCAATTATGACTTCGGTAGAGTCTGGTCGTAGCAGAATCAGAAATGGTCCCTTTTCTGTAGGCTTTGGGATGCTATTTATATGCGTAGGCTGCAAATATCTCGCTTAGGTCTCGGAAGACCTCTTTTGGTACATGTGTGGGCCCACGCGATCGATCTCATGTGATTTGTGCTCGGTCCGTGATCGATACGAACCAATTTCGTATCGATCAAGATTTGGTCCAATCGAGTAGAAATTGAGCAGGAACATTCTTTAGGTTGTACGTAAGCTCCTATGAAAATTTGGTAGCATTTGGACTTGTAGATCGCGAGTTATGATCGATGCAAGTTTGTGTTTTATGTAGGCTGTTTAGTTCATATCGATCCTCTTCGTATTAATATATTTGTATCGATCCAGGCACGTGCCTGCAAGTTGACATGGCACTAACTCATCGGATCGATCCACTTTTCACGCCGAGTGACTAAGTCTTTCAGTGGAGTGTAACTTGTTCGCATCGATAACCTCTGCCTTATGCACATCGATCGTTGTTGCACTGTTCGTATCGATCGATTGTTCTGTTCGTACCGATCGTTGTTGCACTGTTCGTATCGATCGGTTGTTCTGTTTGTATCGATTGTTGTTGCACTGTTCATATCGATCGATTGTTCTGTTCATATCGATCATTGCTGCATTATTCGTATCGATCGATTATTCTGTTCGTATCGATCTGTTGATTCGTGCTGTGTTTTCGATGGATACGAACAGATGGATGCGAAATGATGGTACGAACAGATGGATGCGTGATGGATACAAACAGATGGATGAGAAATGATGGATACGAACAGATGGAAGCGTGATGGATACGAACAAGGCCTTTAAGTGGATGGATACAAACAGTCGAGACTTGATGATACGAATAAGGCCTTTTAGTGGATGGATACGAACAGATGGAGGCTTGATGGATACGAACAAAGTGATTGCTGAAATTGCATCGATTATTTCTTCAGCATACGAACTCCAATTGACTTGAAATCCGAAACGTTGGCTTTTATAGCTTTTCTGGTCCCGTCTTATCAATTGTAGCTCAATCCGAACTAGGATAAAATTTACCGATATCCATAGTAGACTTGTGTATTAACGATCTCCAAGACGAACTATCCTCGGTTTCCAATCAAGTTCTTGGTGTCACAGCCTTGCCAAAAGACGTGACAACAATAGGAATTTTCAAAGAGGATTATTAATATTTGATACATAAGATGCAGCGTGCGAGTTGATCAAAATAGAATTGAGGATAGTACGATTGCGTCGTTGAATTTGTGTTATTTGTATTTGTATATTCAATTTTTGTTCGATGGTCAGTTGTAAGTTTGTATTAGAATTTAAAGTTGAAATTGAAATTGAATTTGCATTATTAATTCTGATATATTAGTTAGTAATTAAATACTTATTAGTTATTAATTAATATTAATTAATTAAAAATTAATGATTAAAATTATTATTTAATTATTATAAAATAAATAATTGCTTTCAAATTACGTTTTACTTTCTATTTAACCTCCAGCCAACTTCTAATAGAAAAAGTTGTCAATGCTTTAATTATAATCTTTATCCAATCTGTCCGCGATTGCATCCTTGTATACCTCTCTTGCTCCCAAGGCGTTTCACGTTCAATGTGCTAGAGTCGCAGTAACAAACAAACGAGGGTGTTGGAAAAAAAGAAAGGTTTGTTCGGATCGGGATGATCCGACTTCAACTCGACCAGGAAAATTGAGCATGCAGAGCAAATATAAAAAGTAAAAGAAACAGGTAGAAAGAGCAAAAGTAAAAAAAGTAAAAAAAGAAACATCAAATCCTGAACTCTCATTACATACTCCCAAGGGAAGGAAAGTGACGGTTTTGACCGAGACTGACAGCAAAATCCAGGAACTCCGCAAGGGCATTTTCCCAAAACCTTATGCTTCCCAAACACATACAAACAAAATTATTTCTTATTAAACATTTACGTGAAAACACACGAAGAGAAACTTGAATTAAAAGAGAAAAACAGAAAAGAAAAGGAAAAAAAGAAAGAAAATGAATGAGCACAAGTGGGAATAACACCAACCGACCTTGACCTGGGGCCATTAAAAACATTTCTATTTTTGTTATACATGCTAGTGCAATAGCGCTCTACGAAAATGGAAAAAGAAACAGAAGATACCATAGAGTTTGATTGTGGTTTTATGAAGCTTTTAGGCTGCGAAGAGCTTCTTCTTCATTCACCTTGTGATAATAATTTGAGATCATTTTCTTCAACATCTTCTTGTAATTATTCAAAAATGCTTAATTTTGGTGGAGGAAATGACGATACAGTGTTAGTCAATGAACTATACGATGATGTATTACTTCATTCTAGTGTTAATCACGACGATACAAGAAGAGGAAGGGGTAAGCCAAGAAAGGTATGCGATTATTATTTTGCCCTGTTAAAATTGAATTTAAAATTAGAATGCAAGTAAATTTATTGGGTTATATGGTGCTAAGAATTTAACTTTTGATTGGTAGTACTTAGAAATTGGTTAAATAACCTATTCATGTTTCATCAAAGAATGTTCGTTTATTTCTTTGTTTTTGTTTTTCAATTTAACATCGGGTCTATGATTAACTTAATACCAAGTGCACGCGCACTAAACGTTGATTTTGACAAAGAATGTATAGAAAAGTTCATAGACACACCAGTGAATGTATCACGGAACTTTCAGAATAAGCCTCAAAATTTTTATTTTTATTTTTTATTGATAATTCTCTTTTGGAATTGATAGGTTTGATAAGTTGCTACACAATCATGTCGTTACGCACTCAGAGTTTCTTGGCATTAACATGGAAAATAGCTTATAAGTTAATTACTTTTGTAACCAAGGGTTAATCACTTAATATTTTTAATTAAAGCAAGCAAGTTAGTAAATCCGAATCATAAAAGAGGAAGAAGATATATTTCATCTTTTACAATAAATTTCATCAAAGAATTACTTCTTTATACAAACATTCATATTATTTTTTATTCACTTGCAACTACTTAAAGGGTGATAAATCAAACTATTTTTAAGTAGTTAGAGCATCCTCGACGGTATGTTTTGAGTATTGTTACTCATAACATGCCACATTGATGTATTTTATGGGTAATACATTCACAATAAGCTACTGATATTCATAACATCAGTAAGTTCCCATATAGCTTTTGTACTTGCAATGGCATTTCTGTGCTCATATAAAACACCGTCCTTCCACCATTTTACACATGATTCACCTTGTACAACACAATTTTTTCTCCCACAGACAAGCTTATGTGGTCTCAATGTAATAAGTGGATCACATCATCACAATTAGTAAAGAGTTTGGACCAAGTCGCTTCTAAGATATTCTCGCCAAAAAGACTAACTACTATTTCACAATTTTTTAAATGTTTCAGTTGCAGTAGACTCACCGATTTGAATGTACTCACATTGAAGATCTGCTGCAACTGCATAACATGATATTTGAAGAGCACATGTCATCTTTTGGTGGTGTAATTTTCAATTGTCCAGCGCATTTCTTCAATGATCTTATATGTTTTGTAAGATCTTGCCTGACTTATAGTGGTGATGTATAGAGGTGTTGTACGTTGGATTGTCATAGCAGTTATTTTGCACTGGACAGTGGTGAAAAATTTCCCAATTTCATGCCACGGTCATTCTTTCTTCTCATAGTGCTTTCCTTATAAGCGTTGTTGCCTTCAATGAACTTTTTGAGAAACGACTTTGTTTTAGTATAATATTTTGTTCGCATACTAAGTAAGCTTTGCTTGTTCGTCTCCATCATAACACCGTTTTAAACATTGTTTTGGTTTCTATATGTCTTACAGGAAATTGAAAATTTAAGTGGAGAAATTAGAAAATGAAGTGGTTGTAAATATTTTATCGAAATGAAGATTATATACCGACAAACTAATTTCCACAAGGGCTATTTTTGTAGCCGTTTGGTAACATGGACATACCTGAAGAGGCAAAAGCTTGGACACTAATTGGTTGGGTTGCTAGTATAGAACCCAAAGAAGCTTGCAAACTGCGTACCGAATAATTGTGGTATCATTTTAATAATTTTAAAAACAGAAAATGGGGGAGGTTACCCCGTTTTCAAATTTGAGTTTCAGTAAAAGTTTCAAATTTGAAAGGGACTCTTGATCGCGAACTGTAGTAAATTCATTGGATAGATTCATAAAATGTTTAAATTATCCAACTTTGAATCAGACATTTCAGACGATAAATCGCGCGCGTGCAAACATACTGTTCGGTTTAGTAGACATACCAACATTTGAACCATATACAATCAAATGGTTCAAATACTTGAATATAATGTGTTTAGTACACTCTTAAATATAGAAGTAGAGTTTAAAAGTAACATATTTATAAGAAAACCTTCTCTAACATTAGCGTTCATTCTCGACTGTGAAGAAATTAGATAATGATGATGGAGAATGGAAGGGTTCAGAAGTCGCTGCCGGTTCACAATTTACTACAGTTACTACTAATCACAAGAAGTGCAAACACAGGACTCCAAGAAATGTTAAGGTGGGTCTAAGTTGATAATATTATTTACCTTGTCACTGTTTTAGGGCCTAATGGTTTGGTTTTTGAAGCTAACAATAAATGTGTTGATGTGCTAACTAGTGTTGAATGAATGATAATTACTTAGGTGAGAAAGGAGAAACTCGGAGATAGGATAGGTACACTGCAACAATTAGTATCTCCATTTGGCAAGGTACCTCGGCTTTTATTTCTCATTCATTGTGGTGATCTTTTGGCAAAAGTTGCAATGTTTGTAAAGATGGGGTTTTCTTTTTCTTTCTCTGATATGATTTACATACAGAAAATGTTTTTCTAAGGCATATTCATTTGTTTTGTTTGTTGGGAATGACATTTTCATCAACTGTGAAACAAACAAAAAATTTGAAACATAAGGTACTAAACTAATGAAATGTTGCTAATGGTTAAGCTTCTTGTGTTGCAAGAAGCATATCACCTTCTTGGCCTTATTTGTGATGTATGGACCTAGCTTTTCACTCCCTGCTATTTAAAATCATCTTCTCATTTTGATCCAATACAATAATAACATTGTTTTTCTTCTCAAGTCTCCATTCATGTCTTTTTTTCTTCTTCTTCTCTTCCTAAGAGGTTTACATTCATATTCTGATATTTTGATGACATCATTTGAATCTAATATCTTATATTGTTGACATATATGTAATTATATACTAATGACATTTGAAGATACATGATGTACGTGTAGTTAAGCATGCATACTTCTTCACAATGTTTGCGAATAGTGTCCGATTTATATTTCAAGTAAATTACATATATAACGATCCCATTTTACCACATTAGCCTAAATAAATGGATTACTCAGAATATAAATTCTGAAGGGTATATGTTTGCTCGTAACATATATCCTTGGATTTCAGGAGAGGAGATTTATGTATTGTGTTGATTTAGAATTCTGCATCTTTTTCTTTACAACGTGGTGCTGAAAACCAATCCAGCCACCTTTCAGGGGCTTTTGTCACTTAAGTGTATGTATTATGTAAATGCATCTTTCTGCATATGTTTGCATATGTATTTAATTCTCGCACTATATATTGAACTCACAGTCAGATACAGCTACTGTCCTCCACGAAGCAGTTGGTTATATCAAATTCTTGCATGACCAAGTTCAGGTTTGTCTTGTCTCCCCTTCCATTTTTCATTTCACGAACAATTTTGAGAAGGGAGAACAAATTTGGAGTAAATAATTATTTTGTCATCTTTTATTATTATCAGGTGCTGAGTTCTGCTTACTTGAAACAAAACGTGAGCAATCTGTACCTTGCCATTTGCATCATACATACATCGTTAACACAAATTGCAATGATTTTTTTTTCCCCATAAAATTTAGTAAATTGTTAAATGGGCCCTGAAATATACACATTAACATCTCTTTTTGAAGAATCAATAAATCTTGTGATATTTCCTGAATTACAAGATTTTTCTATATAAGCCTTTTGATAAAGAGGTTAGACAATAGAAACTAGTTTTGTATAATGTATCAGGGATTGTGTCAGTGTTTAGCACAATTTTCTCAGGTTTTGTAAGCATAGTTTTTTTTTTTTCCTTTTAAATAAATGTAAACAATTTTTCGTGATTTAATTATTTGATGTAAAGAAAGACCGAACTTTGTAGGAAGAACAAGGCGATGTTGAAGACCTGAGAAGCAAAGGATTGTGTTTGGTGCCTGTTTCATGCGTAGGAAATGTTGATAACCACAGAAATGGTGCTGATATTTGGTTACCACCAACAAATTCTGCTATGAAAGGCAGTAGCTCTTCTTAGTCATTAACTTTATCTTTCTGTTCTCTGCTTCTACTATCTTAGTTTTTTGCTAAAGAGATCACCTTGAAGGAAATGGTTAGGATAGTGTATATGGGTACTTTAGTGCGACATTATTGTTTTGAAGGAACTAAACTTTGGTTATTTTGGCAGTATTTAATTAAACCAAATTCAAACTATTAGGGCCCAACTTTTTGTTTTCCTTCCCTTCCCTGAGGTATCTGTTTATTTTACGTTGTTTGCATGAAAATATAAATGTGGCGGGCCTAATACAACACACAGACCAGCTTTAATTTTATTTGCCGACTTTTTGTTAAGAAATCTTTTACATCTAGGCTACTTTTCAGTTTAACAGCAGAAACATGCGTGTTTCAAAGCTTCCAAACACATTTCCAGTAGATCAGATTCAAATGATGTCAACAATATAAGTTGCATCCTTCGAAGGTCAAGATAACCCAAGCCCTAAATTCTTTTGCAATTCTGAGCGCAAATTGCCAAGCTGCGATTGTGTAAACATTATTTATTCGTTTTAGAAACGGTATTGATATTAATTTTGTTTAGGAAACTAGTTATGACAAACATTACGGGTTTTTTATGCTAAACTCCAGCCCGCTATTCTTTATGTTGGGACAAACATGTTGGAGGAAGATAGTAAAAAAGAGAAAAGTAAAATAGGAAAGCAAAGACTTGACTGTTTATTTCACCACTTAGCAAGAATCAGTACATAAATACATATAGCCAAAGCATTTGACCAAATCAAACAAACTAAAAAGTAGGAATAACTACTCCTTATTCTTAGACCCACTAACGCACCATCATTAAAATATTGAAACATTAAACTAACTACTATTGCTGATATTATGCCACTAACATAACTTTTGACTTTGAATTAATAACTAACACTTCCCCTTGATTCAAAGTCACTGACATCCAACTGTAACCTGAAACTTTCATGTTTAGCTTGTGGCAGAGATTTTGTAAATATGTCAGCCACTTGATAATTTGTGCCACAAAACTTCAGTAACAATGTTCCATTATTTGCAAGCTGTCGGACAAAGTGATGTTGAACATCTATATGCTTTGTTCTAGCATGGAAAGATGGGTTCTTGCTCATTGCAATTGCAGAACGGTTGTCACAGAACACTTTAGTAGCTTCTCTTTGCACAAAACCGAGATCAGCAAGGAGTTTCCTTAGCAATAAAGCCTGACGAGCTGCTGCGGTTGCCGCTGCGTACTCTGCTTCAGTAGATGAAAGTGCCACTGTATCTTGCTTCTTCGAACTCCAAGTTACTGCCCTAGAACCAAGACTAAAAACATTTCCAGAAGTGCTTCTCTAATCGTCCAAGCAGCCTGCCCAATCACTGTCAGTAAAGCCAACTAACCTGAAATTTGGCACCTTAGAGTACCATATACCAAAATTCTTGGTTCCAGCAAGATAACGGAGAATTCTTTTTGTTGCTCCAAAGTGTTGCTTCGTAGGACTATGCATAAATCTGGACACAACACTGACTGAATATGCAATGTCAGGTCTAGTGTGTGCCAAGTAGTTCAGTCCACCCACAAGACTTCTGAAACGAGTTGGATTTGCTTTCTCTGCCCCATCATCATGTTGAAGCTTCTCATTAATATTCATAGGAGTAGCTACAGCTTCACAGTCAAGCATACCAAATTTCTTCAAAAGATCAACAGTATACTTACTTTGACTCAAAAATACTCCATCTTCAGCTTGAATGACTTCAAGTCCCAAAAAATATTTCAATAAACCCAGGTCTGTCATTTCGAATTTTCTCATCATAGAGGACTTGAAAACATCAACTAATGACTTGGATGACCCCATAAGAATCATATCATCAACATACAAACAAACAACCAGAAAATCTTGATTACCTTGATGTCGAAAATACAAAGTCGGCTCATTTTCACTTCTTGTGAATCCATTCTCTCGGAAGAATGAATCAATCTTGCTATACCATGCCCGTGGCGCTTGCTTTAATCCATACAGAGCTTTTCTTAAGCGATAAACTTTCTTCTCACTGCCATTCACAATAAAGCCTTGAGGTTGTGAGACATAGACTTCCTCTTCAAGTTCACCATTTAAAAAAGCTGATTTCACATCAAGTTGATACACCGGCAATTTCAATTGGGTAGCCAATGCTAGCAGTATTCTCACTGTTTCTAAGCGAGCAACAGGAGAAAAAGTCGGATCAAAGTCTACCCCATGCTCTTGAGAGTATCCCTTTGCTACAAGTCTGGCCTTGTGCTTTTGAATGCTTCCATCGGCATTGTATTTTGTACGAAACACCCACTTGAGTCCAACAACATTCTTGTTTTCCGGAGCATCAACTAACTCCCATGTTTTGTTCCTCTCAATAGCTTGCATTTCGTCTTTCATAGCATCCTGCCAATTTGGTTGTTTTGCTGCTTCTTCAAAATAGATGGGGTCAGAAACTAGTAAAGCAAATGAGCATGAGTTGTAAATGTCATTCAAGGACCGAAATTTCATTGGTGGAGATTCTGTAGATGAGCCGGAAGAACTTGAGTTGCTGCCAGCAGGTGATGTAGGAACCGAATTTAACGGTGAGCCTGTAGGAGAAGGAACAGGAGCACACTCTTCTAATAAAGAGTCATCACAAGTGATGCCTTCATGATCAGTAGTAATTTTTCCTTCCTTGTCTTTCCACTCCCAACTTGCTTCCTCATTAAACATAACATTTCTACTAATTACCACCTTGCCATTACTAGGACTATATACGATATGCTTTGGACTCATTAGAATAGCCAATAAAGATATACTTCACAGATTTTTCATCCAATTTTGTATGAGAATCAATCAAAGCATACGCTATACAACCAAAAACTTTTAAATGGCTTACCCGTGGCTTCCTGTTCCACCATGTCTCAAATGGAGTCTTGTTCAAGACTGCTTTTGTTTGAGAAATGTTGAGGAGATACACGGTCGTTGCAACTGCTTCACTTCAGAATTCATTCGACAACTCCTTTGCTTTCAACATACTCCTTGCCATTTCTACAACTGTCCTATTCTTTCGTTCGGCGACGCCATTCTGTTGTGGTGTCCTCGGTGCTGTAAGTTGCCTTCGTATACCATTCTCATCACAGTAATCAAAGAACTCAGTAGAACAGAACTCGCCACCACGATCAGTCCGTAGTACCTTGATGGCACTTCCACTTTGCTTTTCTGCCATTGCTCTAAACTTCTTGAAATACTCAGAAGTTTTTGATTTGCATTTTAAGAAGTAGACCCAACTCATATGAGAATAATCATCTGTGAAGAGCAAAAAATATCGACTTCCGCCAAAAGACTCAGTTTTCATTGGACCACATAAATCAGCATGCACAAGCTCAAGACAAGAAGTAGCTCTCTTTGACATCCCAACTGGAAACGATCTCCTACTCTGCTTCCCATAAATACACCCTTCACAAAATGCAAGTTCACTAATTATGGGCAGTCCTACAACCATTTCTTTCTGACTCAATAATTTCAGACCATTAATATTAAGATGACCATAACGTAGGTGCCACAAATCACTCTCCTTATTCCCTTTGATCATTAAAGCTTTACCCATTACACTTGAGACATCCAAAGGAAACATTCTGTTTGGTGTCATTTTAACATCAACAATAATTTGACCAGATTTTTTATCACTCACAGTGCATGAATTTTCATGAAATATAACCTTATATCCACTTGTTAAAAGTTGGCCAACACTTAACAAATTATGAGCTAAATTTGGTACAAATTGAACATCATGGAGAAGTATAACATCACCTTTAGTAGTCTTAATGCCAATTGTACCTCTGCCATCAACTCGCATCATCTTGTCATCTCCGAGTCGTACAACTCCCCTTTTTGATTCATCAAGAGTCTTAAATAATGTCTTTGATCCGGACATATGATTAGAGCAACCACTATCGAGGAACCAAACTGTATTGCAATTCTCTGACCCTGGACTCGGTGAATGTGCAACAAACAACTTGCTTTCCTTGTCATCCTCTTCAGATCTTTCAACATAATTTGCTTGCTTTTGCTCCTCTTTCTGTTTTGTCCAACACTCAGCTTCTTTGTGCCCCATCCTGCTGCAATATCTACACTGGATTGAGTAACGTGAGTTACCATGTTGGCCTCTACCTCGACCTCCATCACCATAATAGCCTCTGCCACGATTATTGTCACCATATTGATTCCTACCTCGACCACTGTCACGACCTCTTCCTCGTCCTCGGAAACCACCTCGACCGCCTCTACCATGGCTTGCATAATTTTCCGACTTCCCCTTAAAGGAAGATTCACCCTTGGCCTGAAAGGCTTTTTCCTCCACTTTTTACTCATAATTGTTGAATCTTTCTTCATGAGATAAGAGGGAACACATTAACTCATCAAATGTGTAGGTTGAAAGATCCTTTGATTCCTCAATTGCAACAACTACATATCTAAAATCTCTGTTTAGACTTCTCAGAACCTTACTAACAACTCTCTCACTACTAGTGGATTCACTATAAGACTTCATCTGATTTACAACTACTGACACTCGAGGCAAATAATTTTGTACCGGTTCCTTTTCTTTCTGTTGAAGATTATCAAATTCAGATCGAAGTGATTGAAGTTTGACAGCGATTATCTTCTTGTCGCCGTAATACTCATGCTTTAAAATCTCCCATGCTTCCTTTGCTTTCTTGGCTTCAGAAATTCGAGGGAAGATATCATCATCCAATGCCGACTGGATGAACAGTAATGCCTTTGCATCTTTTTTGCGATTCTCGCGCAATTTTTGATCGGGCTCCGTCGGTGGCTCTGTCGGTTCCGTATACCCGTGTTCAACATTCTCCCACAACTCCTGGGATTTCAACAAGGTTTGCATTTTAATGCTCAAAAGGTGATATTTTTCCCCTTTGAATGGAGGAATCAAAGGTTGTGATGAAGGATTAACACCGTTGCTTGCCATATTCTGATTTTTGTTTTCTCTCTGTTCTATTTGATGTAGGATCGAAACCTGGAATGTTTGTGGCGGCTCTGATACCACACGTGTTGGAGGAAGATAGTAAAAAAGAGAAAAGTAAAATAGGAAAGCAAGACTTGACTGTTTATTTCACCACTTAGCAAGAATCAGTACATAAATACATATAGCCAAAGCATTTGACCAAATCAAACAAACTAAAAAGTAGGAATAACTACTCCTTATTCTTAGACCCACTAACGCACCATCATTAAAATATTAAAACATTAAACTAACTACTATTGCTGATATTATGCCACTAACATAACTTTTGACTTTGAATTAATAACTAACAAAACATTGGATTCTTTCTGAGTTTTTTGCGCTCTTTGTTCGTTTGTCTTGTCTTACTTTTCATTCGCTTTCTTCTTCATCGTGTATTTTTCTCTAATTCATCTCTTTTATTTTACTCTGTCATATTTCATATAATAATGATTTTTTGAGAAAAAACAGCGGTTCTTGGTAGAAGCAGAGCCTTTATATAATTTTATTTCACACTTTTGGTAAGAGCTGCCAACAAGCATGACAAATAGCAAAAAACATCTACGAAAAAAAAAAAATCCTCCTAAACCTAAAATCTAAGAGTGTAAAGTGGTAAAATTAAAACGAAATGCTATCGATGCCAGCAAAAAACTTATATCGTCCATTGAACTAAAAAGATAGGAGTAGTCCACGAATGTGTATAATCAAAGAAGCTACATCACCCCGGCACACAAATAGAAATACACCAAGTGGAACAAGCAAAGCAAATCAATAAAAACGCAACGGCCCAGAGTCATAAATAGGTAAACAATTACAGCAACCACAATCAACATCCATCTTCATACATGCCATAGTGTAAGCACTTCAATCCATAACAATCACTGAAACTGAAAAACTCAACAAAAGCATGAGCACAACCATATGTGTGTATAATCAAATGACCATGCATGTGTGTCTACACACACATATATACACTTACATATATACACATATATATAGAGAGAAGACCTCAAAACGCGGAGACCTTATAGAGAGTAAAATCGAATACGAATGCTGGGTCTCTGCGTTTTGAGTTCTTATCTCAAATTTGGTGAATGCTTTCATCTACAATTTCGTAAATGCTTTCTCTCTTATTTAGAAGTAATTGCTCATCATTGAGCTCGAGCATAGTTTCATCTGTGTCCCCTTCAAATAAAGTAATGTTTGTTGCAGCTCGAGTCTTTGATGTGAAAGATGAATGAATCTATTGTAATATTCAAATTCTCCTCGATGTTTGCCTAGGCAACAAGCATCGATTCGAAGGGGCCAAGCTGACAAGAGACCAATAACTACGCATAAGTTCATAAAACTAATTGTTTATGATCTTCTGGAAAAATGTGTCTTTCTTCCCATACTGGAGTGTAGTTATGCTATTAAAAAATAGGTCATAACTCTCACAAATTAATTTTAAACGCACAGTATGACGCACTTTCTAGATAGGCGGGCCCACTCTTCTTACTATTGCATTGGTTGGTTTAGATGTAATTCTTTTTATTTCATTCAGTTATTCTACAGCACTAAATATCCGGATTCTTCTGGTCTCTTTGATGTATCTTTTTCGTATAATCCAGGAAGCAAAAATACTTCAGTAGACTCTGAGGAAGAGATCAGTGCTGTCAAAATTAATAAATTCTGAAAAGAAGTGTACTCTTCAATGAGCATGGAAAGAGAAGATTCTCCAACTGACACCTCTCTATATAATTATGAAGTAATGGAATTATTGGATCAATTCAGGGGTAAGTATCTGAAGATAATGGATGATATAAAAAGCAATAAGAATAGTAAGACAATAGATTTACTATTTGATTTTCAGCGTTGAATCGAAGGTCTCACTATGTCATTTTCAATTTCCAATATATATAACCAATACAGGCCACTTATGAGAATGCTCACATGCAATAGTTTGGTTGAGGAACTCCACCAGCTCGAAATTTTTTGAAGGAGCAGCAGTGTGGGTTAAAAGAAGATGAAGTAAAAGCATTAAATGGTGACCATAATATTCATACTAACGAAGCTATCATAGTTTATGTGTTTGCTAACTTGTTTTCTAAACAGATTTTTGAAGGGGAGCCCAGAGTGAAGGTTGCGTCGTTGGTTCAATATTTGGATGATGCAATACGAAGTCAATTTCACCATGGTCCATCAAGAAAAAAGACAATTGTCGTAATTTGATTTGTTTTCTTGTTGATCGAAATTTTATCACCATAGTTAGCAATACTATGAAGTTTAAGAACACTTTGAATCAAAAGGCTCCTAAAAAAGTGAACTATCCTTGTGTTGAATGTTATTTCAATCTCAAATTACTACCGTTGAGAATGAATCTTCCACTGATTGTTTCTCCTCGAAAGTGGTTTCTCAATCCTAAGCGCTTAGAAAGAGGGGGTGATATTAAACTTAATGAGTTGACTGGTGGTTATCTAACAATACCGTCTAAGGATTATAATCGTTTTAGTCTATTAGCATCTCGGTATACTAATAATTTAATATTATTCTAACGGATATTCCTGCTTTGTGTTCTACTTTGAATAATCTACGGTCTACTGCTTTCCGGATCAATGAGACTATGTTAGATTTTATCCTTCATAATCGTTCCTTGTTAGAATCAGAAGGTATGCTTATGGATAGACGAATAGCCTATGTGAAAATGCGCGTTTCCTATCCCGTGTTACATAAATTGTACTTTAATAATAGAGCTGCTACAATGATATATAAAAATATATCTGAATTGGAAATGAAATTCACTGAGCGTGTGCAGCAAGCTAGGTTTGAAGATTTCATTCTAGATATAGCAAATGCATACCGAGATTATGAGTTTTATCTTCCTGCTTTCTTAGACTTCCGTGGTCGAATCTGCCGTACGGGTCTTTTACATTTTCATGAGCGTGATATCGCTAAATCTTTGATTCTTTTTTCAAATACAATGGATAAAACTACTGTTCCCTATGATGAAATCAGTTTATTATACTCTGCTGCTGCAACATTTAAGTATAAAAACATAAGAATTATTTTAATGCTACATCATGGTATAAAAAAATATGTTTACCCACTCATTATTGATAATGATAGCACTACTTCTCTTATTGAGTTTTCAAAGAATGCAAATGACCCATTTCAGTTCTTATCTAAGGTTCTTACCCATATGGATAATCGAATTTCTTTGATAAGCCAATATGTGACTATACCAGTTAGCCAAGATGCATCTGCATCTGCTTATCAAATCATTAGTTACTTTCTTCTCAACATAGAGATAAGTTTTCTAATAAATCTTCTACCAATTAAAGATGTTAAAATCCAAGATATTTATCTCTTTATTCTTTTTGGGCTGCGTACCTTCTTGAAAGAATTAATGTCGAAGCTCTTTCCTGTGATAGAACCAAGGTTGAACCGTAAGCTGGTGAAATCCCTCTTTATGCCTATGATATATGGTAAGACAGTTGCATTAATGATAGATGATGCCACTGCTTCTTATGGTGATTTACTTCATTATCATGAATGTAAGCTATTAGCTACTAACTGTTGGGAAATATTTTCAAATAAAGTATCCTGATATACTAGCATTTATGAATATGATTAATAATATTGGTTTTTTGTCCTCCTATATCGATAGAGCAGTGATCTATGATATAGAGTACTTCAGGACTACGCAGGACTATATCAAATACAAGAAAGAAGTTCTTAGGGTGAAACTATTCAAAAAAGAAAGCAAGAAGACTGAAGAACGTAAGGTTACTTTTCGATTTCCTACAAAATATCGAGATAATCGTAAGACAGGTATTTCTATCTGTGTGAACTTTATTCATCAGAAGGATGCCTATATAACTATGGAACTGCTCTCTAAAGCCTTCCATAATAAGAGGAGTTCTATACACAGTACACGATAATTTCATTACTCCTTTGAGTCACTCCTATAACTTACCACAATGGTACACTGAGATTTTTGCTAATGACCTTCCTCATCCATTAACATTGGTTAACCACTTCATATTAATTAATATGAGAGCAGATTTAAGTGAATGAGAGTTGGATAACCCAATTTACAATCTTAAAGAGTTGATAAATGAATCAAGTTACCCATAAGAAAGTAACAACAATAGAATAGAAGGTTGATGAAATTGTAAAACAATATTATTGTTGTGTTAAAATGGTGACTAAATCTAATCAATATACAGATTTTAGATTCCGTTTATTAGCAGGGAAGGGTGGTTGTTCCCTACATTTTTAAGAAATCGATCCCTGTATATTAATTGAAGGCCTTTGGCTTCATAGAAGGGAAGCAATGTGAATAGCATAGAAAGAGGGTAGTCTAAGCGTAGTCTAAAGGGCTCTCATATATAGGCAGCCTTAGAGATGCAGTAAGCGTAGCTAAGAGAGATGGCGCATCTTACTGATAGTTGACTTGTCTCCAACCTGCTCACGCATTAAGAGTATAAAACTTGGCTAAATAATCATAGTTTCAAGCTTATTATTAAGTTTAAATGGCTTCTTCTAATATTTCTGTCTCTGGTTCAACATCGCTATCATGTAATGGAAATAGCCAACATATTCTTTCTTTAGCCCTTTCAACATCGCTATCGTCGTATGATGACTCCGTTTCGTTACCCCTTTCGATGTCACTTTCGAAAGAATGACCAATCATTTCCATAACCGCATCAGCATTTATTGTAACAAATAATTTACGACAGCTATAACAGCAAGCAAATCTCTTAGAGCCATATATCATGTTCATCGGATAAAACTCTGAAAACATATGATGGTGGGTGAAGTCTGCTATAAAAACCCATTCCGGGCTACCGCTATAATGAAAATCACAACTGTTATATATCCTTGAGGTAGAATATGATAATCTCTGGTTGAGCGAAGTAAAGACACCCCCAATGAATAAGTAAGAGTGTTCAACAACTATAAAAATGTAAAGGCATAAGCAAGTATAAACAGGTCTTAAAGAGCCAATTAATTGTTTGCAATAAGAGAAAATGAAAGTTTTGCAATATCTATACTAGTCATAATCTATTATTCTTTAGATTCATGCGTTCCTTGAACCAGCTATTATATAGCAAAACTATACTCCGGAAGACCATAAGTATGGGAAGATATAATTCTTTTTATTCCCATAAATGAAGCATGGATAATAGGTAATGTATAATCTTTTGATTTTCAAGGATTTGAACTTCATTTTTTTCCATAATTATGGGAAATCGGGAAGAAATGCACATTTTTCCAGAAGATCATAAACAATTAGCTTTATGAACTTATGCGTAGTTATTGGTCTCTTGTCAGCTTAGCCCCTTCGAATCGATGCTTGTTACCTAGGCAAACATCGAGGAGAATTTGAATATTACAATAGATTCATTCATCTTTCACATCAAAGACTCGAGCTGCAACAAACATTACTTTATTTGAAGGGGACACAGATGAAACTATGCTCGAGCTCAATGGCGAGCAATTACTTCTAAATAAGAGAGAAAGCATTTACGAAATTGTAGATGAAAGCATCCACCAAATTTGAGATAAGAACTCAAAACGCAGAGACCCAGCATTCGTATTCGATTTCACTCTCTATAAGGTCTCCGCGTTTTGAGGTCTTCTCTCTTTATAAGGTCTCCGTTTTTTGTGTTCTTATCTAAAATTTGGTGGATGCTTTCATCTACAATTTCCTAAATGCTTTCTTATTTGGAAGTAATTGCTCACCATTGAGCTTAAGCATAGCTTCATCTGTGCCCCCTTCAAACAAAATAATATTTGCTGCAGCTCGAGTCTTTGATGTGAGAGATGAATGAATCTATTGTAAGATTTAGATTCTCCCTGATGTTTGCCTAGGAAACTAGCATCGATTCGATGGGGATAAGCTGACAAGAGACCAATAACTACGCATAAGTTCATAAAGCTAATTGTTTATGATCTTTTGGAAAAATGTGCCTTTCTTTCCATACTGGGGCGTAGTTATGCTGTTTGAAAGTTGGTCAAAACTCTCACAAATTAATTTTTAAACGCACAATATGATGCACTTTCTAGATAGGCAGGCCCACTCTTCTTACTATTGCATTGGTTGGTTTAGATGTAATTCTTTTAATTTCATTCAGTTATTCTACAGCACTAAATATCCGGGTTCATCTGGTCCCTCTGATGTATCTTCTTCGTATAATGTAGGAAGCAAAAGTACTTCAGCAGACTCTGAGGAAGAGATCGGTGCTGTCGAAATTGATAAATTCTGGAAAGAAGTGTACTCTTCAATGAGTGTTGAAAGAGAAGATTCTCCAACTGACATCTCTCTATATAATTATGAAGTAATGGAATTACTGGACCAATTCATGGGTAAGTATCTAAAGATAATGGATGATATAAAAAGTAATAAGAATAGTAAGTCAATGGATTAGAGAGAAGACCTCAAAATGCAGAGACCTTATATAGAGTGAAACCGAATACGAATGCTGGGTCTCTGTGTTTTGAGGTCTTCTCTCTAATATGAGTAGGTCATGAATATGTGTATAATCAAAGAAGCTATATATATCATCCAAGCATACAAATAGGAATACACCAAGCAGAACAAGCAAAGCAAATCAATAAAAGCGCGACGATCCAAAATTCCACAGTGAGCTACAAATAGGTAGGCAATCACAACAACCACAATCAACATCCATCTTCATACATTCCATGGCGTAAGCATACCAATCCACAATGATCACTAAAATTCAAAAACTCAACGAAAGCATGAGAACAACCCATATGTGTGTGTATAATCAAATGAATATGCGCACATGCCTATACACACACACACACATACAACCCATATGCGTGTGTATAATCAAATGAATATGTGCATATCTATGTATGTATGTTTGTGTGTAAACAAAAGCGATAAGGTAAAATAGAGCAAAATTAAACCTATAATGTAAAATAGAGCACAATTAATTTCCATCAATAGAAGAGTGTTTGAAGAGTTATCATTATTAAAAGTATTTGATAGGTTAATGCTTAAGGCCATATTGTGTTTTCATTGCTATAGACAATTTTTACCTTTTAAATATCAATGTAACTTCTTACTATCTTAAGAAACTCCCTGAAGTAAACATATTTAGCTAGTTTAAAGCTAGGTTTCACAACCTAATTGTAATTAAAAAGTGCAATGGCGTAGGTCGGACTGTTAAAGGGAATATTAACATTGTTGAACATTCTATGGTTTCTTTCGAACCATAAGTACGAGCAAGTGATAGTGAAGATACTCTCAAGTAAATTTTTACAGTCTTTGGCAAATTGAGATCTAAAACTATTCCGGTGGTCGTCATAGTTAAAATCAAAGTTTGGTCATGTTATAGTCAAAAATATTAAGTGTGTTCACAAGAATATAGTTAGCAATGGTCATTTGAAATACATGTGTGTTATGTATTCTAGTTTTAAACTACGAAAGACATGATTTTTATCTATGAGAAAATTCTTTTTCTTTAGAAATTCGATTGTATGTATTTTTTCGTATAGGATTAGCAATACGTGCAGTTTTGTTTTAGGAGGAGCATTAACTTTTCAAATAAACTTAAAACTATTTGATTTGGTTCCTAAAATATTTAAAACTTGTACATCGATTTTGAGGGATATATATCGCTACATTCCCAACACCAAGTTTAAATGTTGATCTCATTTATAGTGAAAACTTTGCTTTGCGAAAGCTTTTCCCAATAGATCTTTTATCATCCAAATCATAAAGTGATAAATTTGGAAATAAAATAAATGGACATGGAATCAGAAATCAATACACAAGATATTCCATCCAACCACCCTCTTTATTGATTCACCATTTTTTTTTACAATTAACCGATCAAAATAAAAGTAAACAAAATACAAACTGAACCAATAACCAAATTGAGAAAGAGAGTCTTGATCTCTATGGATAAAATTGTTGGAGGAGAAGAACAAAGATGAAGAAGAGAGAATTAACAAACAGATTTGCACACTTTTTACACTCTCTCTTCTAGTCTTTATTTATAACATCAGTTACTTAATGTTCAAGTTAATATTAGATGACAAAAAATAAATTGATTAGCCAATCAGGGAGAGAAAGAAACATAATCAAATATTTCTATTAATTAGGGGATAAACAAAATCTTCTCTTTGTTTCTTTTGCATATTTATTTCCTTCTATTTCTGATTTTCTATCACCAAAATTTAACACTCTACCTTGATGCAAAATCACATATCTCCAACATATCAAGCATGCCATCTCTAAGTCTATCACAACTCCCTATATCTCAATCATACCAAATTACAAAACTCTACCACCACCTACAATAGATGCATCTCCCGCCATGAGGTGCACCATACCAATCGGTTTCAAAAGCGTTTGCAATACTATAAAGACCTCCACGCAATCTTTGTCGATTTTCCAACTTGACATCCGTCTACCACTTGATCTAAGCTCATTACATGATCATAATCGATCCTTCGAGCATCACCAACATTAAAACCCCTATCTAAAATATGATCCTCAATACGATCATCATAAGCAGTGAACACATTAGCCTCTCCACCTAACTGTGGACTAGGCTCTCCAACTGTCACTCTCTTCCCATAGTCGACTAAATGACCAACCAAATTATAAAGATTTTTTTCTTCCAATACTCCTCTCATCCCTATAAGGCCACCCTTCTGCACTCTCAAAACTCCACTTCGAGTCTCATAAGTGCAACCACAGCGATCCAACTGATCGGAAGAAATAGGATTACGTGAACTAGAAGGAACATGCCTCACGTCCGAGACTTCTCTAATCACACCATCGTGCATACGAAAATGGATAGATCTAATACCACAAATCGGTAGCTCTTCTCCATTGGCTGTCCTAATCATGTCGACGCTCTTCTCATAAGAAGAGAAACAATTATCTCTACAAATATGAAAACTAGTTCCCGAATCCATCTTCCAAGGCTTTTCTTCACTAACGAAGACATCGCAAGAAGTATCACTGTCGCTACCTTTAGCTATGTCCCCCCGTGTATCACTATCACTATCACTATGTATAGCCTTCTTTTTATCCCTTTTATACGCTTCACACCTATTGCGCATATGAGCCTTTTTATGACAGTAATAACGAATAATAATTTTTGATATACCTTTATCATTAGCGACTTTCTTCTTCGGACTTGTATCCTTCTTCGAGTCCTTTGCTACCATAGCCTCATCTTCAATTAATTTCACACATGATCCTTTTCTTCTAAGTTCGTAATTCAAAAGACTACTTCGAACATTTTTCAGTGAGATAGTTCTATTAGCATCGGAATTACTCAATGAAACAACCAAACTTTTCCAACTTTCTGAAAGCGAACTCATCAATAAAAGAGCATGTAACTCATCATCAAACTTGACATTCATATTTGCCAATTGATTTATTACATCTTGAAATTCATTCAAATGCTCTGCAATATACTTTTCTCCATCTAATCTCAGTTGAACCAACTTTCGAACAAGAAAAGCCTTATCTGTAGCACTCTTCAACTCATACAAAGATACCAACTTGTCCCACAAAGCCTTCACGGATTCACAACTAACCACATGATGGAAGAATGAATCATCAAGATACTGACAAATGAACATAGCTTCCTTCTTCTCCATCTTTTTCCATTTTCCTTCCTCTACATAAGAGGGCTCTTCCCATCTCCATCAATCGGATCATGAAGATCATTGAGGTACAAAACATCTTCCATCATATGCTTACAAATACACCAATTTTTTCCATCCAAAATAGCCATATTTGAAAAAGAAATCACATTCGACTTCTCAATAATTTTTCAAATCGAAAATTACTCTAAGCTTTGCAATGACCTTGCTCTGATACCAACCTGTAGTGAAAACTTTGCTTTGCAAAGCTTTCCCAATATATCTTTTATCATCTAAATCACAAAGTGTTAAATTTGAATAAAAAATAAACGGACATGGAATCAGAAGTCAATACACAAGAGATTCTACCCAACCATCCTCTTTATTGATTCATCAAAATTTGTTTACAATTAATCGAATAAAATAAAAGTAAACAAAATACAAATTAAACCAATAACCAAATTGAAAAAAGGAAGTCTTGATCTCTATGGTTAAAATTGTTAGAGGAGAAGAACAAATGTGGAAGAAGAGAGACTTAACAAATAGATTTTTATACTTTTTACACTCTCTCTTTTAGTCTCTATTTATAACATCAATTACTTAATGCTCAAGTTAATATCAGATGGCAAAAAATAAACTGATTATCCATTTAAAGAGAGAAATAGACATAATCGAACATGTCTATTACTTTAAGGAAACAAAATCTTCTTTTTCTTTCTTTTGCATATTTATTTCCTTCTATTTGTGATTTTGTATCACCAAAATTTAACATCACTATCCAAATTATAATATTCTAGCTTATTGCAAAGCCATACATATTGAATTAATGTAAAACCTTCAAGGTTGAAAACCTTAGATATTATGGCATTTTTGAGATTACAATGTTCAACGGATCTTTGTAGTCAACTCTAAGCGGTATAACTAAGCTCTAGCTATTGTGCTTAAAAGACGTGTTATTGTCTGAATGAATCATATAATCAATCCCAAGGCTAAAAATGAAAAAAAAAATAGATTTCCAAAAAGTGAGACGGGTTATTCGACTTAGAGACGAAATGCTGAAGATCAAATGTTCCACCGTAGAATTGATTCTAAATCATTTCTTTCCAAATTAGGTTATCATTATTATTGTTAAATTTCCAAAGCTATATTTAAGTAATGGCACATTAGGATGGTATAGAATTATAGTTCATAAGGTTCCATCCTCTTTGAATTTACAAACAGTTTTCCAATTAATAAGATAGTTTATAGAACTACATGAATCGTCCTTATTCCAAAGGAATTTTCTTCTAATTTTGACGCTTTTATCAATTATCCATTTTGAAAAAAGATAGCAAGACATCCAATAAATCAGCAGAGTCGAAAAATAGAGTTAACAAAAATGATTTTACCTGCTTTAAATAAAAATGTACAATTCTAATCAAATGACCCTTTAGTAATTTTATCAATTATTATTTGCTAGTCTTCCCTTTTCAGCTTCGTTGGTCTAATCAAGAAACCTAAGTAATGTATAGAAAATTTCATGTTGTTGCAATTTAGTGTATCAGCAACGGGATTTTCGATATTTTATGCATCATTCAGGATTAAAACATAGCTCTTGTCAAAATTAATCCTAGGCCCCGAAATCATTTCGAAATTATATAATATAAATTGAAGAGCTGTAAAGTAGCAAGGTAAAATGTAACGTAAAAGAAATCACGTCATCCGCGAATTATAGCACTAAAAGACCATTGGTAGTGATATCATTACCAACATTGTCAACAACTCCATTTATGATAGATAACTTAATGATCATAGAGAATACGTCTGCTGCTAAGTTGAACAATAGTGGCAACAAAGGATCGCCGAGTCTAAGTCCACATGAATTTTATTTTCTAGAATCCCATTTACCATTATACTCGAGTTTCCAGTTTGGAGAAATATCATAATCCAACCTATCCATCTATCATTAAATCTTCAAGCCATTGACAACACTTTTAGAAAAAACCAATCAATGGAGTTAAAAGCCTTTGCAAAACCTATTTTTAAAAGAGCACAAGTGATGTTATTTTTACAGCAGTAGTTTATATATTCTTGAATTACCGCAACCACATCTGTGATATATCTATTCTTAATAAAAGCATATTGCAATATATAAATTAGGCTGTATGCTTAACCTATTTGTAAAAACTTATAAACAATTTTAAGAGAATAGGTTATAAGCCACACAGGCCTAAAATCCTTAGGTTTTATTGCATCCATTTTTCTATGAAGTAGAATTATGTTGGCAAAGTTAAATGTACGTAATTGTAGGTTACCATTATAAAACTCATTAAACATTTTAAATAAGTCATTTTTTAAAACATGTCAAAATTTCTTATAAAACAACATAAGCAATCCATTCTGTCTAGGCGATCTATCATTAGGTATATCATTATAGCATGTAGATTTCCTTCATTAATAGATTATCCAAGTCATCTAAATCGATCCTTGAAATTTCAAGATATAAATCATTCCATATAGCTTTAATTTTGTGACCTCTCTTAGTTTCAAAAATATCTTTGAAGTAGTTAGTGAAGGAGTTATTGAGCTCGTTTTGTTCAAAACTATCCACATCTATACTATACTATTATTAGTCAGTTGGATTTCAAGAGCACACAGGCCTCTTTCATATTTTGGGAAATGAACGGTCACATTTTTAATTTCTTTCTATACCAAACTTTGAATTGTGATAGCTTTTTCTACATTAATTAGATTTAAGAATCGATTTCACTATTAAATCTCAAATTTAATATGCTTTCCAATGATATCCATTGTTGATAGCTAAAAATAAAAATTTTAAAATCATAGTTTTTTGGATTATTCATATTATTAAAGTTATTAAATCTGTTTGACTTTATTTCTTTTAACTAATCTATGTCATTGATTGTTTTGAAAATTTTCAGCCTTTGATTCTACTTTTACAAATTGCGGTCAAGTCTGGTGAAATCCAACATTACCAAAATACAGCAACAATGTTAGATGGAATTAGAAATGAAACCAGAAATCTCAAAAGAATTAAATACAATTATATGCTTCTTATTATATTAAATTTTATTTGGCCATAAAAGAAATACAATGATATTCTTCACGTTAAAATAAATATTGTTGAATGATGGCTGTTAGTTCCAACACTTCAGACATAAAATATTTATGCTTTAGATTTAGCATATTTTTCAAAAGAACCGTTCAAAACAGAAATAAATCTCTTTATCCTCTAATCTTATCATTCTACAATAATATGATGCTGCATAATGTATTCATAGACATAATCAGTTATGGGATCATCATCAACACTTGCTGTAACGTCCCGCTTTTTCGCACACTTTAAATCAAGACACGTGCCAATTCAAACCATACGGAAGGGCGGATTGTTATGGGGTAAATAAGAAAAAACAGAGAAGAAAAAAAAACTAAACAGAATCTCACAGCGGAAGGATAAAATATAATAATCAAATATACAGTTTATAAATCTGTTTACAAAACCATTTATATAATACATATCAGAGTTACACATACCAATAACAATGCAGCAGAACAGTGTGTAGTGCACTAGTATAAATAATAATAATATAAATCTTCGTCTTCTTCCTCCAGAGCTAAATCTTCCAATCCTGAAATGCTCGGACTGACCCGAGCGAAGTTGAAAAGACAAAAACACTCGAGTCAGAACTAAAAGATCTTATGTGAGTTAAATTAACAGAAATAAATATGAGTGCAGTAACTCAAGAGATGCTCGGGATTTACATCTCCTAAGGATCCGTTAAACTATTTACTATGTAGTATATTGTGCTATTATAATAGTGTCTATTTGTAAAATAAACTTACTTTTAAATAGCGTTAAGGCTTTACATTTTCCACCTTAACACGTAATAGTCCCAGTAGTCCATCCAATATCATGGTCCCTCCTGATCGAGAAGCCACCAGAGGATACCACACGGGCTACGGGAGAAATCCAAACTCGTACAAGGCGCGATAGGGTAGGTGACACGGCACAACTAGGCAATGCCAGGGTAGATATACCAATTGCTATCCGGGCTGGTGGAAACGCGCAGCGCGCAGCTACCGCCCACCTCGAACAAACTCCCCCAAAACAAAAATAAAAGTGGCCACTGAATCAATCCAAAGTCAAAGTATAATATCGAAGAGGAGTATCCGATCAGAGGAATGACCTCATTGGCCCGAGAACCGCTCCTGTTTTAGCCACCTTATGCCAACTTACGGGAGTCGGGCCCACATATCTACCTTACATGAAACGCCGCCACCAACCTACTTCATTCTGGAATCTCCACCGCGTACACGGTTAGTCAAAGTGGTTTTCGGTATCGACAGAGAGTATGTCCATATCCGATCCCGGTCTCTTTGCCAACCAATCGTTATTATAACACCGCGGTCATTTAAAAATAATTATTCTTTTAAAACCAAAATAAAATATCCATTTCAAAACCATATAAATATGATATCATTTCCTTTTAAAACCCAAAACAATATGATATCATCTTTATTTTCCAGTATATTCTTTTCCAAAATCATAGGATTTTCAAAGTAAAATATTTGGAAATCAAAACTCTTGAATATAATATTTTCAAATTATACTATCTTGAAAATCATAACTTTGAAACAAGTTCCATTTCTCAAATAGTTAAATATTAAATTTCCTTTATAAACCAAAATAACTTCTTTAGATTTCACAAATCAATTTCAAATATCGATTTAAACTACCAAATACCATTTCGATTCTTATGTTTCAAAGCTTTAAATATTTCACCATTTCAAAAATAAACTCATTTGACAAACCCATATATATCAAATTCAATTACTTATTATTTAGACTTGAAATGTTTACTTAATGAATTCAATATAATTTAAGTAAAACCTTTAACTTCACATAATTGGAAAATCTTTCAATTTATTAAACTTGATATATTCATTTAAATCAACCTGATATTCATTTAAATCACTTTACACAAAAATCAAGTTATAAAAATCATATCCTTTAAAATTTTTAATTTTTATTAAATTTCAATTTAACTTAATATTCATCTTCCAAATCTTATTCTCATTTAAGTCATAAAAACTCCAGAAATTAGATTTTAAATAAATGCTTAATCGTATTTGATCTTAAAAATCAAACTTTATTTTATACTTCAAATCAAATTTATACAAAGCGAAAATTACTATATATATATAAATAACTAATTCAATATCCCATAAACCATATATATAGCTTTACAAAACCATAAAAACATTCCAAAATATATTATATATATATATATATACCGCGGTGCCTGTATAAAATTTTCTACCCTATGGTCAAGTGATACGGATGTTTATCATTTCAATCCGCAATTTAAAATAAAATGCGGTTGTATATCATTTCAAACCGCAATCCCGAATGAATGAAATGCATAGCAACTTGCAATTAATAAAATAAATCATCCATTCATCCATCAAATCATACATCCATTTATCACAGTCATCATCCAATTTCAAACAATCATCAATATATAACAGGTGATAAATAATGGTATCAATTATCAGTTTATACTCAAAATAAATTTAATAACTGTTAATTGGCAGTTTATATGCAAAAATAAACGTAAACTTAACTGGCAGTTAATATGAAACAAAATTTAACATAACTATGCCTGGCAGTTAATATGAAATAAATAAATTCTAACTGTCAAATTTATATGCAATAAATAAATAAATTTACAGTTATATTAAATAAATGCGTTTAAACAGAAATAGTGAATAAAACATGCCAGACAGTCATAAAAAAATTTCTACCCATATCTAAATTAATTTAACAAACACAAGAAATTTTAGAAATTGTGAGTGGGTTAAAACACTCACCTTTTGAATTTAAATCGAATTTAAATCCGATTTAAACCCAAAAATTCGACGGTCTCCAAATCTGTCCAAACCAGCATCAAAAGATCTAGAATTTAATTACGATCCTAACAAAAAAAATCGCGCGTGAAACGGAGTTCGTATGTGGAAGTTAAATGTATTCACGCGTTTGAAAAATCAAAATTAAATTAAATTCAAACAAAATAAACCTACCTATTACCACTTGCCACGTCAGCATTTCCTGCGCACCCCTAGTGACTAATCTCACCAAACCCATGTTCCAATTTCACAAATAGATGAAGAAATCAAAAAGCCGCAATTCAACCTTTTGGGTTTCGAATTTTACACGTTTGACCGTGATTTCTGGTTGTCTCAAGCGACTATTGCAAAAACAGAGACTGCGCTTGGATCCGTAGATGAAAACTACAACATAATTTTTTTCTTCTGAGAACTTTGATTTTTTTTTTTGATTTTTGAATAGAATTGGATCTGAATTTGCATCCATTTAGGAAGAGAAAGAATTGAAGAAAATGAACGCACAAATAAAACAGAATAGACGGAGGCTACGGTTTATAATTGGGTTTATATAGATAGGTTAGAATTAGAGTAGATGGATCTGATAAACAAACGCGTTGAACGATAATTTAAATTGTTAACATAATAATTACAAATCACCATACTATGAAGACATTTACGTTATTTCCCATTTATTACTTTATTTAACACATCCCTTAATTTACATCTATTGCAATGTTTTCAAATTTAATTGAATGAACTAATTATCTCACTCCTAATAATTGTTGTAAGACTCTAAATCCCACATTTGTAAGTATATATTATTTCCACTCAAATATTATAGATATATACAGAGTATAGGTTTCCATTAAATCATTATTTATTATATATTCAAATTAACTAAATTCACTATTGAAGTCCGTTTATATTTATTACCAAATATCCATTTACCTTTCCCAATAAATTTGAATCCATTCATTTAATATAACAAATCAAATTTCCATTCACACCTTATTATCAACCCACAATTTATTGCAATTCATTATCTTAGATAGATTTTATACAATTAATATCAACTTTACATTAAATTTCTATCCAATGAATACTTATTCATCAATCAATTCAATATTTACTTTTCTTTCCCTCTATTTGATACTTAACCTAGTATACATTTAATGGGTAAACATAACATTGAATTATAACGCATTTCTCATGCATGCTTCATTTCATATAAATTCCTCTTTATTAACTAAGTCACATTAACAAAACAAAATAATTTTTTTTTATTTCAATCGATTACCAGTCTAGACTTAATATATTAAATAAACGGTTAACCTAAAACGATTGTTACCCCTTTAGCATTCAAATTCACTTACGACTATTATTAACACAATGTTGCCATTTGATTTATATATATTTAAATAAATTATATGAATGGTTAAAACTTTAAAAATTATCTTACCTGCAAATTTACTCACAAACATCCTAAATTACCAACTTGCAATTTATTTTTAATTACTAAATTTGCATTGATTATATCAAGTTGAGATTTAATACGTATTATTTTCTTAAATATATAAATCTTTGGATTTAAATTCCCAAAACCATAAATTATGTCCTACCATAAATCTATGCTTTTATTATTTTACGTTCACACTCCCGTTACTCCATAATAAATCACCAAGTAACGATATCCTAAACTAATATTAATTTATATATCAATCCTTATAACTCAATAAATTTGTCAAATATGAATAACCTTAACAATACTTACACATATTATCTTACTTACAATAATGTAATATTAAACGTTGAGTTTCATTTATTTTGCAATACTTCAATTTAATTAATAAATACTGCTCCTATACTTAAATCTATATTAACAAATCGTTAGATTTGGATCGATAGAAATCGGTTTACCAAAGCTTACGTACACATTACGTAACCAAACAACTATATAAATTTGCCACCTATTAGCTCTAAATTTTATTCTTAAGTTTGTTACCTATCAATTTAGATTATACTTACATCTATAATGCAAATCTAAATCTCCTCTAGTTGCATAAATTAGGGCAATTTATTGCAATTGATTTCCCATTAAACTTCATAAATTAACAAATTGAAACCTAAATAAAAACGTTTATTTATTTAAAAATCTTGTTGTTTAATTAAATTGACCATTCACGGATATAATTTACATTGTTCTCCAATTATTACTTAAATACATCACACAACGTTAAATCTATATTCAATACAATTTGTTACCAAAATTAATTTAACGAAAACAATTACGCCCTTAAAATTTCTCTTCATTCATTAATCGCTAATTGTTATTCAATTAAACCCATTCATTTGATTTTCCTATTATGAATCAATTATAAACCCATCATCTTAAAGGTGATGTCTACATTTTATACTATAAATTTACCCTTTTATATTCCAATATCAATGAATGCTCACATAAAAATTTAGATCTTAACTCCAATTAATTATTCCATTAGTCCATTGATTTATTAACTTTAATTACTGCAATTCATTGTCTTACATAAATTTGAATCTATTTCCAAATTTTCACTATCCAATCAATTGAAATATAAAATTAAATTTGTAAAAATTTAATTACCCTTGATCCAACAAATTTCAACATTCTCTTTCATGTAAACAAATAAGATTTCTGTTTCTTCCTTAATTTAAATTAGAAATCCTATAATTTAATTCATTTTAAACATCGAATTTACACGGGTCGTTACACTCTCCCCGACTCAAAACTTTTCGTCCCCGAAAAGGAAAAAAAGGAAGAAGGAAGAATTTAATAATAGTACATCTTATTCAAATATTAACTTCTAAACAATAATTTACAACATTTGTTACCTTAAATAAAATATACCATTTTAAAATCATTATATCTTTTGATACTTAAATTATTAAAGTTTGTAAAAAAATAATTTTCTAAGTCCAAAATTTACGGAAATTTTTTGGCAGAGTCTCCTTTGTACGGGGAGGCTCAGGAGAAAATATAATATCAAAATATAATAATTATATTACATATATTATCCAAAATACTATATTCCAACTCGGGAAATATATATAAATAGCGCTATAAACCGTAATCTGAAACGTACCTATTTGTCGGGCATTTTACGCTTAAGTTATGGAACCAAAAGCAGCAGTAATTGCTTCCACAACCTGCATTTCACTTATAAATATCCAAAGGGTTAACAATTTATATAAAGTGAAATATTTAAGTGGTTTCAATCCTAACAACAAATCAATACAACAACCATCAGTTCAACAAACAGCATACACACACATACAAAACAACCATTAAATCAAACAAACAAATAGTTGTTCGGGTTCAAAACTTTTAAATTGTTCGGAATGAAGAATAACTACTAGCGCATCATTTACTCAACAGTCTTAGATAAAACCAAATAGATTATTCATTCACCCCAAATCAAATTTTAAAGTACCCTTGCCCAAACAACCATCAACAACAAATTCAAACAACAATCAACTTAACTTATTAATAATTTCATCTCATACCTTTGTTATTTGATTTTCTCTTTTTATTTAAACCACATAAATTTTCCTTTTATAATTTATATTTATTTCTAACAAACTTTAAATTTTATTTTCTCATTCAGTGGTTGTTTCCTTTATTTCTACTTATTACTTACAGTTATTCATTTTCATTTATTCGGGTCATGTAAGTTTCTTTTATTTGTATTATATTTAATGCACTTCTCAATTTCAATCATTTATTTAATGCTTACATTTCTATTATAATTAATTATAGTAACCTTTTTTTAATTACACTTAAATTCTTAACCTTATAATATCCATTCTCATAAGTAAAGGATTTTATTAATTCATTCACTAATGTTTTGCAGTCATTTATTTTTCTTTTTACTTAAAATTTCTCAATTCCATTAAATAAGGTCATGCCAGTTTCCCCCCTTTTTCACTATAATTATTCATTTATTTATTATCGCATGACCTCATTTAGTTACCCTTTAATTACTTAAGTTTAAATCATCTATTTGTCATACTTACCTTTAATTATATTTACTTGGTAAAATTTCAATTAATACTTAAGTTTAAACATTAAATTATCATTTATAATAGCAAATTCATTGAATACTTCATTACCTACTTTTACTTGTACAATTTTCATTACATGCCCTATTAAACATTTCAACTTTTAATATTTGGTAAGTTATATATGTTTTTAAAGAATATACTTGAAAGTTATACAAGTTTCTCATTTCCTATGGTAAATTTAACATTTAATAATAATATTCTTTATTTCATAAGTTATAATTTCAACTTTCATTTAAGACCATTTTTAACCTATCATTAAATCTCTTATTTCCTTTAGAGGTTTTAATTTATTAATTTCCTATGTTTCAATTCACTACAATAATTGAAATAATTAATTAATGGAAATTTAAGAATTTAATACCGGGTTAAATTTCAAATTATTTTAAAATAATAGATAAATATATTCTTACAACTTATATATCTCTAATTATATTTAAAACAATTCAAAATTTGTATATTTTTCAAAAATGAATCTGCAGTAAAACTACTACAGTGGCCTTCCCCCTTCGAAACTCGAAAATGAAAGTCGATGATGCGGCCGCCATCACCGAAATTATTTTCCAGCGACAGAGAGGAAAGTACAAAACTTATTTTCTCCAAAATCTTCTTTAAAACATTTTCTTCCGAATTATATTAAATATTTATATCAGAAAATACTTATAAATAAAATTATTATATTCCAAAATTTCAAAACCCTGGAACTTAAGTTCTAAATTTCCAAATTTCATTTATTTATTTTTTCAATCTTATTTCTATTATTATTTATATACTTTATTACCTAACAACCAATCTATTGCAGTCAAATATAGATATCATTTGAAAATTTTATTTTATATATAGAAAATATAATAGGCAAAATTATTTCATTCACCTATATCAAAACCGACATTATGTCAGTCTGTCCTATTAAGTGTTTAGAAATCCCTATTGATGTCACAGCGTCCCATGCACCAACCAGAATTTATAAATACAAAACGGAACAGATTAACACAATATTAAAATCTTTTTATAACCCTAACAAATACGCTCTCTCATATATATACACTCAGCGACTCCCATAGGGTATTACTACCCTATTAACAAAAGAGTCAGACCCCACAAGCTAAGGTTTATCGCTAAACCTGGCTCTGATACCAAATGTAACGTCCCGCTTTTTCGCACACTTTAAATCGACACACGTGCCAATTCAAACCATACGGAAGGGCGGATTGTTATGGGGTAAATAAGAAAAAACAGAGAAGAAAAAAAAACTAACAGAATCTCACAGCGGAAGGATAAAATATAATAATCAAATATACAGTTTATAAATCTGTTTACAAAACCATTTATATAATACATATCAGAGTTACACATACCAATAACAATGCAGCAGAACAATGTGTAGTGCACTAGTATAAATAATAATAATATAAATCTTCGTCTTCGTCCTCCAGAGCTAAATCTTCCAATCCTGAAATGCTCGGACTGACCCGAGCGAAGTTGAAAAGACAAAAACACTCGAGTCGGAACTAAAATATCTTATGTGAGTTAAATTAACAGAAATAAATATGAGTGCAGTAACTCAAGAGATGCTCGGGATTTACATCTCCTAAGGATCCGTTAAACTATTTACTATGTAGTATATTGTGCTATTATAATAGTGTCTATTTGTAAAATAAACTTACTTTTAAATAGCGTTAAGGCTTTACATTTTCCAACTTAACACGTAATAGTCCCAGTAGTCCATCCAATATCATGGTCCCTCCTGATCGAGAAGCCACCAGAGGATACCACACGGGCTACGGGAGAAATCCAAACTCGTACAAGGCGCGATAGGGTAGGTGACACGGCACAACTAGGCAATGCCAGGGTAGATATACCAATTGCTATCCGGGCTGGTGGAAACGCGCAGCGCGCAGCTACCGCCCACCTCGAACAAACTCCCCCAAAACAAAAATAAAAGTGGCCACTGAATCAATCTAAAGTCAAAGTATAATATCGAAGAGGAGTATCCGATCAGAGGAACGACCTCATTGGCCCGAGAATCGCTCATGTTTTAGCCACCTTATGCCAACTCACGGGAGTCGGGTCCACATATCTACCTTACAGGAAACGCCGCCACCAACCTACTTCATTCTGGAATCTCCACCGCGTACACGGTTAGTCAAAGTGGTTTTCAGTATCGACAGAGAGTATGTCCATATCCAATCCCGGTCTCTTTGCCAACCAATCGTTATTATAACACCGCGGTCATTTAAAAATAATTATTCTTTTAAAACCAAAATAAAATATCCATTTCAAAACCATATAAATATGATATCATTTCCTTTTAAAACCCAAAACAATATGATATCATCTTTATTTTCCAATATATTCTTTTCCAAAATCATAGGATTTTCAAAGTAAAATATTTAGAAATCAAAACTCTTGAATATAATATTTTCAAATTATACTATCTTGAAAATCATAACTTTGAAACAAGTTCCATTTCTCAAATGGTTAAATATTAAATTTCCTTTATAAATCAAAATAGCTTCTTTAGATTTCACAAATCAATTTTAAATATCGATTTAAACTACCAAATACCATTTCAATTCTTATGTTTCAAAGCTTTAAATATTTCACCATTTCAAAAATAAACTCATTTGACAAACCCATATATATCAAATTCAATTACTTATTATTTAGACTTGAAATGTTTACTTAATGAATTCAATATAATTTAAGTAAAACCTTTAACTTCACATAATTGAAAAATCTTTCAATTTATTAAACTTGATATATTCATTTAAATCAACCTGATATTCATTTAAATCACTTTAAACAAAAATCAAGTTATAAAAATCATATCCTTTAAATTTTTTAATTTTTATTAAATTTCAATTTAACTTAATATTCATCTTCCAAATCTTATTCTCATTTAAGTCATAAAAACTCCAGAAATTAGATTTTAAATAAATGCTTAATCGTATTTGATCTTAAAAATCAAACTTTATTTTATACTTCAAATCAAATTTATACAAAGCTTAAACCCGAAAATTACTATATATATATAAATAACTAATTCAATATCCCATAAACCATATATATATATATAGCTTTACAAAACCATAAAAACATTCCAAAATATATTATATATATATATACCACGGTGCCTGTATAAAATTTTCTACCCTATGGTCAAGTGATACGGATGTTTATCATTTCAATCCGCAATTTAAAATAAAATGCGGTTGTATATCATTTCAAACCGCAATCCCGAATGAATGAAATGCATAGCAACTTGCAATTAATAAAATAAATCATCCATTCATCCATCAAATCATACATCCATTTATCACAGTCATCATCCAATTTCAAACAATCATCAATATATAACAGGTGATAAATAATGGTATCAATTATCAGTTTATACTCAAAATAAATTTAATAACTGTTAATTGGCAGTTTATATGCAAAAATAAACGTAAACTTAACTGGCAGTTATATGAAATAAAATTTAACATAACTATGCCTGGCAGTTAATATGAAATAAATAAATTCTAACTATCAAATTTATATGCAATAAATAAATAAATTTACAGTTATATTAAATAAATGCGTTTAAACAGAAATAGTGAATAAAACATGCCAAACAGTCATAAAAAAATTTCTACCCATATCTAAATTAATTTAACAAACACAAATTTTTTTAGAAATTGTGAGTGGGTTAAAACACTCACCTTTTGAATTTAAATCGAATTTAAACCCAAAAATTCGACGGTCTTCAAATCTGTCCAAACCAGCATCAAAAGATCTAGAATTTAATTACGATCCTAACAAAAAAAATCGCGCATGAAACGGAGTTCGTATGTGGAAGTTAAATGTATTAACGCGTTTGAAAAATCAAAATTAAATTAAATTCAAACAAAATAAACCTACCTATTACCACTTGCCACGTCAGCGTTTCCTGCGCACCCCTAGTGACTAATCTCACCAAACCCATGTTCCAATTTCACAAATAGATGAAGAAATCAAAAAGCCCCAATTCAACCTTTTGGGTTTCGAATTTTACACGTTTGACCGTGATTTCTGGTTGTCTCAAGCGACTATTGCAAAAACAGAGACTGCGCTTGGATCCGTAGATGAAAACTACAACATAATTTTTTTCTTCTGAGAACTTTGATTTTTTTTTTTTGATTTTTGAATAGAATTGGATCTGAATTTGCATCCATTTAGGAAGAGAAAGAATTGAAGAAAATGAACGCACAAATAAAACAGAATAGACGGAGGCTACGGTTTATAATTGGGTTTATATAGATAGGTTAGAATTAGAGTAGATGGATCTGATAAACAAACGCGTTGAACGATAATTTAAATTGTTAACATAATAATTACAAATCACCATACTATGAAGACATTTACGTTATTTCCCATTTATTACTTTATTTAACACATCCCTTAATTTACATATATTGCAATGTTTTCAAATTTAATTGAATGAACTAATTATCTCACTCCTAATAATTGTTGTAAGACTCTAAATCCCACATTTGTAAGTATATATTATTTCCACTCAAATATTATAGATATATACAGAGTATAGGTTTCCATTAAATCATTATTTATTATATATTCAAATTAACTAAATTCACTATTGAAGTCCGTTTATATTTATTACCAAATATCCATTTACTTTTCCCAATAAATTTGAATCCATTCATTTAATATAACAAATCAAATTTCCATTCACACCTTATTATCAACCCACAATTTATTGCAATTCATTATCTTAGATAGATTTTATACAATTAATATCAACTTTACATTAAATTTCTATCCAATGAATACTTATTCATCAATCAATTCAATATTTACTTTTCTTTCCCTCTATTTGATACTTAACCTAGTATACATTTAATGGGTAAACATAACATTGAATTATAACGCATTTCTCATGCATGCTTCATTTCATATAAATTCCTCTTTATTAACTAAGTCACATTAACAAAACAAAATAATTTTTTTTTATTTCAATCGATTACCAGTCTAGACTTAATATATTAAATAAACGGTTAACTAAAACGATTGTTACCCCTTTAGCATTCAAATTCACTTACGACTATTATTAACACAATGTTGCCATTTGATTTATATATATTTAAATAAATTATATGAATGGTTAAAACTTTAAAAATTATCTTACCTGCAAATTTACTCACAAACATCCTAAATTACCAACTTGCAATTTATTTTTAATTACTAAATTTGCATTGATTATATCAAGTTGAGATTTAATACGTATTGTTTCCTTAAATAAATAAATCTTTGGATTTAAATTCCCAAAACCATAAATTATGTCCTACCATAAATCTATGCTTTTATTATTTTACGTTCACACTCCCGTTACTCCATAATAAATCACCAAGTAACGATATCCTAAACTAACATTAATTTATATATCAATCCTTATAACTCAATAAATTTGTCAAATATGAATAACCTTAACAATACTTACACATATTATCTTACTTACAATAATGTAATATTAAACGTTGAGTTTCATTTATTTTGCAATACTTCAATTTAATTAATAAATACTGCTCCTATACTTAAATCTATATTAACAAATCGTTAGATTTGGATCGATAGAAATCGGTTTACCAAAGCTTACGTACACATTACGTAAATAAACAACTATATAAATTTGCCACCTATTAGCTCTAAATTTTATTCTTAAGTTTGTTGCCTATCAATTTAGATTATACTTACATCTATAATGCAAATCTAAATCTCCTCTAATTGCATAAATTAGGGCAATTTATTGCAATTGATTTTCCATTAAACTTCATAAATTAACAAATTGAAACCTAAATAAAAACGTTTATTTATTTAAAAATCTTGTTGTTTAATTAAATTGACCATTCACGGATATAATTTACATTGTTCTCCAATTATTACTTAAATACATCACACAACGTTAAATCTATATTCAATACAATTTGTTACCAAAATTAATTTAACGAAAACAATTACGCCCTTAAAATTTCTCTTCATTCATTAATCGCTAATTGTTATTCAATTAAACCCATTCATTTGATTTCCCTATTATGCATCAATTATAAACACATCATCTTAAAGGTGATGTCTACATTTTATACTATAAATTTACCCGTTTATATTCCAATATCAATGAATGCTCACATACAAATTTAGATCTTAACTCCAATTAATTATTCCATTTAGTCCATTGATTTATTAACTTTAATTACTGCAATTCATTGTCTTACATAAATTTGAATCTATTTCCAAATTTTCACTATTCCAATCAATTGAAATATAAAATTAAATTTGTAAAAATTTAATTACCCTTGATCCAACAAATTTCAACATTCTCTTTCATGTAAACAAATAAGATTTCTGTTTCTTCCTAAATTTAAATTAGAAATCCTATAATTTAATTCATTTTAAACATCGAATTTACACGGGTCGTTACACTCTCCCCGACTCAAAACTTTTCGTCCCCGAAAAGGAAAAAAAAGGAAGAAGGAAGAATTTAATAATAGTACATCTTATTCAAATATCAACTTCTAAACAATAATTTACAACATTTGTTACCTTAAATAAAATATACCATTTTAAAATCATTATATCTTTTGATACTTAAATTATTAAAGTTTGTAAAAAAATAATTTTCTAAGTCCAAAATTTACGGAAATTTTTTGGCAGAGTCTCCTTTGTACGGGGAGGCTCAGGAGAAAATATAATATCAAAATATAATAATTATATTACATATATTATCCAAAATATTATATTCCAACTCGGGAAATATATATAAATAGCGCTATAAACCGTAATGTGAAACGTACCTATTTGTCGGGAATTTTACGCTTAAGTTATGGAACTAAAAGGAGCTGTAATTGCTTCCACAACCTGCATTTCACTTATAAAGATCCAAAGGGTTAACAATTTACATAAAGTGAAATATTTAAGTGGTTTCAATCCTAACAACAAATCAATACATCAACCATCAGTTCAACAAACAGCATACACACACATACAAAACAACCATTAAATCAAACAAACAAATAGTTGTTCGGGTTCAAAACTTTTAAATTGTTCGGAATGAAGAATAACTACTAGCGCATCATTTACTCAACAGTCTTAGATAAAACCAAATAGATTATTCATTCACCCCAAATCAAATTTTAAAGTACCCTTGCCCAAACAACCATCAACAACAAATTCAAACAACAATCAACTTAACTTATTAATAATTTCATCTCATACCTTTGTTATTTGATTTTCTCTTTTTATTTAAACCACATAAATTTTCCTTTTATAATTTATATTTATTTCTAACAAACTTTAAATTTTATTTTCTCATTCAGTGGTTGTTTCCTTTATTTCTACTTATTACTTACAATTATTCATTTTCATTTATTCGGGTCATGTAAGTTTCTTTTATTTGTATTATATTTAATGCACTTCTCAATTTCAATCATTTATTTAATGCTTACATTTCTATTATAATTAATTATAGTAACCTTTTTTTAATTACACTTAAATTCTTAACCTTATAATATCCATTCTCATAAGTAAAGGATTTTATTAATTCATTCACTAACGTTTTGCAGTCATTTATTTTTCTTTTTACTTAAAATTTCTCAATTCCATTAAATAAGGTCATGCCAGTTTCCCCCCTTTTTCACTATAATTATTCATTTATTTATTATCGCATGACCTCATTTAGTTACCCTTTAATTACTTAAGTTTAAATCATCTATTTGTCATACTTACCTTTAATTATATTTACTTGGTAAAATTTCAATTAATACTTAAGTTTAAACATTAAATTATCATTTATAATAGCAAATTCATTGAATACTTCATTACCTACTTTTACTTGTACAATTTTCATTACATGCCCTATTAAACATTTCAACTTTTAATATTTGCTAAGTTATATATGTTTTTAAAGAATATACTTGAAAGTTATACAAGTTTCTCATTTCCTATGGTAAATTTAACATTGAATAATAATATTCTTTATTTCATAAGCTATAATTTCGACTTTCACTTAAGACCATTTTTAACCTATCATTAAATCTCTTATTTCCTTTAGAGGTTTTAATTTATTAATTTCCTATGTTTCAATTCACTACAATAATTGAAACAATTAATTAATGGAAATTTAAGAATTAATACCGGGTTAAATTTCAAATTATTTTAAAATAATAGATAAATATATTCTTACAACTTATATATCTCTAATTATATTTAAAACAATTCAAAATTTGTATATTTTTCAAAAATGAATCTGCAGTAAAACTACTACAGTGGCCTTCCACCTTCGAAACTCGAAAATGAAAGTCGATGATGCGGCCGCCATCACCGAAATTATTTTCCAGCGACAGAGAGGAAAGTACAAAACTTATTTTCTCCAAAATCTTCTTTAAAACATTTTCTTCCGAATTATATTAAATATTTATATCAGAAAATACTTATAAATAAAATTATTATATTCCAAAATTTCAAAACCCCCGAACTTAAGTTCTAAATTTCCAAATTTCATTTATTTATTTGTGTTCTCATGAATCATGTCAACGTTGCTTTTGGCCTTTTTGGATCAATGGTTAAGTGTAAACCAAATGTTGTTACCTGCACTGCTCTTATAGATAGTTATTACTGAAGCAGCAAATGGAATCAAAACGACATCAAGTATTAAAGGAAATGATTGATAAAGGTATCTCACCAAATGAAGTTACATATAATACAGCTGATGCACATAATAAATTTATATGTGTATAATTTATATGTGTATTGTGTGAAAATTTTATCTTTAAATCATTTTTGCTCGATATTTTACAATTATTTATCAAGAACCAGTACTATCTGCATTACTGTTTTCAAAGATTTATACACAAGTTTTAGACAAAATGCAAACTTATTTGAAAATTGATAAAAAAGATCACTATTTCTTAATCAATGAACGATATAAATCATTTAAATATGTTACGATGATAAGAGGTTGAGTGCGGTCCGTATGCGAAGCACGGGTTCGCACTAATTGTTACTAAGTAAAGAGTTTACGATGTTACCTCATTTTCGACCAGTAGTTACTCTATGAAAAAGCTTAGTATTCATATCTCCATCGTCCATCCATTGGATTTTGGATCTCTGTTGCCACATTGTGCTCAGCCATGTTTAAGATTCTTGTTCTTTCAATTTATTTAATTTTAAAATTTCAGAAAGTAATTTTTCTTTTTAATCTTAATGTTTCCAAAGCATCATTATTGCTTTTTTAACGAATAATCCTAGGTCCCTAAATTTGCTAACAAATACTTTAGTTATATTACTCGAATATTTAATGTTATTGTTACTAATCGAAAGCCATTTATTAATTACTAAATCAAAAAAAAAAAAAAAAAATCTAGAAGAATTTTTTTTTTGAATTTAAAAGATGTTTGAGTCAAGTGTAATGAAACTAAGCTGATTGGCAACGGATAAGTTGGTAATTTTAAGTTTATCTACTTGTTTAGATCTTTATTGAGCTTATGAAGTCTAAATTTATTTAATTTGTTTAAATGATAGATTAAACCAAATCTGTATTTGGTATGTTTGTGAGTATATCTAAATATACTCAAATGCATATAATGCAGGTACAACTTTTCATGCTGTGTACATAATTAACATGCACATATATAGGTATTGGGATTACACCGCACCAGAAATATTCTGCACGCATTGACTATCCAAAACATTGTTTGCAAATATGTGTGTGTGCGTGTATATAATTCAAAAGTTTTTTTTATATTAAATCCCTTATTAAATCTAAATTGATTTTGACCAAATCAACAAATCTAAATTCAAATTTACGTTCCCAAAACATCAAGTTATTTTTTTTGAAAAGGGTCATAATAATTTTATTACCACCATAAAATGAACATTAGGTACAATACAACTTCTATCAGTAATGTACAAACAAAAGAAAAATCAAACTATATACATGTTGTTTCATTTTTTTGAAACTCCTTATCTAACTCCAGTTAACTTCAAAGCTTTGCTGTAATGGCGATTCGAATAAAAGACAAGCTCTACATGGTCCCTTAACTTCAGATCTACTACTCTCAACTTCTTATCTGAGAACTTTCACCTCCAAATCAACTCATGCTGGAACGGAAAGGCAAAAGGTTAGGTAAATGACAATTCAGGTAAAATCGGGACGTTTGGCTCTAATGTCGAATGGTATACCCCATAGCTCGATGGATTCTTTATAGATCTGGCTGTTTGGTGCAGTTTTCTTTGATTTCATCATAAGTAGTTTAAGTAGTACTCCACTTGCTTACATACCTCAAAATTTGATTTAAATCTGTCATGGAAAATTCATTTGTTATGCTCTTGCCAAATTGTCCAAATTAAGATTGAAATTGCTAGTCTAGTCATATCTCTGTAACGGTCTTTACTGTAAGTATTTTGTTGAAAACTGCTGTATTTCATTAGCTAACTCAAACGTTGCTTAGTTGTTGTCTCAACTTAAGTTTGCACCAGCTCCAAATATACTTTGTAAAGTTGCAGTTAAAGTATAAATGTGAAATAGTTTCAATATCATCGTTACATAACAAATAGCTTTCATCATCCAAAATTAAACATCCTTGTCTCAATCTATGTTTAGTAGAGAGTTTGTTTGTTGATGCTTTAAACAAACACATAAACATTTTGGGACTCTGAATTTTATCTGGAACATTGGAATTCAAATTTTTAAACGCCGATTTAAGTATAAAATTACCTTGGGGATCATATTTTCAAAACCAGTAGTCTTTCTCATCTTGATATATGCTGATTGTACTAATCTAATCTGCAATGGAAACAACGTGCTGTGTTTTCCTTGGGGTTTATTGTACATTTTCAATAATAGAACTTACAGTCAAATTGTATCTTCTGAAAAGTTCCATCTTGCTAACAGTTATATTCTCTAATAAATTATTTGATCTGGTAAGATAATAAAATTAGATCGAGATCTACAAAATTGTTGAAAATTTTCAAAGAAAGTCTTTGGGGTTTGGGTTTTTTGTATTTGAAGAGTAGAAGAAAAGGAAGAAGAAGAAAGAAGAGTTTAGTCCCACATTATAGAGCTTTATACAAGAATCTTGTATAAGTATAGCTCTCTCAAGTGGATGTTGGGGCCTTGAGGCTTCCACATGTTTGCTTTGTTGTGAGGAGAGAAGTCATGCAACACTACACGCGCGCCGTCGCCGTCTGACTGAACAGGGTTTCGAGTACGGATCCAAAAATATTTTTGGATCAAAATATGAACAGTAACGGGCCAGATTTCAGCTCGTTAAGGACTCAGAACAGGACTTTGAATGATGTTGGGGCCTTGGGGCTCCCACATGTTTGCTTTGTTGTGAGGAGAGAAGTCATGCAACACTACACGCGCGCCGTCGCCGTCCGACCGAACTGGGTTTCGAGTACGGATGCAAAAATATTTTTGGATCAAAATATGAACAGTAACGGGCCAGATTTCAGCTCGTTAAGGACACAGAACAGGACTTTGAATGATGGCGGGAATTTGTAACGTTTTCTGAACATTACAAATGCGAATGGACGCGACGTTTGGTTTTTGAATCCATTCGTAACGGTTGCGAACCGTTGCTAACGGTCGCGACGTTTCGCGAATGGACACCTCTTCAACACTATAAATAGCAACGCCCAGAATTCATTTCGTAACCGTTTTAATTCTTCTTCTTCTTCCCAAACGGTTCTGCGACGCCATTAATCCGCTGCTCTGTTTTGTGACGCCTCCAAGGTGTTGCAAATTCAGAAACCGTTGCAGAATTGTTCTCTTCTTCCTCTTCATTCTTATTCTACAAATTACATCATCAAAAACCGTTCTAAAGTGTTCTTGGTCGGATCAAAGTTGTACAAACTTTGAATTCGATTACGCTGTTATAGGGCTTCATTGAATCCTGAAAGTCGATAGTTCGATAACTCGTTTGTACCTGGTGGGTTGAACTATTATCTGAAAGAATCTATTCCATAGATCCTTGAAGTCGGAAGTACAACATTGTCTTCATCACTATCGCCATCAAATCCGTCTCGAATCGCAAAATTCCCAACAAAATTTTCAGACAATATTCTTCAACCATGGAAGGTTCGAGCGCTCTACAAGTTATGAATCAGCATCTAACTCGGTTGGAGCGTTTTGATGGCGACAATTTCACTCGTGGGCAAGAGACGATGAAATTTTTCCTGGTCACCGTCAAGTTGTTCTACATCTTGGAAGATGACTTGGAAGAAATGCCGGAGGAAACTGATAAGGATGATGCTGCTCTAAAGGCTAAACGTGCAAAGCGCAAAGAGGACGATTTCCTATGCAGAGGCCATATTATGAATGCGCTATCTACCACAGTCTACAATGCTCATAGGACCTTGGAAACAAGAAGGCACTCTGGACTGCTCTGGAGAATAAGTACCGCATATCCGAGGCAAGTAATAGAAAGTTTCTTATTTCTAATTTTATGGATTTCAAAATGTTCACCAATAAGTCCATAATTGGACAAGTAAGCGAAATCTTACTGTTGGTGAATCAACTTAAAGATGCTGGAATTGATCTTCCTGAATCTTTTGTTGTTGGAGTTATAATTTCTATACTTCCGCATAGTTGGAATGATTATAAGAAAAAGATGAAGCATGCGGAAACGGATTATAATTTAGACGGTTTACAACGTCATCTTCGTATTGAAAAAGACTCTCGCAAACGCGATCTAGATGATAATCCGCAAAGTGAGTTCCATTCTAAGGCAAATAATGTTGAAATTACTGATAAATTAAAGCCAAAAAATGAGACACAGTTTAAGAAAAATCATTCCAAAACTAACAACAAAAAGAAAGGTGCTTGTTATTTTTGTAACAAGCCCGACCACTATGCCCGAGACTGCCGTCTGCGGAAGAAACAACAAAAAGTGAATGTGGTCGAAGACTCGCTTGTGGCTGTAGTGCAAGAGGCAAATTCCGTTAGTGGCAATGATAATGATTGGTGGTTCGATACTGGAGCAACCATTCACATTTGCAAAGACCGTAATCTGTTCAAGAGTTACGAAGAAAATAAAGAAGAAGCCGACGAAGTTACTGGAGCAAATAAGGTTCCAAGCAAAGTTCTGGGAAAATGCACTATATAACTTCTTCTTACCTCTGGAAAAGTTTTTACATTAGTCAATGTATTCTATGTACCCGATATGTGTAAGAATTTGGTCTCTGGATACCTTCTTAACAAAGGAGGATTCAAGATGGTGTATGAGTCTGATAAGCTAGTGTTGTCTAAGAATGGTAAATTCATTGGACATGGATACTCTTGTAACGGCATGATTAAGTTGAATCTAATAAAGAAATCTTCTGTTTATATTGTTGATTCAATTAATTTATGGCATGGTAGATTAGGACATGTTAATTATAATTCCATTAGGAATATGAATAAATTAGGATTAATTTCTGATTGTGATTTCGATACCATCTCTAAATGTGAAATATGCGTTCAAGCAAAAATACACTGGAAATCCTTTAAATCCGTAGAAAGGAAAACTGGTTTGCTTGATTTGGTATATAGTGATGTAGGTGACTTAAAAAGTCATATCACCTATGGTGGTAACCAATACTATATAACATTCATTGATGATTATACTAGATATGCATATGTATATCTAATGAAAACTAAAGATGAGGCTTTTGATAAATTCAAAATTTACAAAGCAGAGGTCGAAACACAATTAGGAGTTAAAATTAAAATATTACATTCAGATCGTGGTGGTGAATATTTCTCAAATGAATTCACCTTGTTTTGTAAACAACAAGGTATAATTCACCAATGTGCTGCCCCATATACACCACAACAAAATGGTGTTGCTGAAAGGAAGAATAGAACTTTAGTAGAAATGGTTAATTCCATTCTCATAAGTTCTAATTTACCTTATAACCTATGGGGTGATGCTATGTTATCTGCATGTTATATTTTAAATAGAGTACCACTTAAAAAGAATAATATTTCCCCTTATGAATTATGGTTTAATAGGAAACCTAACCTAACTAGACTTAAAGTTTGGGGTTGCTTACTTATGTTAGAAAACCAGACCCTAAACGACTAAAGTTAGGAAATAGAGCATTTAAATGTGTTTTCATAGGATATTCATTTAATAGTATAACTTATAAATTTCTTATTCTTGACACCCTAGAAGTTATAGAATCTGTAGATGTAGAATTTTTTGAAAGTCAAACTGTTGAGATCCCATTGAGATCATCTAGCCCAGAACGTAGTATGACTAATGATATCAATGACGATGATTATGCTCCTGCTCAAAACGACAAGGAAGTGTCAGTACCAGATAATAGTACTGAACAACGGAGAAGTAAAAGAGCGAGAATAGAGAAGGACTATGGTCCCGACTTCATTACATATCTTGTAGAAGGCAGTAAGGACGAAGTCCTTAATGTGACTAAATATGTAATGAACGTTGATGATGATCCCAAAACTTATTCTGAAGCTATGAGTTTCAAAGATTCAAATTTCTGGAAAGAAGCTATCAATGATAAAATGAATTCCATAATGTTAAACCAAACTTGGGTTTTAACTGATTTACCTCCTGGTGCTAAACCTATAGGATGTAAATGGATATTCAAGAAAAAGTTGAACACAAATGGATCCATTGATAAGTTTAAAGCCAGATTAGTTGCTAAGGGATATAAGCAAAGACATGAAGTAGATTATTTTGATACATATGCTCCAGTTGCTCGCATATCTTCTATACGCTGTTTAATTGCACTTGCATCAATTCATAAATTAGTCATATATCAAATGGATGTAAAGACTGCTTTTCTAAATGGAGATTTAGAAGAAGAGATATATAAGGTTTCAAAACCCCAGGCCAAGAAAAGAAAGTTTGCAAATTAGTAAAATCTCTTTATGGCCTGAAGCAAGTTCCCATGCAATGGCATGAGAAGTTTGATAAAGTTGCACTGTCACATGGATTCATTGTTAATGATGCTGATAAATGTTTTTATAGCAAATCGGATAACAACGGTATTGTTATAATATGTTTATACGTTGATGACATGCTAATATTTGGTTCCAATATATCCTGTGTGAATGAAACTAAAAAGTTTCTGTCTTCTAAATTCGATATGAAAGATCTAGGAGAGGCTGATGTAATTCTGGGAATTAAAATTATTAGGAAAGAGGGGGAGTTATTACTAACTCAATCCCATTACATAGAGAAATTCCTACAAAAGTATGGTCATTACGATGAAAAACCAGCACCAACTCCTTTAGATCCTAGTATTAAATTAGAAAAGAACACTGGACGTACTATCTCTCAACTAGAGTATTCCAGTGTTATTGAGAGTCTTATGTATGTTATGCATTGCACTAGACCAGACATCGCGCATGCTATAAGTATATTGTGTCGATTTACGAGTAATTCAGGTTTCGAACATTGGAAAGCCATTTCAGAGTTTTAGCTTATTTGAAAGGAACCATTGAATATGGTTTATCTTATAAAGGATATCCTGCTGTAATAGAAGGATATAGTGATGCAACCTGGAACAATGTAGAATCCAAATCCAAGTCTACGACTGGATGGACCTTTACACTAGGAGGCGCTACCGTGTCTTGGGCTTCCAAGAAGCAGACCTGTGTTTCTGACTCAACAATGTTGTCAGAATTGATTGTATTAGCAGATGCATGTAAAAAAGCGGAATGGCTTAGGAATTTATTAATGGAAATAGCTTTGTGGAAGAAGCCATCTCCAACAGTCTTGATTAACTGTGACAATCAAGCAACAATATACAATGTGTCTAATAAGACATATAATGGAAAGTCTAGACATGTGAGTCTAAGACATCAAATGGTGAGACAGTTACTCAAAAGAGGAGTTATAACTGTTGACTACATAGAAACGAAGAAAAACTTGGCTGACCCACTTACAAAAGGTCTTCCAAAGGCAATGGTTTCTATAAAGTCACAAGAAATGTGACTAAAGTCTGTGAATGAAGGTTGATCATCCTTAACAGAAAAACTTATGTCTTGAAAAGGATAGACAAAGTTCAATGCGTACCAACAAGTTAAGAGAATGATTATGGAACACTAAATTGATAATCCCATAATATTTAGTGTTGGATTCTGCAAGAACAAAGGATGGATATATATCCTTAATAAGTCTAGAAACCTTAAAAGGTGTATCGCAGAAACACCTTAAGAGACTTACCTATATGAGTATGGAAATCAGGCCGTTTCCTAGGAAAGTAAGACCGCTTTCTAAGTAGATTCATGAACCAGGATTTAAGCACATGGCCATTAACGTGCTGAGCAATACAGAACACTTTACCTAAGGAAATCAACATGTGTGATTGTTCCGGTTTTATCATTAGGGATACTTGGTTCAAGATTCGTTCACCATAGAATCTCGATAAGGCTTTGAATGGTTTACACTAAGTAAATGTTCAAATCCAAAAGATACCTTTTATTTATGTGTTGGTTTTCACGATGATGCAAAACTCAATCTTAGAACTACATAGGCTCGATCCCACTTGGGTATGTAGGAAGTCACTCTAGTGATTCAGCCGTCCTATTTATTTATTTTCTTATTTTGAAAATTGGAGGAGATTGTTGAAAATTTTCAAAGAGAGTCTTTGGGGTTTGGGTTTTTTTGTATTTGAAGAGTAGAAAAAAAGAAAGAAGAAGAAAGAAGAGTTTAGTCCCACATTCTAGAGCTTTATACAAGAATCTTGTATAAGTATAACTCTATCAAGTGGATGTTGGGGCCTTGGGGCTCCCACATGTTTGCTTTGTTGTGAGAAGAGAAGTCATGCAACACCACACGCGCCGCCGCCGGCCGTCCGACCGTACCGGGACGGGTCGGGTACGGGTTTCGGGTTCGAATCCGAAAATATTTTTGGATCAAAATATGAACAGTAACGGCCCAGATTTCAGCCCGTTAAGGACCCAGAACCGGAATTCAGAATTTGAATGATGGCGGGAATTTGTAACGTTTTCTGAATGTTACAAATGCGAATGGACGCGACGTTTGGTTTTTGAATCCATTCGTAACGGTTGCGAACCGTTACTAACGGTCGCGACGTTTCGCGAATGGACACATCTTCAACACTATAAATAGCAACGCCCAGAATTCATTTCGTAACAGTTTTAATTCTTCTTCTTCTTCCCAAACGGTTCTGCGACGCCATTAATCCGCTGCTCTGTTTTGTGACGCCTCCAAGGTGTTGCAAATTCAGAAACCGTTGCAGAATTGTTCTCTTCTTCCTCTTTATTCTTTTTCTACAAATTGCATCATCAGAAAACGTTCTAAAGTGTTCTTGGTCGGATCAAAGTTGTACAAACTTTGAATTCGATTACGCTGTTATAGGGCTTCACTGAATCCTGAAAGTCGATAGTTCGATAACCCGTTTGTACCTGGTGGGTCGAACTATTGTCTGAAAGAATCTATTCCATATATCCTTGAAGTCGGAAGTACAGCATTGTCTTCATCACTATCGCCATCAAATCCGTCTCGAATCGCAAAATTCCCAACAAAATTTTCAGACAATATTCTTCAACCATGGAAGGTTCGAGCGCTCTATAAGTTATGAATCAACATCTAACTCGGTTGGAGCGTTTTGATGGCGACAATTTCACTCGTGGGTAAGAGACGATGAAATTTTTCCTGATCACCGTCAAGTTGTTCTACATCTTGGAAGATGACTTGGAAGAAATCCCGGAGGAAACTGATAAGGATGATGCTGCTCTAAAGGCTAAACGTGCAAAGCGCAAAGAGGACGATTTCCTATGCAGATGCCATATTTTGAATGCGCTATCTACCACAGTCTACAATGCTCATAGGACCTTGGAAACAGCGAAGGCACTCTGGACTGCTCTGGAGAATAAGTACCGCATATCCGAAGCAAGTAATAGAAAGTTTCTTATTTCTAATTTTATGAATTTCAAAATGGTCACCAATAGGTCCATAATTGGACAAGTAAGCGAAATCTTACTGTTGGTGAATCAACTTAAAGATGCTGGAATTGATCTTCCTGAATTTTTTGTTGTTGGAGTTATAATTTCTAGACTTCCGCATAGTTGGAATGATTATAAGAAAAAGATGAAACATGCGGAAACGGATTATAATTTAGACGGTTTACAACGTCATTTTCGTATTGAAAAAGACTCTCGCAAACGCGATCTAGATGATAATCCGAAAGTGAGTCCCATTCTAAGGCTAATAATGTTGAAATTACTGATAAATTCAAGCCAAAGAATGAGACACAGTTTAAGAAAAATCATTCCAAAACTAACAACAAAAAGAAAGGCGCTTGTTATTTTTGTAACAAGCCCGACCACTATGCCCGAGACTGCCGTCTGGGGAGGAAACAACAAAAAGTGAATGTGGTCGAAGACTCACTTGTGGCTGTAGTGCAAGAGGCAAATTCCATTAGTGGCAATGATAATGATTGGTGGTTCGATACTGGAGCAACCATTCACATTTGCAAAGACCGTAATCTATTCAAGAGTTACGAAGAAAATAAAGGAGAAGCTGATGAAGTTACTGGAGCAAATAAGGTTCCAAGCAAAGTTCTGGAAAAAGGCACTATAGAACTTCTTCTCACCTCTGGAAAAGTTCTTACATTAGTCAATGTATTCTATGTACCCGATATGTGTAAGAATTTGGTCTCTGGATACCTTCTTAACAAAGGAGGATTCAAGATGGTGTATGAGTCTGATAAGCTAGTGTTGTCTAAGAATGGTAAATTCATTGGACATGGATACTCTTGTAACGGCATGATTAAGTTGAATCTAATAAAGAAATCTTATGTTTATATTGTTGATTCTATTAATTTATGGCATGGTAGATTAGGACATGTTAATTATAATTCCATTAGGAATATGAATAAATTAGGATTAATTTCTGATTGTGATTTCGATACCATCTCTAAATGTGAAATATGCGTTCAAGCAAAAATACACCGGTAATCCTTTAAATCCGTAGAAAGGAAAAATGGTTTGCTTGAATTGGTATATAGTGATGTAGGTGACTTAAAAAGTCATATCACCTATGGTGGTAACCAATACTATATAACATTCATTGATGATTATACTAGATATGCATATGTATATATAATGAAAACTAAAGATGAGGCTTTTGATAAATTCAAAATTTACAAAACAGAGGTCGAAACACAAGTAGGAGTTAAAATTAAAATATTACATTCAGATCGTGGTGGTGAATATTTCTCAAATGAATTCACCTTGTTTTGTAAACAACAAGGTATAATTCACCAATGTACTGCCCCATATACACCACAACAAAATGGTGTTGTTGAAAGGAAGAATAGAACTTTAGTAGAAATGGTTAATTCCATGCTCATAAGTTCTAATTTACCTTATAACCTATGGGGTGATGCTATGTTATCTGCATGTTATATTTTAAATAGAGTACCACTTAAAAAAAATAATATTTCCCCTTATGAACTATGGTTTAATAGGAAACCTAACCTAACTAGACTTAAAGTTTGGGGTTGCTTACTTATGTTAGAAAACCAGACCCTAAACGACTGAAGTTAGAAAATAGAGCATTTAAATGTGTTTTCATAGGATATTCACTTAATAGTATAACTTATAGATTTCTTATTCTTGACACCCTAGAAGTTATAGAATCTGTAGATGTAGAATTTTTTGAAAATCAAACTGTTGAGATCCCATTGAGATCATCTAGTTCAGAACGTAGTATGACTAATGATATCAATGACGATGATTATGCTCCTGCTCAAAACAGCAAGGAAGTGTCAGTACCAGATAATAGTACTGAACAACGGAGAAGTAAAAGAGCGAGAATAGAGAAGGACTATGGTCCTGACTTCATTACATATCTTGTAGAAGGCAGTAAGGACGAAGTCCTTAATGTGACTAAATATGTAATGAACGTTGATGATGATCCCAAAACTTATTCTGAAGCTATGAGTTCCAGAGATTCAAATTTCTGGAAAGAAGCTATCAATGATGAAATGAATTCCATAATGTTAAACCAAACTTGGGTTTTAACTGATTTACCTCCTGGTGCTGAACCTATAAGATGTAAATGGATATTCAAGAAAAAGTTGAATACAAATGGATCCATTGATAAGTTTAAAGCCAGATTAGTTGCTAAGGGATATAAGCAAAGACATGGAGTAGATTATTTTGATACACATGCTCCAGTTGCTCGCATATCTTCTATACGCTGTTTAATTGCACTTGTATCAATTCATAAATTAGTCATACATCAAATGGATGTAAAGACTGCTTTTCTAAATGGAGATTTAGAAGAAGAGATATATATGGAACAACCTGAAGGTTTCAAAACCCCAGGCCAAGAAAAGAAAGTTTGCAAATTAGTAAAATCTCTTTATGGCCTGAAGCAAGCTCTCATGCAATGGCATGAGAAGTTTGATAAAGTTGCACTGTCATATGGATTCATTGTTAATGATGCTGATAAATGTATTTATAGCAAATCGGATAACAACGGTATTGTTATAATATGTTTATACGTTGATGACATGCTAATATTTGGTTCCAATATATCCTGTGTGAATGAAACTAAAAAGTTTCTGTCTTCTAAATTCGATATGAAAGATCTAGGAGAAGCTGATGTAATTCTGGGAATTAAAATTGTTAGGAAAGAGGAGTAGTTATTACTAACTCAATCCCATTACATAGAGAAATTCCTACAAAAGTATGGTCATTACGATGAAAAACCAGCACCAACTCCTTTAGATCCTAGTATTAAATTAGAAAAGAACACTGGACGTACTATCTCTCAACTAGAGTATTGCAGTGTTATTGGGAGTCTTATGTATGTTACGCATTGCACTAGACCAGACATCGCGCATGCTATAAGTATATTGTGTCGATTTACGAGTAATCCAGGTTTCGAACATTGGAAAGCCATTTTCAGAGTTTTAGCTTATTTGAAAGGAACCATTGAATATGGTTTATCTTATAAAGGATATCCTGCTGTAATAGAAGGATATAGTGATGCAACCTGAAACAATGTAGAATCCAAATCCAAGTCTACGACTGGATGGACCTTTACACTAGGAGGCGCTACCGTGTCTTGGGCTTCCAAGAAGCAGACCTGTGTTTCTGACTCAACATTATTGTCAGAATTGATTGCATTAGCAGATGCATGTAAAGAAGCGGAATGACTTAGGAATTTATTAATGGAAATCCCTTTGTGGAAGAAGCCATCTCCAACAGTCTTGATTAACTGTGACCATCAAGCAACAATATACAATGTGACGCCCCACCTCTATACCCACGCTAGCCAAGAACACTCCGGAGTAGTGCTGTCAACTAGCACGGAGAATAAGGCCGTTGAGGAGCGACCATCCATGTAATTGCTTATCACACGGTGGCTATAAATAATCTTCGGAAACAAACATAGAAATAATCATATCACAAATCAGTCACAGATATCCATATCACAAAGGCGGAAGAAGATATGAATATATAACTAAAACATGAAAGTGTACATCAGAGTAGTGGTCAGTAAGATCCACGATAATACAAAAGAATAGCAACACGTGCTATACAAAAGAATACAACTATGAGTCTATATCTCAAGTGTATACAACAAAAACTGCTAATCTAAACAGTTAGCCAAAAGTCAGAGTGATGAATCCCTGGGAAGAAGTCAAGCAGAAGCACCTGTAACATCTCGGTCTGACCCGAGTATTATTTAAGAAAATAATAAACGGGTCAGTCTAGCTATAAATATCAGATGACATGATATAACATAAAAGATATGGCATAAACATAAACATCCATAACGACATACCACTATAAGTATGTAAATAATGATCAACAGAAGATCAATCAATAAGAGATAATCAATATCACAAGAATCTTCTCAAAGATTCGGAAAAGGCATCATACCCCAAACTTGTACTCATAACAAGTCAATGACATAAATTCTAGAAATCAATGCAGGAAGTCCAGAAATCATAGAAAAGAGAAAGAGGCCTATCACATGACGGTCCGAAGACCAAGGGGAGCTACCCCACATGTGTGAATGGAATGACACAGATTAAGGTCCAGACTAACCAAAAAGCAAAAAGGTATGTGTGAGTGGAATCACACAAGTGGTGTCTAGTCTAACCTCGCAACAAGAGACATCGCACAGTTGCTAGTCTAAATCATCAGAATGATCGTCATGATCAACGAGAAGTGTCAATTACACTAAGCTAGTAAATGTAGAAGTTTAGCTTCATGTCCCATAACCACTTGCTTAACTTAAATATTTACGAACAAACTGTAAATCTTCACTAATAAAATTGTCACAAGAGGTTCAATCGAAAAAGTCCAAGAATTAACCGACGAAGTGAACGCAAGCGTTTCATACCACTTGTTTTACTAAGTCGTTTAATTAGATTTCTCATCCGAGTGAGGTAAATGTTTGTATATACTAATAGATTGGAAAACAGTTTAAGAAAAGAGCTTAGTTATTGAAAATAGAGTTGAAATTGTTTGTTAAAAGAGTTTTGATATTTACTACTAGTACTGAAACCTTTATATTATAAAGTGACAAAACACAGAAGCAATTGTAGAAACAATCAGTCACAAAGATCGCATACGGAGATGTGAATAAAATCCAAGGAAATCAGCTCAATGTTTTTCAGATAAGATCCCCTACGAAGGGCGGGTCCAGGGGGGTGCCACCCCCCAAGGTGGGGGTGCGGGGGCAACGCCACCGCTTACGGGGTTCGACCTGCCCGGTCAGGTCGCGGGGGTCCAGGGGGCAGCGCCCCGTTCAAAACGGTACGACTTAGTGAAGACAAAATGAGGTCTAACGACCTAAGAGGGATAGGGTCGAGCGACCTAATGGTTGCGACCTAGGGGTCTAAGGGGCACGACCTAGTGGTCCAGCGACCTAAAGGGTAAAGGTCATGCGACCTAAAATGGGTTCGCGACCTAACACTCAAACGACCTAAACAAATTAAGGAGCCGAGCGACCTATAAGAAGCAGCGATCTAAGTAGAAACGAGGCCCAACGACCTAGGGGTTAGGTCATGCGAGTTAAGAAGGTCAGCGACCTAAGAAAGACACGCGACCTAAGAAAGAAACGCGACCTAAAGGCACGCGACCTAGCGACTTAAGAGGAGAGCGACCTAAATGTTACGACCTAAGAGTCGAACGACCTAGCGTGGAAGCGGCCTAAAAGCCAAACGACCTAACGACTTAAGGTCATACGACCTAGCGACCTAAAGCCATACGACCTAACGACCTAAGGTCATACGACCTAGCGACCTAAAACCATATGACCTAACGACCTAAGGTCATACGACCTAGCGACCTAAAGCCCTACGACCTAGCGACCTAAGGTCCATACGACCTACGACCTAAGGTCCATACGACCTAACTCCGAAGACGTTAGAAATGGCCAGGACGACCTACGACCTAAGGTCCATACGACCTACGACCTAAGGCTCAACGACCTAATTCCGAGGCTAACGACCTAACGCTGCAGGGGGAATTTAAGGCCAGAAACGACCTACGACCTAAGGGTTAGGTCGCGAGCGACCTAACTCCGAACACACGAAAATGGCCAGAACGACCTAAGTGCAGAAAATTCACCAAAACGCTAAAAATTGGAGTTTTTCGCCAATCCAATCCAAACCAAATGCAAATGTGCATGCAAAAGGGATAGGGAATCATTCCCAACAGTCCAATATAGTTATAGACTAGATTTGTGAGATAAAAATCTCACCTTTGCACCAAATATCAATGAAAATGAAGTTTTAAGCAAGCAAGAATCAATCCTTCTACTATCTAAGCACAAGAAGCTTGAATCCAATGTCTTCTTCTTGAATTTGGAGTAGAAAGATGGATTGCAATTGAATTTGAGTTTTGGAATTTTAATTTCCCATTCCCTCCACCATTAATGCCAAAGCTTGATTAGTTAGGAAATTTATGAAGAGTGAGGAGAAGAGGGTTGGAACTTGGGCTTAATAGGCTAAACTAACCCAAAGTCCAAAGCGGGAAAAGTTAGTGAAATTTCACTAACTCCAAACCTATCGATGTTTATACTTAAAAAAATTGTAAACGACATTTCGAACTCAATGGAAGTGGTCTCGAGTCCTAATTTGACCGTTTGCAAAAAGTAGCTTTTCGGACCAAAATCCGATTAACGAGTTAATATTTAAATAAAATATTTAAATACAAACTCGATAAATATGCGGGTTGTTATATACAATGTGTCTAATAAGACATATAATGGAAAGTCTAGACATGTGAGTCTAAGACATCAAATGGTGAGACAGTTACTCAAATGAGGAGTTATAACCATTGACTACATAAAAACGAAGAAATACTTGGCTGGCCCACTTACAAAAGGTCTTCCAAAGGCAATGGTTTCTATAAAGTCACAAGAAATGAGACTAAGGTCTGTGAATGAAGGTTGATCATCCTTAACAGAAACCAAACTTATGTCTTGAAAAGGATAGACAAAGTTCAATGGGTACCAACAAGTTAAGAGAATGATTATGGAACACTAAATTAATAATCCCATAATATTTAGTGTTGGATTCTGCAAGAACAAAGGATGAATATATATCCTTAATAAGTCTAGAAACCTTAAAAGGTGTATCGCAGAAACACCTTAAGAGACTTACCTATATGAGTATGGAAATCAGGTCGTTTCCTAGGAAAGTAAGACCGCTTTCTAAGTAGACTCATGAACCAGGATTTAAGCACATGACCATTAACGTGCTGAGCAATACAGAACACTTTACCTAAGGAAATCAACATGTGTGATTGTTCCGGTTTTATCATTAGGGATACTTGGTTCAAGATTCGTTCACCATAGAATCTCGATAAGGCTTTGAATGGTTTACAATAAGTAAATGTTCAAATCCAAAAGATACCTTTTATTTATGTGTTGGTTTTCACGATGATGCAAAACTTGATCTTAGAACTACATAGGCTTGATCCCACTTGGGTATGTAGGAAGTCACTCTAGTGATTCAGCCGTCCTATTTATTTATTTTCTTATTTTGAAAATTGGAGGAGATTGTTGAAAATTTTCAAAGAGAGTCTTTGGGGTTTGGGTTTTTTGTATTTGAAGAGTAGAAGAAAAGAAAGAAGAAGAAAGAAGAGTTTAGTCCCACATTCTAGAGCTTTATACAAGAATCTTGTATAAGTATAGCTCTCTCAAGTGGATGTTGGGGCCTTGGGGCTCGCACATGTTTGCTTTGTTGTGAGGAGAGAAGTCATGCAACACCACACGCGCGCCGCCGCCGGCCGGCCGGCCGTCCGACCGAACCAGGACGGGTCGGGTACGGGTTTCGGGTTCGAATCCGAAAATATTTTTGGATCAAAATATGAACAGTAACGGACCAGATTTCAGCCCGTTAAGGACCCAGAACCGGAATTCAGAATTTGAATGATGGCGGGAATTTGTAACGTTTTCTGAACGTTACAAATGCGAATGGACGCGACGTTTGGTTTTTGAATCCGTTCGTAACGGTTGCGAACCGTTGCTAACGGTCGCGACGTTTCGCGAATGGACACCTCTTCAACGCTATAAATAGCAACGCCTAGAATTCATTTCGTAACAGTTTTAATTCTTCTTCTTCTTCCCAACGGTTCTGCGACGCCATTAATCCGCTGCTCTGTTTTGTGACGCCTCCAAGGTGTTGCAAATTCAGAAACCGTTGCAGAATTGTTCTCTTCTTCCTCTTCATTCTTTTTCTACAAATTGCATCATCAGAAACCGTTCTAAAGTGTTCTTGGTCGGATCAAAGTTGTACAAACTTTGAATTCGATTACGCTGTTATAGGGTTTCATTGAATCCTGAAAGTCGATAGTTCGATAACCCGTTTGTACCTGGTGGGTCGAACTATTGTCTGAAAGAATCTATTCCATAGATCCTTGAAGTCGGAAGTACAACATTTTCTTCGTCACTATCGCCATCAAATCCGTCTCGAATCGCAAAATTCCCAACAAAGTTTTCAGACAATATTCTTCAACAATGGAAGGTTCGAGCGCTTTACAAGTTATGAATCAACATCTAACTCGGTTGGAGCATTTTGATAGCGACAATTTCACTCGTGGGCAAGAGACGATGAAATTTTTCCTGGTCACCGTCAAGTTGTTCTACATCTTGAAAGATGACTTGGAAGAAATCCCGGAGGAAACTGATAAGGATGATGCTGCTCTAAAGGCTAAACGTGCAAAGCGCAAAGGGGACGATTTCCTATGCAGAGGTCATATTTTGAATGCGCTATCTACCACAGTCTACAATGCTCATAGGACCTTGGAAACAGCGAAGGCACTCTGGACTGCTCTGGAGAATAAGTACCGCATATCCGAGGCAAGTAATAGAAAGTTTCTTATTTCTAATTTTATGGATTTCAAAATGGTCACCAATAAGTCCATAATTGGACAAGTAAGCGAAATCTTACTGTTGGTGAATCAACTTAAAGATGCTGGAATTGATCTTCCTGATTCTTTTGTTGTTGGAGTTATAATTTCTAGGCTTCCGCATAGTTGGAATGATTATAAGAAAAAGATGAAGCATGCGGAAACGGATTATAATTTAGACGGTTTACAACGTCATCTTCGTATTGAAAAAGACTCTCGCAAACGCGATCTAGATGATAATCCGAAAGTGAGTCCCATTCTAAGGCAAATAATGTTGAAATTACTGATAAATTAAAGCCAAAGAATGAGACACAGTTTAAGAAAAATCATTCCAAAACTAACAACAAAAAGAAAGGTGCTTGTTATTTTTGTAACAAGGCCGGCCACTATGCCCGAGACTGCCGTCTGCGGAGAAAACAACAAAAAGTGAATGTGGTCGAAGACTCGCTTGTGGCTGTAGTGCAAGAGGCAAATTCCGTTAGTGGCAATGATAATGATTGGTGGTTCGATAATGGAGCAACCATTCACATTTGCAAAGACCGTAATCTGTTCAAGAGTTACGAAGAAAATAAAGGAGAAGCTGATGAAGTTACTGGAGCAAATAAGGTTCCAAGCAAAGTTCTGGGAAAAGGCACTATAGAACTTCTTCTCACCTCTGAAAAAGTTCTTACATTAGTCAATGTATTCTATGTACCCGATATGTGTAAGAATTTGGTCTCTGGATACCTTCTTAACAAAGGAGGATTCAAGATGGTGTATGAGTCTGATAAGCTAGTGTTGTCTAAGAATGGTAAATTCATTGGACGTGGATACTCTTGTAACGACATGATTAAGTTGAATCTAATAAAGAAATCTTCTGTTTATATTGTTGATTCTATTAATTTATGGCATGGTCGATTAGGACATGTTAATTATAATTCCATTAGGAATATGAATAAATTAGGATTAATTTCTGATTGTGATTTCGATACCATCTCTAAATGTGAAATATGCGTTCAATCAAAAATACACCGGAAATCCTTTAAATCCGTAGAAAAGTAAACTGGTTTGCTTGATTTGGTATATAGTGATGTAGGTGACTTAAAAAGTCATATCACCTATGGTGGTAACCAATACTATATAACATTCATTGATGATTATACTAGATATGCATATGTATATCTAATGAAAACTAAAGATAAGGCTTTTGATAAATTCAAAATTTACAAAACAGAGGTCGAAACACAATTAGGAGTTAAAATTAAAATATTACATTCAGATCGTGGTGGTGAATATTTCTCAAATGAATTCACCTTGTTTTGTAAACAACAAGGTATAATTCACCAATGTACTGCCCCATATACACCACAACACAATGGTGTTGCTGAAAGGAAGAATAGAACTTTAGTAGAAATGGTTAATTCCATGCTCATAAGTTCTAATTTACCTTATAACCTATGGGGTGATGCTATGTTATCTGCATGTTATATTTTAAATAGAGTACCACTTAAAAAGAATAATATTTCCCCTTATGAATTATGGTTTAATAGGAAACCTAACCTAACTAGACTTAAAGTTTGGGGTTGCTTACTTATGTTAGAAAACCAGACCCTAAACGACTAAAGTTAGGAAATAGAGCATTTAAATGTGTTTTCATAGGATATTCACTTAATAGTATAACTTATAGATTTCTTATTCTTGACACCCTAGAAGTTATAGAATCTGTAGATGTAGAATTTTTTGAAAATCAAACTGTTGAGATCCCATTGAGATCATCTAGTCCAGAACGTAGTATGACTAATGATATCAATGACGATGATTATGCTCCTGCTCAAAACAGCAAGGAAGTGTCAGTACCAGATAATAATACTAAACGACGGAGTAGTAAAAGAGCAAGAATAGAGAAGGACTATGGTCCTGACTTCATTACATATCTTGTAGAAGGCAGTAAGGACGAAGTCCTTAATGTGACTAAATATGTAATGAACGTTGATGATGATCCCAAAACTTATTCTGAAGCTTTGAGTTCCAGAGATTCAAATTTCTGGAAAGAAGCTATTAATGATGAAATGAATTCCATAATGTTAAACCAAACTTTGGTTTTAACTGATTTACCTCCTGGTGCTAAACCTATAGGATGTAAATGGATATTCAAGAAAAAGTTGAATACAAATGGATCCATTGATAAGTTTAAAGCCAGATTAGTTGCTAAGGGATATAAGCAAAGACATGGAGTAGATTATTTTGATACATATGTTCCAGTTGCTCGCATATCTTCTATACGCTGTTTAATTGCACTTGCATCAATTCATAAATTAGTCATACATCAAATGGATGTAAAGACTGCTTTTCTAAATGGAGATTTAGAAGAAGAGATATATATGGAACAACCTGAAGGTTTCAAAACCCCAGGCCAAGAAAAGAAAATTTGCAAATTAGTAAAATCTCTTTATGGCCTGAAGCAAGCTCCCATGCAATGGCATGAGAAGTTTGATAAAGTTGCACTGTCATATGGATTCATTGTTAATGATGCTGATAAATGTATTTATAGCAAATCGGATAACAACGGTATTGTTATAATATGTTTATACGTTGATGACATGCTAATATTTGGTTCCAATATATCCTGTGTGAATGAAACTAAAAAGTTTCTGTCTTCTAAATTCGATATGAAAGATCTAGGAGAGGCTGATGTAATTCTGGGAATTAAAATTGTTAGGAAAGAGGGCGAGTTTTTACTAACTCAATCCCATTACATAGATAAATTCCTACAAAAGTATGGTCATTACGATGAAAAACCAGCACCAACTCCTTTAGATCCTAGTATTAAATTAGAAAAGAACACTGGACGTACTATCTCTCAACTAGAGTATTCTAGTGTTATTGGGAGTCTTATGTATGTTATGCATTGCATTAGACCAGGCATCGCGCATGCTATAAGTATATTGTGTCGATTTACGAGTAATCCAGGTTTCGAACATCGGAAAGCCATTTTCAGAGTTTTAGCTTATTTGAAAGGAACCATTGAATATGGTTTATCTTATAAAGGATATCGTGCTGTAATAGAAGGATATAGTGATGCAACCTGGAACAATGTAGAATCCAAATCCAAGTCTACGACTGGATGGACCTTTACATTAGGAGGCGCTACCGTGTCTTGGGCTTCCAAGAAGCAGACCTGTGTTTCTGACTCAACATTATTGTCAGAATTGATTGCATTAGCAGATGCATGTAAAGAAGCGGAATGACTTAGGAATTTATTAATGGAAATCCCTTTGTGGAAGAAGCCATCTCCAGCAGTCTTGATTAACTGTGACCATCACGTAACAATATACAATGTGTCTAATAAGACATATAATGGAAAGTCTAAACATGTGAGTCTAAGACATCAAATGGTGAGACAGTTACTCAAAAGAGGAGTTATAACTATTGACTACATAAAAACGAAGAAAAACTTGGCTGATCCACTTACAAAAGGTCTTCCAAAGGCAATGGTTTCTATAAAGTCACAAGAAATGGGACTAAGGTCTGTGAATGAAGGTTGATCATCCTTAACAGAAACCCAACTTATGTCTTGAAAAGGATAGACAAAGTTTAATGGGTACCCACAAGTTAAGAGAATGATTATGCAACACTAAATTGATAATCTCATAATATTTAGTGTTGGATTCTGCAAGAACAAAGGATGGATATATATCCTTAATAAGTCTAGAAACCTTAAAAGGTGTATCGCAGAAACACCTTAAGAGACTTACCTATATGAGTATGGAAATCAGGCCGTTTCCTTGTAAAGTAAGACCGCTTTCTAAGTAGACTCATAACCCAGGATTTAAGCACATGGCCATTAACGTGCTGAGCAATACAGTACACTTTACCTAAGGAAATCAACATATGTGATTATTCCGGTTTTATCATTAGGGATACTTGGTTCAAAATTCGTTCACCATAGAATCTCGATAAGGCTTTGAATGGTTTACACTAAGTAAATGTTCAAATCCAAAAGATACCTTTTATTTATGTGTTGGTTTTCACGATGATGCAAAACTTGATCTTAGAACTACATATGCTTGATCCCACTTGGGTATGTAGGAAGTCACTCTAGTGATTCAGCCGTCCTATTTATTTATTTTCTTATTTTGAAAATTGGGGGAGATTGTTGAAAATTTTCAAAGAGTGTCTTTGGGGTTTGGGTTTTTTGTATTTGAAGAGTAGAAGAAAAGAAAGAAGAAGAAAGAAGAGTTTAGTCCCACATTCTAGAGCTTTATACAAGAATCTTGTATAAGTATAGCTCTCTCAAGTGGATGTTGGGGACTTGGGGCTCGCACATGTTTGCTTTGTTGTGAGGAGAGAAGTCATGCAACACCACACGCGCGCCGCCGCCGGCCGGCCGTCTGACCGAACCGAACCGGGACGGGTCGGGTCGGGTACGGGTACGGGTTTCAGGTTCGGATCCGAAAATATTTTTGGATCAAAATATAAACAGTAACGGGCCAGATTTCAGCCCGTTAAGGACCCAGAACCGGAATTCAGAATTTGAATGATGGCGGGAATTTGTAACGTTTTCTGAACGTTACAAATGCGAATGGATGCGACGTTTGGTTTTTGAATCCATTCGTAACGGTTGCGAACCGTTGCTAGACGTTTCGCGAATGGACCCCTCTTCAAAACTATAAATAGCAACGCCCAGAATTCATTTTGTAACAGTTTTAATTCTTCTTCTTCTTCCCAAACGGTTCTGCGACGCCATTAATCCGTTGCTCTGTTTTGTGACGCCTCCAAGGTGTTGCAAATTCAGAAACCGTTGCAGAATTGTTCTCTTCTTCCTCTTCATTCTTTTTCTACAAATTGCATCATCAGAAACCGTTCTAAAGTGTTCTTGGTCGGATCAAAGTTGTACAAACTTTAAATTCGATTACGCTGTTATAGGGTTTCATTGAATCCTGAAAGTTGATAGTTCGATAACCCGTTTGTACCTGGTGGGACGAACTATTGTCTGAAAGAATCTATTCCATAGATCCTTGAAGTCGGAAGTACAACATTGTCTTCATCACTATCGCCATCAAATCCGTCTCGAATCGCAAAATTCCCAACAAAATTCGAATATACATTATATTAATAGTTTAAAATAAAAATAAAATAAAGATATTTTGTAAATATGACGTGTGTGTATTTCTCTTACAAAAACACAATCTTTCATTTTCCTATTGTTTAATTAATATGTTTTATTTTGCGACAAAGTTAATAATTAAAAACTAAATGTGAATATAATTGTTAAATCAACATCTTGAACTGAAATGAAAGATTAAACTTTTTTTAATAAAGAAGAAAAACTTTATTAAACAAAGTCATGATGCTAATTTATATGGGTATGTACATCAAAATAGATATCCTTTAATGATACATACATACATATATATCTGTATGTGCGCGTACATAAAAATATTTTCTTTTTTTGTGTTAAAACATTTATTGCAAAATTGTTTTCAAATTAATTGTAACACACACACACACTCATGCACGCATGAATGTTTGTTTTGGAGCAATTTTTTTTTCAAAGTTGCTTTTGAATAATAATCATGAATTAGTGTAAAATAACATTGATATTTAACTAAATAAATATATACATATAAAATAGCAAATTAGCTAGTAGATCCAGATCTAAAACAACATCAAGAACAATAGAAATAAACAATATGAATTAATAATTAAAATCATTATTATTAATTTTAAATCCACTCCAAAATAAGAAACTCATAAAAATTTCATATCTACACATGTTAAATTAAAGTTGGACAACAAATGCATATGCAAATTCATTAAAGCAATTAAAAAGAAAGATCTACAACATCATGATGAAAATATATAGAAGTAGAATTGGTTAAACCTTGTTGATATTGCCCTTGAATGTACCTTGATTAAAAGAGGTGCTCCTAAATCTAAAATCTCAGCTTCTAGTTTTGTAAGAGAAGGAGAACCACCTTTTATCTATTTTTATCAATTGGATGCTATTAATTTTATTTTTGGTTTTTTCTTTGCTACGAGATTTCAGAAAAAATTAAATGTAAGAGAAAGATGGATGCTAAGGTTTGAGAGAGATAGAGAGTGATTAAAATAGGAATGAAGAGCTAAACATGATATTTATAGAGGGAATCAAATATTAATTGTCTCCATTAATTCCTTAACCTCTTTCTTTTATATTCTAGATCCAGCCTTTGGATTTTGAACCCCCTTTGTTCATTTCATGGCTGGCCATGAAATGGCTAGACGAACCCTTTAAAGTTTCCAAAACATTTAACAATTAATTATTTTTAAATCATATTCAAATGTGTATTGATATCGTATATCGATTAGTGCATATATAACTTTTATATACATACCCAATTAATTACTACCGGCACCTTGAAAATACTAATGAAATTCAATACATAAAATAAATAATTAATTAATTTTGATTAAATTAACTAATTTATACAAATTAGTAAATCAGTTAAATCGTGTCATGTTTCGTAGAATCAATCAATGCGGTTGTGCGACTCGCAAGTGTAAAATTGATCATTTAATGTTGAAAATTTTGAATATTAATGTCCACACTGCACCTTAACTAGGTGTGATAGTTTGGCTGAATTTAAAGCTTATATATTTATTTTTCGTAAAATCCAATTTTACAATTTTAACTGTTACCTTTTTGTAATGATTATTTACACCAATTCTCTTCGTCAACACTATTTCACTTTATTATTTATAAAATTTGGTTTTGGTTAATATTTTAATATTCTCCATATCCAACTTGATTATTTGATAATAAAAGTCTTTTGTAACAACCTGCCTTTTGACCATCGAAGGTCGACACCGAATGCTAGCACTGTGTTCAAATGTCGAATATCCAATCAACAAAAGGGTAGATTATTAGGGTAAATAAAAAGAAAAGAACAGAGAAAATAAGAATCTCATAGCAGAATCAATAATATATAATATAATAAGGACAGTAAAAACCGCCGCTTCAAAATACAGAGTACATCAGAGTTAAAAACAAACCTTATCAGTTGGATAGTTATAAAATTCCAACCTTACAATAGCAAATATGGTTACTATATAATACAGAAGAAAATAAAACATTACAATCGGTGAACCTCCACCTCCTCTCCAAGATCTCCATGACACCAAAGCCAACCTAGAAAAATACTCGGTCTTATCCGAGCACTATAATAAAATAACATCTGGATCAGTTTGAAAATACCAGCATGAGAAAAAACAAATAATGGAGAACATATAAAAGTTCTATGAGACCACGCTGCTAACGGAAAACGGGTTTTTACCCCATAAGAATAACATACATATAGGAAAGAATAGAGATAAACAACAGGAAACAAATCCAAATAAGAATGGGAAAAAATAGTATTAAAAACCAGACTTGAAAGAATGAAAATAGGCTGAACAAACTCCAACCTGGACATAATAGATAAAACAAGATAACAGTACTAACCTGGTAGAATGGACAAAACCTATAATTAAACATCATGAAGAGTAGTTGACCCTTCCCATCGCAATTACAGAAAAACAATTCGGAGGTTTAAATCAAATAAAGAAAGGAAAATTTTCAACAAATGATTTAGAAGGTGCATCCCCCTTGAAGTATACCTCTAGTAAAATACTTCTAAGAAGCTCATTTACTCTGTGACACTTCTCGAGACCCTCCAAGTCGGACCCCGCCAAACCTTACCGAGTATTCAAATATTTCACATGTAATTGCACAACCGAATCCAATCTAGATGAGATGTGAAGATATCCTAATGGTAGCAACCCCACATAGCTTGGCCCTCATTCGCGCTCTGCATTTAGTCATTTCCGACAAAGGATAACAAAGCTCAAAGAGCAGCAAATCGTTTTGAAGGTGACGAATGAAAGTTGAATCCGATAATTAATAAATCAACTATCAGGGATCATTAAAATGATAATATATGGAAATTAAATATCATATATCTAACACTACTCGTCGATTCCAAACAAGTGCTATCTCTCGGTTGAAAATGAAGTCAGACAAGTTGACATAGTGTTATCTCTAGGCATTGCCTTGAAGACATTTTTAACCTTTGAGATAGAAGCAAGTCTAAGTCTCAACCTTTTTGACCATTGAAGGTCAACACCAATACTATCACTATGTTCAAATGCCGAACATCCAATCGAAAAAAGGGCAGATTGTTAGGATAAATAAAAAGAAAAGAACAGAGTATAGAGAAAATCAGAATCTTACAGCAGAATCAACAACATATAATATAACAGGGACAATAAAAATTACCACTCCGAAATACAGATTAAATCAGAGTTAAAACTTTAATAGGTGGACAGCTATAAAATCCTGACCTTACAATTGCTATTATGAATACTATATAATACAGTGGAAAATAAAACATTACGAGAGGTGAACCTCTGTCTTCTATCTAAGATCTCCATAACACCAAAGCTAACCTAGAAAATACTCGTTCTAACCCCAGCGTTACAATAAAATAACATCCAGATCAGTTTGGAAATACTAACATGAGAAAACTCAAATGATGGAGAGTATATAAAAGTTCTATGAGACTGCGCCACTAATGTGGAATGGGTTTTTACCTCACCAGAATAATATCGATACAAGAAATAGTACAGATAAACAACATGAAACAAATCCAAAAAAGATTGGGAAAAAATAGTATTAAAAATCAGACTTGAAAGAGTGGAAATTGTCTAAACAAAATCCAAGCTGGACAGAATGGATAAAATATGATAACAGTGCAAACTCGACAGAATGGAAAAAACCTATAATCAAACATTGTGAAGAGTGGTTGACTCTTCCCATTGCAATTACAGAAAAAAATTCGAAGGTTCGAATCAAATAAGAAAAGGAAAATTTCCAACAAATAACTAGGAAGGTGCACCCTCTTGAAGTGTACCCCTAGCAATATACTTCTGAGAAGCTCATTTACTCCGTGACACTTCTCGCGGTCTTCTAAGTCAGACCCCGTTAAACCTTACTGAGTATCGGAATATTTCACATCTAAATGCACAACTGAATCCAATCTAGATTAGATGTGAAAATACCCCTAAATGGAGCAACCCCACATAGCTTGGCCCCTTTAGTGCTTTTGATTTAGTCATTTTCGACAAAGGATAACAAAACTCAAAGTGCCGCAAATCATTTTTAAGGCGATGATACACCATGACGAAAGCTGAATCCGATAATTAATAAATCAACTATCGAGGATAATTATAATGATCATATATGAAAATTAAATATCATATATCTAACACCACTCGTCAATTCCAAACAACTGCTACCTCAGTTGAAAATAAAGCCAGACAATTTGAGATAGTGTTAACTCTAGGCATCGCATTGAGACATTTTTAACCTTTGAGATAAAAACAGGTCCAAGCCTCAACGTTTAGCGTTAAAAATATGACTAGATCCTTTCTATATGAGCGATATCATTTACGGAATTACTTTTTCATAACCGAATCGAACTTCACTTTTTAAAACTGAACTTGTGCTTGATTTTCATATTACAGTATTGGTAAAACACTTTTAGAAGTACCTTTTAAATTTTTTTAAAAGAAATTTTTTATAATACTAAGTGTATTAAAATAAGGGTCAAAAACAAATGTCATTAAAACATTAGTTACTATAAACCCAGAATAATTTACACAGCTTTATTTATAAATAATTCCTTTTAAAGGATTTTCTTATTTATAAACCATTATTTACAAAATTTAAAACAATTTTTATTATCCCAAAAGATAATAAAACAATTTAAATATCTTTATAAATTTAAAACAATATTAATTATTCTGAAAGATAATTAATCACATTTATAATCTCCTTTAAATAAACAAATTAATTATTTTAAATAAGATAGTTAATTATTTCCAAAGCACTTTTAACTTTAAAATCTTTATCAGATCAGTTTATCAACTTTAAAACACAAAATCAGCTGATTAACTTTTAAACACTTTCATTATACTAGTTAATTTACTTTAATCACTTTTATTAAATCAGTTAATTAACTTTAAACATCATTAATTAAAAAGATTTATTAAATTCAAATAATCATTAATTAAAATGAATAATTAATCTCAAACATCATTAATTAAAACGATTAATAAATTTTAAATTCCATTAATTAAAAATAATTAATTAAGTTCAAATAACCGTAAATTAATTAGATTGATTAAATTCAAACATCATTAGTTAAAATGATAAAGTAAAACATCATTTGTTAAAATGATGTATTAACCATAAAACACCATTAATTAAAATGATTAATTGAATTTCAAATATCACTAGACAATTAATTAAATTTAACACAATCGTGAATTAAAATGATTAATTAAAGTTTAAAATCATTAATTAAAATGATTTAATTAAATTCAAATATCATTAATCAAATAGATTAATAAATTTCAAAACATCATTAGTTAAAGTAATTAATTAATTTCAAAATCATTGGTTAAACATAATTAGTTAAATAGTTAATTAAATTTAAACATCATTAGTTAAAATGATTAATTAAACTCCATTATCATTAATTAAACTAAGTAATTAAACTCAAATAATCAATAGTTAAAATGATTTATTAAGGATAAAATACTATTAGCAGAAATGATTAATTAAATCTAAAGATAAACCAATTTTAAACATTATTAATTAAACTGGTTAATTAATTTCAAAATCATTAGTTAAAATGATTAATTAATTTAAATAACCATTAATTAAAATGATTATAAATTTAAAATACATTAATTGATTAATGAATTTTACAATTCCATTTAGTGAGAACACAGGCTCAAGTTCCAAACACACACGAGAGAGTTTTAGGGATGAAAATCAAACAATGACGGTATAACGAAAATCACTATAATGACACTTAAACAATTTAAATGGAATATCAAGGTTTATTTCAATTAAATATCAATATAACAGCATAAGGATGTAAATAAATAATTATTGCTGAGAAACCCTCAGGGTCTCTCTACAAATTCCCCATGCAAAATAATGTTCAAGGACATTATATATAATCATATGGGTTTATAGCAATCAAGTTAATATGTCATCAATCAAACAGTTTAACTAACATCCAAGCAATTAATAATAGTTTGTAGCATCATAGATATGATATAGTACATATGAATATGACTTAAACTCACATTGGTTCTAGTTTTTGCTAAAGCGTTCTGGTTTTGAACTAAAACCGAACAAGCATTCGATTTTTGCTAAAATTTCCGCTAGCTCCAAATCCAACCACATCAACTTCATTGCAAAGATCTTGATGACAAAAGTCCAACGCAAAAAAGGCGTTTGAATCCGACCTCGTACGCAAAAGTTATTCAAATTATAAGTTTTCGGATTTAAATAATCAAATTAAATCACTAATTACATTCCTTAATTATTCTTACCCTCTAATCTATTTCTTCCCCATCCTTTAAAGTACCTATACATGAGTGTATCACCTGCACCATGATACCCACACCTTCAACCCTCCTCTTTCCTCCTAACTCATCCGATACTCCACGGATTTGCATACCGACTTCATCGACAAACTCTACTATGCGAGCTCATCACAACCATCCCCTTCAATTCAAATCCGCACCCCACCCTAAAATCCGACCCAACCACCCTCTTAACAGCCCTAAAATGTCGCAAGTCATCCCATGGCTCCGGAGTCGACGAAAGTTGGCAGGGATGTCATACTCGACCCTAGAAACACAATGGAACCAATGATGAACGTTGCCAAGATCTCGAGCTATAATAACCCTAACTTATCCATGACTTTGACAAGCACCTCCAAATGATAATGTAACCTAAGAAGAGACCATGGACAAGAAGCTCTCGCTAGTACGAGCTCAACGAATACAAAATGAGGATTTTGAGCGGACTATACAATTTGCATTTGATTTTAGAAGTTTGATTTGGAAAGAGGAAAAACAACTACTTGTTTACCGGCAATGAAATATAAAAGAGATGGAGGAATGGCTTAGACATGGGAGTATGGGCCTGATGTGAAGAGTATGGGTTGATCTAATAAATTAAAATATAGGGTATATTTATTATTATATTTTAAAGTATCCGACATTACATACTCAAAAATCTAAAACTCCTACCGAAGCATGCCGACTAGCGTTTTATACTAAATACACATATTTCGAACTCAATGGAACTAATCTCGAGACCTAATTCCAAAGTATACGAAAGCTAGCTTTCTAAATCAAATTATATTTAAAACTAATCATTATGCGTTTCGAGTTCACATGACCAAACGGTATGTCCAATCGTTATGAAAGTCGACAGTATTCAACAATTTATTATTTCGGATCTAATGGAATTAGTTTCGTCAAAACCCAAGACAATGCCGAGAATGTTAATTTCACAAGTTTAAATATCTTTTTATATTTTCGATCCAATTATCGATATTTATCAGATCTGTTTATATTTGTAAATAAATTTACAAATTGAATTCACCAATAGTATTTATCAATTAAAAGGATTTAAATAATATTATTAAATTCATTTAATTAATATTTAATTTACAATTCAAATATTTAAAATGATCACCATATTTGAATTTAATTTATTAAATTCCAAAATTCAATTATTTAAATATTTAAAATTAAATTAAACTTTTAAAATGAAATGATTAAAATTTTGGGACATCTTTGGTTCAGTAATAACGTTTATTATTAACCATACTGCTCCAGTCAGATATTTGACTTTGAGTCGACTATAATTTACTGTGATATTAACCTCTTATAACTAAGAAGATGAATTCTTTATTGAATGGTGCTTTAATTTCAGTGCTTCAACTCAGACCCAACTATAGTTTCTTAATGGATCACCATGTCATGATTTAACTATAATAAAGTGGAGTATTTACGTTGAAGTTCTATAGTATTCTCAACTCGAAGGAACCATGCAACATCATCACTTTGAGGTCCCATGGTTGACCTTAATTATAATTTACCAACAGAAAACTCTCGTGTGAGTCATTCCATAGTTGTCCAATAACTATCCGTATGTTACATCTTGATGCCCCCAACAGCCATGAGTAATACACTTCCCAACATCTCGAGAATGTTAGGTTCTCTAATCTTAATGGATGTATCGATATCCTTTCTCATATCATCTTGATAGGAAATATTTAAAATATTATGTTATTTTATTATACGATCATTTTCTCATGATTATAACTCCTTGTAGTTACTATCACATAACAACTATGAGCTAGATCGATCACAGAGTTAGAAATATGTAACAAATTATATAATTGCCCCTAAAGCATATCTCTAACTCTCTCAACCTCCTACTTGCACTAGAGGTCAATTATGGAATCTCATGCTCATTCCTTTGATCATTTTTATCAAAATTGATCGAGCTAATCCCTTAGTGAACAAACATGTTATATTGTCTTAACTATCTACTTTGTCAATCAACTCTCTCTGACACCGATAAACGGTCTTTATCATATGAAACTATTCATAGTATGTCTTTCGGCTTCTAGCGAGCCATAGTTTCTTTCATAATTTGTATTGCACATTTTCATCGCATAGTAGCATTATGTGATTCTCAACATTTGGAATCATATATAGCTTAGTTATAAATTTATGCATTGTTTATATACAATTTTATTGTTTTATTCAAGACGATAAACTTAGTCTTTTGGTTGAATCAACGACAACCTTTTTGGAACATTTGCAACCTAAAGTATCTAGATTAAGTTGAACATGAATTTAGGACTGATATACTATACACGAAATCATTTATGAAATTCGAATCTGAATATTCCTTCATAAGGAATTCTTTGTTTCTATTAACAATTCTCTATTACTTTATAAATATTCGAGAATACTCTTTACTACCATTTGATGATTTTAATTCAAATTTGATACTTGCTCAATGTACCAATTCATAAGTAATTAGGGATATAGTAGATAACATAGCATATATTATAATTTCCATTGTTGCTACATGACGAGTTTATCTTAAACGCTCCATACTAAAAGTTTTTAATACGGTACCTATGTATATTGTATGCGACTATCCTAACATTCTCTTATACTGATTGTAAAAGTTGTCATTTTCAAATCCGATGTCGAGTATTAAACTACCAAATGAAAATGATTTAACATGTATATATCGTTAACAATAATAAGTTTCTTATTTACCTGTGGGTTTAGAAATATTTTAGTACCTTTTATAGATTTTCCTTAGAGACACACTCTTCCTCTGCATTTTGATTGAAATTCAAAATGTTTGATTTTTTCTATCAAAATATTTACTCAATTCTGATGCTTAATAAAAGATGCTTTCATATCAATTCCCGGATTTTATCCAAAACCCACAAACTCAGTGTCACTTCCACTAACTTTGAGATGCTTTGGTTGTTATGTGCAAATAATCCATTCTTAATCGTTATGTAGAATTTCTGTTTGAATATACATGTACCACAAACTCAAAATCATATTGAGTGTGTAACGACCCGTAATTTCAATAATTAAATTTATTAATTAAATAAGTTTAGGGATTTAATGTCGTGGATTTTTTTTTTAAAATCTAAGGTTTAATAATGAGAGAAATAACTAGAATGTAATGTTAGTAACGCTGATTTAAGACAACTGATAACTATTTAAGGCCATTTGAATTAATTGAAGTGACTATAAACATAAAAATTTGGTTATAAATTATAAATGAGTAAATAAATCAAATGTTGTATTTAGTGGTAAAATTACACGTAGTTAATTTGAATTAGTTAATATAGAATAATAAATCAGTATGTGAATTCATTTGTTTTGTTTGTTAACAACAAACATAGAAATGTGTATGAACACTATTTAATTCATTAAAATCAGTTGGAAATAAATTGCAACAAGTGTAATTAAATATTGCGTTAATGTAAATTAAGATGATGGTTGTAGAGTATTAGTGTAATAAGATATAAACCAATGATAACTAGGTCCATAGTGTAATGATTGACTGAATAAAAAGATTGAAATCAAATTAAATCAATTTATTGGAATTAAAATATAATTAATTGGATTTTATTTATAGTTGAAACTGAACACTATAATTAGTGTAATATTTAACACTGGATTGATATGTAAATTTGTTTTAAATAATTGTAAATGTCTAAGTAATCAAAAATGATTTGTATAGAAATTGATTGGTTGATGTTTGATACATTTAAATTGTCATTCCAGTTAAATATGAATTTTATCGCATTTAGTCGTCATTTAATTTAATATTGTATTTAATTGTCAATTGAATACATGTTGAAGATAATCAGTTAATTAATGTTATTTATTAGTTGATTGAATGGTGATTGTGATGTATGTTTGATTATTGATATTGGATGACTGGTTGTTATATTTTTATATTGTTATAATACCGCAAGTTCCCTATGAGTTGAAATGATACATACCCTGTAACATCCCACCTTTTTGCACACTTTAAACCGACACATGTGCCAATTCAAAGCATACGCAAGGGCGGATTGTTATGGGGTAAATAAGAAAAATAGAGAAGAAATAAAACGAAAATAGAATCTCACAGCGGAAGGATAAAATATAATAACAAATATACAGATCATAAACAGTTTACAAAAGTTTGATTCTTCTTTTACAATAAATATCAGAGTTACACATACCAATATAAGCAATGCAGCGGAATAGAAAGAGTGTGGTGTAATACTATATATAAAATAATACTGATTCTTCGTCTTCGTCCTCCAAAGCTAAAATCTGCTATCCTGAAACGCTCGGACTGACCCGAGCGAATTTGAATAGACAAAAACACCCGAGTCAGACTAGAATATCTTATGTGAGTTAAATAAACAGAATATAAATATGAGTACAGTAACTCAAGAGATGTTCGGGATTTACATCTCCTAAGGATCCGTTAAACTATTTACTATGTAGTATATTGCGCTATTATAATAGTGTCTATTTATAAAATAAACTTACTTTTAAATAGCGTTAAGGCTTTACATTTTCCACCTTAACACGTAATAGTCCCAGTAGTCCGTCCAATATCATAGCCCCTCCTGATCGGGAAGCCACTAGAGGATACCACACGGGCTACGGGAGAAAACCAAACTCGTACAAGGCGCGATATGGTAGGTGACACGGCACAACTAGGCAATGCCAGGGTAGATATACCAATTGCTATCCAGGCTGGTGGAAACGCGTAGCCGCAGTTACCGCCCACCTCGGACTAACTCCCCAAAATCAAAATATAGAAGTGGCCACTGAATCAAATCCAAGTCAAATTATAATATCGAAGAGGAGCGTCCGATCAGAGGAATGACCTCATTGGCCTGAGAATCGCTCCTGTTTTAGCCACCTTATGCCAACTCACGGGAGTTGGGTCCACGTATTTACCTTACAGGAAACGTCGCCACCACCTACTTCATTCTGGAATCTCCACCGCGTACACGGTTAGTCAAAGTGGTTTCGGTATCGACAGAGAGTATGTCCATATCCGATCCCGGTCTCTTTGCCAACCAATCGTTATTATAACACCGCGGTCATTTAAAAATAGTTTATACTTTAAAACCAGAACATAATCCCTTTCAAAACCATAATATTACGATATCATTTTTTTCTTTAAAAACACAAATAATTTATCTTCATATTATTTTATAAAAGCCCAAATCAATGATATCGTTTCCCAAATAAAATTTTCCTTTCCAAAAATTATGTCACTTTTTATTGTTTAATATCCCATGTAACCAATATTTTGTTTGTAACTTTCAACATAATTCTTCGAAAATCCATAGTATTTTAAAACCATTATTTTCAAAACTAAATGGTTTGGATATTCAACGGTATGCGAATTAAAAAGGTTTAACCTTACTGTTGCTTTATAAAGAAATAAATTATCTTTAAAGTTAAACCAAAATCCAAAATATTACTTCAAGTCCCAAAACCATTTCAATTTTTATATATACTTATATCCATTTTTGAGCATTAATATTTCAACTAAAATTGGATTTTCTTTTATCCTTTCAAATCACTATTCTATTAATTAATCTTGACCATTCACATAAAATCCATAATTAATAAGACTTCAATTTCTAGTAAAATATATATATATATATTTCCAAATTCAATTTTTACTAGAATATTCATTTCAAAATATTTTGGGAAAAATCCAATTATAAATATCATATCTTTAAAATTTCCAGCTTAATATTTAAACATAGGATATAAATCATCAAACTCCAATTTCTTAATTTTCTTCCATTTTTAATAAAGAAATTTATTCACCTTTTAATTTCAAAATTTCAACTTCATATGCATATAAATATGGAAGAAAACATTTATTCAGTATAAAATTTAAGATTTTTATAAACCGTATTCCATCCAAACCATAGAAATCACATTAAAAATAGTTATATATAGACCACGGTGCCTGTATATAGTTTTCTATCCTATGGTCAAGTGATACGGATATTTATCATTTCAATCCACAATTTAAAAAAATAAAAATTGCGGTTATATATCATTTCAAACCACAATCCCGAAAAATGAAATATGCATGAAAATTTGCAATTTAATGATATGTAATAAACATCCATTCATCAACACATCCATCATCCAATCGCAACCATCAACCAATATCAATCAATAACAATATATGTTTGGTAATATACAACAGGTAATAATTGGCAGTTTTATTTCAAATTATATTTATCAACTATTAATCTAACAATTTATATTCAGTGATAATTGACATAACTGTTAACTAGCAGTTCATATGCAAACAAAAATTTCTAACAGCCAATTAACACGCAATAAATTAATTAAATTAACAGTTAAATTCGATAAAATGCAATTCAACAGATATAAATGAAATAACATGCCAAAAGCTCATAAATAAATTTCTATTCATTTCTAAAATTTATTTAACAAACATAAAAGCTTCTAGTAATTGTGAGTGGGTCAAAACACTCACCTTTTGAATTTAAATCGAATTTAAATTCAATTTAAACCCAAAAATTCGCCCGTCTCGGAATTCGTCCAAACTAGCGTCATCGAGTCCGGAATTAAATTACGATCCTAACAAAAAAAATCGCGCGTGAAACGGAGCTCGTATGTAGAAGTTATATCGATAAATGCGAGTTGAAATCAAAAAAAAAATAATAAAGCAAAAGGAACACATTATCACTTACAAAAAAAATATATGCCACGTGAGCATCAGCTACAGGCGCGCGCAGAAGATTATGAGCTGAAGGAAAGAACCCTCACGCACGTACAGGCAACCAACATCAGAGACTCACGCGTTGACCAAACTTTGACTGACGATCCACGCCTCTACGCCCCGCCATAGCCCTGGCGCCTCCACCTACGGTCTCCTCACTCCTGGCCGACCGCCGTGAGCCACCACCGGCGCCCCCCCCCAAACGAACAGCAGCCGCCATCCAATTTAAACCCTAGATCGAAATTTGCACGAGATCCAACCGTTGATACTCAAAACAAAATACATAGATGCGATCCCCTCGGTTCCCTCTCCAAAACCCAGAAACCGTTTTCCGATCCGACGAAGTTTTGCGCGACGATGATGAACGGTTTTGGGGCTGTTTGAATTTATTCTGGATGAACGACAGCTCCAATTGAAAAACGAATTTCACCAGTATATTACGCGTATCGAATACTTCAACATATATTTTTTCTGGAATTTTCTGAAATTTTTGAGTTTTGACTTTTGATTTTGAACTGTGGATGGATCTGGAATTGGATCTGAGATGTATACATTTGGGGAAGAGAAAAGAGTGAAGAAATGAACGTACAGCAAATGAAAAAGAAAGGAGCTAGGGTTTATAGATGTATATTTATAGATAGGCTAGAGGTAGGGTAGCTAGACTGGATACGCGAACGTGCGTGACAAACCATGGTCCAAAAAAGCCCGCTATGCCTCCGGAGTCGGATTTGTTAAAACTATATATCCAAATAGGTGTTTTAAAATATTCTGAACGCAATGGAAAAAGTTTCGCGACCAAATTCGATCGTATGAAGAAGTTATGCCAAAAAAACAAAAATTTCACATTGATTTCAAAATGCGTAAATTTCAAGGCGTTTCGGGTCCGTACGATCAAACGACAAGTCCGATTGCTACGAAACTTGAAACATTATTATAATTCAACGTTACGGATCCGATGAAATTGGTTTCGTCGAAATCCGAGTCCGTGACAAAAATGGCTATTTTTAATATTTATTAAATAAATTAAATAAATCATAAAAACCAATTTTAATTTTCAACTTCTATTATTAGTCAAATTTCATTACTAAGATAATTCAATCAGTTCCAATTGATTTAACATGCTTGGATTTGAATTAAAATGTATAAGTATATTAATTTGCAGCGTTAATATCCGCACTTTCTTATTATTAGGAAATTAAAATTTTATTCTAAAACCCAATTATTAAAACTTATACCCTTATACTCTCAACAAAAATCTAACTAAATAAATAATTGGATTTCCATTCCAACTCATCTTTGGATTGCAATTAACCTTTTTACCATAATTAAATTCCAAATTATTAATAACCCTTATTTTTCTTAACTATTTATTAATTCCAATCCAATTGAATTCAACACTATAAATTTGATTAATTTATTATATTCACTTCCTTTCTATTATTCAAAATTATTGTTGTAAATACGACGAATACTAACATTAGTTTAAGATTTCACTCAATGTTTACAAATTCCATTTCCATTTAATAACGTAATATTTTACGTTCAATTCTATTTCATTTGTCGCAAATACCACTTGTTGAATTAAATACTCAAATCATAAATAAATCTTGCTTCTAAAGTTATACCAACAATGGTCCAGTTAAATTTGAATTAGCTTTACCTTTATTTTATGAAATTAACTATTGCAGTAAATCCAAATTTATAAAGAAGATTAGATTCCTATACTACTTCTTTGGTCTCCATTAACCTATTATGGCGAGTATGAATTTCCATGTATAATTGAAACTTTTATATCCCTTAAATTTTTACTATCATTCAATATCTACATCTTCTAGCTAAATTTCAACTAACATATAAATTAGCTATTCCAACTTCCATTAATTTCGATTATCATACTATAGAAATTAAATTCTCTTAACCACATAAATAAAAGTTGATCCCCATCTATTTACATTATATCACGTTTGCATAAATTTATTCAATGGTCACTTTTAATTAATGACTATCAAATTTCCAAATCCAAATGTAAATCTTTCACCTTTGAATTCTTATATTAAATGGAATTTAATATTTACTGATTCAACATTTATATGTTTCTAAAAATTAGCTCCAACCAAATGTGACAATTTACATTTCATTTCTATGCAATATATACTCACCTTATTCCATTTATTTGGTTACTGCATTGAAATCTATTTATTAACCAATACTAATGTTATTATCATTAAATAAAATTTGATTCCCAATTTCACCCTTCTATTCAAACCAAGTATCATGCTATGATAATATTTTACATTGTTCACACTGAATAAAATCAACCTTTTCATCGTTATCAATTAATCATACATTGATTGCACTAATTTAAGGAATTAATTGCCATTGATATCCGATTAAATTTAATAGGCCATATAAATAGGTAATATATATACGAATTAAATAAATTCAATATTTCCATTTCGTTTTTCCTGTACTAAATTTATTACTAAGTGTATATACTCCGCTTTATCAATATACCTGAAATTTCTACCTAAAATAAGGATACGTTTCCATTGGAATTTACATTTACACCTTACGTTACAACATTAATCAACTTGCTAAACGTTTTATATGATTTCTATCCTTTATTTCATAAATTAACCCATTCCACCTAAACCCTTATCTACAAAATATTTCAACATCAAATTTCACCACATACCAATTGACCTAATTATTTATTTATTAAGTCATCTCATTTAAATAATTTATCAAAGTGAAACGTTCATTCAAGGTACAGATTTATTACTTGCGTTACCGAATTCCTTAATTTATTCTAATTTCCGTTTTCATTCCTTTACTGCATTAAATTAATTTAATATTCCCATTTATTTCTCATATTAAATATATATACAGGTAAAGCCTTTTCACTACTTAAATTCATTTGAATTAGCTTCGAATTCTATAAGTAGGTTTAATACATATTATTTTCTACTAAATTCAATTACAACTTATTAAAGAAAAACGAATTAAAACCATGAAATAAATGAAATCTTCCCATTTGTATTCTTATATTAATTTCTTAGCCTATAAATAACAATTTACAGCACTTAAATTTCTCGTCATTTTGTTCCAACTGGAAATTCTTAGACTTAAATTCCCATGGTTTCATTTCATTTAGTCATTTGCTTCAAAAAAATCACAGATCTTAATTTCTTTCTAACTTAAATTATTTAAATCCTATTAAAATGACTAAATTGAACTAACGAAAATTACGGGTCGTTACACTCTCCCCCACTCAAAACTTTTCGTCCCCGAAAAGGAAAAGGAAGGGAGAAGGAAGAATAAACAGTATATCTAATTTCAAATATTAACTTATAACAATAATTTACTAAATTAATTTCCTTTAATGAATTACACTTGTTTTATAATCATTATGTCTTTTAATACTTGAATTATTAAAGTTGGAAAACAATTTCAACAAAATTCTAAGTCCAAAATTTACGAAAAATTTTGGCAGAGTCTCCTTTGTACGGAGGGACTCTGGAGAAAATATAATATCCAAATATACAAATATATTACATATATATCCAAAATAAAATATCCCACACGGGAAAATATATAAATAGCGCTTTAATCGTAATCCGAAAACGTACCTATCTGTTGGCAATACGCTTATTATTTTGGAACCAAAAGCAGTAGCAGTTGCTTCCAACACCTGTATTCACTTATATAATCTAAGAGGTTAAATATTTATTTTACAGTGAAATGTTTGGGTAGATTCAATCATTTATATCCAATCAAATGCAACAACCATAAATTTTAACAAACAGCACATGCCACCAACAGACAATCATTCAATCAACCAAACAATTAGTTGTTAGGTTCAAATTCCGAAATTGTACGAAATGTAAAATAACTATCAAGTGCATCCTTTACTCAACAGTCTTAGATGGAACAAAGATAGATTATTTCTCCATCCCACAACTTCAAAATTCCTTACCCAACAACCATACATCAACCAAACAATTCAAATCAACACCAAAATAGCTTATTATACATTTATTTCATACTTCAGTGGTTTGATTTTCTTCCCTTCCTTTATGAGGGATTTCTTTGTTCTTACAAGTTTTATTTTCCATTTATTACAAAATTCATTATATTTGTATTCCAATTTATTGACTAAAGTATATATCATCTATTTATACTACTTACCTTTACTTATATAGTAAAATTTCCAATTTATCTTAAGCTTATACAATTAATTCTCATTAACCATAGCAAATTAATAGAATACCTTTTCCCTCAAGCTTCACTTGTAAGATTTTCCTTAAATTCTTAATCTGCTAACATTCATTCTTATAAGTGGAAGTTTTTATTTATTCATCAACTATTAATTGTAGTCATTTCAAATTTTTCTACTTTCCATTATATTGGAATAGGGAAGATTAAAACATACTTAAGTCAATAATCATACAATCAATCCTTATTTTGAATTTCATTTTATATACTTAGGTTCATATCACCTATTAATAATACTTAAATTTATTTTTAGTAAAATTTCAATCATAACTTAAGTTTATACCATTTAATTCTTATTATAGCAGTAATTTATTGAATACTTCATTTTTCCTAAATTCCTACTTGTAAAATATTCAATTCCAGTTTCTTATTTAACACTTCAACTTTTATATTTGGGTAAGTTATTTATGTTAAGGAAATTGCAATTGAACTTATACAAGTTTAATCTCCATTCTTTTAATTAAATTTAATGTTTATTCATATTACCCTTTGTCTCATATGTATGCAAATTCCTCTTTATAGCTTTGCAGTTATTCTCTTATTTCAATTAGAGGTTTCAATTCATTTATTACTTAACTTTTATTTCACTAACAAATTTTAAACAATTAATTAACGGAAAAATTTAGAATTAAATACCGGGTTAAATTTCAATTTGTTTCAAAATAATAGGTAAATAAGTTCTTACATCTCAATATCTCTAATTATAGTTAGAGCAATAAAAGAAAATTTTTTTAGAAAATTTCAAAATAAATCTGCAGTAGAATTTACTACAGTGGTCTTTCCCCTTCGAAACTCGAAAATGAAAGTCGATGATGCGGCCGTCATCACCGAATTTATTTTCCAGCGACAGAGAGGAAAGTACAGAATTTAATTCTTTTCCAAAATCTTCTTTAAAACAATTCTTCCAATTTATACGAAATATTTATATAAGAAAATACTTATAAACCAAATCAATAAATTTCACAAATTCTTTGAAAGCAGATTTGGAAAAATCCCGGACTTAAGTTTTAAAATCTCCAATTTGATTTATCATAATTTCAACTTAGCTTCAGTTATTATAGATATTTTTATTTTCTAACACCCAATCTATAGCAACCAAATATATATATATCTTTATAAAACTATTTTTATATATAGAAAATATAATAGGCAAAATTATTTCATTTACCTATATTAAAACGGATATTATGTCGGTCTGTCCTATTAAGTGTTTAGAAATCCCTATTGATGACATAGCGTCCCATGCATCAACCAGAATTTATAAATACAAAGCGGAACAGATTAACACAATATAAAAATCTTTTTATTAATACTAACAAATACGCTCTCTCATATATATACACTCAGCGACTCCCATAGGATATTACTACCCTATTAACAAAGAGTCAAACCCCACAAAGCCAAGGTTTATCGCTAAACCAAAGCTCTGATACCAACTGTAACATCCCACCTTTTTGCACACTTTAAACCGACACATGTGCCAATTCAAAGCATACGCAAGGGCGGATTGTTATGGGGTAAATAAGAAAAATAGAGAAGAAATAAAACGAAAATAGAATCTCACAGCGGAAGGATAAAATATAATAACAAATATACAGATCATAAACAGTTTACAAAAGTTTGATTCTTCTTTTACAATAAATATCAGAGTTACACATACCAATATAAGCAATGCAGCGGAATAGAAAGAGTGTGGTGTAATACTATATATAAAATAATACTGATTCTTCGTCTTCGTCCTCCAAAGCTAAAATCTGCTATCCTGAAACGCTCGGACTGACCCGAGCGAATTTGAATAGACAAAAACACCCGAGTCAGACTAGAATATCTTATGTGAGTTAAATAAACAGAATATAAATATGAGTACAGTAACTCAAGAGATGTTCGGGATTTACATCTCCTAAGGATCCGTTAAACTATTTACTATGTAGTATATTGCGCTATTATAATAGTGTCTATTTATAAAATAAACTTACTTTTAAATAGCGTTAAGGCTTTACATTTTCCACCTTAACACGTAATAGTCCCAGTAGTCCGTCCAATATCATAGCCCCTCCTGATCGGGAAGCCACTAGAGGATACCACACGGGCTACGGGAGAAAACCAAACTCGTACAAGGCGCGATATGGTAGGTGACACGGCACAACTAGGCAATGCCAGGGTAGATATACCAATTGCTATCCAGGCTGGTGGAAACGCGTAGCCGCAGTTACCGCCCACCTCGGACTAACTCCCCAAAATCAAAATATAGAAGTGGCCACTGAATCAAATCCAAGTCAAATTATAATATCGAAGAGGAGCGTCCGATCAGAGGAATGACCTCATTGGCCTGAGAATCGCTCCTGTTTTAGCCACCTTATGCCAACTCACGGGAGTTGGGTCCACGTATTTACCTTACAGGAAACGTCGCCACCACCTACTTCATTCTGGAATCTCCACCGCGTACACGGTTAGTCAAAGTGGTTTCGGTATCGACAGAGAGTATGTCCATATCCGATCCCGGTCTCTTTGCCAACCAATCGTTATTATAACACCGCGGTCATTTAAAAATAGTTTATACTTTAAAACCAGAACATAATCCCTTTCAAAACCATAATATTACGATATCATTTTTTTCTTTAAAAACACAAATAATTTATCTTCATATTATTTTATAAAAGCCCAAATCAATGATATCGTTTCCCAAATAAAATTTTCCTTTCCAAAAATTATGTCACTTTTTATTGTTTAATATCCCATGTAACCAATATTTTGTTTGTAACTTTCAACATAATTCTTCGAAAATCCATAGTATTTTAAAACCATTATTTTCAAAACTAAATGGTTTGGATATTCAACGGTATGCGAATTAAAAAGGTTTAACCTTACTGTTGCTTTATAAAGAAATAAATTATCTTTAAAGTTAAACCAAAATCCAAAATATTACTTCAAGTCCCAAAACCATTTCAATTTTTATATATACTTATATCCATTTTTGAGCATTAATATTTCAACTAAAATTGGATTTTCTTTTATCCTTTCAAATCACTATTCTATTAATTAATCTTGACCATTCACATAAAATCCATAATTAATAAGACTTCAATTTCTAGTAAAATATATATATATATATTTCCAAATTCAATTTTTACTAGAATATTCATTTCAAAATATTTTGGGAAAAATCCAATTATAAATATCATATCTTTAAAATTTCCAGCTTAATATTTAAACATAGGATATAAATCATCAAACTCCAATTTCTTAATTTTCTTCCATTTTTAATAAAGAAATTTATTCACCTTTTAATTTCAAAATTTCAACTTCATATGCATATAAATATGGAAGAAAACATTTATTCAGTATAAAATTTAAGATTTTTATAAACCGTATTCCATCCAAACCATAGAAATCACATTAAAAATAGTTATATATAGACCACGGTGCCTGTATATAGTTTTCTATCCTATGGTCAAGTGATACGGATATTTATCATTTCAATCCACAATTTAAAAAAATAAAAATTGCGGTTATATATCATTTCAAACCACAATCCCGAAAAATGAAATATGCATGAAAATTTGCAATTTAATGATATGTAATAAACATCCATTCATCAACACATCCATCATCCAATCGCAACCATCAACCAATATCAATCAATAACAATATATGTTTGGTAATATACAACAGGTAATAATTGGCAGTTTTATTTCAAATTATATTTATCAACTATTAATCTAACAATTTATATTCAGTGATAATTGACATAACTGTTAACTAGCAGTTCATATGCAAACAAAAATTTCTAACAGCCAATTAACACGCAATAAATCAATTAAATTAACAGTTAAATTCGATAAAATGCAATTCAACAGATATAAATGAAATAACATGCCAAAAGCTCATAAATAAATTTCTATTCATTTCTAAAATTTATTTAACAAACATAAAAGCTTCTAGTAATTGTGAGTGGGTCAAAACACTCACCTTTTGAATTTAAATCGAATTTAAATTCAATTTAAACCCAAAAATTCGCCCGTCTCGGAATTCGTCCAAACTAGCGTCATCGAGTCCGGAATTAAATTACGATCCTAACAAAAAAAATCGCGCGTGAAACGGAGCTCGTATGTAGAAGTTATATCGATAAATGCGAGTTGAAATCAAAAAAAAAATAATAAAGCAAAAGGAACACATTATCACTTACAAAAAAAATATATGCCACGTGAGCATCAGCTACAGGCGCGCGCAGAAGATTATGAGCTGAAGGAAAGAACCCTCACGCACGTACAGGCAACCAACATCAGAGACTCACGCGTTGACCAAACTTTGACTGACGATCCACGCCTCTACGCCCCGCCATAGCCCTGGCGCCTCCACCTACGGCCTCCTCACTCCAGGCCGACCGCCGTGAGCCACCACCGGCGCCCCCCCCAAACGAACAGCAGCCGCCATCCAATTTAAACCCTAGATCGAAATTTGCACGAGATCCAACCGTTGATACTCAAAACAAAATACATAGATGCGATCCCCTCGGTTCCCTCTCCAAAACCCAGAAACCGTTTTCCGATCCGACGAAGTTTTGCGCGACGATGATGAACGGTTTTGGGGCTGTTTGAATTTATTCTGGATAAACGACAGCTCCAATTGAAAAACGAATTTCACCAGTATATTACGCGTATCGAATACTTCAACATATATTTTTTCTGGAATTTTCTGAAATTTTTGAGTTTTGACTTTTGATTTTGAACTGTGGATGGATCTGGAATTGGATCTGAGATGTATACATTTGGGGAAGAGAAAAGAGTGAAGAAATGAACGTACAGCAAATGAAAAAGAAAGGAGCTAGGGTTTATAGATGTATATTTATAGATAGGCTAGAGGTAGGGTAGCTAGACTGGATACGCGAACGTGCGTGACAAACCATGGTCCAAAAAGCCCGCTATGCCTCCGGAGTCGGATTTGTTAAAACTATATATCCAAATAGGTGTTTTAAAATATTCTGAACGCAATGGAAAAAGTTTCGCGACCAAATTCGATCGTATGAAGAAGTTATGCCAAAAAAACAAAAATTTCACATTGATTTCAAAATGCGTAAATTTCAAGGCGTTTCGGGTCCGTACGATCAAACGACAAGTCCGATTGCTACGAAACTTGAAACATTATTATAATTCAACTTTACGGATCCGATGAAACTGGTTTCGTCGAAATCCGAGTCCGTGACAAAAATGGCTATTTTTAATATTTATTAAATAAATTAAATAAATCATAAAAACCAATTTTAATTTTCAACTTCTATTATTAGTCAAATTTCATTACTAAGATAATTCAATCAGTTCCAATTGATTTAACACGCTTGGATTTGAATTAAAATGTATAAGTATATTAATTTGCAGCGTTAATATCCGCACTTTCTTATTATTAGGAAATTAAAATTTTATTCTAAAACCCAATTATTAAAACTTATACCCTTATACTCTCAACAAAAATCTAACTAAATAAATAATTGGATTTCCATTCCAACTCATCTTTGGATTGCAATTAACCTTTTTACCATAATTAAATTCCAAATTATTAATAACCCTTATTTTTCTTAACTATTTATTAATTCCAATCCAATTGAATTCAACACTATAAATTTGATTAATTTATTATATTCACTTCCTTTCTATTATTCAAAGTTATTGTTGTAAATACGACGAATACTAACATTAGTTTAAGATTTCACTCAATGTTTACAAATTCCATTTCCATTTAATAACGTAATATTTTACGTTCAATTCTATTTCATTTGTCGCAAATACCACTTGTTGAATTAAATACTCAAATCATAAATAAATCTTGCTTCTAAAGTTATACCAACAATGGTCCAGTTAAATTTGAATTAGCTTTACCTTTATTTTATGAAATTAACTATTGCAGTAAATCCAAATTTATAAAGAAGATTAGATTCCTATACTACTTCTTTGGTCTCCATTAACCTATTATGGCGAGTATGAATTTCCATGTATAATTGAAACTTTTATATCCCTTAAATTTTTACTATCATTCAATATCTACATCTTCTAGCTAAATTTCAACTAACATATAAATTAGCTATTCCAACTTCCATTAATTTCGATTATCATACTATAGAAATTAAATTCTCTTAACCACATAAATAAAAGTTGATCCCCATCTATTTACATTATATCACGTTTGCATAAATTTATTCAATGGTCACTTTTAATTAATGACTATCAAATTTCCAAATCCAAATGTAAATCTTTCACCTTTGAATTCTTATATTAAATGGAATTTAATATTTACTGATTCAACATTTATATGTTTCTAAAAATTAGCTCCAACCAAATGTGACAATTTACATTTCATTTCTATGCAATATATACTCACCTTATTCCATTTATTTGGTTACTGCATTGAAATCTATTTATTAACCAATACTAATGTTATTATCATTAAATAAAATTTGATTCCCAATTTCACCCTTCTATTCAAACCAAGTATCATGCTATGATAATATTTTACGTTGTTCACACTGAATAAAATCAACCTTTTCATCGTTATCAATTAATCATACATTGATTGCACTAATTTAAGGAATTAATTGCCATTGATATCCGATTAAATTTAATAGGCCATATAAATAGGTAATATATATACGAATTAAATAAATTCAATATTTCCATTTCGTTTTTCCTGTACTAAATTTATTACTAAGTGTATATACTCCGCTTTATCAATATACCTGAAATTTCTACCTAAAATAAGGATACGTTTCCATTGGAATTTACATTTACACCTTACGTTACAACATTAATCAACTTGCTAAACGTTTTATATGATTTCTATCCTTTATTTCATAAATTAACCCATTCCACCTAAACCCTTATCTACAAAATATTTCAACATCAAATTTCACCACATACCAATTGACCTAATTATTTATTTATTAAGTCATCTCATTTAAATAATTTATCAAAGTGAAACGTTCATTCAAGGTACAGATTTATTACTTGCGTTACCGAATTCCTTAATTTATTCTAATTTCCGTTTTCATTCCTTTACTGCATTAAATTAATTTAATATTCCCATTTATTTCTCATATTAAATATATATACAGGTAAAGCCTTTTCACTACTTAAATTCATTTGAATTAGCTTCGAATTCTATAAGTAGGTTTAATACATATTATTTTCTACTAAATTCAATTACAACTTATTAAAGAAAAACGAATTAAAACCATGAAATAAATGAAATCTTCCCATTTGTATTCTTATATTAATTTCTTAGCCTATAAATAACAATTTACAGCACTTAAATTTCTCGTCATTTTGTTCCAACTGGAAATTCTTAGACTTAAATTCCCATGGTTTCATTTCATTTAGTCATTTGCTTCAAAAAAATCACAGATCTTAATTTCTTTCTAACTTAAATTATTTAAATCCTATTAAAATGACTAAATTGAACTAACGAAAATTACGGGTCGTTACATACCCGAACGATCTGATAGATTAAGGAGAAATCGTTATGGGTTGAAATGATAGACTCAAGTGATTTCATGGATTGAAATTAAATTTTGGATTGCGGGTTGAAATGATATATACCCATAAATTTTAAAATTATTACGGATTTAAATGATAAATATCCGTATCACTTGATCATAGGGTAGAAAATTATATACGGATACCGAATTGGTTAAATTAAATGATTTTAAATCCTTTGAATTCAGTTAAATGATATTTTGAAATAAAATTTGATTTATATAAACTGAATTATTTTCGAAAATCCAAGCTTTAAATGTTAAAATTAGAGTTAGTTTAATGAAGTGGTTAAAGAATAAAAACAAAAATTTCAAAGTTGAAATTTGAAATATAAATGAAATTTATCGAAATTAAGTTATTGAAAATGTTCGAAAATTTAAACTCTGAAATCTATGAAATTAAAGTGCTTTAAAATAGCAGTTCAAATATAAGTTTGAAATCCATATAAATTGAAATGATTTTTATGGGAATTCGAATTGAAAGAAAATTTTGTTTTGTTGAAATCTGGATATGGTCCACTTTGTTGAAATGGAAGAAATAGTTTTAATTTGGTATTAATTTCAAATTAATTATTTTAATATAAACTGTTTAGAAACGTATTATTCAAATTTATTTTGATTTTCAAATCATTCTATGTTAAAGTATATTAAATCTATTTTTAAACTATTTTAAAGTACTTTAAACTATTAAAACCATTTAAAAACTATTTTGAAGTATTTTAAACTATTTTAAACAATTAAAACCATTTAAAACTATTTTAAAGTATTTAAAACCATTTTAACTATTAAAAAAGCATTTTAATTTATTTTAAAACTATTTTAAAGTATTTAAACTATTTTTTAACTAATTAAACTATTTTAAACTATTTATGACTATCTAAACTACTTTCTGAATTTCAGACTATATAAAGTTGAAGTGTTTATATTTAAATCCTTAATTTAAAAGCGAATATGGTTAAATGATGTTATAATCTAAGTTGGGATTTGAAATGATATTTTCTTGTGGAATAACATAATCCGAGTAAATATGATGATTTTAAAATGAGGGTTTAACCTATTTTGGAAGTATGTTCTCGGAATTAAATATGATTTTGAAATGATATGATTTTGAATGTGAATATGAGTTTGAAAGTAAATATGATTTCGAAAATGATATAGTTTTAATTGAGTATGATATTTTGGTAACAATTATGAAAAGGTTTTGAAAATGTAAAAGAACCATCCAGTGTGAAATAAGCGTTTGGTTATTAAAGAGACCGGTATCAGATATTATCACTCTCTGCCAATACCGAAAACCACTTTAACAACTGTGTACGCGGTGAAGGTTCCAGAATGAAGTAGGATGGTTTGGCGAACGATTCTATATGAGGTTTTTACGTAGCCCCGACTCCCGTGAGACAGCTTGATGTGGCTAAAAGATGAGCTATACCGGGCGAAGTGAGGCCGCTCATCCTATCAGGCACATTTCTTCGATACCGTATTATGACTTTGTGATTGATTTGATGGTTCACCCTCTATTTTGATTATGAGAGTGTGTTCCGAGGTGGGAGGTAATAGCTGCTATGCGTTACGACCAGTCCGAGAGTGCAAATGGTAGAATCCTACCCTGGCATTGCCTCGCGTTCCTTGTCACATGTCTTATCGCACCTTCTACAAGTTTGGTTTGTACCGTAACTATGTAGTGCCTTTTGATACCCCTTCAGTTTATGGAGGAATTAATGTACTATATAGACTACGGGAATGTATAAAAATGTGTTAATGGGGATATGGGTAACGCCTTAACGCTATTTTAATCATTTACTTTACTGTAGACGCTATTATAATAACATATTACATAATGTATGTAGATAGTTTAACGGATTCTTAGAAGATGGGAATTCCGAACATCTCTTAAGTTATTGTACTTACGTTGATAGTGGATAGGAGATGTCAAACCTAGTAAACATCCGTTACACTTATATTTACTTACTGTTGATTTAACTTACATAAGATCTTTTAGTTCTGACTCGAGTGTTTTGTCTTTTCAATTCGCTCGGGTTAGTTTGAGCTTTTCATTGTATCGAAGACTGCTTTTCTGGAGGACGAACATGGATATTTATATATTATTATTTATTCCATTTATTCCATTGCATCATGTCGTTCCGATGCATTATTTATTACCGCTGTATGTATTCTGATTCTATATTGTAAAGTATAATCAAATGTTACTTATAAAACAGCTTTATGAACTGTTTATTTGATTATTATATTTTATCATTCCACTGTGAGATTCTGTATTTGTTTTCTTTCTTTCTATACCTTTTCTTATTTACCCCATAACAATCCTCCCTTTTGAATGGTTTGAGTCTAACGTGTGTGATCTATCGTCAATTTAAACCATCCAAAAAGGTGGGTCGTTACATTTGGTATCAGAGCTTTGTTTAGCGATAATCTTTGCTTTGTGGGGTCTAAATCATTAGAAATAGGGTAGTAATACCATAGAATGAGTCGTTGAGTCTATATATATGAGAGAGCGTATTTGTTATTGTTGTAAAAGGATTTTGTATCGTGTTAGTTTGTTCTATTTAGTATTTGTAAATTCTGACCAGTACATGGGACGTTATGGCATCGATAGAGATTTCTAAACACTTAATAAAGCATACTGACATAATATCATTTTGAAATATAAGTGAATGAAATATTTTTTCCTGGTATTATATTTTGTATATAGAAGAATAATCTTTATAAACGTATATAATTATATGTGATATGTTTGGTTGTTTGTTAAGAAGTGAAATTTATAAATATTAGTTTAAAAAAGGGGATTGTAAATAAAGTAAATATAAATTGAAAATTTAGAACTTAAGTTCTGGGTTTTGGAATTTGTTTTCAAAAGATTTTGGAATATAATATTATTATTATTTGAAAGTATTTTCTAATATAAAAAATTTCAATGTGATTTGAAAGAAAGTTTTAAAAAGAATATTTAAAAGAAAAAAAGTTCTATACTCCTCTCTTTGTCGCTGGAAAATAATTTCGGTGATGAGTGAACACATCATCGACGTTCATTTTTGAATTTCAAAATGGGAAGACCGTTGTAGTAGTTTACTAAACATTTGTTTTGATAAAAAAAATCTTAATTTCCAAATATGGTTTGATATATATATATATATATATATATATATATATATATATATAATTTTAAATTGATTAAAATGGAACCCGTTATTTAGTTCTTAAGTTTTTGTAAATTCGAAAATTTAATTGTTGTAATAAATGAAATCTTGACTATATTAATAGTCGGAAATTTCTAAAATGAGAAAATAAGGAAGTATATGCTAAGTGATTAATGAAAATATAGGAAATTGAAAACTTGTAAACTGTAAATCAAGTGGACATGAAAATAAGAAATGGTAACTATTGAACATTTTGTTAACTAAATAAATAAGATGAACTTGTGTAACATTTTACTGCATCCTAAAAGACATATATATAACTTGCTAAAATGTTAAAAGTTGAAATGTTAATAGAAATATGTATTGGAATATTATAAAAGTAAAACCCAAAATGATGAGAGTGTTCAATAGAATTTCTTCTATAAATAAGAATTTTGATGTTAAATAAATGTTATAAACTTAAGTTAATAATTTAAAATGCCACTAATTAATGTAATAGGAAAATGTGAATGCTACAAGTAAATGATTATAAACTTAAATGATGTTTGAATCCAATTATGATCAAAGTAATTAGTAAAGGTGAATACTATAAATAGAAGAAATAAACATGAATATATATATATATAAGTATGAGTTGCTTCACAAATGAATATTGATGTAAAAGGAAATCAAAGTAAATAATAAATGTGGAGTAAATTGAAATAAAACGCATGTAAAACTTAAATAATGAATTCGTTGATTATTTTAAATAATTGAATGGAAATAATTGATTATGTAAGTCAATGGAAATTTGCATTATATAGGTGAACAAGAAATAATTTTTTCTAAGTAATGAATGTAAGTTAATGAAATAAGCATTGTATGAATGAAACTGAAAAACAGTAGATAATATGAAAGGAAGTTAATAAGAATAAATTTAATAATATTGGAATTCTTAGTTGTTTAGCTTATGAGATGTTTGGGAAGTGATACTTTAAATTGTTTAGGATGTATAAACAACCTATTAAGTTTTATATAGGACCGTTGAGTGTATGGTATACTTAGTAGTTTATTTATCATTTTATACGATTAAAAGTATCTAAACCCAAACAAACCATTTGTTTTGGTTGTTATGGATGGAAGGTTGATTTCCTTGATTTGCATGTGATGATTTTATAGTTTTGTTTGCAAGTGCTTGTTGTTATGTTATGTTGATTTAGTTGTTACTAATAGAACAACTTAAATATTTCTTTTTGACATAATTCTCACTTCTTTGGATTATATAAGTGAAATACAGGTTATGGAAGATATTGCTATTGCTTTTGGTTTCATAAATAAAGCGTTGTTTGCCGGACAAATATGTATGTTTTTTAGATTATGGTTTTATAATGATATTATATTGTTTTCCCCATGGTTTGGGATATTTTATTTTGAAATATGATATATATTGCTATTATTGATATTATTATTTCTCCCGGGCCTCTTCGTACAAATGAGACTCTTCCATAATTTTCCATGGGTTTTGGACTTAGAAATTTCGTGTGAAAGTAAAGGTGTTTTTCAGACTTTTATTTACTTATATATGAAGGATTTAATTGTTTATAAATTTATATATTTTATTTAAGTTATATAATTATGAAAATTAATTGTTTATAAATTCAATCCTTTGAATAAGAAATATTAATTCCTAAATTCCCTCTTCGCCTTTTCGAGGATGAAAAGTTTTGAGTGGAGGAGAGTGTAACGACCAATAATTTTCGATAATTAATTTTTTTAAATTAAATAAGTTTGGGAATTTAATGTTGTGGAAAAAATTAAAATCTAAGGTTTAATAATGAGAGAAGTAACGAAAACGTAATGTTAGTAATGTTAATTTAAGACAATTGATGACTATTTAAGGCCATTTCAATTAATTGAAGTGATTGTAAACATAAAAATTTGATTATAAGTTGTAAATGAGTAAATAAATCAAATGTTGTATTTAATGGTAAAAGTGTACATAGTTAATTTGAATTAGTTAATATGGAATAATAAATCAGTGTGTGAATTCATTTGTTTTGTTTGTTAATAAAAACATAGAAATGCGTTTGAGATGGATAAGTTATAACAATGGTTTAATTATAAATTCACTATTTAATTCATTGAAATCAATTGAAAATAAATTGTAATAAGTGTAATTAAATATTGCGTTAATGTAAATTAAGATGACAATTGTAGAGTATTAGTGTAATAAGATATAAACCAATGATAACTAGGTCCATAGAGCAATAATTGATTGAATAAAAAGATTGAAATCAAATTAAATCAATTTATTGGAATTAAAATATAATTAATTGAATTTTATTTATAGTTGAAACTGAACACTGTAATTAGTATAATATTTAACACTGAAATGATATGTAAATTTATTCTAAATTATTGTAAATGTCTAAGTAATCAAAAATGACAAAAATTGTTAGTTATTAAATTTGAAATTAAAAAGTGATTTAATCAATTTAATAATCATTTATTAATTAACGTAAAAATAGCCATTTTGAAAACTGTCTCGGATTTCGACGAAACTAGTTTTATTGGATCCGTAACGGTGAATTATTATAGGATTTAAAGTTTCATAGCGATCAGACGTGTCGTTTGATCGTACGGACTCGAAACGCATAGAAATCAATTCAGTTGAAATCACTTTAAAATAAGTTGATTTTAAAAGCTAACTTCTTCGTACATTGGAATTAGGACTTTAAACCTGCTCCATTGAGTTTAAAAATATCAAAAACATCTATTTTGGTATATGGGATGACCTACCTTCGTTTCGGAGACGAAACGGGCTTTTCGGGTCATTATTGTCGTTCGAACCAATTCGATATGTGTTCATTTTCTTATCGGGCTTTGTTAGTATAAATATATCTTTCTAAACCCTAGCAGCCTTTTTATTTCTTATCTTAGTACGCACAATTCCATTTGTCTGCTTCTTGTTCTCAAAGGCATAAACTCTGTTTTCCCCAAATCCGAATTCAAACCAAAATCAATTTCAAAAATTCAAAATCCACCAAACCCTAACATATTATATACCGTTTTGAAGCTCTCGACGAGCGTAACTTAGTGCAATGATTCAATTCTCGAATCAAATCATCGTTTGGCCGAAAATCTGTGATTTGTACTCGGCCATTCATAGGTAATCGCCTTGTTTAACGGCAGATCTTCGTCGATGGGACGATCAAGGTACTGGAGCATAGAGGGGTCGAGACAAGCTCATCCATATGGTTAGCTTATCTCTTAGGGGTCATGATTTGCTAGATTTGGCAACCACAGTCGAGAGGCGGCGGAGGGGTTTCTGGGATCGTGGTGATCGTGCAAGACACTTGGTTGGTCGGCCTAACCCAATGGAGGCGGCATATCTTGATCTGAGTGGATGTGCCTCGGGTGGCATGCGTTTGTGTGGGGAGGCGGCGACATTCAGTTGGCTTCGAACGGATCATGATATTAGGGTTTGGAAATGATGCTTGAGATGTGGCCTTGTATACTAGAGTACGTTTGGTTTCTTTTTATTTTATTTAAATTTTAATCTCGAATGTTCTAATATACATAACTTTGGCATATACACTCAGATTCACGCGCGGTTTGTTCCGCTGTAATCGTATTGAAATTCCAAACAGTTTAGAACTGATTTAGATGAATTCTGAGACTATTCAGTTTTGGGTCTTATTTTGGATTTCAAATCGATTGAAAATCAAAGTTGAGTGTTTTAACCCACTCACAACTACTAAATTGTCTTATGTCAGTTAAATTGAATTTATGTAGTGATTAGAAATTGATTGGTTGATGTTTGATATATTTAAATTGTCATTCCAGTTATATATGACTTTTATTGCATTTAGTCGTCATTTAATTTAATACTATATTTGATTGTCAATTGAATACCTGTTGGTGATAATCAGTTATTTGATGTTATTTATTGGTTGATTGTATGGTGATTCTGGTGTATATTTGACTGTTAATGTAACGACCCGTATAAATTCGATGTTTAAATGAATTAAATTAATATGATTTTTATTTAAATTTAGAAAGGAATAAAAATCTTATTTATTTATATGAAAGAGAATGTTGAAATTTGATGTATCAAGGGTAATTAAAAATTTACAAATTTAATTATATATTGCAATTAATTGTAATAGTGGGATTTGTCGCATTTGAATATAAATATTATTATGAAGGCTAAAATAAATTTTGTAAATGGTGACTTAAAAACCTATAAAATCCAAATGAATTAGGTAGGAAAAAGATTCTTACCTGGATATAAAATTTAATATGAGAAATTTATGAAAGTATTAATTTGATTTAATGCAATAAAAGATTGTGAACGGTAATTGGAATAAATTAAGAAATCATATTAGTGCAAGTAAATAATTTATGACTTGAATGAGATTCCAATTCAAATAAATCATTTAAATGTTATGATTTGATTTTTAATGGAACATGAGAAAAACAAATGTAAGGATTTGATTAATATATATGTTATGTGTTCAGGGTATTGAATAAAAATTGGGAATCCAACTGTAATTAATGATAATAACGTTGGTATTAGTTAATAAATTAAATTTCAATGCAATACCCATAAATGAATGGAATGGAACGAATGAAATGAATGTATGTAAATGTATACTAGGTTATTTATCAAATAGAAAGAGAAGTAAATATCGAATTGATTGATGAATAAATATGCATTGAATGTAAGTTAATGGTAATTGTATAAAATCAATATAAGATAATGAATTGCAATAACTATGGGTTGATATTAAATGTTGAAATATTATATAGATAAGGATTTAGATGGAATGGATTAATTTATGAAATAAAGGATAGCAACCATATAACATGTTAAGTAAATTAATATTGTCATTAATAAAAACGTTACTTTAAGGATAATTAATGTAGTAACGTAAGGTGTAAATGTAAATTACAATGGAAGCGTAACCTTATTTCTAGGTAGACATTGCAGGTAGATTTATGAAATGGAGTTTATGAAATAAATGAAATTGAATATTTCGTTAGTATGAATTTAAAGGAAAATGGGTTAATTTGATTAAATCAATAAAATACAATAAATACAATGATGGTGGGTTATTAATAAAGGTGAATAAGGAAATGATTGTTATAGTAAGAATGGAATTCCAACTTGTTGGAATGGAGTAAATACACTTAGTAATAAATTTAGTATAGGAAAACGAAATGGAAATATTGCATTAATTAATCCGTATATTTATAGTAAATGGTGATTATTGGATTGTAAATAATAAACTTATTAAAGGTGATCAAGAGTTGTGACCACCAGTTATTATGAGTGATACATACATATTTAATTCATTCAATTGATTTGGAAATCATTGTAATAAAAATAAATTAAATGTTACGCTAAATATTTAGGTAATAATGGGGAATAACGTATATAAATTCTTCATTAAATGATGATTTGTGAATATAAAGATGGAAATAAAGTTTATTAATATATCGGAATTTAATTTTGATAAAAGGTTAATTGCAATCAAAGGATAAATGCTTAAACATGAATTAAGCTTTATTTATTCATTTGGATGTAGAATATGATAAATTGAATCTACTGAATTTATTTGAAATTGAATAGAACATATTATGTTGATCGAAAATTTAAGTTGGAATTTGGAGATGTTTTAGTAATAGAGTATAAATCCAAAGGAATTCCCATCTATTGGGTACCAATAGATAGGATAATTGAACGAAAGGTCAACTAAGGGATTATTGCAAAGTTAATTTATAATTTGTAGATATAATGAAATTGAAATTTTACGCTGAAGTTAATAATTTAATCAGCATTTAAGAAACATCTTAAATTGTCTAAATTTGGATAATCAACGAAGGATTATTAAGTGATAAATTTTTTTCCAATACTAAAACCGAAATATAAAATTTTGGATTTATTTACTAATTGTTAATTTAATTAATTAGTATAAAAATAGCCATTTTTGTCACGGACTCGGATTTCGACGGAACCAGTTTCATCGGATCCGTAACAGTGAATTATTGTAGGGTTTCAAGTTTCGTAGCGATCGGACTTTGTCGTTTGATCGTACGAACGCGAAACGCCTTGAGATCGATTTAATTGAAACCAATTTGGAAATTTTGTTTTCAGCATAACTTCTTCATACGATGGAATTTGGACGTGAAACTTTTTCCATCGCGTTCAGAATATTTTAAAACACCTATGTGGATATATGGGTTTACCCAATTTCGCGTTCAGAACTTTTTCCATCACGTTAGCGTTAGCACGTTTGTTTATCTGGTCCATCTACTCTATTTCAACCCTACCTATAAATACCCTGTTGTAAACCCTAATTTCTCCTCATTCTCATTTGTCTGTACGTACCTTCTTTCTCAACTCCTCATCCCAATGGCAGACAAAACCTAATTCCCAAATTCCAAAAAAATAATTTCAATTTCAAAAAAAAACAAAAAAAAAAACAAAAAAAATTTGCGGATCTGCAACAGCTTCTGGTCGCGCTTTGGGTTTCAGAGGGGAAAACCCTAGAGCAACTTCGGGTCAGGAAGAAAATGACTCGGGTCGCTCCGGGTCGTTCTGGCGAAAACTCCAAGCAAGCACCGGTGATTTGAGGCGGCGCACCGAAGTCGAACCCGAAGTCGACCCAGGACCAGAATTTTCCATTTTTCAAATTTTCATAACTTTTGCATACGAGCTCAGATTCACGCGCGGTTTGTTTTGCTGGGATCGTATCGGAATTTCTGACCTTTTGGCACTAGTTTGGATGAATTTGGAGACTGTCCAATTTTTGGGTTTAAATTGGATTTGAATTCAATTTAAATTTAAAAAGGTGAGTGTTTTAACCCACTCACAACTTCTAGAATTCCTTATGTTTGTTAATTTGACTTAAGATATGAGTAAAAATTTATTTATGATTGTTTAGCATGTTTTATTCATCATCTCAGTTAATTCGCATTTATTTAATTTAACTGTTATTTTATTTTATTTATTTCATATAAATTTGACAGTTAGAATTTATTTATTTGCATATTAACTGCCAGTCATAGTTATGTTAAATTTTTTTATTTCATATTAACTGCCAGTTAAATTTACATTTATTTTTGCATATAAACTGCTAGTTTAACAGTTGTTAAATTTATTATTGAATATAAACTGTAGTTAATACATGTTATTTATTACCTGTATAATTTATATGCTCTATATCGATGATTGTTTAAACTGGATGGTGATTGCAAATAATGGTTGATGATTGATATTTGGATGAATGAATGCTATATTTATATTGTATAAACTGCAAGTCATCATGCATTTTCATTTCATTCGGGATTGCAGTTTGAAATGATATACAACCACATTTTTATTTTAAATTGCGGATTGAAATGATAAACATCCGTATCACTTGACCATAGGGTAAAATTTTTTATACAGGCACCGCGGTAAATATATAAAATTATTTTTGAAATGTTTTACTATGGTTTTGTAAAGCTATATATATACATGGTTTATGGGATATTGATTCGGTTATATATATATATATATATATATATAGTAAATTTTCGGTTTTTAAGCTTTGTATAAATTTGATTTGAAGTATAAAATAAAGTTTGATTTTTAAGATCAAATACGATTAAGAATTTATTTAAAATTAAATTTCTGGAGTTTTAATGACTTAAAAGAGAATAAGGTTGGAAGATGAATATTAAGTTAAATTGAAACTAAATGAAAAGTTAGAATTTTTAAAGGATATGATTTTTGTAACTTGATTTTTGTGTAAAGTGATTTGAATGAATATCAGGTTGATTTAAATTAATATATCAAGTTTAATAAATTGAAAGATTATCCAATTATGTAAGGTTATAAGTTTTACTTAAAGTATATTGAATTCATTAAGTAAACATTTCAAGTCTAAATAATAAGTAATTGAATTTGATATATATGGGATGGTCAAATGAGTTTGTTTTTTTTTGAAATGGTAAAATATTTAAAGCTTTGAAACATAAGAATTAAAATGGTATTTGAAAGTTTAAATTGATATTTGGAATTGATTTGTGAAATGTAAAGAAGCTGTTTTGTTTTATACAAGAATTTAATATTTAACCATTTGAGAGATGGAAATTTGTTTCAAAGTTATGATTTTCAAGGTAGTATAATTTGGAAATATTATATTTAAGAGTTTTGATTTCTAAATATTTTACTTTGAAACCACTATGATTTTTGGAAAGAACATATTGGAAAATAAAGATGATATCATATTGTTTTGGGTTTTAAAAGGAAATGATATCATATTTATATGGTTTTGAAATGGATATTATATTCTGGTTTTAAAAGTATAAATTATTTTAAAGGACCGCGGTTTTATAATAACGTTTGGTTTTTGAAGAGACCGGGATCGGAAGTTGTCATACTCTCTGCCAACTCTGAAAACCACTTTAACAACCGTGTACGGGGTGGAGATTCCAGAATGAAGTAGGTTGGTGGAGGTGTTCCTGCAAGGTAATACGTGGACCCAACTCCCGTGAGTTGGCATAAGGTGGCTAAAAGAGGAGCGATTCTCGGGCCAATGAGGTCATTCCTCTGATCGGACACTCCTCTTCGATATTATAATTTGACTTTGGATTGATTCAGTGGCCACTTTAACTTTGATTTTTGGGGGAGTTTGTTTCGAGGTGGGCGGTATCTGCGGGCGTTACAATCAGCCCGGATCGCAATTGGTATATCTACCCTGGCATTGCCTAGTTGTGCCGTGTCACCTACCCTATCATGCCTTGTACGAGTTTGGATTTCTTCCGTAGCCCGTGTGGTATCCTCTGGTGGCTTCCCGATCAGGAGGGACTATGATATTGGATGGACACTGGGACTATTACGTGTTAAGGGCTATATGGGTAACCCCTTAATGCTAAAAAAAAAGTAAGTTTATTTTACAATTAGACACTATTATAATAGCGCAATATACTACATAGTAAATAGTTTAACGGATCCTTAGGAGATGTAAATCCCGAGCATCTCTTGAGTTACTGCACTCATATTTATTTCTGTCAATTTAACTCACATAAGATCTTTTAGTTCTGACTCGAGTGTTTTTGTTTTTCAAATTCGCTCGGGTCAGTCCGAGCGTTTCAGGATTTGAAGATTTTATTATGGAGGACGAAGACGAAGATTTGTAGTATTACTATCTACTATATTATCCCACTACACTATTTAATTCCGCTGCATTGATATTATTGGTATGTGAACTCTGATATTTAATTGTATAAAGAAGAATCAAATGTTTTGTAAACAGTTTTATGAACTATATATTTTATTATTATATTTTATCCTTCCGCTGTGAGATTCTGTTTTCTTTTTATTTCTTTCTTGTTTTTTCCTTATTTACCCCATAACAATCCGCCCTTCCGTATGGTTTGAATTGGCACGTTGTCGATTTATAGCGTGCGAAAAGGCGGGACGTTACATTTGGTATCAGAGCTTTGGTTTAGCGATAAACCTTAGCTTTGTGGGGTTTGACTCTTTACTAATAGGGTAGTAATACCCTATGGGAGTCGCTGAGTGTATATATATGAGAGAGCGTATTTGTTAGTGTTATAAAAAGGTTTTAATATTGAGTTAATCTGTTCCGTTTTGTATTTATAAATTCTGGTTGATGCATGAGACGCTATGACATCAATAGGGGTTTCTAAACACTTAATAGGATAGACCGACATAATATTTGTTTTATATAGGTGAATGAAATAATTTTGCCTATTATATTTTCTGTATATAAAATAGAATTTTTCAAACGATATCTATATTTGGCTGCAATAGATTGGTTGTTAGGTATTAAAGTCTATAAATAATAATAGAAATAAGATTGAAAAATAAAATAAATGAAATTGGGATATTTAGAACTTAAATCCGGGGTTTTAAAATTTTCTCGAATAAATTGTGGAATATAATAATAATGTTTATAAGTACCTTCTGATATAAATATTTATTATAATTCGGGAAAATTGTTTTAAAAGAAGATTTTGGAGAAAATAAGTTAGTACTTTCCTCTCTGTCGCTGGAAAATAATTTCGGTGATGGCGGCCGCATCATCGACTTTCATTTTCGAGTTTCGAAGGGGAAAGGCCACTGTAGTAGTTTTACTGTGACGACCGCCCATGACTCCCGCACGAAAACAAGGAAACGGTGCGCTGAAAGTGTGCCAGGCAGCCATGGGTGACCGTCAAGGGTAGAATAAACATCGCAGAATCTATCGTATAACTCACAGCGCATGGATAAAATACAATAGAGAAATATAATATAGAGAAGCTCCATAGAACAGAACATCATCATATAAGCATCATAACAGTTTTATACATAGGTCTAAACCATCAATACAAGAAGCCTCACTACATAGCACTCAGAGTAACAACAAACAGCGGAATATCCAGTACATATTATAAAGAAAATAATATGCAAGCCTCCTGCTCGTCTTCGTCATCAGCATCGTCAATCACTAAGATCAGCACCTGTCACCTGTCACTTAGTCTGCCCATCCCAAACATGGATGAATAGCCCAAGGTAATAAGAGGAGACATAAAACCTTGAGTCAGACAACAGTCTTAATGAGCGGTAAATCAACTATCAAACATACCAAAAGAGCATAAAGGATAAAGGAATAGGAACCCAAACCATCCCACTCCACCTCTTTCTACAGTGATAGCCCCCAGACACATACTAAGAAGAAACAAGCATAGCAAAGCAGATAATTAAAGTAAAACAATAATCACTCGAGTCAAGGTCGATGTTTTCCAAATACAAACCCCCAAGGCCTAAACCAAGATCAGATAAGCACCCAGAAAACACCGCTCTTGAGACCGAATGATAATACAACCAAACATCCATGACTCTGGCTATCACTGTTAACCTTGCTTTGATATCACCGTTGATTGAATGATCGACTCCTTCCTGAGCCATCTATCAAGGGCTAATGGTAACCCCGGTTCTAGACATAACTCCGCACGTCATCGTGACCCTTGCCTAGGTATATCGAATCTACCCAGAGTACTCGACCACCTACCTGTAGTCTTTAGGGTGTCCAGACCACCTACCTGTAGTCTTTTAGGGGAACCCTTGTACTCTTGCTTTGAGTCTGCTAGAACCTTCAACAACGAGGAAATCCAAGCCTTCTAGTCATCCTCCTTGACGACTATTCTCAACCTAGCCCAAGCTACCTCTCGAGCCAACCATTATCAACCAACTCGAACTACCCTTCAAGTTATCAACATGCTTGGAATGATCCCTGCCTGGATTAAGCCAAGACAATCTCACATCATACTTTGCTTCATAACATCTTAGCAAAGTCCATCTCATCATCATGCTTCACTTCCTCTAATCATAGCAAAGTCCATCATCATCGAATCCATCCATATGAGCTTTATCATCCGCTTCATATGCCACAAGCAGCTTTCACCATTCAAGAGCCTTTCCACCTAGCTTTCGAATCATCTTCGACCATCTTGTTCCAAATCAACTACTAGCTAACTTGAAACAACCAAATCAATCATACATCCAAACAATCAAGCATTCAAACCAGATCTAATAAGCAATTTAACTATAATGGCAATTTCGTAAATAAATGAGCATAAGTCTAACATACATGAATCATGGGTTTTTAGCATAGACCTAATATATATAAATCATGGGTTTTGGCTATACAACTTGATGAATGAACTCGTATAAGTAAACATCTTCATAAGCAATGGATCTACACTTGAATCTAAGGAAAAATGCATGAAATCACTATCTACAACACTCCAACAAACCACCAAACCAATATACTCCTTTGGGTCCGCGTGAGAGATAACCACCACTCACCGAATCACCCAAACACTTCAAAAGATAACCACTTCAAATCTGGACAGCAAGGATTCAAGCTTGATTCGTCGAAATCTCGCTTGAAATGATGAAATCTAGCTTCGTTGGACGAAGATCTTCAACTTTGGCTCTTCAATCTTCAATCTTGATCTTTGATCTTGGATGGATGTTAGCACTTGATCAAAGTGGAGAAAAGAAGTGAAGAAATGTTGTAGTCGAGCTCTCAAAATGGCAGCACTTCATCGCTTCAAAAACCGGTGCCAAAAAGTGAGCCAAACCCCTCTATTTATAGGCTGATTTGTCCATGAGTCGTCGCCCCATGAGTCGTTGCCGACTCAAGAAAATCTCCGACCTAACTGTTACGACTCATCAACATAGCCGACTCACGACTCAACTATCTACGACCTAAGCCTGAACACATAGCCTAACACACTGCTGCTTTACTACTAAGTCGTTTGGACGACTCAACGAAACTACGACCTACGACTCATCAGACCCTACGACTCATCCTATCTCCTTAAGTCGTACTAACGACCTAACGACTCAACGATGCCGACCTAACTCTTAGCACAGAACCAAACTTAGGTCGCATATGACCTTATCTATAACTCGGCATAGCCGACCTATCAACACACGCGACTTATCTCATTGCCGACTTAACTATGTGACGACCTAAAAACACACACGACCCAAGCCTTAGGCCGTCTACCCCTTAACTCGGCCAATCCCTATAAGCCACTTATTCCTTGAGTCGGTCACTACCTTAACTCGGTCTAGCACTAACACGCTAACTCATCCCAGCCTTGAGTCGTAACTCGTTAACCCCCTATGAGTCGGTCCAACCCTTAACCCGTTAACTCGGTCAACACACTTAATTCGCCAACGACCTAATGCTAACCCGCTAACGACTCATCAGATAACATGTTAACTCGTAATTCCCTAACTCGTGACTCGTAGGCTACCTTATGTCGTCCACGAGTTACCCTCTATTCGAGTTAACTTCTCCATACGATCTAATCTCCACACGACTTAGGCTAAGGACGACTTAAACAACCCTAACGACCTAGAAATTCTACGATTTATCGACACGTAAAATACGGGTCGTTACATTCTCTCCCCCTTAGGAATTTCCCCCTCGAAATTCCAAACAAACATCAGCAAACAAAACTATTCTGCATGCCTACCATCCATAGCACTCAACAAACCATGCATCCAATTTCTAGCCTAGCATGCAGAATTCTAAAATTAGAACAAGTTACAAGTTCATGAGATGTCACGACACCTTAGGGCCATACCTCGAAGAGTTCAGGATGAGCTGCCTTCATCCTCTCTTCCTCCTCCCATGTACAGTCGTTAACATCATCACTCCATTGTATTTTGAGCAACGTAATCGTCTTCCTCCTAAGCTGTTTCGTGTCGGTTTCGACAACACGAAGCGGCTTACGAGGTCTCGTAATAACTGGATCAACCTCTAAATCTTCACAGCTATCAGCAGAAACCACTGTACTTGGGTCGTGCACATACTTCCGTAGATACGATACATGAAAAACATTGTGCACACCCGCCATCTTTTCCGGTAACTCCAATCTATAGGCGAGCTTTCCAATTCGCTCGATAATCGGAATGGTCCAACAAATCTCGGAGTTAACTTTCCTTTCTTTCCGAATCGAATAACATTCTTCAGTGGAGAAATCTTCACAAAAACCACATCTCCTACGTCGAATTCCAAATCCTTACGACGCTTGTCAGCATAACTTTTCTGACGATCTTGGGCTGCCTTCATTCGTCGCCGAATGTTCTCTATACAATCCGTAGTTTGTCGAATCATCTCTGGCCCAAGTATCAACTTTTCTCCATTTTCCAACCAACATGTCGGAGAGTTACACGGTCTTCCATACAGTGCCTCATATGGTGCCATACCAATACTTGTCTGATAACTGTTATTATATGCAAATTCCACCAAATGAAGGTGATCTTCCCATGATCCTCCGAAATCCAAAACACATGCTCTGAGAAGATCTTCCAAAACTCGATTGACTCTCTCAGTCTGACCATCTGTTTGGGGGTGATAAGCTGTATTCAAACACAACTCAGTTCCCAAAGCTTCCTGGAAGCTCTTCCAAAATCCACTAGTGAACAATGGGTCTCGATCGCTCACTATACTTTTCGGAACACCATGGAATCGAACTATCCACCTAACATACAATTCAGCCAACTTCGACGCAGTCCTAGTTGATCGAACAGGAATGAATCTTGCACTCTTAGTCAAACGATCTACGATGATCCAAATCCTTCATTTCCTGCCCTGGTTCTAGGTAGACCATCGATAAAATCCATCGATATCTGCTCCCACTTCCATGTAGGAACCTCTAATGGTTGAAGCAATCCACTAGGCTTCTTCTGCTCAGCTTTTACCAACTGGCAATTCATACATTTGGAAATGAAATTTCCAACATCCTTCTTCATACCTTCCCAGTAATAGGTTCTCTTCATGTCCCGATACATCTTATTTCCTCCTGGATGAATCGTCAACTTCGAGTGATGACTTTCCCTAAGAGCTTCATCTCTCAATCCATCTATATCGGGAACAACTAGTTGTCCTTGCTTTCGAAGCCAACCCTCTTGATCGACTTCAAATCCTTTATCCTTTTGTGGATTTAATCCAGATTCCAAATCGCGGATAATCTTGACAAGCTTATCATCTCGCTTTTGGCTCTCGCCAATCCTTTCCACAAGAGTAGGTCTTATCGATAAGTTTGCCAACATCTCAGGTTCCAATTCACATCTAGGCCTGAAATCAAACCCAGCCAAATACTCGAGACTCTTCCATTCCGAAAACATGGCTCCCAATCCTGCATGTCTTCGACTTAACGCATCGGCTACTGCGTTACCTTTTCCCGGAGTATAGGCTATATCAAAATCATATGATGCTAAAAACTCTAGCCATCGTTGCTGCCGAAGATTCAAATCCTTTTGGGAGAACAGATACTTCAATGACTTACGATCCGTAAACAACTCAAATCGAACTCCCAATAGATAATGTCTCCACATCTTCAGAGCAAAAACAATTGCCGCTAACTCCAAATCATGAGTCGGGTAATTCCTTTCATGCGGCTTCAGTTGTCGACTTGCATACGCAACAACTTTATCCTTTTGCATTAGCACTGCTCCAAGTCCAGTACCACATGCATCGGTGTAAACCACCATCTCATCATTCCCACTTGGAATAGTCAAAACAGGAGTACTTGTCAGTCATTCTTTCAGGATTACGAAAGCTTGCTCACACTTATCATCCCATCTGAACACTTGGTTCTTTTTCGTCAATCCTGTTAACAGTGCAGCTATCTTGGAAAAGTCTTTGATAAACCGACGATAATATCCAGCTAATCCAAGAAAACTTCTCACATCAGATGCATTCTTAGGTCTAACCCAATCCTGGATTGCTGCCACCTTAGCGGGATCAACCGCTATTCCATTTCCAGAAATAACATGGCCTAAGAACCTCACTTCACTCTTCCAGAAGTGACACTTCGAAAACTTAGCCTTCAGCTGATGTTTCCGCAAGATTTCCAAAACAATACGCAAGTGTGTCTTGTGCTCTGCCTCAGTTCTGGAATAAATCAGAATGTCATCCACGAACACAAGTACAAACTTGTTCAACTGATCTCTGAACACCCTATTCATAAGATCCACAAAATATGCTGGTGCGTTAGTCAATCCAAACGGCATTACCAGCCACTCATAAAATCCGGATGGTGTCCTAAAAGCAGTCTTTGGCACACTATCCTTAGCCACTCTCAATTGGTGAAATCCCGTTGCCAAATCCATCTGAGAAAACACCTTAGCCTCGTGAAGCTGATCAAACAAGTCATCTATTCTCGGCAATGGATACTTGTTCTTTTAGTCACCTTATTCATCTCACGATAATCCACACACAATCTCAACGATCCATCCGCTTTGGTTGCGAATACAACCGGTGCACCCCATTCGGACACACTACGCCGAATGAACCCTTTCCGTAAAAGGTCATCAACCTGCACCTGCAGCTCTTGTTGTTCTCTAGGCGCCATCCGTCTAAGAGACATCACAACTGGCTGGCTCCCTCAACTAGATCGATACGAAACTCGATCTCTCTATGCGGCGGTAGCCCTTTGACCTCGTCAAAGACATCCTCAAATCCATTCACAACCGGCATCGATGATAGTCCATCCCGTGGAACAACCAGCGAATACATGAAGCTCATGAAGACGCCTTCTTCATGCTTACATCATATCACAACCTTTCGCCCCTCCACATTCCCGACTGTCACCTCCAGTTTCTCACAATCAACCTTTGCCGCATACTTTCTAAGCCAGTCCATACCCAAAATAATTCCGAACCCCACAAAGTTCAGAACAAAGCAATCACAAACAAAAGAGCAATCATGACTCGACACAACTAGACCATGGCATATCATACACAAACAAGACGAACCCCCAACTAGATTAGTCACAACCAATGGTCTATCAACAATTTCCGGTTCCAAACCCAACCGGCCTACAAGATCATCACAAACAAAGGAATGCGACGCTCCAGTATCAAACAAAACCCTAACTGGAACACCATAAATGGAAAGAGTACCTTGAACCACCACACTTTTCCCCTTCTCTTCCGCAGTAGGAGCTTTCGAAGATGATGGAACAGCCCCCAAAGCATAAGCTTGCACAATCTGCTTATCTTTCCTCGGTTCTGGACAGTCCTTCTTGATATGTCCCAGCTTATCACAGTTGTAGCACTTTCCCGGCACCTTGGGATTCCTACAATCTTTGGAGAGATGGCCCTTCTGCTGACAGTTGTGGCACGTCACTTCGCCCTTCGGCTTCTTCTGGCCATCCTTACCCTTCTGTTGCTGCTGCTTCCTCTTCTTGTTTCCATCCTGCTGTGGCCTAGACCCTTCCTTAGTTACAGCAACAACAGATCCTTCCTTAGGAAACAAACTCTCATGCCTGAGAGCTTTCTCCACAAGCTTCTCAAACGGATCGTCCAAATGATCCACCAACTGTCTCCCAAGATAATAGTCCAAGCCTGTCACAAACTTCTCGTTCTTCTGGTAGGAAGATTCAATATACGACCGAGCATATTTGGACAAAGCTTCAAACTCCGAAACATACTCAAGAACTGGCCTCCCACCTTGCTTGAGCTCCACAAACTTCTTAAACAGAACAGATTTCTGAGCCGTAGAGATGAACTTAGCTTCAAATCTGACTTGGAATTGCTCCCAAGTAATCTCTTCCTCTGGAGTATCAATGGTGATAGAATTCCACCAATCCGAAGCTCTCCCTTGAAGCTGTCTTGATGCAGGCTTCCTCTTAGTTGCATCCTCAATCCCCAAATCACCAAAGATCCTTCTACAAGCATCAATCCATCTCTGAACTTCTATGGTTGATTCTGTCCCCAAGAAAACTTTCCCTCCAAGAGCAGTATAATCTTTACACAACTTAGCAAAATCCACTGGTCTTGGAGCTTGAACTTGAACTCCAACATCTACTGACGGTCCTAAAGTTGGTATCCTTCTCATGATCGAAGTCATCATAGCTTCGAACATTGCAGCATAGTCAGTAGCTCCCCCAACAGCACGGCTTTCCCTAGCAGCTTGTCTCTCTCTTCGACTCATCCTTAATATCTACAAAAAGGAATGATTTAGAACACCTTGAGAAACAACTACATAAGGAGTTCAAATCCTTCTAAACTACTACATTATATATATAGTAATTATCCATCAAACTACAATTACGTCTCTCATACGTAGTTACGTCAGCGAGCGTTGGCTAAAATCGATTAACCAAAGCTCTGATACCAAATGTGACGACCGCCCATGACTCCCGCACGAAAACAAGGAAAAGGTGCGCTGAAAGTGTGCCAGGCAGCCATGGGTGACCGTCAAGGGTAGAATAAACATCGCAGAATCTATCGTATAACTCACAGCGCATGGATAAAATACAATAGAGAAATATAATATAGAGAAGCTCCATAGAACAAAACATCATCATATAAGCATCATAACAGTTTTATACATAGGTCTAAACCATCAATACAAGAAGCCTCACTACATAGCACTCAGAGTAACAACAAACAGCGGAATATCCAGTACATATTATAAAGAAAATAATACGCAAGCCTCCTGCTCGTCTTCGTCATCAGCATCGTCAATCACTAAGATCAGCACCTGTCACCTGTCACTTAGTCTGCCCATCCCAAACATGGATGAACAGCCCAAGGTAATAAGAGGAGACATAAAACCTTGAGTCAGAAAACAGTCTTAGTGAGCGGTAAATCAACTATCAAACATACCAAAAGAGCATAAAGGATAAAGGAATAGGAACCCAAACCATCCCACTCCACCTCTTTCTACAATGATAGCCCCCAGACACATACTAAGAAGAAACAAGCATAGCAAAGCAGATAATTAAAGTAAAGCAATAATCACTCGAGTCAAGGTCGATGTTTTCCAAATACAAACCCCCAAGGCCTAAACCAAGATCAGATAAGCACCCAGAAAACACCGCTCTTGAGACCGAATGATAATACAACCAAACATCCATGACTCTGGCTATCACTGTTAACCTTGCTTCGATATCACCGTTGATTGAATGACCGACTCCTTCCTGAGCCATCTATCAAGGGGTAATGGTAACTCCGGTTCTAGACATAACTCTGCACGTCATCGTGACCCGTGCCTAGGTATATCGAATCTACCCAGAGTACTCGACCACCTACCTGTAGTCTTTAGGGTGTCCAGACCACCTACCTGTAGTCTTTTAGGGCAACCCTTGTACTCTTGCTTTGAGTCTGCTAGAACCTTCAACAACGAGGAAATCCAAGCCTTCTAGTCATCCTCCTTGACGACTATTCTCAACCTAGCCCAAGCTACCTCTCGAGCCAACCATTATCAACCAACTCGAACTACCCTTCAAGTTATCAACATGCTTGGAATGATCCCTGCCTGGATTAAGCCAAGACAATCTCATATCATACTTTGTTTCATAACATCTTAGCAAAGTCCATCTCATCATCATGCTTCGCTTCCTCTAATCATAGCAAAGTCCATCATCATCGAATCCATCCATATGAGCTTTATCATCCGCTTCATATGCCACAAGCAGCTTTCACCATTCAAGAGCCTTTCCACCTAGCTTTCGAATCATCTTCGACCATCTTGTTCCAAATCAACTACTAGCTAACTTGAAACAACCAAATCAATCATACATCCAAACAATCAAGCATTCAAACCAGATCTAATAAGCAATTTAACTATAATGGCAATTTCGTAAATAAATGAGCATAAGTCTAACATACATGAATCATGGGTTTTTAGCATAGACCTAATATATATAAATCATGGGTTTTGTCTATACAACTTGATGAATGAACTCGTATAAGTAAACATCTTCATAAGCAATGGATCTACACTTGAATCTAAGGAAAAATGCATGAAATCACTATCTACAACACTCCAACAAACCACCAAACCAATATACTCCTTTGGGTCCGCGTGAGAGATAACCACCACTCACCGAATCACCCAAACATGTAACGACCCGGAATTTTGGGCAATAAGAATTTAATAATCTGTGTCAATAATTTAATTGGTTTGATAATTTTCTTTATAATTTTAATTTAAAATTGGCTAATTTGATTTTTTTTAAAAGATTAATGAATTTATAATCTGGCAATAATATTGACAAAATTGTTTTCCAAAGCTAATGAAATTTTATTCTATTTATAATGTGTACATTTGATATATATTGTAAATAGGAGATCTTTTGTTTTAAAGATAAATTTTCAAATTATAATATATATGTACGTATATGTTATAGTTTGAGTTGTTTTGAAATTTAATTTTAATCTATTGACAATTTAGATATGAATGAATATTGTAATTGAAGCTTTGTTTTAGAATCAATGTTTTCAAAAGTTAATTTAAATATTAATTCAATTGTTTTAAAAATATAAAGATTAATTTATTTGCTTTCAAAATATAAGATAATTGTTGTTTTAAAATATGATAGTTAAAAGAGAATTTAATTTAAGTTTTGTTTTCTTTTCTTTTATAATGTTTAAATTTTAATATGATAGTTTATAAAAAGGAATTAAATATAAGTTTTGTTTTATTTCTTTAAAAGTGTTTAGATTTGAAATAACATGTATAAGAAGATTCATTTATCTTACAATTAGTTTTAGAACATTTGCTTATAAAGGTAAATTTATATTTATATATGTAAACATTTATTTAATTATGTAAGATTTCACATTTGTATTTATTTAAATTCAAAAGCTTCTCATAAAAAATATTTCACTAATGCATATAAACATTTCATAAGTACATATAGATACATGAGTAAACATTTATGTACAAAGTAATTAAATTAGTAGGTTATATTCACATTTTAAACTAAGTAAAATCAATTAAAAACACTTAAAGGATATGTAAATATATTAACATGTCAAGAACACATGTAAGAACATTAAGTATATTGAGAGACATTTGTTCAAATTGGAGACATGTGGCAAATACTTATTTTAATTTTAACAAATGACTAAAGAAGAAAACCAATTTTTCTCAAACATTTCTTTTTCTTGTTTACACTTCTCAACTAAAAATTAATGGCTACCTGAAATCTAAAATCAATCTTCAAAATCAAAACCTGAAAATGCAAATGATCTTCAACTCCACTCTGCAATTTATCTTCAATCTGCAACTGAATCATGCAATTGAAGATCTGCATGCAAAAGAAAAACTTCAACCTGCAATTAAATCAAAGATACAACTGCAATCTGAAATGAAGGGCAGCAGCAAGCTTCAACTCTTTAAATCAAAAGTTTGTATGCATGCATTGGTTCAATCTTCAACATGCAAATTAAAAGCTGTAACAACAATTTACAAATCTGCAACTAAAAGGAGATCAACCTGCATTTCAAGATAAAATCTGCAAATTTAAACCAACCTGCAATTTGAAACATGCATTAAGGTCAACCTGTAATTCAAATTTGGGATCAAGTTCAATCTGCAAGCATAATCAATAGCAAATCTGTAGGCATGCAAGATTAAAAGCTTTTCAAATTAAAGTTCAAGAACCTGGAACTTAAAATCTGCTCTGCATATGGTATATGAGGTGAGTAAACTTCTTTTTTTTAAAAACAGTTTCAAATAATATCTGTGTTTGAATTACATATGCATGTGATGAAAGTTGCTATGATTATGAATATTTGTTTATTTGAGTACTGTTGTTTATGCATGTTAAAGGTGTGATGATTATCTGGGAATATCTGTGTCTGTATAAATTGTTTACTCTGTTTAATTATTGGATTTGTTTTACTTAAGAACAAAATTCAAAAATCTCTCAAATAAACCCATATTAGACATTGATATCTAAATGAGATTTGTTTGTCAACATGTACTGAAGATTTTAAAAATGGTTTCTGGAATTTTGAAACAAATAAATAATTCTTAATCAAGAATAACAGTAAGTAATGAGAAATGGACAAAAATAAAATGTCTTAATTTATAAATTTGATTATATACACAGATTGGTGATAGGAAATCATGAATTTAGAAGTAGAAATCAAAATTTTTAATAATGTAAATATGGTGAATTTGGGTTTTATTCAAAATTGGGAATTTAGTGAAATTCCGATTATTCAAACATTAATTTGGTTTGAAACTTGGATCATAGCTTGTTTGTATACTGTAGATTATAGGAAAAATAAGATTGGAATTTTTAAATGGATGAATTGTTTGAATTTGAAGAAACTAGGGTTTTAATTGTTTTTATTTTCGAATGGGTTACTGAGTATTTTGCGTCAGAGTTAATGGATCGGGAACGTTCGCATTAGGGGGAATGGAGGCTAGGGGTCGAGATAGTCCTATGGTGAGGTCGGCGACGTTCGACGGCGTCGAGATTGGACGGCATTGGTGGTTTTGTGGCGAGATGAAGCTGCAGTTTTTGAGTTCAGGGGTCAAAATTCGATTCGTACATCAATTGTTGGATCTGGGTTTACTGACGTGCTTGCGTGTGATTTTGTGATCGGAGGCGATGGTCGCGGCGACCAAGTATGGCCGGAGGTTAGGGGAGATATGCACCATGTTTGTGCACGTTTGGGTGTGCTGGGGAGTTTGCGTTGAGAAGGGGAACTGGGTTTAGTTGTTGGGGAAGACGAGATGAAGTCTCGAAGGGGATATCGCGTTGAGCTCGTGTTCGACTCGAAGGAGCTATCGTGTTGGCCCAGGGGAACTCGTGGATGAAGGCATCTGGATTTGCTTCGGGAAAGCCTCTGATTGCTTGAGTATTTGTCTCGAATTTGTGTTAGAGGGCTTCAATTTTAAGCTTGTTATTTGAATAAAATAGGATCAAGGTTTAGTCCTTACTAAAAAAAATGTATAAAAGTTAAAACTTATTCTTTAATGTGAAAGTTAATGCTAATCAACTTATAAAAGTATTAATTGAATTTATTTTCAAATTTAAATTGATTAAATGATGATTTCTTTGAAAGTAATTGTCTTAAGTAAATTTTGAATTTCGAATTAAAAGAAGTGTTTCAAATTAAAGAATTAATCAAAGCTTTAAGTGAATCTTAAAGTAATGTTTGAATAACAAGTTTTCAAGTTTGTTTTGAAAATAAATAAGTTTAATTTGAATAAATTTGTTTTAAAATTTGATTTATTTCAAATAATTTATTTAAGAAGATAATTAAGGTTAAATTATTTGGATATGAACTTAAGGATACTTAAAATATGATTTGTTAATAAGTGAGTTTAATTAAGATTAATGTTCTCTTAATCAATTAAGGATTTTGAAATTATAAAAAGTTAATTAATTAATTGTTTAATTAATTTTAAATAATTAGTTAATTATTTATTAAATTTTAAATAATCACTTAATTAGGAATTAATTAAGTGTAATTACTTAATAAGTCATTAATAGTTAATTTTTAAATGTAATTAAGGATGGTAATTACATATGGAAGTAATTTAAAGAAATTACTTATGGAATTAATTAAATAGAAGTGATTAATGGGTAATCACTTAATGTTATTAATTAAAGAATTAATTAATATAATTGTTTTAAAATTAATTATTTATGAAGTAATTAATTAATTAAAGAATCAAGAATTAATTAATGATGGAATTAATTATTTGTTAAGTAATTAATTAAGGAAGTAATTAAGGTTTATTAATGAAGTAATTAAAGATAATTACTTATGTAAGATTAAGAGTTAATTACTTAATTTATTTTAGTTAATTAATTAATGTAATTAATTAATGAATGTGATTAAGTTAAGATTAATTACTAAAAGTAATTAATTAAAATGTAATTAATTAATTAAGTAATTAATTAAGGATTAATCGTTAATTTAAATTGATTAATAATTACTTAATGAAGTAATTAAAAGATTAATTAATTGGATTAATTAATCAAGGATTAATATAATTAATTTAGAAGTTAATTAATTAAGAAGTTAATTAATTAATTTAAGTAATTACAAATTGTTAATTACTGTTTAAAGATTAATAAGATGATTAATTATAAGTTAATTATTTAATTAATTAAAGGTTAATTAATTAATAAAGATCATTAGTTAATGTAATTAATGAATTTAATCAAGGTGATTAATAAAAGTAATTAATTAAAATGTGATTAATTAATTGTAATTAATTAAGCTCTAATGTAATTAATTATAGATAATTAATTAATGAAGGATCATTAATTATTGTAATTAATGATAGTAATTAAAGGTTAATTACTGAATATGGTTGAGGATAATTACTTGAATGTAATTAAAGATAATTAATCAAGGAAGATTAATTAAAGATAATCATTAAGAGATGATTAATTTAATTTGATTTGTAATAAATAAATGATGCAGGATTAGGATAATCCAAGTGATTAAAGGATAGTAATTAATTTAATTATAGGTTAATTAAATTGATTTGGAGTTAATCAATTCTGCTTTGGATATTGATTGATATTGGATGATTGGTTGATATTGAATGTTGATTGATATTGAGTGATTGAATGATATTGGATGATTTGGATATATCTGTTATGTGATATACTGTTTATGAGATGAATGTTTGATATGATTATCTGTTGTGATAATGTTATTCATCTATCTGGTTATATATCATCCTGAATATAAGTTTAAACTGTTAAATCCCTTAAGTACAACTTGGACATTAAAATGGCGTTTGGTTTCGGTGAGACCGGGATCGGGTTTCCATATTTGGAATTCCGAAAACCACATCGATTCCAATTAAACGTTAGGTCGTTAATCCAAGTGGAGCGAGTGAAGACTCGAGGTGTAAGAGCTATACGTCAGTATAACTCTGTGGGTGATTCCGTAATGAGTTTGACGGAATAGTGCTTATAGATTCGAGATGGAGAATCAGAGTGCAAGGGCTATGGTCGTTGACTCTGAGGGTGATTCCAAAACGAGTGCAACGAGATAGTGCCTTCGGTTTCGTTCGAACCCGGAACGAACTTGTATGGATTGAATGCTTTCAACACATCGTCAGGCGGACGATGAGCATTCTAAGTGATGTGTTCTATAAAGGTAATCGCAGCCTCAAGCCTCATCAACCGGGAATGGCTAAAACAGGGGAGGTGCGCCAAGGCTTCGTGGGTAGCCCCCACTTTGAGAGTGAGATTTACCCCTGTCTAGAAGTCCCTTATTATTCGGCTGTGTGGGTGGTTGGTCGTGCCAACCACGGGGTGGTCTCATTTGGAACTATTCAGTAAGGAATGGGTCCGGCCTTGTGTAGCAGGGGATGAAGGGAGTAATCCTCGGTACGTTGATCTAGGCCACGTACTGTGACGGGCGGTACCCCAGTAGCCCTGCCATTGATGGAAACCAATTTTCCCTACGAGACCCTACGGTTTTGATTGTATTACCCACTTTTGTGGCTAGTAGCTGGAATTTAATCATGTAACAATTTCGGCTATTTCATATTTATTTTGAAAACCCTAGACACTATTATAATATCACTGGATTTCCTATCAAATGTTTTGGTTAGCGTAAGGTAAAAACTTTTCCATGTTTATGTGTGGGAAGTCTTACGTGATACCTTTTCTTTTCAAAGGTTTTCTAAAGTTAAGCAATTTTAACCCGTTTACTCACACCAGACCCCTGTCTGACCCGAGTGTTTATTTTCTGTTTTATTAAACTCTTGGGTACTCATATTATGTATGAGTAGTCAAGTGATTCAGGTTAGCTTGACAAATTCTGGAGGAGATATGGAGCAGGAGGCTTCGATGTGTAGATATATTGATTCCGCTGTGTTTATTTGATATCTGTATCTGTGGTACTTGAGTTGTATGAATTAGACAGATGTTTATAACTGTCTAATATGTGTTGAGTAGTTGTATTCTCTGATGTAATAAGATACTATGTAATATTTTATGAGAGATATTATATTTTATTCGTTCCGCTGTGAGTTCTCTGTTGTTGTTTGTGTTCTTCTTTCTCTTTCTTTTCTTCTTCTATCCCTTTCTTTCTTCAAGATGATGCGATTTTCTGGGTATAGAAAGTCGGGTCGTCACAGTTGGTATCAGAGCAGTAGGTTGAGTGAATACCTAGGCTCTGAAGAGTGTCTTTCTTTAGGGAGCGTTAGGTTGAGTGAATGCCTAAGCTCTGGAGTGTGTCTTTCTTGAGAGAGCGTACTTGTAATTTTTATATATAACTATATATATATTTATATCTACCTAATCTGTTGGGTTATCTGTTCGGATTTTCCAGCATAAGTTTTAGAGATAGATGGAGTAGTGGTATGTGTGTAACACGACTACCACTAATGGATGAGGTCCATATGTTGAGATTGGAAGTGTCTGTTGAGACTGTAGACCTAATACCGTCTCGAGTAAGGTGTGTAGTTTGGAGTAAGGATTTATCAGATATCCGAAGGAAATCTTTTTAAAAGATTCGGAGTTCATCTTGGAAGTGTAAGTTTGGATCTGTCGGAAGTGCAGAAGTAAATGATTATATCTTGATAACTGCGAAGTGAGATACAGTATCCTTGGATATTTTCTGAAGATGTTTTCTTTTGAAGCAGTTTTAGGAGTAGTTGAGGAGCAGTCTTTACCTACCATAGGGAAGACTCATCTGTGTAGAAGTTGTCTGGATCTTTAGCAAAGAGGTTGGCTGTTTTGGGATATGAGACTAAGGCCTATGAGTTGTTTCGCTTCGGCATGGTCTCATTTTTTTATTTCTTAAGGAAAGCGAGATGTTGATGCTTGGTTTGGAGGCTGAGTTTCTTTGAGTTGTCTGCCATCTCGGAAGTCCGTTGTGTGGTTTGTTGAAGGTTTTGGAGTTGAGAAGCCTTTGGATCAGATGTTTTTGGTTAGCTATGGTAGCAATGCAGCTCGAAGTGTTCGGTGTGCTGTCGAGAAGATCTTTTCCTTTGCAGTATCATCGAGATAGAGTTTGGAAGCTGCAGTGTGTTTTGTTCTCCTTTTGTTCAAGAATCTTTTGTGCTTCTTCTTTTAGCAGTCCGAGCAGATGGTGAATGTTTCTTGAGGGTGAACCTTGTTTGGAAAAGTTTAAGACTGTTCTAATTGGTAAAGTGGGGACAGTTTCTTTGGAATTCGAACTAGGTAGGATCGCAAAAGTGACTTGCGTCTTATTTGGGAATTATCTTTTGTTTGAGATGAGGGTTCTCATGTGGAAGTAGGAGCTATTGAAATGATCAGAGTTTGTCTGCATCTGAAGTTGAGTTCCATATTGATTTGGTTCCAGAAGCGATTTGGGTAGTTAGCTTGGTAGTAGGATGGTTCTTGGAGAAGTAAAGAGTTGGTGTAGCAGCTCGGAAAATTTTTGGAATTTGGATTGGTCAGATCCAGTTTTGAATTGGATTCTGGTATAAGGTTGTGTGACTGAGTCGAATATGTCACTCAGATTTTTTATGGATTTGATGAACAAAGTTTTCCGGATATATTGGATAAGTTCGTACTCGTGTTCATCAATAGTATTCTCATCTATTCTCAGAATCAGAGTTGTGCAGCGGAAGCGAGATAGCAGCTGTACAAGGAATGAAGCGAGTTCTGTTTGCTATTGCTTTGGAGTGGAGTTTGTGTTCTGGATTTCGACGGATATTGGAAGGCTTTTCTGTTGAATGGAATCCTGAAGCTTGTTTGCTTTGGTCTTGTTGTTTCTGGAAGCATCAGCATAGATTGAGCTGATCAGGAGAAGATTGGTAGCCCAGGATTGTCTGTTGAGTTATGCAGATATGAGATAAGGAGTTTGGGATTTGAAGTGGAGACTTCATTGTTAAGTTTTCTCTGGTTAAGAGAGCAGTGATAGGATAAGATTGAATTGCCAGTTGGGATAACTGGAATTCATTGTGTATCACGTATCTCTGAGGGAGTACGTGTATGATTCATTGTTGGTTGTTGAATCTGTAGTTCTATTGGATTTGTAAGTTGTTCTAGACTTGAGTATAATCTGATATTCTGTTCAGATTGATGGATCTAGAGATGAGAGGAGCTCTGGATGTAAGTGGTGTAGTTAGTTTAGATTTTGTAGAGCGAGTCTCCCGGTGATTTATACTTGGGAAACTCGAGATAGTATTAGAGATTTATTCTGATTTATGTCAGGATAATTAGCTATGTTTGTTTGTTTGATTGGTTGCTATGGTTGTTAGCTACTGGTCGTTAGAAATGCTTTGCTAATTGAAATTAAATTCTGTACTGGGTTATTAAATTACCTTTGTTTTAAATTTCGGGGACGAAATTCTTTTAAGGGGGGAGGATTGTAACGACCCGGAATTTTGGGCAATAAGAATTTAATAATCTGTGTCAATAATTTAATTGGTTTGATAATTTTCTTTATAATTTTAATTTAAAATTGGCTAATTTGATTTTTTTTAAAAGATTAATGAATTTATAATCTGGCAATAATATTGACAAAATTGTTTTCCAAAGCTAATGAAATTTTATTCTATTTATAATGTATACATTTGATATATATTGTAAATAGGAGATCTTTTGTTTTAAAGATAAATTTTCAAATTATAATATATATGTACGTATATGTTATAGTTTGAGTTGTTTTGAAATTTAATTTTAATCTATTGACAATTTAGATATGAATGAATATTGTAATTGAAGCTTTGTTTTAGAATCAATGTTTTCAAAAGTTAATTTAAATATTAATTCAATTGTTTTAAAAATATAAAGATTAATTTATTTGCTTTCAAAATATAAGATAATTGTTGTTTTAAAATATGATAGTTAAAAGAGAATTTAATTTAAGTTTTGTTTTCTTTTCTTTTATAATGTTTAAATTTTAATATGATAGTTTATAAAAAGGAATTAAATATAAGTTTTGTTTTATTTCTTTAAAAGTGTTTAGATTTGAAATAACATGTATAAGAAGATTCATTTATCTTACAATTAGTTTTAGAACATTTGCTTATAAAGGTAAATTTATATTTATATATGTAAACATTTATTTAATTATGTAAGATTTCACATTTGTATTTATTTAAATTCAAAAGCTTCTCATAAAAAATATTTCACTAATGCATATAAACATTTCATAAGTACATATAGATACATGAGTAAACATTTATGTACAAAGTAATTAAATTAGTAGGTTATATTCACATTTTAAACTAAGTAAAATCAATTAAAAACACTTAAAGGATATGTAAATATATTAACATGTCAAGAACACATGTAAGAACATTAAGTATATTGAGAGACATTTGTTCAAATTGGAGACATGTGGCAAATACTTATTTTAATTTTAACAAATGACTAAAGAAGAAAACCAATTTTTCTCAAACATTTCTTTTTCTTGTTTACACTTCTCAACTAAAAATTAATGGCTACCTGAAATCTAAAATCAATCTGCAAAATCAAAACCTGAAAATGCAAATGATCTTCAACTCCACTCTGCAATTTATCTTCAATCTGCAACTGAATCATGCAATTGAAGATCTGCATGCAAAAGAAAAACTTCAACCTGCAATTAAATCAAAGATACAACTGCAATCTGAAATGAAGGGCAGCAGCAAGCTTCAACTCTTTAAATCAAAAGTTTGTATGCATGCATTGGTTCAATCTTCAACATGCAAATTAAAAGCTGTAACAACAATTTACAAATCTGCAACTAAAAGGAGATCAACCTGCATTTCAAGATAAAATCTGCAAATTTAAACCAACCTGCAATTTGAAACATGCATTAAGGTCAACCTGTAATTCAAATTTGGGATCAAGTTCAATCTGCAAGCATAATCAATAGCAAATCTGTAGGCATGCAAGATTAAAAGCTTTTCAAATTAAAGTTCAAGAACCTGGAACTTAAAATCTGCTCTGCATATGGTATATGAGGTGAGTAAACTTCTTTTTTTTAAAAACAGTTTCAAATAATATCTGTGTTTGAATTACATATGCATGTGATGAAAGTTGCTATGATTATGAATATTTGTTTATTTGAGTACTGTTGTTTATGCATGTTAAAGGTGTGATGATTATCTGGGAATATCTGTGTCTGTATAAATTGTTTACTCTGTTTAATTATTGGATTTGTTTTACTTAAGAACAAAATTCAAAAATCTCTCAAATAAACCCATATTAGACATTGATATCTAAATGAGATTTGTTTGTCAACATGTACTGAAGATTTTAAAAATGGTTTCTGGAATTTTGAAACAAATAAATAATTCTTAATCAAGAATAACAGTAAGTAATGAGAAATGGACAAAAATAAAATGTCTTAATTTATAAATTTGATTATATACACAGATTGGTGATAGGAAATCATGAATTTAGAAGTAGAAATCAAAATTTTTAATAATGTAAATATGGTGAATTTGGGTTTTATTCAAAATTGGGAATTTAGTGAAATTCCGATTATTCAAACATTAATTTGGTTTGAAACTTGGATCATAGCTTGTTTGTATACTGTAGATTATAGGAAAAATAAGATTGGAATTTTTAAATGGATGAATTGTTTGAATTTGAAGAAACTAGGGTTTTAATTGTTTTTATTTTCGAATGGGTTACTGAGTATTTTGCGTCAGAGTTAATGGATCGGGAACGTTCGCATTAGGGGGAATGGAGGCTAGGGGTCGAGATAGTCCTATGGTGAGGTCGGCGACGTTCGACGGCGTCGAGATTGGACGGCATTGGTGGTTTTGTGGCGAGATGAAGCTGCAGTTTTTGAGTTCAGGGGTCAAAATTCGATTCGTACATCAATTGTTGGATCTGGGTTTACTGACGTGCTTGCGTGTGATTTTGTGATCGGAGGCGATGGTCGCGGCGACCAAGTATGGCCGGAGGTTAGGGGAGATATGCACCATGTTTGTGCACGTTTGGGTGTGCTGGGGAGTTTGCGTTGAGAAGGGGAACTGGGTTTAGTTGTTGGGGAAGACGAGATGAAGTCTCGAAGGGGATATCGCGTTGAGCTCGTGTTCGACTCGAAGGAGCTATCGTGTTGGCCCAGGGGAACTCGTGGATGAAGGCATCTGGATTTGCTTCGGGAAAGCCTCTGATTGCTTGAGTATTTGTCTCGAATTTGTGTTAGAGGGCTTCAATTTTAAGCTTGTTATTTGAATAAAATAGGATCAAGGTTTAGTCCTTACTAAAAAAAATGTATAAAAGTTAAAACTTATTCTTTAATGTGAAAGTTAATGCTAATCAACTTATAAAAGTATTAATTGAATTTATTTTCAAATTTAAATTGATTAAATGATGATTTCTTTGAAAGTAATTGTCTTAAGTAAATTTTGAATTTCGAATTAAAAGAAGTGTTTCAAATTAAAGAATTAATCAAAGCTTTAAGTGAATCTTAAAGTAATGTTTGAATAACAAGTTTTCAAGTTTGTTTTGAAAATAAATAAGTTTAATTTGAATAAATTTGTTTTAAAATTTGATTTATTTCAAATAATTTATTTAAGAAGATAATTAAGGTTAAATTATTTGGATATGAACTTAAGGATACTTAAAATATGATTTGTTAATAAGTGAGTTTAATTAAGATTAATGTTCTCTTAATCAATTAAGGATTTTGAAATTATAAAAAGTTAATTAATTAATTGTTTAATTAATTTTAAATAATTAGTTAATTATTTATTAAATTTTAAATAATCACTTAATTAGGAATTAATTAAGTGTAATTACTTAATAAGTCATTAATAGTTAATTTTTAAATGTAATTAAGGATGGTAATTACATATGGAAGTAATTTAAAGAAATTACTTATGGAATTAATTAAATAGAAGTGATTAATGGGTAATCACTTAATGTTATTAATTAAAGAATTAATTAATATAATTGTTTTAAAATTAATTATTTATGAAGTAATTAATTAATTAAAGAATCAAGAATTAATTAATGATGGAATTAATTATTTGTTAAGTAATTAATTAAGGAAGTAATTAAGGTTTATTAATGAAGTAATTAAAGATAATTACTTATGTAAGATTAAGAGTTAATTACTTAATTTATTTTAGTTAATTAATTAATGTAATTAATTAATGAATGTGATTAAGTTAAGATTAATTACTAAAAGTAATTAATTAAAATGTAATTAATTAATTAAGTAATTAATTAAGGATTAATCGTTAATTTAAATTGATTAATAATTACTTAATGAAGTAATTAAAAGATTAATTAATTGGATTAATTAATCAAGGATTAATATAATTAATTTAGAAGTTAATTAATTAAGAAGTTAATTAATTAATTTAAGTAATTACAAATTGTTAATTACTGTTTAAAGATTAATAAGATGATTAATTATAAGTTAATTATTTAATTAATTAAAGGTTAATTAATTAATAAAGATCATTAGTTAATGTAATTAATGAATTTAATCAAGGTGATTAATAAAAGTAATTAATTAAAATGTGATTAATTAATTGTAATTAATTAAGCTCTAATGTAATTAATTATAGATAATTAATTAATGAAGGATCATTAATTATTGTAATTAATGATAGTAATTAAAGGTTAATTACTGAATATGGTTGAGGATAATTACTTGAATGTAATTAAAGATAATTAATCAAGGAAGATTAATTAAAGATAATCATTAAGAGATGATTAATTTAATTTGATTTGTAATAAATAAATGATGCAGGATTAGGATAATCCAAGTGATTAAAGGATAGTAATTAATTTAATTATAGGTTAATTAAATTGATTTGGAGTTAATCAATTCTGCTTTGGATATTGATTGATATTGGATGATTGGTTGATATTGAATGTTGATTGATATTGAGTGATTGAATGATATTGGATGATTTGGATATATCTGTTATGTGATATACTGTTTATGAGATGAATGTTTGATATGATTATCTGTTGTGATAATGTTATTCATCTATCTGGTTATATATCATCCTGAATATAAGTTTAAACTGTTAAATCCCTTAAGTACAACTTGGACATTAAAATGGCGTTTGGTTTCGGTGAGACCGGGATCGGGTTTCCATATTTGGAATTCCGAAAACCACATCGATTCCAATTAAACGTTAGGTCGTTAATCCAAGTGGAGCGAGTGAAGACTCGAGGTGTAAGAGCTATACGTCAGTATAACTCTGTGGGTGATTCCGTAATGAGTTTGACGGAATAGTGCTTATAGATTCGAGATGGAGAATCAGAGTGCAAGGGCTATGGTCGTTGACTCTGAGGGTGATTCCAAAACGAGTGCAACGAGATAGTGCCTTCGGTTTCGTTCGAACCCGGAACGAACTTGTATGGATTGAATGCTTTCAACACATCGTCAGGCGGACGATGAGCATTCTAAGTGATGTGTTCTATAAAGGTAATCGCAGCCTCAAGCCTCATCAACCGGGAATGGCTAAAACAGGGGAGGTGCGCCAAGGCTTCGTGGGTAGCCCCCACTTTGAGAGTGAGATTTACCCCTGTCTAGAAGTCCCTTATTATTCGGCTGTGTGGGTGGTTGGTCGCGCCAACCACGGGGTGGTCTCATTTGGAACTATTCAGTAAGGAATGGGTCCGGCCTTGTGTAGCAGGGGATGAAGGGAGTAATCCTCGGTACGTTGATCTAGGCCACGTACTGTGACGGGCGGTACCCCAGTAGCCCTGCCATTGATGGAAACCAATTTTCCCTACGAGACCCTACGGTTTTGATTGTATTACCCACTTTTGTGGCTAGTAGCTGGAATTTAATCATGTAACAATTTCGGCTATTTCATATTTATTTTGAAAACCCTAGACACTATTATAATATCACTGGATTTCCTATCAAATGTTTTGGTTAGCGTAAGGTAAAAACTTTTCCATGTTTATGTGTGGGAAGTCTTACGTGATACCTTTTCTTTTCAAAGGTTTTCTAAAGTTAAGCAATTTTAACCCGTTTACTCACACCAGACCCCTGTCTGACCCGAGTGTTTATTTTCTGTTTTATTAAACTCTTGGGTACTCATATTATGTATGAGTAGTCAAGTGATTCAGATTAGCTTGACAAATTCTGGAGGAGATATGGAGCAGGAGGCTTCGATGTGTAGATATATTGATTCCGCTGTGTTTATTTGATATCTGTATCTGTGGTACTTGAGTTGTATGAATTAGACAGATGTTTATAACTGTCTAATATGTGTTGAGTAGTTGTATTCTCTGATGTAATAAGATACTATGTAATATTTTATGAGAGATATTATATTTTATTCGTTCCGCTGTGAGTTCTCTGTTGTTGTTTGTGTTCTTCTTTCTCTTTCTTTTCTTCTTCTATCCCTTTCTTTCTTCAAGATGATGCGATTTTCTGGGTATAGAAAGTCGGGTCGTCACAAAACACTTCAAAAGATAACCACTTCAAATCTGGACAGCAAGGATTCAAGCTTGATTCGTCGAAATCTCGCTTGAAATGATGAAATCTAGCTTCGTTGGACGAAGATCTTCAACTTTGGCTCTTCAATCTTCAATCTTGATCTTCGATCTTGGATGGATGTTAGCACTTGATCAAAGTGGAGAAAATAAGTGAAGAAATGTTGTAGTCGAGCTCTCAAAATGGCAGCACTTCGTCGCTTCAAAAACCGGTGCCAAAAAGTGAGCCAAACCCCTCTATTTATAGGCTGATTTGTCCATGAGTCGTCGCCCCATGAGTCGTTGCTGACTCAAGAAAATCTCCGACCTAACTGTTACGACTCATCAACATAGCTGACTCACGACTCAACTATCTACGACCTAAGCCTGAACACATAGCCTAACACACTGCTGCTTTACTACTAAGTCGTTTGGACGACTCAACGAAACTACGACCTACGACTCATCAGACCCTACGACTCATCCTATCTCCTTAAGTCGTACTAACGACCTAACGATTCAACGATGCCGACCTAACTCTTAGCACAGAACCAAACTTAGGTCGCATATGACCTTATCTATAACTCGGCATAGCCGACCTATCAACACACGCGACTTATCTCATTGCCGACTTAACTATGTGACGACCTAAAAACACACACGACCCAAGCCTTAGGCCATCTACCCCTTAACTCGGCCAATCCCTATAAGCCACTTATTCCTTGAGTCGGTCACTACCTTAACTCGGTCTAGCACTAACACGCTAACTCATCCCAGCCTTGAGTCGTAACTCGTTAACCCCCTATGAGTCGGTCCAACCCTTAACCCGTTAACTCGGTCAACACACTTAAGTCGCCAACGACCTAATGCTAACCCGCTAACGACTCATCAGATAACATGTTAACTCGTAATTCCCTAACTCGTGACTCGTAGGCTACCTTATGTCGTCCACGAGTTACCCTCTATTCGAGTTAACTTCTCCATACGATCTAATCTCCACACGACTTAGGCTAAGGACGACTTAAACAACCCTAACCTAGAAATTCTACGATTTATCGACATGTAAAATACGGGTCGTACATTTACTGCAGATTCATTTTGAAAAATATATAAATTTTGAATTGTTTTAGATATAATTAGAAATATATAAGTTGTAAGAATATATTTATCTATTATTTTAAAATAATTTGAAATTTAACCCGGTATTTAATTCTTAAATTTCCATTAACTAACTGTTTCAATTACTGTAGTGAAATGAAAAGGAAGAAATTAATAAAATTGAAACCTCTACTTTAGGTAAGAGATTTAAGGCTAAGTATAAAGGAAATAGTAAGAAAGTTGAAAGGGTAACTTATAAGAAAAAGGTAAAAAAAATTACTGAACAATGAATTAATTAAAGGAAATGGAACAGACTTGTATAAATTTCAAATTACACCCTTAAATAACATGTATATATAACTTACCAAATATTAAAAGTTGAAATGTTTAATAAGAGATTGTAACAGAATATTATATAAGTTGAAATTTGAAATAATGAGAGTATTCAATGAGTTGGCTATTAAATGAGAATTTAATGTTATGAACTTAAGTTATAATTGAAATTTTACCAAATAAATATAATTAAAGGTAAGTATCATAAATAGATGACAATAAACTTTAGCAAATGTTAAAGTAAATTATTTTAATAAACAAAACGATGAATACTGTAAATAAATAAGTTAAGCAGTGAATAAATGAATGTAAAATAATAAAAAGGAAAATTCATGATATGAATGAGTGGAAATTTTGGTAGAAATAAGGTGAATAATTGTAAGTAATAAATGAAAGAAAGGAAATCAAACAACTAAAGTATGAAATAAATTGAAAATAAGTTAATTTGATTTGTTGGTTTGAATTGTTGTTGTTTAAATTATGGTTGTTTGGGTAAGATGCTTTAAAATTGGGATTGGATGAAAGAATAATCTATTTAGTTTATCTAAGGCTGTTGAGTAAATGATGCGCTAGTAGTTTATTCTTCATTCTGTATAAATTTTAAAAGTTTTGAACCTGACCAACTATTTGCTTGTTGATTGAATGGTTGTTTTGTTTCTTGTGTATGCTGTTTGTTCAAATGGATGGTGGGGTATTGATTTGTTGTTAGTGATTGAAACCACTCAAATATTTCACTTTATATAAATTGTTAACCCTTTAGATTTTTAAGTGAAATGCAGGTTATGGAAGCAACTGATACTGCTTTTGGTTCCATAAATTAAGCGTAAATTGCCCGACAAATAGGTACGTTTTCGGATTACGTTTTATAGCGCTATTATATATTTTTCCCGTGTTGGGATTTATATTATATTGTAAAAATATTGTTGTATATTGTTATATTTTATTTTCTCCCGAGCCTCCCCGTACAAAGGAGACTCTGCCAAAATTATCCGAAAATTCTGGACTTAGAAATTATTTTGAAATGTTTTTCCAAACTTTATTTATTTAAGTATAAAAAGATATAATGATTATAAAATGGGTATATTTTATTTAAGGAAATAAATTTAGTAAATTATTGGTTATAAGTTAAATATTTTGAATAAGATGTATTGTTATTTAGTTCTTCTTTTCCCTTTCGGGGACAAAAAGTTTTGAGTGGGGGAGAGTGTAACGACCCGTATAAATTCGATGTTTAAATGAATTAAATTAATAAGATTTTTATTTAAATTTAGAAAGGAATAAAAATCTTATTTATTTATGTGAAAGAGAATGTTGAAATTTGATGTATCAAGGGTAATTAAAAATTTACAAATTTAATTATATATTGCAATTAATTGTAATAGTGGGATTTGCCGCATTTGAATATAAATATTAAAATGAAGGCTAAAATAAATTTTGTAAATGGTGACTTAAAAACCTATAAAATCCAAATGAATTAGGTAGGAAAAAGATTCTTAATTGGATATAAAATTTAATATGAGAAATTTATGAAAGTATTAATTTGATTTAATGCAATAAAAGATTGTGAACGGTAATTGGAATAAATTAAGAAATCATATTAGTGCAAGTAAATAATTTATGACTTGAATGAGATTCCAATTCAAATAAATCATTTAAATGTTATGATTTGATTTTTAATGGAACATGAGAAAAACAAATGTAAGGATTTGATTAATATATATGTTATGTGTTCAGGGTATTGAATAAAAATTGGGAATCCAACTGTAATTAATGATAATAACGTTGGTATTAGTTAATAAATTAAATTTCAATGCAATACCCATAAATGAATGGAATGGAACGAATGAAATGAATGTATGTAAATGTATACTAGGTTATTTATCAAATAGAAAGAGAAGTAAATATCGAATTGATTGATGAATAAATATGCATTGAATGTAAGTTAATGGTAATTGTATAAAATCAATATAAGATAATGAATTGCAATAACTATGGGTTGATATTAAATGTTGAAATATTATATAGATAAGGATTTAGATGGAATGGATTAATTTATGAAATAAAGGATAGCAACCATATAACATGTTAAGTAAATTAATATTGTCATTAATAAAAACGTTACTTTAAGGATAATTAATGTAGTAACGTAAGGTGTAAATGTAAATTACAATGGAAGCGTAACCTTATTTCTAGGTAGACATTGCAGGTAGATTTATGAAATGGAGTTTATGAAATAAATGAAATTGAATATTTCGTTAGTATGAATTTAAAGGAAAATGAGTTAATTTGATTAAATCAATAAAATACAATAAATACAATGATGGTGGGTTATTAATAAAGGTGAATAAGGAAATGATTGTTATAGTAAGAATGGAATTCCAACTTGTTGGAATGGAGTAAATACACTTAGTAATAAATTTAGTATAGGAAAACGAAATGGAAATATTGCATTAATTAATCCGTATATTTATAGTAAATGGTGATTATTGGATTGTAAATAATAAACTTATTAAAGGTGATCAAGAGTTGTGACCACCAGTTATTATGAGTGATACATACATATTTAATTCATTCAATTGATTTGGAAATCACTGCAATAAAAATAAATTAAATGTTACGTTAAATAAATTTAGGTAATAATGGGGAATAACGTATATAAATTCTTCATTAAATGATGATTTGTGAATATAAAGATGGAAATAAAGTTTATTAATATATCGGAATTTAATTTTGATAAAAGGTTAATTGCAATCAAAGGATAAATGCTTAAACATGAATTAAGCTTTATTTATTCATTTGGATGTAGAATATGATAAATTGAATCTACTGAATTTATTTGAAATTGAATAGAACATATTATGTTGATCGAAAATTTAAGTTGGAATTTGGAGTTGTTTTAGTAATAGAGTATAAATCCAAAGGAATTCCCATCTATTGGGTACCAATAGATAGGATAATTGAACGAAAGGTCAACTAAGGGATTATTGCAAAGTTAATTTATAATTTGTAGATATAATGAAATTGAAATTTTACGCTGAAGTTAATAATTTAATCAGCATTTAAGAAACATCTTAAATTGTCTAAATTTGGATAATCAACGAAGGATTATTAAGTGATAAATTTTTTTCCAATACTAAAACCGAAATATAAAATTTTGGATTTATTTACTAATTCTTAATTTAATTAATTAGTATAAAAATAGCATTTTTGTCACGAACTCGGATTTCGACGGAACCAGTTTCATCGGATCCGTAACAGTGAATTATTATAGGGTTTCAAGTTTCGTAGCGATCGGACTTGTCGTTTGATCGTACGAACGCGAAAAGCCTTGAGATCGATTTAATTGAAATCAATTTGGAAATTTTGTTTTCAGCATAACTTCTTCATACGATGGAATTTGGATGTGAAACTTTTTCCATCGCGTTCAGAATATTTTAAAACACCTATTTGGATATATGGGTTTACCCAATTTCGTTCCGGGGGCAGAACGGCTTTTTGGGCCACGTTAGCGTTAGCACGTTTGTTTATCTGGTCCATCTACTCTATTTCAACCCTACCTATAAATACCCTGTTGTAAACCCTAATTTCTCCTCATTCTCATTTGTCTGTATGTACCTTCTTTCTCAACTCCTCATCCCAATGGCAGACAAAACCTAATTCCCAAATTCCAAAAAAAATAATTTCAATTTAAAAAAAAAACAAAAAAAACAAAATTTTTTTGCGGATCTGCAACAGCTTCTGGTCGCACTTCGGGTTTCAGAGGAGAAAACCCTAGAGCAACTTCGGGTCAGAAAGAAAATGACTCGGGTCGCTCCGGGTCGTTTTAGCGAAAACTCCAAGCAAGCACCGGGGATTTGAGCCGGCGCACCGAAGTCGAACCCGAAGTCGACCCAGGACCAGAATTTTCCATTTTTCAAATTTTCATAACTTTTGCATACGAGCTCGGATTCATGCACGGTTTGTTTTGCTGGAATCGTATCGGAATTTCTGACGTTTTGGCACTAGTTTGGATGAATTTGGAGACTGTCCAATTTTAGGGTTTAAATTGGATTTGAATTCAATTTAAATTCAAAACGATGAGTGTTTTAACCCACTCACAACTTCTAGAATTCCTTATGTTTGTTAATTTGACTTAAGATATGAGTAAAAATTTATTTATGATTGTTTAGCGTGTTTTATTCATCATCTCAGTTAATTCGCATTTATTTAATTTAACTGTTATTTTATTTTATTTATTTCATATAAATTTGACAGTTAGAATTTATTTATTTGCATATTAACTGCCAGTCATAGTTATGTTAAATTTTTTTATTTCATATTAACTGCCAGTTAAATTTACATTTATTTTTGCATATAAACTGCTAGTTTAACAGTTGTTAAATTTATTATTGAATATAAACTGTAGTTAATACATGTTATTTATTACCTGTATAATTTATATGCTCTATATCGATGATTGTTTAAATTGGATGATGATTGCAAATAATGGTTGATGATTGATATTTGGATGAATGGATGCTATATTTATATTGTATAAACTGCAAGTCATCATGCATTTTCATTTCATTCGGGATTGCGGTTTGAAATGATATACAACCGCATTTTTATTTTAAATTGCGGATTGAAATGATAAACATCCGTATCACTTGACCATAGGGTAGAAAATTTTATACAGGTACCGCGGTAAATATATAAAATTATTTTTGAAATGTTTTACTATGGTTTTGTAAAGCTATATATATATATGGTTTATGGGATATTGATTCGGTTATATATATATATATATATATATATATATATATATATAGTAAATTTTCGGTTTTTAAGCTTTGTATAAATTTGATTTGAAGTATAAAATAAAGTTTGATTTTCGAGATCAAATACGATTAAGAATTTATTTAAAATTAAATTTCTGGAGTTTTAATGACTTAAAAGAGAATAAGGTTGGAAGATGAATATTAAGTTAAATTGAAATTAAATGAAAAGTTAGAATTTTTAAAGGATATGATTTTTGTAACTTGATTTTTGTGTAAAGTGATTTGAACGAATATCAGGTTGATTTAAATTAATATATCAAGTTTAATAAATTGAAAGATTATCCAATTAAGTGAGGTTATAAGTTTTACTTATAGTATATTGAATTCATTAAGTAAACATTTCAAGTCTAAATAATAAGTAATTGAATTTGATATATATGGGATGGTCAAATGAGTTTGTTTTTTTTGAAATGGTAAAATATTTAAAGCTTTAAAACATAAGAATTAAAATGGTATTTGGAAGTTTAAATAGATATTTGGAATTGATTTGTGAAATGTAAAGAAGCTATTTTGTTTTATACAAGAATTTAATATTTAACCATTTGAGAGATGGAAATTTGTTTCAAAGTTATGATTTTCAAGGTAGTATAATTTGGAAATATTATATTCAAGAGTTTTGATTTCTAAATATTTTACTTTGAAACCACTATGATTTTTGGAAAGAATATATTGGAAAATAAAGATGATATCATATTGTTTTGGGTTTTAAAAGGAAATGATATCATATTTATATGGTTTTGAAATGGATATTATATTCTGGTTTTAAAAGTATAAATTATTTTAAAGGACCGCGATGTTATAATAACGTTTGGTTGTTGAAGAGATCGGGATCGGAAGTTGTCATACTCTCTGCCAACTCCGAAGACGACTTTAACAACCGTGTACGCGGTGGAGATTCCAGAATGAAGTAGGTTGGTGGAGGCGTTCCTGCAAGGTAATACGTGGACCCAACTCCCGTGAGTTGGCATAAGGTGGCTAAAACAGGAGCGATTCTCGGGCCAATGAGGTCATTCCTCTGATCGGACACTCCTCTTCGATATTATACTTTGACTTTGGATTGATTCAGTGGCCACTTTAACTTTGATTTTTGGGGGAGTTTGTTTCGAGGTGGGCGGTAGCTGCGGCTACGCGTTACCATCAGCCCGGATAGCAATTGGTATATCTACTCTGGCATTGCCTAGTTGTGCCGTGTCACCTACCCTATCGCGCCTTGTACGAGTTTGGATTTCTCCCGTAGCCCATGTGGTATCCTCTGGTGGCTTCCCGATCAAGGGGGACTATGATATTGGATGGACTACCGGGACTATTACGTGTTAAGGGCTATATGGGTAACCCCTTAATGCTAAGAAAAAAGTAAGTTTATTTTACAATTAGACACTATTATAATAGCGCAATATACTACATAGTAAATAGTTTAACGGATAGTTAGGAGATGTAAATCCCGAGCATCTCTTGAGTTACTGCACTCATATTTATTTCTGTTAATTTAACTCACATAAGATCTTTTAGTTCTGACTCGAGTGTTTTTGTTTTTCAAATTCGCTCGGGTCAGTCCGAGCGTTTCAGGATTTGACGATTTTATTCTGGAGGACGAAGACAAAGATTTGTAGTATTACTATCTACTATATTATCCCACCACACTATTTAATTCCGCTGCATTGATATTATTGGTATGTGAACTCTGATATTTAATTGTATAAAGAAGAATCAAATGTTTTGTAAACAGTTTTATGAACTATATATTTTATTATTATATTTTATCCTTCCGCTGTGAGATTCTGTTTTCTTTTTATTTCTTTCTTGTTTTTTCCTTATTTACCCCATAACAATCCGCCATTCCGTATGGTTTGAATTGGCACGTTGTCGATTCATAGCGTGCGAAAAGGCGGGACGTTACAGTTAATATTGGATGAATGGTTGTTATATTTTTATATTGTTATAACACTGCAAGATTCCTATAGGGAGGAATGATACATACCCGAACAATCTGATAGATTAGGAAGAAAGCATTATGGGTTGAAATGATTAACTCGATCGATTTTATGGATTTGTAAATTTGGGATTGTATGTTAAAATGATATACACCCATAAATTTTAAAATTATTACGGACTGAAATGATAAATATCCGTATCACTTGACCATAAGGTAGAAAATTATATACGAACATTGAAATGGTTAAATTAAATGATTTTAAATCCTTAAATTTTGAATTCAGTTAAACAATATTTGAAATAAAATTTGATATATATAAACTGAATTATATTCGAAAATCCAAGCTTTAAATGTTATAATCGGAGTTGGTTTAATGAATTGGTTAAAGAATAAAAGCGAAAATTTCAAAGTTGAAATTTGAACTGTAAATGAAATTTATCGAAATTGAGTTATTAAAAATGTTTGAATATTTAAACTCTGAAATCTATGAAATTGAAGTGCTTTCAAATTATAGTTCAAACATGAGTCTGAAATCTATATAAATTGAAATGAGTTTTATAGGAATTTGAATGAAAGAAAATTTAGTTTTGTTGAAATCTGAATATGGTCCATATTTGTTGAAATGGATGAAATAGTTTAAATTTGATATTAATTTCAAACTAATTATTTTAATATAACATGTTTAAAAATATATTATTTAGATTTATGTAGATTTTCAAACCATTTTATATTAAAATATATTAAATCTATTTTTAAACTATTTTAAAGTATTTTAATCTATTTTAAACTATTAACACCATTTAAAAACTATTTTAAATTATTTTAAAATATTTTAATCTATTTTAAACTATTAAAACCATTTAGAATATTTTAAAGTATTTTAAACCATTTTAACTATTAAAAAACTATTTTAATCTTGCTCGGCTTACCTCTTGCAATGTCCTTGAAGTGCAAGTAGAAGAGAATAGATGAGAATCCAAGATTTTTAAAACTATTTTAAGCCATTAACTATTTTAAAGTATTTAAACTATTTTTAATTGATTAAACTATTTATGACTACCGAAACTACTTTCTGAATTTCAAACTGTATAAAGTTGAAGTGTTTATATTTAATTCCTTGATTTAAAAGAGAATATGGTTAAATGGTGTTATCATCTAAATTGGGATTTGAAATGGTATTTTCTAGTGAAATAACATATTCTGAGTAAATATGATGATTTTAAAATGAGGGCTTAACCTATTTCGGAAGTATTATCTCGGAAGTAAGTATGATTTTGAAATGATATGATTTCGAAAGTGAATATGATTTTGAAGGTAAATATGATTTTGAAATGATATGACTTCAAAATCTCAACTTTGATTATCTAAACAATTTCGATTACCAAAACCAAATTTCAACATTCAGGGCTCAAGTTTGAAAATTATTTGATTTCTATAAATTAATTCTTTTATTTCTTTTAAATCAAAACCATTTAAATAATTTAAAATTAAAATTTTTAAATTATTTAATTTAACCAATCCAATGTTCATATATAATTTTCTATCTAATGGCCAAGCAATCAGTTATTTCAATTTAGTTTCAAGGATGGATCTATATCATTTCAATCCGAAATAAATCTCATAAGTAACAACCTAGATTTCGTCATTCGATTTTGAATATCTAAATGGTTTAAATATTGGATTTGGGATTATAATTGAGTTAATAAGATTTTAAAACTGAAATTTTAAGCGATTTCGTAAATTTTGACAATTGTCGACTTAATCGACGTGTTAAAATAGCGATCCGGGGCACAGTCTTGGAATTCGACGAAACCTATTTCATTGGATCCGTAATAGTGTATTACTATAGGATTTTAAAATTCATAGTATTTGGAGTTACAGTTGGTCGTACGTGATACAAACGCGTTGAAATTCATATCAAAATTCAATATAATAATTGGGTCCTAAAAGCTATCTTCTCCATGCGATCAAATTAGGACTTGAAACCTTTTACATTGCATTCAGAATAGGGATATAACATTATGAACGCCTAGCGGTACGACTCGATAAGTGTTCGGTATATAGAGTTGTGAAAATCGAGACGTTTTAAAATTATATATATATATATATATATTGCTAGTCAAATCTGTCATACTTTCTGCAACCTAGGATTTGGCTTTACCCATTCGAACATGCTACCCCCAAAAGTCACGTTTATCTCTTCCCTCCTTTTAGTTAATCACGAAACCAAAATCAATATAAAACGAAAAAATAATATAAATCGATCAGAGGTAAATCGCGTACACTTTTGTTCAACCTTCCCTGATACGAAATTGAATTTTCTTCGAAAAGAAAAAACGGGGGAAGGGGGCAGCAGACATCTAACGAATGCTATCTCGCGAGATCTCAATTCTCTAATCATCGAATTCATCTGGGGCATGGGCTTCGATCCCATAGCCGTTGTTAAAGTGCTGCTAATATAGGGGTTTGTCTTGTGGCATTGGTGGCGGCCTGGAATGCATCGACGTGGAGGCGCGTGGCAGCGCGATAGGTTTAAGGGGTGGCGCACGGACTTGATTGGCCACGCTAGTTGAGGTCATCTCATGTGAGGCTGTGTTAGTGTTTGGGGGCGATGGTTTTGGAGCTTGAAGTCGTGATGCTCGAAAGTTGCACACGCGTGGAGATGGAAGAGTTTCGGTACGACAATGGTTGAGTATGGGTGGAGTAGTGATCGTCATCTAGGGTTTTGGGATTCGACGATCTGTAGTGGTTAGTGGCCAAATTTTGGGATAGCGATCGACAGAGGGCGGGGGTTTCAAATAGGACGGACGAGCGTGAACGAGAGGATGCAGGTAGTTAATTAGGTTTAAAATTTTATTTTAAGTTGATTACTTTTAATTAATTCAAATTGTCATGAAGTCGTTAATCCATATCTAATTGGTACGAGGTCTAAAAATTGCGAAAACGCAATTTGGAGTTGGGTTAGATATTTTTCGAAGTCAGCTGTAATTTTCAAATTTTAAATCGAATGTTGTTCGATTTAAATTTAAAATTAGAACAGATTGCAAATAAAGAAGTCAAGGTGAGAAAATTTCTCACTCATTTGGATTATCAGATTAATTTTAAAAATAGTTAAAAAAATAATAATTAATTTTAGGAAGCTTGGTTGATTTAACAATTATTATCTGATGAATGATATATTATACATATATATTGTAACGACCCGTAAATTTTAACTGTTTTAATAATGTGGTTAATTGAATTTTTGTGGAATTTAAAAATAAAATTTTGAAATAAAAATTTAATATTTGAAATGCATCTAGTTAAACATAGCAACTGGTAAATTTTAATCCGAAAATATGAAAGTTTATTTTCGTGTGTAATTTTATTTCAATTTAATCAGTTAGGAACTGATGAAAATAAAATGTTATCGAAACTTAAATATTTTTGTATAGAAAAATTCTAAATCATCTTCCGACTGAGACGTCAATTTTCGTTTTTCCAAATTCGGACTTCTTTAGCTCTGTCGATCTTATTTTTCTGTGTTTTTGCTGCATTTTCCACTAGTAGAAAATTCGAATTTTTAAAATTCAATCGTACCACTGATATCTTTATATCGTTTTGATTGTCTCGTCGTGTTGATCTCAGTGGTATATTCAATTCTTTGTTTCGAAGTCCGTTACACAGCGGAATCCACGAAACCGGTAGCCGTATCGGTACCGGATCCGTGACCATTTGATTTCTTTTGCGTTTCAATTTTTAAACGGGACTGGCACGCAACAATCAATTGCATTAAATGGCCTCTCAGCTGAAATCAAGAGAATTAAGTGTTACACTTTCTTTTATTTCTATTTTAAAGGGAAAGGAAACAACGTCTACATTTATAAATGGAATACTATTAGCCTGTCCATGAATATGCCAGGTCATTTGAAAGTGCCTATTCTTCTTCTCCTCATCCTTTTGCTTTCCTCCTGCATAATTTTTGCCCCTTCTTTTTCACGGTAAGTTTGAAACCTTCTCCATTTCCCTTCCCCTGCCATGACGCACACTAGCGCAACTGCCATGCTCCCCTCAGCCTCAGCGCGCACCCTCCCTCCGCCTTCACACCTCAGATCGCCGTCACCATCTACTTCGACCACAAAGCCTTCGCCAGTGCCGAACCACCACACCCGCCCACATGAAACCGCCGCTTCCTCTTTCCTCTCTCCGCATGTTTTGGCCGAACCCACCTCATCGTACAACTTCCGCCTGTTCCTCAGTCCGCCATCCTCCCCAGGGAATCTCGCCTTCATGTAGCCTGGTCTCCTCATCAACCGACACTTACTGCTCCTCTCCTTCTTGCTCGTGTTGCTCTTCTTTGTTTGTTTCCTGACAGCGTGTTCATGCACTGGCCAAACATTTTTGTAAGGTATATATAGGTATATGCTTTGATATTTATATACGTTAAGTTATATCTGTGCGTACGCATGAAAATGTTATTTTAAATATAAAGTCTGAGTAGGTTAGTTTACTCACATATGTTTGTTTTACCTATGTTGCTGTCTTGTATTTTATTTAATATATAGTTGGGTGTATATATATTGGTTTTCATTGTTCTGTTTTATAAAGATGTATATATTTGTATATAAGATTTGTACGACATTTATAGGTTGTTAAACTATACAATATATATGTACCGTTTTATAAATATTATGTTACAGTATGGGTATGTATATACAACATGTGCAGATTTTATATATGTTAGTTTCTAGACGATAGTTTTATAAAATCCTTAAAACGTTAGTTATATAAGTAATATGACCGTTTATTTTATGTCAGTTTATCAAATTGAGCAACTGTTTGATATAGATATTTATATAAGTACATAAATATGTATAATCTACATATATTTAGTTTGTGTGCAGATTTTGTCCCACCTGCACACATACCTTTTTCTTGTTATGGGCTGCATAGTGGTTAGCGTGTGTGTGTATATATATATATTATATCTATTTGTTCGTTATATTTAAAGTTGTATGTTAGTTAAAGTACATAGGCTTATACAAAATTTTACACATAATGCCAGTATGTTAAACTGTTTATATAATAAGGCTATGTTGTAGTATATAACCCGTGAGTCTATGTTATATTTTGTTACAGTATTCTGCTCCATTATATTTGGGTAGTATATTTAATCCATTAAGAATTGATTTTAATATTGCATATATACAAGATTTGTAGTTGTATATATGTGTGTGTATATATTGGTTTATCTATAGGTATACGTGCATTTGGTTTTGAGATATATATGTTTATACATGGATTTTGGTTTTAATATGCTGTGTTTAAATTTAATATTGGTTTTATAATAAGGATGGATCTTAAAGTACAATATATTAAGTTTACTTATATTTGGGTTTGGTTTGGGTATAAATATATATGTTATTTTAATATTGGTTTTAAATTAAATATTGATTTCATGGCAATAACAACAACAACAATAATAATATTGCTGTTCTATCAAATTGATTCCGATTCGTTTCTCATCGATTCCTTTTCTGTCAGCATGTCTGTCGACTTCGTGCCAATCTAGCTTTGCTTCGGAATTCGTGGTTGGGTTCGCAACTCATCTCATTTTTCCATTCATTCTAGCCTCGGAAGGTGAGCAATTACTCACGATTAATGTTCTCTTATTTATTAAATTTGATTTCAGTTGGAACGACAATTGAAATATGCTGCTGTTAGTTATTTACATTGCTATATATATGCCATTATATGCTATCTGTTCACCTATGACATATGACACCTTTATCTGTTATTTATATTGATGATATATGTCTGTTACATTATTATCATATCTGTTATCACTCTGCAAGTTCCCTGTTAGTATAGAATTCTCTATGGGTTGAAATGATACATACCCGAACGATCTGGAGAATAGGAGAAAATCGTTATGGGTTGAAATGATTAACCCAAGATTTTCATTTAAATTGAATTTGGGATTACGGGTTGAAATGATATATATACTCGTATATATTTAAATTACGGATTGAAATGATAAAAATCCATATCACTTGTCCATAGGATAGAAAATTATATACCGACACCGTTGGTCTATATATAGATAATTTGAAATGAATATATGGTTTTATATAAATATTGATTTTAGATATTATATAAATGTTATTTTATGTATAGTTAAAATTCTTGATTTTAAGTTTGATAATAAAGTTTGATTTTTATTAAAATATAATATGGTTAAGTAAGTATTTAAATTATATTTTAATATAGAGTTTATAATGATTTAATAAATTAAGGTTGAGAAGATAGATTTGAAATTGTATTTAATTAAGAAATGTATTTAATTAGAAATCGACTTGAAACTTATATACATGAAATTATCAATTCTTGTTTTGAAATGTTTGAATATTTAAAGCCTTGAAATATTGAAATTGAAATGGTTTATTTTGTGGTTAAAAATCTATATTAGAAATCGATATAATGTGAATTGGTTTATTGAGAAACTGAAATAAATTAAAATTGATGATTTGAGTTGAGTAAATTTGAATTTTGGAATTTGAATTGATTGGAATCGATTTGTGAAATTTTGAGGAAGCTATTTTATTATATAAAATATTTTTAAAATTATATTTAAAACTATTTATATATGTTACTTTATAAATTTATTTCATATAAACTATTATAACATAAATTATTTTATATAAACTATTTTAAATTATAAACTATTTTATTATATATACTATTATTTATATTTAAACAGTTAAGTGAGAAGTGTTATGATATGATTTACAAAGTGTTTGATGAAAGAACGTTGTTTAAATTTAAGTAAATTATAGAACTAAGTTTTGAAATTATTTAATAATTGAATAAAATTGAATTCTTTAATGAGTGAAATTGAATTCTTTAATAAGTGAAATTGAGTTTGTTTAACAATTAAGTTTTGAAATTTGTTTAAATTAAATAAGTAGATAAGTGAAATTGAATTTCTTTAATAAGAAATAAAATGTGATTGATATAAATTAATATGAGACTTGTAATTTAAAGAATTTAATTTGACGAATTTAATTTAATTCAATTCATAAGTTTTGATATAATGTAGGTAATCTTAAGTGATTGATTTAATGAATTGGAAATTCAATTGAAATTATTTTGAAATGATAAATTTACTTAATTTAAATGATTATTGAATGAATCCATCAATGAATTTAAATTGTTTTGAATGTTAAATTAACTTAATTTAAATGATTATGGAATGGAACCTATATATGAATTTAAATCAATATTTGAATTGTTTTAAATAAAAATTGAAGTTAAATTATAGAATTTTGAAATGGTTAATTTGGAAGTTTTGAAACGTAAATTATAGAAATTGATATGGAAAGACAAATGAAATGATGGTTTTCAAATTCTAAGTGAGTTGAAATTGATTTGGTTTTTGAAATTTATTAAACGACCAATCGGTGTAATAATTACGAAAGTTATTAAAGAAACTGGGATCGGTTAGGGACATACTCACTGTCTAAACCGAATACCACTTTAATAACTATACGCGGAGTGTGATCCAGAATGAAGTGGTTGGAATGATGTACGTTGATGATTGAAGAAAGAGAACGATAATGGATAGCCTTGACACCTGTGTCAAATTTGAAATGACTAAAACATGAGTCAAGCCGGGCCAATGAGGTTAGCCACCTCTTAGCGAACACACTTCTTCGAAACTACTCATTACTTGTTTTTGATTGGTGCGCACCCTTGAATTGGGAGTGTTGTTTCGCGGTGTTACGATCGTTACGGCGATGCGTTCTCACCAGTCCGGATCAGGCAAACAGTAGTTTCACTACCTTGGGTATTGTCCCATGTGCCTTGTCATACTTGTATCCTTATGCGCGACCGCTGCGATTTGCTTTGTGTTATACCTATGGAGTACTCCCTGATAGCCCACTAGTTTACGGTGGAGTTTACAGTACTGTATAGACTATGACGCTTATATAAAATGTGTTAAGGGGGATAATGGTAACGCCTTAACGCTATTTTGATACTTTATATTACTGATAGGCATTATCTACTTAGCGTACATATAAATGTTTAACGGATCCTTAGACGATGGTTATCCCAAACATCCTTTGTGTTACTTGTATTTCAGTTGTTATTTCACTTGAGTTGAGTTTATCGATATAAGAATGTTAATCCTGACTCGAGTGTTTTGTGTTTTGCTTTATGCTTGGGTCAGACTGAGTGTACCAGTATTCGAGACTCGCCTTTGTAGTTGGAGCTTCGCTTGGAGATCCAGTTATCTATCCAGCTTTCAGATATTCAGTTGATTCTAATGATGTATTCTGATTCTTGTATTTGACTATTGTATTCAAGACTTCTGTTGTAACTTATTTATCTCTGTTATATATATAGTAGCTTTATGGACTACTATTCATTTTGTTTCCGCTGCATATTGTATATTACTCTGTGTCTGTGATTTTATGATTTATTTATTTACTGTATATGCTGAGTTTTGCCAAATATGAACTTACAATATGGAATTTTGAGCAATTCAATTCCGACATGTTTGGATGCGAATGGTTGAAAATATCAGGTCGTTACATTTGGTATCAGAGCTTTGGTAGCTCTAGGAAAAACTTAGCATATATGGAAATTTATTTACAGAATCATATTCGTTCATGCTTGAATCTTTCATCTTTGATTTGAATTTCCTTTGAATTTTCAGAACGTTCCCTCGGTTTCGAAATTCATTCTTGTCCCTCACTATTCGTATTCTTCTAAATTTTGGAGCATCCCATAGCTCCACGATATGATTTGTAAAGATGTGAAACTCCTTTACAATAGACGTCGATTTATCGAAGATTTCTATATCCTCGGTTTACGATTCTATCTATCTCCTGTTATGTATGAATTCTGTCTCTTGCGATCGAATGTCGATTTGCCTCGGAATTTTGTATCGATCTTATTCTTGAAGTCACGGTGACCCGGTTAAGGTTATCCGCGATTTATATAAACTTATCTATCTTCATATTTTGTTTTTTAATCATTTTATATTTGTTTCGAATCTATCTTCGAATCAAAATTCTCTATGAGTTGAGTCGATCAAATTTGAATCTTTATACTTGTTTTGAAATCCATTCTTGTATCATCGAGCGTGAAAGTGTATTTGTAAATTAATATTAAAATGTTTTATAGATTGTGTTGTTTGAATTGTTGATGTTGATTTGGATTTTCGATCGATTCGTCTGATCAACGCTATCGATAGGATTTCCAAAATACTTGAACAGAGCAAACTGACACAATATTGTTTTCAAATTTGGCAAACAAAAATAGTTTTGTTTGATTATATTATATATAAGTGTAAATTTCTCTGAAATTAAATTGTTGATGAATTTGTTGTCAGAAATGATAATATTTGATTTTCATTTATTGTTTTTGTAAACTACTGATTTTTCCAACATATAAATAGAGGCAAGTTATAAAATATGGTTTATAAATTAATTTAGAGTTTAAAATGAATTTAAATTAGAATTTGAGAATTTAATCTTGGCGACTCCAAAGTTTGGGTTTAAGTTTTAAAGGTATATATTTAAAGTATTTTCGAATAGAAACCGTTTTCAAAGAATTTTAAATGTTCAAACCAGTGCTCTCCTGCTTTGTCGTTGGAAAATAATTTCGGTGGTGGCGGCCGCATCATCGACATTCATTTTCGAGTTTCAAAGTGGAGAGACCATTCTGTAGCTTTGCTACACTTTTGTTTTGGAAATTAAATTAATTTAAATTTCTAAACATGACTTGATTTATAATATATATTGAAGAATTTAAATTTAATTTGATATACTATGTATATATATTTATTTTATCTCTAAATTGTTTAAATATAATCGAAAATTTAATTCTTAAATTTTCTAAAAGGATGATTTCAATTATAACCGAAGCCAGAATTTTGAATGAATAGTTAAATTTGAAATAACTGAATTAGAAAATTTACTTGTATAATACTCAGTTACATTCCAATATAACTTACCAAAATCATTCAGAAGTTAACTATGTAATTGATAATGCATAGTATAAAATGATGTTAAAGGAATTTATGAACAAATTTGAGTAGTTATAATAAGTGTAAATATACTTAATATATGTGACTAGATATATAAAGTGGAATAAATTTAATAATTATTTGGAATAAAGAAATATTAAATTTGTTGAATAAAATATGACTATAATAAATGAGTATACAAATTTATGATTTTAGAAATTGTTAATTTAAGATAATTGGATAATAAGATAATCATTTAGAAATAGTTAAGATTGATTTCACTTGCGTGAAATCAAATGGATTAAGTCAGTATTGAATACTAATTAATTTAAAATTTAAATTTATATGGTTTTAAATTAATTGTTTTATTTTATTTTCAATCTACTTTCTTTCTGGTTGTTCCGATTCTTTTACCTTCTTCCTTTTCGAGGACGACAAGTTTTGAGTGGGGGAGAGTGTAACGACCCATAAATTTTAACTGTTTTAATAATGTGATTAATTGAATTTTCGTTGAATTTTAAAAATAAAATTTTGAAATAAAAATTTATTATTTGAAATGCGTCTAGTTAAACATAGCAACTGGTAAATTTTCATCCGAAAATATGAAAGTTTATTTTCGTGTGTAATTTTATTTCAGTTTAATCAGTTAGGAATCGATGAAAATAAAATGTTTTCGAAAGCTAAATATTTTTATATAGAAAAATTCTAAATCATCTTCTGACTGAGACGTCAATTTTCATTTTTCCACATTCGGACTTCTTTAGCTCTGTCGATCTTATTTTTCTGCGTTTTTGCTGTATTTTCCGCTAGTAGAAAGTTCGAATTTTTATAATTCAATCGTACCACTGATATCTTTATACCGTTTTGATTGTCTCGTCGTGTTGATCTCAGCGGCATGTTCAATTCTTTGTTTTGAAGTTTGGTACACAGCGGAATCCACGAAACCGGTGGCCGTATCGGAACCGGATTCGCGACCATTTGATTTCTTTTGCGTTTCAATTTTTAAACAGGACTGACACGCAACAATCAATTGCATTAAATGGCTTCTCAGCTGAAATCAAGAGAATTGAGCGTTACACTTTCTTTTATTTCTATTTTAAAGGGAAAGGAAACAACGTCTGCATTTATAAATGGAATACTATTAGCCTGTTCATGAATATGCCAGGTCAATTGAAAGTGCCAATTCTTCTTCTCCTCATCCTTTTTCTTTCCTCCTGCATAATTTTTGCCCCTTATTTTTCACGGTAAGTTTGAAACCTTCTCCATTTCCCTTCCCCTGCCATGACGCACACTAGCGCAACTGCCGTGCTCCCCTCCACCCGCCCCCGTCCAGGCCTCGACCACCATACGCCATAACCGCAACACCGACCGAGCCTGCCCTCAGCCTCAGCGCGCACCCTCCCTCCACGTTCACACCTCAGATCGCCGTCACCATCTACTTCGACCGCAAAGCCTCCGCCAGTGCCGAACCACCACACCCGCCTGCATGAAACCGCCACTTCCTCTTTCCTCTCTCCGCATGCCTTGGCCGAACCCACCTCATCGTATAACTTCTACCTGTTCCTCAGTCCGCCATCCTCCCCAGCGAAGCTCGCCTTCATGTAGCCCGGTCTCCTCATCAACCGACACTTACTGCTCCTCTCCTTCTTGCTCGTGTTGCTCCTCTTTGTTTATTTCCTGGCAGCGTGTTCATGCACTGGCCAAACATTTTTGTAAGGTATATATAGGTATATGCTTTGATATTTATATATGTTAAGTTATGTTTGTGCGTACGTATGTAAATGTTATTTTAAATATAAAGTCTGAGTAGGTTAGTTTACTTACATATGTTTGTTTTACCTATCTTGCTGTCTTGTATTTTATTTAATATATAGGTGGGTGTATATATATTGGTTTTCATTGTTCTGTTTTATAAAGATGTATATATTTGTATATAAGACTTGCACGATATTTATAGGTTGTTAAACTATACAATATATATGTACCGTTTTATAAATATTATGTTACAGTATGGGTATGTATATATAACATGTGCAGATTTTATACATGTTAGTTTCTAGATGATAGTTTTATAAAATCCTTAAAACGTTAGTTATATAAGTAATATGACCGTTTATTTTATGTCAGTTTATATAGTTGAGCAACTGTTTGATATAGATATTTATATAAGTACATAAATATGTATAATCTACATATATTTAGTTTGCTTGCAAATTTTGTCCCACCTGCGCACTTACCTTGTTCTTGTTATGGTCTGCATAGTGGTTAGCGTATATATATATATATATATATGTATGTGTGTGTGTGTGTATATATATATATATCTATTTGTTCGTTATATTTAAAGTTGTATGTTAGTTAAAGTTCATAGGCTTATACAAAATTTTACACATAAATGACAGAATGTTAAACTGTTTGTATAATAAGGCTATATTATAGAATATAACCCGTGAGCCTATGTTATATTTAGTTACAGTATTCTGTTCCATTATATTTGGGTAGTGTATTTAATCCATTAAGCATTGATTTTAATATTGTATATATACAAGCTTTGTAGTTGTATATACGTGTGTGTATATTGGTCTATCCATAGGTATAACGTGCATTTGGTTTTGAGATATATATGTTTATACATGGATTTTGGTTTTAATATGTTGTGTTTAAATTTAATATTGGTTTTATAATAAGGATCGATCTTAAAGTACAATATATTATGTTTACTTGTATTTGGGTTTGGTTTGGGTATAAATATATATGTTATTTTAATATTGGTTTTAAATTAAATATTGATTTCATGGAAATAATAATAATAATATTGCTGTTCTATCAAATTGATTCCGATTCGTTTCTCATCGATTCCTTTTCTTTCAGCATGTCTGTCGACTTCGTGCCAATCTAGCTTTGCTTCGGAATTCGTGGTTGGGTCCGCAACTCATCTCATTTCTCCATTCATTCTAGCCTCGGAAGGTGAGCAATTACTCACGATTAATGTTCTCTTATTTGTTAAATTTGATTTCAATTGGAACGACAATTGAAATATGCTGCTGTTAGTTATTTACATTGTTATATATATGCCATTATATGCTATCTGTTCACCTATGACATCTGACACCTTTATCTGTTATTTATATTGATGATAAATGTCTGTTACATTATTATCATATCTGTTATCACTCTGCAAGTTCCCTGTTAGTATAGAATTCTCTATGGGTTGAAATGATACATACCCGAACGATCTGTAGAATATGGGAAAATCGTCATGGGTTGAAATGATTAACCCAAGCGATTTTCATTTAAATTGAATTTGGGATTACGGGTTGAAATGATATATATACCCCTATATATTTAAATTACGGATTGAAATGATAAAAATCCATATCACTTGTCCATAGGATAGAAAATTATATACAGACACCGTTGGTCTATATATAGATAATTTGAAATGAATATATGGTTTTATATAAATATTGATTTTAGATATTATATAAATGTTATTTTATATATAGTTAAAATTCTTGATTTTAAGCTTAATAATAAAGTTTGATTTTTATTAAAATATAATATGGTTAAGTATTTAAATTATATTTAATATAGAGTTTATAATGATTTAATAAATTAAGGTTGAGAAGATAGATTTCAAATTGATTTGAAATTGTATTTAATTAAGAAATGTATTTAATTAGAAATCGATTTGAAACTTATATACATGGAATTATCAATTCTTGTTTTGAAATGTTTGAACATTTAAAGCCTTGAAATATTGAAATTGAAATGGTTTATGTTGTGGTTAAAAAACTGTATTAGAAATTGATATAATGTGAAATGGTTTATTGAGAAACTGAAATAAATTAAAATTGATGATTTGACATTTAATTAAATTTGAATTTTGGAATTTGAATTGATTGGAATCGATTTGTGAAATTTTGAGGAAGCTATTTTATTATATAAAGTATTTTTAAAATTATATTTAAAACTATTTATATATTTTACTTTATAAATTTATTTCATATAAACTATTATAACATAAGTTATTTTATATAAACTATTTTAAATTATAAACTATTTTATTATATATACTATTATTTATATTTGAGAAGTGTTATGATATGATTTACAAAGTGTTTGATGAAAGAACGTTGTTTAAATTTAAGTAAATTATAGGATTAAGTTTTGAAATTATTTAATAATTAAATAGAATTGAATTCTTTAATAAGTGAAATTGAATTCTTGAATAAGTGAAATTGAGTTTCTTTAACAATTAAGTTTTGTAATTTGTTTAAATTAAATAAGTAGATAAGTGAAATTGAATTTCTTTAATAAGAAATAAAATGTGATTGATAGAAATTAATATGAGACTTGTTATTTAAAGAATTTAATTTGACGAATTTAATTTAATTCAATTCATAAGTTTTGATATAATGTAGGTAAACTTAATTGATTGATTAAATGAATTGGAAATTCAATTGAAATTATTTTGAAATGATAAATTTACTTAATTTAAATGATTGCTGAATGAATCCATCAATGAATTTAAATTGTTTTGAATGTTAAATTAACTTAATTTAAATGATCATGGAATGAAACCTATATATGAATGTAAATCAATATTTGAATTGTAAATAAAAATTAAAGTTGAATTATAGAATTTTGAAATGGTTAATTTGGAAGTTTTGAAACGTAAATTATAGAAATTGATATAGAAAGACAAATGAAATGATGGTTTTCAAATTCCAAGTGAGCTGAAATTGATTTGGTTTTTGAAATTTATTAAACGACCAATCGGTGTAATAATTACGAAAGTTATTAAAGAAACCGGGATCGGTTAGGGACATACTCACTGTCTAAACCGAATACCGCTTTAATAACTATACGCGGAGTGTGATCTAGAATGAAGTGGTTGGAATGATGTACGTTGACGATTGAAGAAAGAGAACGATAATGGATAGCCTTGACACTTGTGTCAAATTTGAAATCACTAAAACCGGAACCGTGCCGAGCCAACGAGGTTAGCCACCTCTTAGTGAACACATTTCTTCGTAAACTACTCATTACTTGTTTTTGATTGGTGCGCACCCTTGAATTGGGAGTGTTGTTTCACGGTGTTGCGATCGTTGCGGTGATGCGTTCTCACCAGTCCGGATCAGGCAAACGGTAGTTCCACTACCTTGGGTGTTGCCTCATGTGCCTTGTCATACTTGTATCCCTATGCGCGACCATTATGATTTATTTTGTGTTATACCTATGGAGTACTCCCAGATAGCCCACTAGTTTATGGTGGAGTTCACAGTGCTGTATAGACTATGACGCTTATATAAAATATGTTAAAGGGGATAATGGTAACGCCTTAACGCTATTTTGATACTTAATATTACTAATAGGAATTATCTACTTAGCGTAAATATAAATGTTTAACGGATCCTTAGAGGATGGTTATCCCAAACATTCTTGAGTTACTTGTATTTCAGTTGTTATTTCACTTGAGTTGGGTTTATTGATATAAGAATGTTAATCCTGACTGGAGTGTTTTGTGTTTTCCTTTACGCTCGGGTAAGACCGAGTGTACCAGTATTCGAGACTCACCTTTGGAGTTGGAGCTTCGCTTGGAGGTCCAGCCAGTTGATTCTAGTGATGTATTCTGATTCTTGTATTTGACTATTGTATTCGAGACTTCTGCTGTAACTTAACTCTGTTATATATATAGTTGCTTCATGAACTACTATTCATTTTGTTTCCGCTGCATATTGTATATTACTCTATGTCTGTGATTCTGTGAGTTATTTATTTACTGTATATGCTGAGTTTTTCCAAATATAAACTTACAATATGGTATTTTGAGAAATTCAATTCCGACGTGTTTGGATGCGAATGGTTGAAAATATCAGGTCGTTACATATATAGTAGTATATATATTATTATTTGGAGTGATATTCCTACACATTATAGCGGATGAGAACCTATACGCCCCGCATAAGAGCGGATGATCCTATATACCGTGATATTCCTCCCGAAGTGGGATTGGTATTTTTATGTTTCATTAACATCTGTGGATGTAGGGAAACAGGTTGGAGGGATCCAATTGGATTCCTCAAATATATTTTTTTATTTTTCTTATATACTGATATATGATTTGTGTAGAATAATCTATTATAGATTATTGTAGTGATTGGAATTTTTAGATGCTATTTTTGGATGCTATTTTGGCACTGGCCAAAATTTTGATTATTTAAATACTATAAATATATTTTTAAAATTTATGGAATTAAAAGGAATTTGGTATAAAAATATATATATTGGAATTGGAGTTATTTTAAAGAAATTGAATTAGGGAAAAAAATGTATGTATTTGATTTTTGGTTATATTTAACCACCGTGAATTATCGAATGGTGATTTTTAAAAATGAATTATATAAGAGAATTTATAAATCATATTCTAGAAATTAAAAAAAAGGAGTTAAAGTCAATATTTAAAATAGGTTGGAAGTATAAACGGAATTTATAAGAAATGAACGTATATAATGGAATTTTATAAATAAGATTTGTTTATAAACAGGTAAAACCAAAGGGGTTATAAAATTGATAAACGATGTTTACAAATAATGGAGTTCGATGTCAAATGATAATTGGAAATATAAATTCATAGGGTGAATTTGTATTAGAATATGGAAACAGATTGAGAAATAGTAGATTCTATTTTTGAAATAGGAATGGCTAGGAAATCGACAATGAATTGATATGTTGTGGAATCGAGAGGAAGTTATAAATTAAATCGACTATTAAGATTTAAAATATATATTTTTCTTCAGAAGTTAAGTTCGTTTTTCAAAGGGAAAACTTTATTATTTAAACTATGAAATTTTAAACTAGTTAGAATTGGAATACTTCGAAAATGGATTTTCAAATATTTAATATTTATTGAAATAAAAATTTCAAAATTTTATAATCAGCTTTTAAATTGATTTGCTTTACTTTAAATGAGTTATCGATGGATCATAAAAAATGTTTAATATTTTTAAGTAATAACTTAAAACATATTTAAAATAAAATCAAAAATAAGTTACTATTCTTTAAAAATTCTCATTATATATATATATATAGTTTTGAAATGATTGAAAATTTATTTACAAAAATTCTCTCAAGATGTGTAGACAGTTTTATTTTAAGGAGGAGATTTTATAAGAGAAATCTTATAAATGGAATTCTAGAGACTTAAGAAAATTTTAAATGTTTAGATGCGATAACTTCGGGAAGGATATGAATAAGAAATTAAAAATGGTTGGTTGGGATTATAAATAAGTATGATCGATTTGGAAATCGTAAGAAGAATTTATTAAAAATTGTGGAGACTTATGAGATAAGTATGAAATATTTCCAAGTTAATATTAAAATGATTTTGGAAATTTTATAGATAAATATGAAAGGAAGGTTTTGGAAATATTTTTAGTGGGAAATGATTTGGAATAGAAATATTTTCTACGTATTGTAAAAATGGAAATTGGGAATATTTCTAAGCATTGAAGATGGTGAAATATCCTGTTAAGGATACAAGTGGTGAAATTGTTTTCAAGTATAGAAATATCGAAAGAGATTGAATTTATATCTTGGAGAAGATGTTTTGAAATAAATATTTTGGAGATTTATAAAAATTGGACCTAGTGACTACTTATGGATGTTTTATTGATAGCTAAATAATCGACTATCAATATTGGCTAATTTTGTTAATCGTTTCGAAGAGACCGGGATTGGATTCAATTATTTGAAAACCACTTCGATCCAGTTTAAACGTTACGAATGAATGCCGTGAAGATAATGAAGATGGTGATTCGGTTTGTCCAGACCCAGGACAACTTGTATGGACAAACGCTATCAGAACATCGTCATTGGAGGATGCTGGGCATTCTAAATAAAATTGTTCTTGAAAGGTAACGCTTAGTCTCCAACTTCATCAACCCGAAATGACTAAAACATGGGAGTTTCAGTAAGGCTAAGTGGGCCACATCCAATTAGGGTATGTTATCACCTTTCTAGATGTCCTTAGTAACTTATTATTTATGGATATGGTTGTGCACGGTAGTAGCGCTCGGTAGTAAGGGTGGGGACACCCGGGAGTAATAACATATTTGGTCTATCCAGGTTTTTAAGGCCAGTCTTGTGTTGCATGGGATCCCGGCAAGGTCCTTGGTACATTGTTCTAAAGGTGTATTGTGATGGGCGGTACCCCAAGACGAGCTAGAGGATTTCTGACGTGTATCATGTACTTGTTTATTCCACCGCATGAGGACAAGTTACTATAACTGTCCAGATTGATGTATTGATTGATGTACTCTGATGATTGTAAATATAAAACTGTTACAGATTCTTTTGTGTAAAAGTCTATTATTATATATTATATTTTGCTCCGCTACGACTGTGAGATTCTATGTTTTTTTGTATTTCTTCTTCTATGAGTCAAAATGACGTGAATTATGGTCGGTTCAAGGGGTATGGATTTGCGGGCCCTTGCACTTGGTATTAGAGCTTAAGTTTAAGGGAGAACCTTGGCTTTGGTGGGATTACTCATTAAAGATAGAGCCAGTAGTACTCTAGAATGAGTTGAGTGTAATAATAGGTATGAGTGCGTATTTGTTAGTTGATGTAAATGGTTTTATAGTGTGTTAATTTCTCTGTTGAGTGGTATATTAATTCTATTCGAATAGTGGGACACCGCTAATTCTATAGGAGTTTCTAAACACTTGAACGCGATAAACCAATACAGTATGGTTTTGAAGCGGGTAAATGAAATAATTTTACCCAAATTATGTTTTGATATAAAGGAATAATTTTCTAGAAATCATTATAGCATATTGAGTGTTGATTGATAATGTTATAATCGAAATAAGATTATAAAATTTGAAATGGTTATATATATAACCAAATAGATATTGAACGAATTATACAAATGAATAAAACTGTCAAAGGATTAAAGCCATAATTGGAAATTTAAATCCCAGAAACTTTTGGAAATATTTTCCAAGTGTTTGAAATGAATAATAGTAATATTATTTTTGAAAGGATTTTGAATAGAAAATTGATTTTAAATGGATTTTAAAGATGTTATAGCACTGAAACCACTTCGGTCATTGGAAAATAATTTCGATGATGATCACGACATCATCGGTGTTCATTTTCAAGTTTCTAAGTGATGGATTGCTACCGTGGTCATTGTTTTTGGATTGTTTGAGGAAAAACGAGTTTGTTTTGAAAATTCCAAAGAAGAATTATTTTGGGATGGAACCAAGTGAATTTTTAACATTACAACGGAATGGTTTGTTGAAACGAAGGGTTATATATGTATATAATTGATTTCAAAGTGATTAAAGAAAATACCGAGTGTCTGAATTCTGGAATCCTTATTTAAATAATTTAGAAATCATCAGGAAATAAGTTGTAAACTTATAAATTTAGAATGATTCTAAATAAGGGAAGGAGAATATTCAAACTGAATTTTTGGAATAGATTATAACTTGGTTAAGTTAAAATGAATAAAAACTCAACTTAAGCTAAGTTAATAAAATGGAGTTGAATTTGAATTGGATTGGAAATAAAAATTGAATTGAGTTGTAGATAATATTGAATGGAATTGAATTCTTACTTAAATAAATTAATAAAATGGTGAATTAACTAAGCATAGTTAAATGGAATAAATAAATGAAGTGATGTCAACAATAAAAGGAATTTAAATTTAAATAAAAAGGCGAATTGATTTGAATTATATGGAATTGAATTAGATATGAAAATATGAATTATAAAGTGACAGAATAACTATGAGCTATAAATTTTTGAATGAAATAAATTTTAAAGGAAAGATTATGGAGTGGTGAATAAATAAACTATATAGCTTATAAAGATTGAAATTGATAGAATAAAAAAATACTTAAGCTAGAAAGTGATGTAGATCTTGAGTTAAAAAAATGAAGTGTAAATATATTCGAGTATAAAATTGATGGAAATGGGGACAGTAAGTTGTGTGACTTATAAAATTTAAAATTAGAATAGATAAGCCAAAATAAAAGAGTTTGATATTTTGGAAACGAAATAAAAACCTAAACTTGAATTATAAAATAAATTTGAACTCAAGCAAATGGGTTGAAGTGATTTTTAAAATAAAAAAAAATCAGATATTGAATTATAAAGTGGAAATGAACTAATTAGATAATTAATTAGTTGAACGGACATGAGATGGAATTTAAGTTGGATAAGTTAAAATTAGATTATGGATTAAAAATGGAATTTAGAAATGAAACTTGAGTTATAACTAAAATTCAACTTAGATTGTAAGTGAATTAAATACCATTGGAAAATGTGTCGAATAAAATGAAATTGGGTTGAAATAGAAATGACTTGAGTTATAAATAAATCCAATTTGAGTACAAATAAATTGAATATGTCCTTGAATATTACTTTAATAAATTCGAGAATGAATTCGAATATGGGAATTAAAATTGAAATGGATGAAGTGAATGAACTAATTGAATTGATTTGTAGATTGAAATGGAATCGATTGAATGAAAATTAATCCAAAATTGCAATAAAATTTGTTGCAAAAGAAATGAACTTAAGTTATATAGTTGGAATAGTTAAAAATTAAGGGATTAATTTAATTCTATATTTTGGATGAAAGCTTGGCTTAAATAATTTATGAAATGGTTATTTAATAAATTAGCATTGGATGATTCCGAGCTTAACAACATGGATTTGAATATATATGAATGTGGATGTGAATGGAATGCAAACAAATTGATTTAGAATCAATTTAGAATGGAATAAAATTAATATGAATTGAGTTGGGATCAATTTAAAATAGTTATAAACTAAAATTGATATTCTACTAAATAAATATCGTCAGATTTGCATGGAAAAATTTGTCGTTTGACGTAAACGGAAGTTAATAAAATTCTATGAAATAATAGAAGTGAAATAAATTGATTTTAAAATCAATTTGGAAAGGATATGAGTTATTTGGTATAAAAATAAAATGAATGCGTGAAAAGTGAGTTGTAAATTATATAATTGAATGAACTGGGATATGGATTGTTTGAAAGTAATTAAATTAGTATGGAACCTCATAATTGCTTATAAATATATGTTAGCATGCATTGCTTATGAAATTTATGTGTTGTAATTGTTTAAATAAGTGAAATGTTATTGAATTTGATGTTTTTGATACTTACGTGTTTAAATTGAGTATGCACAGGTACCTGGAGGCTGTCGGGCTAAGTTGCCTAATTGCGCACGAAGTAAACTTGCTCGCTTAATAATGCTTAATAACGCTAAGTAAGGTACGTGCTTGGATTAAATACTGCAAACTATAAATATTGATATATATATATATATATATATATTGTTTTCTGACCGTGTGGATCAATGTATACATATTTATCGCTCTTGTCATATTGCAAAAGGTTCTCCGTACAAAGGAGACTCTGTCAAAAAATTTCAAAAATTTAGGGTGTTAGAATTTTTTTAAATTTTTTTGGGAATCCTTATTAACGACAAATTGATTTCAAATTATAATTAAAATAAAGAGTTTTGGAATTAGAATTGAAAACTAATCGTTTTGGTTGAAACTAAAGGATTAGAAATGAGAAATAAGCAAGCTTGCTAAGTGGGTTTTGACCAGTTAATGAGTTTGAAGCATTTTTCCTGCCTTAGCAATTTCGGGGACGATATTTTTCTAAGAGGGAGGAATGTAACGACCTGAATTTTTCATCGTTCGATTTTGAATATTTAAATGGTTTAAATATTGGATTTGAGATTATAATTGAGTTAGTAAGATTTTAAAACGAAAATTTTGAGCAGTTTCGTAAATTTTGAGAATCGTAGATTTAATCGACGCGTTAAAATAGCGATCCAGGGCACAATCTCGAAATTCGACGAAATCAGTTCCATTGGATCCATAATAGTGCACTACTATTGGATGTTAAAATTCGTAGTGTTTGGAGTTATTATTTGGTCGTATGGGATACAAACGCGTTAAAATTCATATCGAAATTCAATATAATAATTAGGTCCTAAAAGATATCTTCCCCATACAATTGAATTAGGACACGAAACCTTTTCCATTGATTCAGAATAGTGGCATAACTTACGAATTCCTAGCGGCACGCCTCAATAGGGGTTCAGGATTTTGAGTTGTGAAAATCGAGATGTGTGTGTGTATATATATATATATATATATATATATATATTGCTATTCGAATCTGTGATATTTTCTACAACCTAGGATTTGGCTTTACCCATTCGAACACGCTACCCCCAAAAGTCATGTATATCTCTTCCCTCCTTTTAGTTAATCACGAAACCAAAATCAATGTGGAACAAAAATGAATTGATCAGCGGTAAATCGCGTTCACTCTTGTTCAACCTTCCCCGATACGAAATTGAATTCTCTTTGAAAAAAAGGAGAGGCAAACATTGAACGAATACTATCTCACGAGATATCAATTCTCTGATCATCGAGTTCGTCTGGGGCATGGGCTTCGATCGCATAGCCGTTGTTCGGGCGCTGCTAATATGGGGCTTCGCCTCGTGGTGTTGGCGGCGGCATGGAATACATCGACGTGGAGACGCGAGTCAACGCGATGGGTTTAAGGGGTGGCGCGTGGACTTGATTGGCCGCGATGATGGAGGACTTGATGGTTTTGGAGCTCAAAGTCATGATGCTCAAAAGTAGAATGCGCGTGGAGATGGAAGGGTTTCCTTATGACATGGTTGAGTGCGGGTGGAGCAGTGATGGTCATCCAGGGTTTTGGGAATCGACGATCTGCAGTGGTCGGTGACCTAGTTTTGGGACAGAATCGACAGAGGGCGCGGTTTAGAACTGGATGGACGAGCGTGAACGAGAGGATGCAGGTAGTTAACTGGGTTGAAAGATTTTATTTTACGCTGATTACTTTTAATTAATTCAAATTGTTAAAAATTCTTTAACCCATATCTAATTAGTACGAGGTCTAAAAATTACGAAAATGCAATCTAGAGTTGGGTTGGAGATTTTTCAAAGTCAGCTGCAATTTTTAAATTTTAAATCGAAAGTTGTTCGATTTAAATTTAAAATTGGAACTGAATGCAAATAAAGAAGTCAAGGTGAGAAATTTTTTCACTCATTTGGATTATCGGATTAATTTTAAAAATAGTTAAAAATAATAATTAATTATTGGATGCTTGGTTGATTTAATAATTATTATCTAATGAATGATATATTATACATATATATAGTAGTATATATATTAGTGTTTGGAGTGATATTCCGCATATTATAGCGGATAAGTCCCTATACGCCCGGCATAATATCGGATGAGCCTATATATAGTGACATCCCCCTCGAAGTAGGATTGGTATTTTTATGTTGCATTAACATATGTGGATGCAGGGAAACAGGTTGGAGGGATCCAACTGGAGTCCTCAAATATATTGTTTATTTTTCTTATATACTGATATATGGTTTGTTTAGAATAATCTATTATAGATTATCGTAGTGATTGGAATTTTTGGATGCTATTGTGGCACTGGCCTGAATTTTTATAATTTAAATTGTAACAACCCGCATGTTTAACGATTATATATTTAAATGCTTTATTTAAATATAGCATCGTTAGTCGGATTTTTGGGTCCGAAAAGCTACTTTTTGCAAATGGCCGAATTGGGACTCGAAACTACCTCCGTTGGTTCCAAAATGGCGTTTGCGATCTTTTTGAGTATAATCTTTGATATATTTGGAGTTTGTGAAATTTTGACCCTTTTTCTATTGGGTTTTGGGTTTGGGTTCAGCCCACTAACTATCTAATTAACCCTAATTCAGCCCTCTCCTCTCATTCAGTTATTCATTTCATAAAAGCTTAAGATAAAACTGAAAATGGTGGAAGGGAAAGAGAAATAGAAATTGCAAGCCCTAAATCCATTTGCAAACTCCAAATTCTTGCTCCAAAATCAAAGAGAATCCATTGGTAAGTTCTTCTTCATCTTCTCCAACTCTTCTCCTCTTCAATTTCAGAAAAATTTCCTAACCTAAATTGGGAAATATGTATTTTATTCTTAGATTGAAGCTTGTTGAGTTGAAGTAGTGTTTGGTTGGTCTTCTCCTTGTTATTGAGCTCCATCTTCTTATTTTTGGGTTAAGGTGAGTTTTGAACTCACATCTACTTCTCTTGATTTCATTGATGTTGGGTATGAATTCCTAACACCTTGTTCATATGCATTTGCCTTCGGTTTGAATTGAAATTGGTGAACATTTAACTTTTTGGTGTTTTGGAGTCAAATCCTTGAAAATCATAACTTTGATGTTTGATCATGGTTTTTGGTGGTGAATCGGAGTCAATGGTGTTGGGTTATCGATTGGCAAAATCCCCTTAAGTCCATTGCTCGATATGTTGCAAATGGGGTGAGTTGCTCCTCCATTTGCTAGGGTGGAAAACATTTCCAGCTGCAGCCAGTCGACTGACCCCCTGCAGTCAGTCGACTGACTGTAGAGAGTAAAAACTCTCGGGTCATGGTTCAGTCGACTGACTGTAGTAGGCCAGTCGACTGACCTGCTTTATTTTGTCCAGTATGCCTATTTGTTTGTGATTTTCACTATTATCGATGTATATTGATTCTAACTAGTTATTTATGCATATTTGACCTTAATGATTCCCTTTTGAATTCATTCACGAGTTTTATAAATGATTTCTTTAAATCGTATTAAAAGTTCGCTTCTCCGATTTATAAATTCTATTTAAACCACATGCACAATTTTGCACTTCGAGCGAAGTGGAAGGGTGATTAAATGGTTAGGCAAAACACGGACCATGAATCTATGTGTTTATCTTTCCGATTAGTCCCCGACCTATTCGATTGATCGTTTTGACCTTCGGGTTTGGTTTATCGATGATATGAGGTAAACTTTGTACTGCTTTGAGTGTGAAAGTGGCTGATGGATAGTAAACCGTTTAGTGCGAACAAGTGGTTATGGGACATACGTTAACACTTTTCGGATTCCTTTTCGAGAGTTGTGGCACATTCCGCCAGTTAGTGGTGTCCAGTACTGGGTCTCTGACCTTCACCACTACGGTTTGTTGCCTTCGGGTTTGTGCCTTCGGGTTTGTTGCCCTATAGTATCGCTTTCTATGCTGGTCGTTATGAGCCGCATGGGTGATATTGGGGTGCCCTATAGTATCGCTTTCTATGTTGGTCGTTATGAGCCGCATGGGTGATATTGGGTTTGGAGTCTTCGGGCTCATGGATCCTTGTTTGTACAGTACTGAGCTCGAGCAAATTTTATGATGTTTCATTCATATGTATATTCCCTTGGTATCGCCCTTCGGTGTTGGTCATTATGAGCCGCATGATGCGTAGCGTTTACCTTGTGGAACTTGTATACCTTATTGGTATTTGTTATTGCCTTTTGGCTTGTTTCGGGATATTCTTATCCTTTGTTTCTATATGTTGCCGATGATATGAGGCTTGTTCTATATGATTCATCTTTCGTTAGATGATTGTGTTATCTCTTTTAGAGATATCTATTATGCTTTGTAACCTTACAGGTTTATTATTGTTCAGTTTATCTAACTGATTTGTTTAGCTAGACTGACCTGGGTATTTCATACTCGGGTCAGACCGAGATGTTTCAGGTTAGGTGCTTTTGGACTTAGCCTATTTTGCTTCCGCATGGACTATACAGCTTGTTCCTTTTTGTCATAGCTTTTTGTGTAGTCCTATTTTGTTGTAACTCTGATATGTGTATTCTTTTGACTCGTCTGTATATTGTGGTTTGCTATACCACTTGACTTGTATTATTTTGTATACTCTGTTATGTATCTGTATATGTGTATATGATGATCCACTGTTCTGTGATGTATATTACATTTGAGTTGTTATATTCTGTTTTGATAGATCCTCCAACCACCTATGGTTTTGTTTTAAGTATTCATTGGGTATGTCGACCTGTTAGTATGATTATTGTCGATGTATTCAATAGATAGTTAGAGCAAGGCTATAGATGGTCGCTCCTAACCAGCCTTATTCTCCGTGTTAGTTGACGGCATTACCCTGTAGTGTCCTTGGCTAGCGTGGGTATAGAGGTGGGGCGTCACAGCGTTGTATCAGAGCTGAGTTCAGAATAAAGTATGACAAACACAGAATAGAGCACATATTACAGTACCTCAAAGTATACAAGTGATACAAACCTTTGAATCATCATGTCTCTCTATTCCATCAAGGTTAGATAGAATTTGGTAATACGTCTAGGAATGCATTTTATTCCGTAGTATTCCATATTGAATTATCCACCTTGTGAATAATCTTATTCTTATCTTAACTTTTAGCGTATGGCTGGAAGAGGCAGAGGACGACGTTCGGATGCTGGGCAATCCAGCGGCTCACATGGATGGCGTTTATATGTCTGCCAATCAGTTTTTGGAATTGTTTAGGAGCACTCAGCCTCCAGTTCCTCCTCGAGTATCTCCACCTCGCAAGTCTGCTTTTGCACGTCAGTGCAGTGATTTTTCTCATCTTGGAGGAAAGCCGTTTAAGGGCTCCGAGTCTGTTCTTGAAGTCCAAGCTTGGCTTCGCACGTGCGAGCGTATCTTCTCTCGCATGGATCTTTCTGACCATGATAGAGTTATTGTAACTTCTAGCTTATTACAAGAGCGTGCTCTTGACTGGTATGAGCTTCTTGTAGCCGAAATTGATGAGTCTACTCTTTCTTGGACTCAGTTTGGGGGATGATTTGAACTCAAGTTCGTTCCTGAATCTGAAAAAGTTTTACTGACCCGTCGCTTCCTTGAGTTGAAGCAAGGGAAATCTTATGTTTCTGAGTATGTTTCATCATTCGAGGCTTTATCTTAGTATGGTCTTGAATTCATCAGCACTTCTTATAAGAAGAATTTGAAGTTTGTTTCTGGTCTTAAGAAATATCTTAAGAAGTCTTTGTTGCTCCAGCTTAAACTTTCTTTTGAGGAGTTGGTTGATTCGGCACTTCATCTCGAGACCGTCGAGAATGAGTGTGATAGTGATGTTGATGTTGAGGTTTCCAAGAACCCCAACAAGAGGCCGTTTCCAATTCAGAAGAAGCCTTTTCCTTCTAAGAAGAAGAAGACTGGTGGTCCTAGTTCTCAGCCTCAGTCTTCCGGAACACCTTTCGTTCGAAAGTGTTTTAATTGTGGTTCTCCGGATCATATTATTCGAGCTTGTCCTAAGCCTCTCTTCTGTCGTTATTGCAAGAAGGAAGGTCATCATGTTTCAGCTTGTCCTACTGTTCCGGCTGGTGCCAAGTCTAGCAGGCTTTATGCTGCTAAGGCTTCTGAAGGTCCTTCTCAGCCCAAAGGTATATCTTCATCTATTTTGGAAGGTTCTATTTTATTTCACGATCATAGTATTCGAGTTCTTTTCGATACGGGTGCATCACATTCTTTCGTATCGAAAAAGCTCGTTGATGATTTATCTTTGGATGTTTCTTGTATGGTTACTTCTTTAAGGATTGCGAATCCTATTGGGGGATCCGCGACCCTTAGTTTGCTTTGTGATGATGTTGAGATTGTTTTATGTGGTTTTTCTTTTCGTGCGAATCTGCACGTTATTTCTTGTCTGGGATTTGATTTTGGGTATGGACTGGCTAGTGAGATATGATGCCAGGATTATTTGTTCGGAGAGAACTATATATCTTCGACATCCGGATTCGCCTACTCAGCTATCTCTTGTTCTTCGGAATGTGGATAATTCCGAGATGGCTTTATATTCTCTTGACTCGCGAGATGATGATGATGATATATCTCGTATTCTTGTTGCTTGTGACTTTTCTGATGTTTTTGAGCCTGTATCGGGTTTGCCACCCAAGCGGGCAATTGAGTTCCGCATTGATCTCATTCCAGGCGCGCAGCCAGTTAGTCGTCCTCCCACAAGGATGTCTACAAAGGAAAATGAGGAACTCAAGAAGCAGCTTTTGGAGCTTGAGTCCAAGCAGTTGATTCAGTCCAGTTTTTCTCCGTGGGGATCCGCGGTTATCTTTGTGAAGAAGTCTGATGGAACTCTTAGGCTTTGCATTGATTATCGCAAGCTTAACGAGTTGACCATTAGGAATAGGTATCCATTGCCTAGGATCGATGATATGTTCGATCTATTGAGTGGTGCTAAGGTCTTTTCTCAGCTTGACCTTGCCATAGGTTTTCATCAGTTACGAGTCGCGGAGGATAGTATACCTCTTACAGATTTCCGCACTCGATATGGTTCTTTCGAGTGGCTCGTTATGCCGTTCGGTTTGACGAACGCTCCTGCTTTCTTTATTGATCTCATGAATCGGGTATTCCGGGAATATCTCGACAAGTTCGTCCTTGTGTTCATTGATGATATCCTTATTTATTCTAAGTCTGAAGCTGAGCATACTAATCACTTAAGGATTGTCTTGAGTACTCTCCGTCATTATCAGCTTAGAGCCAAATTCTCCAAATGCCACTTTTGGGAGAATAAGGATAAGTTCTTAGGCCATGTTGTATCTTCCGATGGCATTTCTGTCGATCCCTCAAAGATCGAAGCCATTCAGAATTAGAAGAGGCCTGAAAATATTCATGAGATTCGTAGTTTCCTTGGATTGGCGGGTTATTACCGTCGGTTCATTAAGGACTTTTCCCGTGTTGTGCTTTCTCTCACCTGCCTTACTCGTAAAGGCATTCATTTTATTTGGTCCGACAAGTGCGAAGCTTCCTTTTTGGCATTAAAGGAACTTCTCACTAATGTTCCTATTCTTGTGGATCCCGAAGGGAATCATGATCTTGTTGTCTACACCGATGCTTGTGGTAGTGGTCTCGGTGCTGTTCTTATGCAGAAGGATCGGGTAGTTGCTTATGCTTCTAGGCAACTGCGTCCGAATGAAGTTCGCTATGCCACTCATGATCTTGAGCTTGCCGCCATTGTCTTCGCCTTGAAGATTTGGCGACACTATTTATTAGGCGAGCGCTTCATTCTCTATACCGATCATAAATCCTTGAAGTATTTGTTCACTCAGAAGGAACTCAATATGAGGCAACAGGATTGGCTCGAGTTTCTTGCTTCCTATAACTTTGATATGCTGTATACCCCTGGTAAGGGAAATCGTGTTGCAGATGCGCTTAGTCGCAAACATTCGGCTGTTATTTCTATGATGCTTGCCGAATGGGATGTTCTTGAGACTCTATCTTTTTGTGAAATTCATGATCGAGGTTCATCTTCTGATTCTCCTATTCTATTATTTAGTTTGGGAGCTCGACCCATTTTGTTGGATCGTATTGCCGATGCTCAGCGGCGTGATCCTGATTTGTTGCATTTTATTCAGCTTTGTGAGTCTGGATCTTGTGATGAGGCGTTGCAAGATTTTAGCATTTGATTCTTATGGGTGTCTTTGTAAGAAGAACCGTCTTTTTGTGCCTTCTGATCTTGCACTTAGGCATGACATTCTTGATGATTGTCACCGTTCTAAGTATACCATTCATCCTGGTAGTAGTAAGATGTATGCCGATATGCGTCGTCTTTATTATTGGGAAGGCATGAAGCGCGATGTGGCGAGTTATGTGAGTAATTGCATAACCTGTTAGCGTATTAAGGCCGAACATCAGCGTCCTTCGGGTCTTCTTCAGCCTTTAGAGATGCCATTGTGGAAATGGGATCAAATTTCTATGGATTTTATTAACGGCCTACCTCGTTCGAGATCGGGCCATTCTAGCATCTGGGTTATTGTTGATCGCCTCACTAAATCTGCTCATTTTATTCCTATTAAGTCTAATAGGACTGCGTCTCTTTTGGCTAAGTTATATGTCAAGGAAATCGTGAGACTTCACGGTGTTCCTAGTTCTATTGTGAGTGACCGTGATCCTTTATTCATGAGTCATTTTTGGAAGAGTCTTCAACAAGCTTTGAGAACAAAGCTTAATTTTTCTACAGCTTATCATCCGCAGTCTGACGGACAGACTGAACGGGTGAATCGTATCTTGGAAGATCTTCTCCGTATTTGTATTTTTGATTTTGGTGGTAGTTGGGAAGATCACCTACCTCTTGTAGAGTTCTCCTACAACAATAGTTTTCAGTCTAGTATCGGTATGGCTCCTTTCGAAGCCTTATATGGAAGGCCATGTCGATTACCTTCATGTTGGTTAGAATCTGAGGAGAAGCTTATTCTTGGTCCAGATTTTGTTCGTGATTCTTCCGAGAAGATTGATCTTATTCGATTGAGAATGAAAGAGACACAGAGTCGTCAGAAATCCTACGCGGACAACCATAGGAAGCCTCTCGAGTTCTCGATCGGCGATCTTGTTTTTATTCGTGTTTCTCCTTTGAAGGGGGTTATGCGTTTCAGTACGACTGGGAAATTGGCTCCTCGCTTTATAGGACCATTTTCTATTACTGAATGTATTGGCCCTGTGGCTTATAGAGTTTCACTTCCAGCTCATTTATCTGGCATTAATGACGTGTTTCACGTATCGCAACTTCGGAAGTGTCTTCGGGAGTCGGATTCTGTTATTACTTCTCCTGATTTGTTAGAGCTTGAGATCTCACCGGACTTATCTATTGTACATCAACCTATTCGCGTGCTTGACACGGAGGTGCGACACTTTCGGAACAAGGACATGCCGCTCGTTAAAGTTCAATGGTCCGCTAATCCCAATGACTGTACTTGGGAAACCAGAGAGTATATCGAGCGATCTTATCCGGGTTTTCTATCTTTGCTTGTCGATGGTGAGATTATCTTTTCGTCTCTAGCTTATTTCCTTCTCTTTTGAATGTTGTATGTATGTAGTTGTTACAAATATCGTCTCTAGGAATTGCGGGGACGCAATTTTGTAAGGAGGGGAGATCTGTAACAACCCGCATGTTTAACAATTATATATTTTAATGTTTTATCTAAATATAACATCGTTAGTCGGATTTTTGGGTCCGAAAAGCTACTTTTTGCAAACGGCCGATTTGGGACTCGAAACTACCTCCATTGGTTCCAAAATGGCGTTTGCAATCTTTTTGAGTATAATCTTTGATATGTTTGGAGTTTGTGAAATTTTGACCCTTTTTCTATTGGGTTTTGGGTTTGGGTTCAGCCCACTAACTATCTAATTAACCCTAACTCAGCCCTCTCCTCTCATTCACTTATTCATTTCATAAAAGCTTAAGCTAAAACTGAAAATGGTGGAAGGGAAAGAGAAATAGAAATTGCAAGCCCTAAATCCATTTGCAAACTCCAAATTCTTGCTCCAAAATCAAAGAGAATCCATTGGTAAGTTCTTCTTCATCTTCTCCAACTCTTCTCCTCTTCAATTTCAGAAAAATTTCCTAAACCTAAATTGGGAAATATGTGTTTTATTCTTAGATTGAAGCTTGTTGAGTTGAAGTAGTGTTTGGTTGGTCTTCTCCTTGTTATTGAGCTCCATCTTCTTGTTTTTGGGTTAAGGTGAGTTTTGAACTCACATCTACTTCTCTTGATTTCATTGATGTTGGGTATGAATTCCTAACACCTTGTTCATATGTATTTGCCTTCGATTTGAATTAAAATTGGCGAACATTTAACTTTTTGGTGTTTTGGAGTCAAATCCTTGAAAATCATAACTTTGATGTTTGATCATGGTTTTTGGTGGTGAATCGGAGTCAATGGTGTTGGGTTATCGATTGGCAAAATCCCCTTAAGTCCATTGCTTGATATGTTGCAAATGGGGTGAGTTGCTCCTCCATTTGCTAGGCTGGAAAACATTTCCAGCTACAGCCAGTCGACTGACCCCCTGCAGTCAGTCGACTGACTGCAGAGAGTAAAAACTCTCGAGTCATGGTTCAGTCGACTGACTGCAGTAGGCCAGTCGACTGACCTGCTTCATTTTGTCCAGTATGCCTATTTGTTTGTGATTTTCACTTTTATCGATGTATATTGATTCTAACTAGTTATTTATGCATATTTGACCTTAATGATTCCCTTTTGAATTCATTCACGGGTTTTATAAATGATTTCTTCAAATCGTATTAAAAGTTCGCTTCTCCGATTTATAAATTCTATTTAAAACATACGCACAATTTCGCACTTCGAGCGAAGTGGAAGGGTGATTAAATGGTTAAGCAAAACACGGACCATGAATCTGTGTGTTTATCTTTCCGATTAGTCCCCGACCTATTCGATTGATCGTTTTGACCTTCGGGTTTGGTTTATCAATGATATAAGGTAAACTTTGTACTGCTTTGAGTGTGAAAGTGGCTGACGGATAGTAAACCGTTTAGTGCGAACGAGTGGTTATGGGACATACGTTAACACTTTACGGATTCCTTTTCGAGAGTTGTGACACATTCCGCCAGTTAGTGGTGTCCAGTACTGGGTCTCTGACCTTCACCACTATGGTTTGTTGCCTTCGGGTATGTGCCTTCGGGTTTGTGCCTTCGGGTTTGTTGCCCTATAGTATCGCTTTCTATGTTGGTCGTTATGAGCCGCATGGGTGATATTGGGGTGCCCTATAGTATCGCTTTCTATGTTGGTCGTTATGAGCCGCATGGGTGATACTGGGTTTGGAGTCTTCGGGCTCATGGATCCTTGTTTGTACAGTACTGAGCTCGAGCAAGTTTTATGATGTTTCATTCATATGTATATTCCCTTGGTATCGCCCTTCGGTGTTGGTCATTATGAGCCGCATGATGTGTAGCGTTTACCTTGTGGAACTTGTATACCTTATTGGTATTTGTTATTGCCTTTTGGCTTGTTTTGGGATATTCTTATCCTTTGTTTCTATATGTTGCCGATGATATGAGGCTTGTTCTATATGATTCATCTTTCGTTAGATGATTGTGTTATCTCTTTTAGAGATATCTATTATGCTTTGTAACCTTACAGGTTTATTGTTGTTCAGTTTATCTAACTGATTTGTTTAGCTAGACTGACCTGGGTATTTCATACTCGGGTCAGACCGAGATGTTTCAGGTTAGGTGCTTTTGGACTTAGCTTATTTTGCTTCCGCATGGACTATTCAGCTTGTTCCTTTTTGTCATAGCTTTTTGTGTAGTCCTATTTTGTTGTAACTCTGATATGTGTATTCTTTTGACTCGTCTGTATATTGTGGTTTGCTATACCACTTGACTTGTATTATTTTGTATACTCTGTTATGTATCTGTATATGTGTATATGATGATCCACTGTTCTGTGATGTATATTACATTTGAGTTGTTATATTCTGTTTTGATAGATCCTCCAACCACCTATGGTTTTGTTTTAAGTATTCATTGGGTATGTCGACCTGTTAGTATGATTATTGTCGATGTATTCAATAGATAGTTAGAGCAAGGCTATAGATGGTCGCTCCTAACCAGCCTTATTCTCTGTGTTAGTTGACGGCATTACCCTGTAGTGTCCTTGGCTAGCGTGGGTATAGAGGTGGGGCGTCACATAAATACTGTAAATATATTTTTAAATTTATGGAATTAAAAGGAATTTGATATAAAAATATATATTGGAATTGGAGTTATTTTAAAGAAATTGAATTAGAGAAAAATATATATTTGATTTTTGGTTATACTTAACTATTGTGAATTATCGAATGGAGATTTGTTAAAAATGAATTATGTAAGAGAATTTATAAATGATATTCTAGAAATATAAAAAAGGAGTTAAATTCAATATTTGAAATAGGTTGGAAGTATTAAAGGAATTTATAAGAAATGAATGTATATAATGGAATTTTATAAATAGGATTTGTTTATAAACAGGTAAAACCAAAGGGGTTATACAATTGATAAACGATGTTTATAAATAAAGGAATTCGATATCAAATTATAATTGGAAATATAAATTCATAGGGTGAATTTATATTAGAATAGGAAATAGGGTTGAGAAAAATAGTAGATTCTATTTTTGAAATGGGAATGTTAGGAAATCGAAAATGAATCATTATGTTGTGGAATCGAGAGGAATTTATAAATTAAATCGGCTATTTGGATATAAAATATAATTTTTTCTTAAGAAGTTAAGTTCGTTTTTCAAAGGGAAAACTTTATTATTTGAACTATGAAATTTTAAACTAGTTAGTATTGGAATGCTTTGAAAAATGGTCAAATATTTAATATTTATTGAAATAAAAATTTTAAAATTTTCTAATTAGCTTTGCAAATTGATTTGCTTTATTTTAATTGAGTTATTGATGGATTATCAAAAATGTTTAATATTTTTAAGTAATAACATAAAACATATTTACAATAAAAACAATAATAAGTTACTATTCTTTAAAAATGCTCATTATATATATATATATATAGTTTTGAAATGATTGAAAATTTATTTATAAAAATTCTCTCGAGATATGTAGACAAGTTTTATTTTAAGGAGGAGATTTTATAAGAGAAATCTTATAAATGTAATTCTAGAGACTTAAGAAAATTTTAAATGCTTAGATGCGGCAACTTCAGGAAGAATGTGAAAAATGGTTGGTTGGGGTTATAAATAAGTATAATCGGTTTGGAAATCGTAAGAAGAATTTATTAAAAATTTCGAAGACTTATGAGATAAGTACGAAGTATTTCCAAGTTAAATATTAAAATAATTTTGGAAATTTTACGGATAAATATGAAAGGAAGGTTTTGGAAATATTTTTAGTGGGAAATGATTTGGAATAGAAATATTTTCTAAGTGTTGTAAAAATTGAAATTGGAAATATTTCTAAGTATTGAAGATGGTAAAATATCCCGTTAAGGATACGAGTGGTGAAATTATTTTCAAGTATAGAAATATTGAAAGAGAAATTTATATCTTGGAGAAGATGTTTTAAAATAAATATTTTGGAGATTTATAAAAATTGGGCCTAGTGACTGCTTATGGATGTTTTACTGATAGCTAAATAATCGACTATCAATGTTGCCCAATTTCCTTAATAATTTCGAAGAGACCGGGATCAGATTTAATTATCCGAAAACCACTTCGATCCGGTTTGAACGTTACAAATGAGTACCGTGAAGATGACGAAGATGGTGATTCGGCTTGTCCAGACCCAGGACACCTCGTATGGACGAATGCTATTAAAACATCGTCATTGGAAGATGTTGAGCATTCTGAGTAAAATTGTTCTTAAAAGGTAACGCTTAGCCTCGAACCTCATCTACCGAAAATGACTAAAACTGGGGAGATGCAGCAAGGCTAAGTGGGTCGCACCCAATTAGGGTATGTTATCACCTTTCTAGATGTCCTTGGAAACCTATTATTTATGGATATGGTCGTGCATGGAAGGAGCGCTCGAGAGTAAGGATAGGAACGACTGGGGTGATAACATATTCGGTCTACCCAGGTTAGGGGTAGGCCGGTCTTGTGTAGCAGGGGATCCTGACGAGGTCCTCGGTACATTGTTCTAGAGGTGTATTATGATGGACGGTACCCCAGTGGCATAGTCATTCAATGGAATCCATTCTCCAATAAGCGCCATATGGTTTTGATTGTGCCACCTACGCTAAAACGTGAGATGCAAGCATTTCAGCTATTTTCTACTTACTTTCTGTAGACACAATTATAATATCAGATGATTTTGATAAAAATCATTTTGGTTATCGTAAGGTAAAAACCCATCGTGTTTATGTGTGACGTGGTCTTATGGGATACCTTTGTTTTCAAAGGATTTTGATAACTCTAATCATTCAAATTGAGTGTTTTTTCTCACATAGGTTTTCCAGACTGACTCGGGTGTTATTTTATTATAATGCTTGGGTCAAACCGAGTATTACTGATTCAGGTTAGGATGCTATGGAGCTCCAGGGACGAGCTGGAGGATTTTTGATGCATATCACGTACTTGTTTATTCCGCTGTGTGAGTACAATTTACTATAGCTGTCCAGATTGATATATTGATTGACAATTTACTAGCATAAAATATTCTAATACATTGTGAGCATTATAAAACATTCACCTTGATTTTCCGTTGTCGTCGAGACATTCCGGTTTGGAACTAAGACCAAACAACGTCTGATTTTAGCCCAAATTATGACTGTCTCCAAATCCATCCAAACCAGTTTCATTGTGAAGCTCTTGTCATTACGATCGCAATGCAAAAAGTTCCGTTCAATTCTGACCTCACATGTGAGAGTTATGCATTTTATAAGTTATCGATACAATTTTAAATTAAATAAATTTATGTAACTTCATTTAAATTACAGATATACCCTCTTCTTCTCCAAAGAATAGTTGTGCATGATGAACCTAGACAAACCATCATGTGCATGCACCAAATCCCAGTGACACGGAGCTAGCCGCTCCGTTTCTCAAACCGTCGCCAAACGACTCCGCTCGATGAACCGCATCTGCACGTACCCTTGCCATCGACTCCTGCACCCTAGAGCAAAATGCGTCCAACCTTTCAACTCCTCCAGGACATACGGCCGCGAACCTCATATCACCACTCTAACGACACAAAATTTTTGTTATTTGAAGTAGGGATATTTAATTGATTTTAAATATTTAAAAGTTAACTTTTAACTTGAATTTCGAATAAAATGATTTATTGGATAATTAAATTATTGAATTCGAATTGAATATTGGTTAAAATATTGAATAAGGAGTTTTAGGCTTGATAAAAATAATTTGAAGGCTTACAAAATTTGTATTAATAATATTAAATATCATAAAACTTTTTAAATTGAATTTAAAAGTGATTTGTTCGGTTTTAAAAAAACATCGTTTAAATTTACATTTAAAAATAGCCCTCCGAGGTGCAGTCTCAGATTTTGACGAAACCAATTCCATTGGATCCATAATAGTGTATTATTATCAGATTTCAAATTTTATAACATTTGGAATTATCGCTTAGCCATACGAGATAGAAACGCGTTAAAATTTATATCGAAAATTCAATATAGTAATTGGGTCCGAAAATGTATCTTCTCCATACAATCGAATTAGGACTCGAAATCTTTTTAATTACATTTGGAATAGGGGTATAACATTATAAATGCCTAGTGACATGCTTCGGTAAGTGTTCGAAATTTTGGATTGTGTAAATCGAGACGTTTTAAAACTTAAATAATATAATAAATTATTGATTGACCATATATCCATCAAAAACTTTTTCCCCTTCACCTCATGACTACTATAGATTTCCATCTACATGCAAGGCATTTTTTCCCTTTTTAAATCACGTTCCCTTTTCATTCAAACAACCGATTGTTTGAGAAAGAAAAAAAATTCAAACTTCAAAGGAAACTTTTATCTCAAAAATATAGACATATCCTAACTTAAAACTTTCGTATCCATTGGTTTCCTTCATTTACGCTTTTGCTTCCGTTCTCAATGAAGGAGGTGATAATGGCCGACCCTAGTCATTTGAAAATCAATTCAAGTTTATTTCTTAAATTCAAAAAGATGATTTTTTAGGGTTGCGATTTGGTCGTTCTTCAATTACCTGTCAACGTGGTGATTTCGACAGCCATTAGGGCATTCGACCGTTCTTTGCCAATCAGGATTTGGTTTGGTTAGGTGATTTAAGCCATGCGATGCTGTTTTGAGGGTTGCTTATTCGAACGCTGGTGGGTAGGTGTGAAGCATCGGTGGGCATTGTTGCTATGGAGTAGTTGTTCGTTTGGGCCACCCTGATCGAAATGGAAGTCGATCGAAGTGATGATTTGGGTTTCCTTCGCGCAGTAGTGGTATTTCCTTCATGCGAGGGCAGGATCTAATTAGAATTCGAGCAGAAGGGAAGAGAAGAGGAAGCTAGGTGAGACTCGTAGGCTTTGGCGTGGGTAAGGGAGACTCAAGGTAAATAGAAGTGATGATTTGGTGGGCTCTGGCACGGTCAAGAAAATGGTGATGGTGATATAGTCGCATACATTCGTTCGAACTGAGGTTGAGTTGCGATGGGAAGAAATCTGTTCATTTTGGTCGATGTGTTTTGGGCTGGGCTTCGTGATAGCGGTCAGGTAATTAAGTTGTGAAATTTAAAATGTATATGGTAATTTATTTTAAGCAATTAAGATTAGGTAATTGCGTTAATTTATTCATTAACAAAGTTCGGTTTTAGTATATAAATCGTTAATTTATAAATTTGTGTAACTTTGTCATGCGAGGTCGGTAAATTACGAACAAGCAGCTCTGGGACCGTATCGAAGGATACTACGTAATAAAAATAAAGGTGAGTTAATCTCACTCAATTTTGGATTACTATTTAATTTTAAATAGTTAAAATTAATTGTTGGATGTTTGATTGAGTTTGATAATTATTATCAGTTTGGAAGTTGTTTTATACATAGTACTGTCTATATATTATAGTAATTGGAGTGATTGACATTCCTGCATATATATACATATATAAATGCATATATATACACATATACATATACACACACACACACACACACACACACACATATATATATATATAGCTAATGAGACCCTATGCGTCCCGCATAATAGCGGATGACCCTGTATACCGTGATATCCCGCTTGAAGTGAGACTGGTATTTTTATATTGTGTTAACATCTGAGGATGCAGGGAAACAGGTTGGAAGGATCCAACTGAATTCCTCAAAAATGTTGAATTTAATTCTCATATATATATTGATATATGATTTGTTTGTAAATCTGTGATAGAATATAGTGTAATTTGAATTTATTAGATGCTATGGCATCACTAGTTTGGATTTTGATATTTTAAAAAACTATAAATATGTATATTGAATTTGAAAAGAAATTAAAAATTGGAAGTAAAAATATTTATAGTGAAATTTGGACTGATTAAAGAAATGAATTTTGGGTAGAATAAATAGTTTGATTTTAAATTTGTACTTAATAATTTCGAAAATGGAAAAAAGTTGAGATTTTATAATAATGAAAATAAAAAAAATTTAAATAATAAAAACCTAAGCGATATTTGTTTAAGTGTAAAAAGATTTTAAAATCGAGCTGTAAAATAGTTTAGGAAAAATAAAAAGGAAATTTGAAAATAAATTATGAAATTGTTGTTCCGGATTTAAATTAGATTTTAAACTATCAGAAGGAAGTGAAATCTGAATTTAGTTTGGTTTTGGGATATTGTCGGACTATTTAAGAAACAAAATTAAAAATGAAATTTAATTTTCAAATTGATTTAAAATCGATTAAGTATTTGGAAACTTTTATAAACGGGAAATGAGACTATGGAATTTATAAACAAGGTTTATAAATAAAGTAAAGTGATTATCAGTGGATAAATTGAAGTTATAAATTCACAGTAAGAATTTATAAAGGGATGGGTAAATCGGTTTAGAAATAAATGGTAGATTTATTTTAAGAAATGTGAAAAGGGGTTTACGAAAATGGGGACGTAAATTAAATTGGGAATAAATCAAGGGAGATTTACAAATGTTAGATTAATTATATTGAAATTGGAAAATTTTATTTTTCTGAGAAGTTGAGTTTTTTTAATAAAAGAGGGGGTTTAATTATTAACTAGGTAATTTAAAATGAGTTTTTTTAAATATTTCGAAAAATTAATTATCTAGTTGTTTAAAATTGTTTCAACTACATTTAATTATTAACTATGTTAGTTTATATTAAATTAATTATTATTTAAGAAGTAATCAATATTATTATTTCAAAAGGATAAATTATTCAATATTAATATTAATTTTAATAGCTTCTATAAAAGAGTATTTGCCTGAAATGAGCTTGGAAATTTATATAGAGATTTTATAAGTATTATTTTGAAAAAAAAATTTAATAAAGTTTTCGGAAAGTAATGGTATATTTTTATAGCATAACCGGAGGCAATGAGTGAAAAGTAGTGCAGATTAATAATCTTAAGGCTAATTTAATACTAGAGGAGGGGGAGGGGGTGAATAGTGTTTAATGGATTCTAAGACTTATATGGACTAAATTGAAATTATAACACAAACGAACGCAGAACTTAATCACTGAAATTCAAACACAGATGTAGAAAGTAGATAAAAAGCAGTAAAAGGAAAGAACACACTGGATTTTATACTGGTTTGGAGTTACCCTACATCTTGTCCTGTACCAAGGCAAACCATCTCAAACATAATTTCATTATACCAATGTCGAGACTACAATCCTCAATTTCCAAAGGCCTTGAGGTACCCTCCTATCTCACGAGTCCGGGGCAAACTCTCTTCATTTACGGGACTAAGAACCACCCAATTGATTTTCAAGCACAACTACACCTTATAGAGAGACTCGATAAACTTTTGATTAAAAATTGATCCTATAACTCTGAATAGCACTTTGATCTTCGAGAAAGGGCAGAGAATCAAAGAAGAATGAGATTCTAATTTGATTCACTTGAGAATTCGGCAGAATTTCGGCACGATCTTAAAAATACGAAAATTATAGAATATGAATTTATGGAGAAGAAGAAGTGAAGAAAATAAGAAATTAGTTGGCTAAAAATTCGTTTGTGAAGGCTATTTATCAGCACCAACGGTCATAACCATTCGTGAAGAGATTTAAACGAATAGACACTTCTTTTGAAAATTGAAACTTTTGAATTCAACGGCCACTATGTCAACATGGTGTATCCCTTGATATCGACATCCCTATGTTAAAAACAATGTAATTTTTTTTTGAAAATGAAGTTTAAACAAGAGTTTATTTTAAAACAAAAATAAATAATATTTTAAGGCTAAAACATCTTTTTTTGAAAAAGCATTTGAAAAGATAATTTTAAGGCTAAAATATTTTGAAAAGCAGTTTTGAAAATCGTTTTGAAAACCATTTTGAAGTAGTTTTTCGAGCTTCTTCCTATAGAATATCTCATCACATCAGAACTCGAGAATTTGTACAAAACCAAGATGTTCATGGGTTTGTAAGCCACTTGTCATAGGTTTGTAAGCTATTTGTCATGGGTTTGTAAGCCACTAAGAAGGTAGAAATGGGTTCCATCCCAAATAAAATTCGAAATGAAGATTTCCATGCTATTATGAATTTTTAACAAAAGCTAGACACATATCTTAAAATCTTGATCTTGATACTCTAGAGTCTTCAACCTTGAGTCTTGAGTCTTTATACCGATCAGTCTTCAGTAATCAAAACCTGCATATATATATATATATATATATATATATATATATATATCCTGCATATACATATCTTTTCTAGACAACAGTGTTAGTATATATTTTAGAATGAGATAGGTTAAAAAGGTTGTTGTCATCAAAACCAACATCTCAGTTCCTAACAATCTCCCCATTTTTGATGATGACAACATATATTTATAAAATATATTTACCATACCATTACTCCTACCATAACTCCCCCTTACTCCATAACTCCCCCTTACTCCATAACTCCCCCTTACTCCATAACTCCCTCTTACTCCAAGCCAACTATTATTTTATAACTTCTCCCCCTTTGTTATCAACAAAAACTTCTAACTAATTAATTCCCTGAACTTGATATAAGATAATCATCCATAATAGAAGAGAATAATCCATATATAAGTGTAATAAATGCTAAGTGTGATCGTAAGTATGAAATGTGATCATAAGTGTAATCCAAAAAGTAAATCAATCATCAGCCAATCATATTTATAGTAATTATTCAATCCAAACATATATACAAACCATACCAAATAAGTTAATTTAATCAAATTTAAAACATACAATCAAATCAAACAAATAACATACAGAATGACTAGACATTCCTTGGTGCTTCCACCCCTCCATCTTCTCCAAAGATAGGGTCTGCTTTGATGGCAATCCATTCTTCTTTATCTTTGTCGAAAGTGACTGGTGGATTTCCTTCGAGATCATCCTTGTTAAGGACTGAGATCATCCAACGAAGGACGTCGAAATGTCTCTCTTGCTCCTTGATCATCTGTATTTGACTCAATTCTAAGTGACACTGATTACGAAGTATGAATGTAAGAATATTCTTGAAGGAAGTGAGAGTTTCTTCAAGGTTATCACTTAGATTCTTAATCGGAGAAGCCATAATTCAAGAAATAATAAGAACTATGAAAGAGAGTGATTAGAGATGAAGTTTGATAATTTATTCTGGAATAAATAGATATAAATAGGGGTAGAACGTCGTTTGAAATGAATAGACACAAATTAATTACACGAAAATAAAAGTGTAACTATTTTCTACCTGTTGTATGTCAACATGGGGGGATGGTATATGTCGACATGCCTCTGCCTAAAGTGACATTTTGCTTTTCTTTGAATATTATGAACAAATGTATTAAACTAAAATTTGTATAATATAACAAGCAATTACAGAAACAAGAGAAGTTGAATAACAGGAAATGAAAGATTTCATTAATAATTCTAGTTAAAATTACATAAGATAATATAATATTAACTAAAATAAAGAAAATGCAAAGATAAAACTTAAGATAACATGAACTAAAACTAGTTAGATGAAGATGAAGAAGATGATAGTCCAAGCTTACTGCTAATTTTCCAAAAGAACTTGTTGATTTTAGTGGAAATCTTATCCGTTCCTTACTCGTTGATCTTTTAAGCGTCTTTTGATTTTCCTCTATAATTCTTTGATTACTGAGAATGCTCTTGTTGGATGGATTAGCAGGATTAGTAGGATATTCACTCTCTAAGGAAGTTTCTTGATCTTCCTCTTCCTCCTCTTCAATTTTCATTCCTTCCTCTTCTTCTTCCTCCATTTCTTCCATCTCTTCGTGAGCAAGTCATTTTTCTTTTTCCATAAGCATTTCATATGGTTGAAACACTAATGGAATTTTCATAAGGGAAATGTTTCCATGGTTGAACAGTTTTCTAATTATAAATTCTTCCCTTTTGAAATCAACTCCAAAGGTAGTTAAAAGTCCGCGTGAGATAAATTCCATGCTATAATGTGTTCTCTTCCACGGTAAAATTTTAGGCCTTAGCTCATCCAAAATAACTTAAGCCCAACTAATATCATAATTTCCAAAAATTTCAAAAAGTGCTTTGCAAACTTTCAAAGTCGGGTTGTTGTAGTATCTCGATCTTGGTATAAGAGTGTGTTGAATAAGAAGATTAACAATTCTGGCTTTTGGATGAAAAAAACGATTTTTGAATTCAAAATTGTCATCCCCTTTAAAGATGTGATGAATTGTCTCTCGATCATTTTCATTGATTTCAAATTCTGAGAGATTCATTCCAGTATACTTGTATCCCAAAATATTTCCCAAAATTTCAAAATCCAAAACAATTTGTATTCCTTTAACACTACTCCAAATTTGTCCTTCTTCCCCATCATAAAAACCATGATTCAAATTCGTATAAAACATCTTAATAAGATTTGGATAACATACAAAATCATTTTGTTTGTTATCAACTAAACTAAGAAAAGAACGTTGTTGAAAAAGATTTTCAATTTCATAAGAAGGAAAATCTTCAAAAATAGAAAATTTTCCCGTATGAATTTTACCAAAGTTTACATAGTTGATGTAAGCTTTGATAGCTTCCGAGTCATTAAAAAGAAAGTTTTTAACAGATTTTGGAAGCCTAATGGTGTTAGGAGTGCTTGAAGAGGCCATTGAAGAAGTTTGAGAGGAGTAAAAGATAATGAAGATAAATTTGACATTTGAAATAAAAGTGAAAAGTGATGATAAAGAGAGTGAGATAATAGAGATTCCATAGACATGTTCTCTGGTCAAGAGGCATCTTTCCAGAGCATTGAAGTTGGTGAAAATGTGGTGGGAAATTTAAAAGTTTGAATTCAAATTTTGAAATCAAATTCTGAGGGGCATGTCGACATGGAGTATCCGGGTATTTTGACATGTGCTAGTTGAATCAAATGGCAAGTTTCTATTCCTACTTTCTAATATATATATAATATCCTATATTTAATTATATAATTCCTGTAATAACATTAAATATAATAATACTTAAATATTAATATTTAAAATATGATTAAAATAATATTATTTTTGAATTTAAAATTTAAATTTCAAGGGATAAAGTTGAATCTAAAATTCAAGGAATTTAATAGAATCAAGGAATTTAATAGTATCAAGCAAACAAACAAACAAGCATCCATTCAATTAAAAATAATGTAAACGCGTACCTATTTTTAGATACATACTCCCATCGTCATCTGATTTATGGATAGCAGTGAAACACAGATTTGAAATATCCATCTTGTTTTCATCCTCACTGGATGATGAGTCTGAGTCATCAAGCGTTGTTGTGCATGCTTTCTTTCTTTTCCTCGATGAGTCATTGTTTGGAGGGAACAACTGTATATTTGGATACGGACAATCTTTTCTATGATGCCCGATCTTATTGCAATTGTAGCATCTGTCATTGTTGACGTTCTTCGTATTATTTCTTAATCATTTCTTTTGTAATTTTTCATTTTTCTATATTTTAGGAATTTTTGGAAGTTTCTTGTCATGAAGGCAATGTCCTCATCACTGTATGGTTCCGAGTCTTTAGTTATTGCATTGAATGCTGATGACTTCTTTTCTGTAGTCTTGTTTTCTCTTCTTCCTTGTAGTTGAACTTCATAAGACATCAGATTCCCAATCAGTTATTCTATTTTCATTAGATGGATATCATTTGTTTCTTCGATTGCAAGTGTCTTTTGATCACATTCTGTAGTGAGTGAATTTAGAATTTTTTTAACTTGGTCTTCCTCCGAAAAGCTTTTTCCTAGTGCAATTAGTCAATGGACAATATCCTGAAATCGACAATACATGTCGGAAATGGACTCATTTAGATGCATTTTAAAAATTAAAACTGATTAGTTGATATGGAAATTTTAATCTATTTAACTTTGCTTGTTCCTTCATGACTAACTTGCAAAGTTTTCTAAATTTCAAATGCAAACTTACAAACAGACACTCTGTTAAACTCATTCTATCTAGTGAACAAAATAATGTATTCATAGCCTTTGAGTTATTCTGTGCAATACCCTTTTGCTCAGTAGTCCCCTAGGCAAAATTGGTAGTTGATTCAACATACTCACTTTGCATGATATTCTAACTGTCTAATCCTACAGATTGTAAATAAATTTTCATTCTACAAGCCTAATATGCATAATTACTGCCATTGAAAAATGGTGGTCTGACAGTAGACTGACCTTCTACAAACGAACTAGTGTTAAGGATAATAGAACTAGTGCCAGAGTTGACATTACCAGTGTTGGGAGGCATTAAAACAATTTTCAAGTTTCAGATTATGAAAAATATAAAAACCAATGCTCTAGTACCAATTGAAAGATAGTGCAGATTAAGGATCTTAAGGCTAATTTAACACTAGAGGGGGGGGGGGTGAGTAGTGTTTAATGGATTCTAAGACTTATATGGACTAAAATGAAATTATAACACAAATAAACGTAGAACTTAATCACTGAACAATCACAGAATCAAACACAGATGCAGAAAGTAAATAAAAAGCAGTAAAAGGAAAGAATATGCTGGATTTTATACTGGTTCGAAGTTACCCTATATCTAGTCCTGTACCAATGTAAACCGCCTCATACAGATTTTCAGTGGAAAAGGAAATATTTAGTTGAATGATTGTTTATTTGATAATTAAATAACCGACCATCAAATTTGGACCAAAAATATAACTTTGGGAATATTTAGAAGAAACATGGAAATTATATGGTACAATTACCGTTCGAGTTGCTATACTGCATGTATAAACTTGTTTGTTCTTCTAATTAGATGATAAGAGAATCCATCCACTAACGGTTAAGATGTGATCTTCGATCTTGTTTTCGTCTATTTATTTCCTAAAGAACCGGGGTTGAGTTTACCGAAAAAATATCAAATGATGTTTCAAAGAGACCGGGATCAGATGAGTTATCTGAAAACCCCTTCGATCCAACGAGTGCGTTTTTGAAGTGAAAACAAGAGCATGGACTCAAAGATGGAGCAGTGAAGGGCAAGTGCTAATCGCTACTAATCCTGAGGATAATTTCAAAATAGATATAGTAGGAATATTGCCTTCGGTTCCGTTCAGATATAGAACGGACTTGTATTGATGAACACTATCAGTGCATTATCATTGGAGGATAATGAGCATTCTAAGTGAAAATTACTTAAAAAGGTAAGCATAGCCTCTAGCCTGATCAACCGAGAATGACTGAAAAGTAGAGGAGATGCAGCATGGCTAAGTGGGTCACATCCAATTATTGTATGTTTATCACCTTTTTAGATACCCTTACATATTATTACTATGATACATGGAAAGAGCTTGGAAAGGGTGCTTACACTCGGGGTGATAGCATATTCGGTCTATCCAGAATAGGGGTAGTCCGATCTTTTGTTGCAGGGGTTCCCAGCATGGTCCTCGGTACATTTTTCTAGACGTATACTGTGATAGGTGATACCCCGGTGCCTAGTCATTCGTATGGAATTCATTCTCCAACACATGCCTTTATGATTTTGATTGTAGAGCCCAGTATGCTGGAATTTAATTAATGTAACAGTTTCAGCTATTTGAATAAGTATTTTTACTTAGACACTATTATAATATCAGAGGTTTGATATGAAATGTTTTGGTTATCATAAGGTAAAATCCCGTCATGTTTTTGTGTGGCATGGCCTAACGAGATACCTTTGATTTTCAAAGGATTTTGACAATTTTAATAATTCAAGTTGAGTGTGTTTTCTCACGTTGGTTTTCCAGACTGACTCGGGTTTTATTTTATTATAATGCTCAGGACAGACCGGGTATTACAAATTTATGATAGGAGGCTATGGAGCTCAGGAGATGAGCCGGATGACGAAGACGTATTGCACGTATCTGATTATATTCCGCTGCGTATGGTATGTCGCATATTTAGCATTTGTGAGGACAAGTTGTAAAACTGTCCAGTATTGAATTATTGATATATTGTACTCTTATGATGTAATGTATAAGTAATGTTTTGTAGTTTTTTTTTGTACAGAGACATGTGATATCTATTATATATTGTTCCACTGTGATGGTGAGATTCTCTGTTGTTACTCTATTTTCTTCTTCTACCTCTTCTTCTTTATCCCTAACGATCTGGTATTTCCAACATTCGATTGCTCGGCATGTAATATAGTGAACGTATTGATGTCGATTTTCGAGCATCAAAAATCTTGGCCGTCACAACCATCGTGCATCACGAAAAAATTGCCGTAGATGCTATCTTCGATGGCGAACTCGAATCAAAGCTCCGTTTCGTGAATCGAAGCTTATAACCTTAATAATTTCTAACCCTAGTTTGTCTCCATGCTCTGACATCCAATTTGAGTATCACAGAACAAGGCCGCACCCCACAAGACATTTATCAGGTCGAAGAGAATCCAAAAATAGGATTTTAGGAAGCGATTTGGGATTTTTCCATTGAGTAAAATGTGAGAAACAAATTTTGAAGTTTGATTTTTATTTTCTCTTTATTGTAACCGTGCATGCGTTTAAAAAGAGAATGGAGGAAGGAATACGACATGATGTTTGCATGTTTGATCAGGAAAGGCTATAGTGATTTGAGGTAAGAGAAAGCAGCTGATATGAATAAAAGGTCAAGTCAACAAATATATATTGTTAAACTATCAAACCGTCTTGAATACGCAACCTAAAATCCCAAACCCCTATCGAGGCATGCCGCTAGGCATTCATAATATTATACCCCTATTTCAAATGCAATGGAAAAGGTTCCGGGTCCTTATTCGATCGTATGGAGAAGATAGCTTTTTGGACCCAGTTATTATATTGAATTTTCAATACAAATTTCAACGCGTTTATATCTCGTACGACCAAACGATAACACTAAAAGTTATAAAACTAGAAATCCGATAATACACTATTACATATACAATGGAATTGGTTTCGTCGAATTCCGAGACCGTGCCCCAGAAGGCTAGTTTTTATTCGTCAATTAAAATATAAACTTTTCAAATTTTAAATTAAACACTTATATTAAAAAAAATTAGGAGCTAATAATCTTCATTGTTGTTTAAATAAAATTTAAATCAACTTCCAACATCATTTTCAATCATATAAAATTCAGAATTCAATTATTCAAATAATGGCAATATCGAATTTTAAATAATTTTGATAATTCAATAAATCACTATCGTTTGAAATATAAGTTAATGAAATGATAAGATTTAGCTTTTAAAATGAATTCAAATTATAGAACAACTATTTTTATTTTACAATCATTCAATTCCCGTTATTCAATTATTTAGATAATCTTCCAATATTGAATTTAACAATTTAATTGTTCAATATTTAACAAATTTCAATATTGGATTTTTAAATGATTTTTAGTTATTAACATCATTTTATTTCTATCTAAATAATTCACAATTATTGTTTAACTTTAGTTATTGATTATAAACCCAATTAATATATATATATAATATCATTTCAATTTCGTTATCACCAAAACTTCAAAATTAGTTTATTTCAAAATTTTAATCAAGGTGATATCAATAACTTACATTCAAAATCATTAAAATTTTATTTTATAACCATTTTTATTTGATAATTTCATTAAATTTAATGATTTAAAATTGCTAAAAATATGGGTCATTACAATCTCCTACACTCAAAACTTTATGTCGTCGAAAAGACGTTAAGTAAAGAATTTAACATTTGATATATTTTATTCAAAGCTATCAACTTATAAAACAATAAAATCTTATTAAAAAACTTTTATTACGCTTTCATTACGCCACTTTGACTGGCTTACAGAAATTATAATCTAGTTTTAAAACAAGTTATTAAATTTTAAAGCTTCAAAATTTTTCTAGCATCTGGATTTATGGAAAATTTCGCCAGCATCTCCTTTCTGCGGCTAGGTCAGAACAACTACAAAATGTCACTGTGGGACCCAAACCAACAAAAGAAAACAAAAGCCAAGTGGCTCCATCATAAAACCATCAGTTCCAATGATAAAATAAACATGTATCTTTTTGTTGGACCATCCAAATTTTCCTTGATTTTAAACACCAGCATCTTATTTACCAATGATATCCAGTCATATAATTTAAAATCATTTTATATTTTGTATTTTCAATATTTACTTTGCTTAAGCCCATACGATGTACATATATCATACGTATGCAATATCAAATCTGATCGCTCATTTTATTACACAATTTCACTTCCGAACTAGTATCGTTCACACGACTCGCTAGTGCGGTCTCAGATTTGGTTCCCTGATCATAAACCGTTATTCTCCTTGCATAGCCCTATACTATGATAGAGAATCCTAGAATCAAATCAAAAATCCATATCCAGTGTTCGCTCGAATCTAAATCAAATTGTTATGCGAATAAATAACATACTTACAACTTACATTATTATTTCTATTGATTCTTAGTTATACCAAATTCTTTTCACTCACATTTATTTCATTCACATTTATTTCATTTTCATTCAATTCATTTGTTTCATTGATTTACATTCATTCTACAACTTCAGTTTATTTCCATTTTAAGTCAATGTTACTTCATTTAACTTGTTTTACGAATTCCATTCATTAACTTATTTCATCTATTCATTTCATTTTACTTAGATTAAATTTAATATCTCATTTTCGATTTTCTTTTTCTATCAACCAATATAACAAGTTTAAATTTTTTTTTTACTTATATTCATCAAATCCACAAGTGGTGTAAGTGCAACACCTTTAATTCTTCTATTTTCATGAAATACTTAATTGAAATATTCATTATTTGCATTCACATTATTAAGGATATTTTCTTATATCACTATTTAAGTTCTTTACAACTTAATTCACATTTATTTCTTCCCTTTCATTTAATATCAATTTATTTTGTGAAACATCTTATTTATCATTTTCTTAAATCTATAATCATTTTATAATGGCTCATTTCCTTTTATTACAATTTATTCAAGTTCATAATTATCTCCAAAGGATACAATCTAATTTCAACCATTCTTTGCAAATTTATTTGTTATTTCCTTTATTTATTTTACAAATAGTTAGATAGCAAATTTCAAAGTCTAAACACCCGGTTTAATTTCAAATATATCTCATTTTTTATCAAATCAAGATTTTAAAGTTTCTTAAAGTCTAAAACTCATTTATAAAAAAAAATCCTGTAACAACCCGTATATTTATCGATTTTTATATTTAAATATTTTATTTAAATATTTTATCGATACTCGGAATTTAGTCCGAAAAACTACTTTTTGTATACGGTCAAATTAGGACTCGGGACCACTCCCATTGAGTTTAAAATGCCGTTTACGACCTTTTTGAGTATAAGCTTCGATATGTTTGGAGAAGGTTGATTTTTGCTACTTTTTCACTTTGGGTTTGGGTTTGGGTTCAGCCCTATGTTTAACTTATACTCAAATCTGAGCCACTCCTCCCCATTCACCCTCACTTTCTCCTCTTTTCAGTTTTAAAGCATCAATGGTGGGAGAGATGGGAAATTAAAACTCCAAAACCCAAGTTTCCATTAGCAAGTCCATCCACTTGCTCCAAACTCAAGTGAACCCATTGGTAAGCCTTCTCTTCTTCTTCTCCAACTCATTCTCTCTTTGATTTCAGAAAATTCCTAAACCTAATTTGGGAAATGTTTCTCTTTTTAGCTTAGAATCAAGCTCCTTGAGTTGGATTTGAAGAGTGGTTGATTCCCCTTTTGCTTTCAAGCTTCTTTTTCAATTGTTTGGGTTCAAAGGTGAGATTTTTATCTCACATCTATGCTTATAATTATCTTCGAATGTTAGGTATGAATTCCTAACACTTATACATGTGCATTAGCTTTTGGTTTGGATTGATTTGGTGAATATTCTAATTTTTGGTGTTTTGGGTTCAATTCTTTAAAAATCATAGCTTTGATGTTCAAATGTGTTTTTGGTGATGCAACAAGGAGCTCATAGGGCCGGGTTGTCGATTGGCATAAATCCTTAGTGCCGATGCTCGAGTGGTTGCAATTTGGTAGTGATTGGACATTATATAAAATGGGCTAGGAGGGGACTGGGAACAGGTTCGGCCGACCGAGCCCTGTGGCCGGTCGACCGACCTGCTACTAAGGTGCAAAGGCACCTTTCTTTCTCTGGTCCGGTCGACTGGCTACAGGGCTCAGCCAACCGACCTTCTTCCCGAGACTTTTTGGAACAGGGTCCGGTCGACCGAGCTCTGTAGCCGGCCGACCAACCTGATGATATTTTGCCTATTTCGCCTAATTGCTTGAATTTCCAACTTTAATCGATTCGTGTTGTTTCCTATTTGTTGTTATCATTTATTATGACTTTGATGACTCCTTTTTAGGGATTTTTTAATATCCATTTCGATGGATTCTTTATCGGTTTCGTTGGATTTTTATTCACATCTTCGTATGTGAATTTTAGTGATTGATTGTTCCTACAATCTTCTTTGTGATTTGTCACTTTAAAAATACAAAGGTTTCTAAACTAGTAGTAAATATCAAAAATCTTTCTTCAAATGATTTCAACACTATTTTATAACAAAGCTCGTTTTCTCAAACCGATTTCTAATCTATTAGTATATACAAACCTTTACCTCACTCGTATGAGAAATCTAATTAAACGACTTAGTAAAACAAGTGGTATGAAATGCTTGCGTTTACTTCGTCGGTTAATTCTTGGACTCGTTCGATTGAAACTCTTGTGACAATTTTCTAGTGGAGATCTACAATTTGTTCGTAAATATTTAAGTTAAGCTAGTGGTTATGGGACATGAAGCTAAGCTCATATATTTACTAGCTTACTGTAATTGACACTTCTTGATGATCATGACGATCATTTTTGTGATTTAGACTAGCAATGTGCGATGTCTCTTTGTCTACGAGGGAGACTAAGCCCCGTTTTGTGGAGTTTCGACTCAAATTGATGGGGTAGCGCCCCATGGTCTTCGGGCCGTTCGTGTGTCAAAAATTAATGTCTAGCTACCATGAGATAGCGTCTCGTTCGTGTGATACATATGTTGGTGAGTTTTCATGCTCTCGTTCGCGTGATAGGCCTCCCCCCTATTTTGTGTGATTTCTGGATTTCGTATGTCGAATTCTGGAATTTTCTTCTTCACCTATTTTTGTGATTTCTATTGATATGATTTATCAATTTTTGTGCATAGGTGAATTTGTGTGTCATTGACTTTTGTGATTGACATTGATATAATCGTCAATATTTATTGTTTGGTGAACAAAATAAGGAGTATGACATTTCTTTGATTCTTGTGTAGATTTTGTGATATTGATTAATCTCTTATTGATTTTCAATTACTTATATATATCACAGCTTGGCATTGTGGTTATTATGTGTTTAGTCATATCTCTTATTCTATATCGTTTCATCTGATATTTATAGTTAGACTGGTCCGTTTATTATTTTCTTATTAAATAATACTCGGGTCAGACCGACATGTTACAGGTGCTTCATCTTGACTTCTCACTTGGGATTGGTTTCTCTGACTTTTGGCTAACTACTTAGATTAGTAGATATTTTGTTGTATACATTTGAGATATGGACTCATAGTTGTATTCTTTTGTATAACACGTGTTGCTATTCTTTTGTATTATTGTGGATCTTTTTGACCACTACTCTGATATACACTTTCATGTGTTAGTTATATATTCATATCTTCTTCCGCCTTTGTGATATGAATTATCTGTGACTGATTTATGTTATGCTTATTTCTATATTTGTTTCCGAAGGATTTATATAGCCACTGTGTAGTAGTTTTGAGTTTGTATCGGTATGTCGGATTTCCTCTTGAAATAAAATGCATATTTAATTATCTGACATATCGGTGCTCGCACAAAGCAATTACATTGATGGTCGCTCCTCAACAGCCTTATTCTCCATGCTAGTTGACGGCATTACACCGTAGTGTCCTTGGCTAGCGTGGGTATAGAGGTGGGGCGTCACAGCTTGGTATCAGAGCCAAACTTCGGAACAATGTAGAATAATTTAACAAGGATCGTAGTCCTAAGTCCTTCTTAGGAGTCGTGCTTTAGGATTTAATTCGAGTCTTCGTACCGATTCATCCTATTTTCTTTATGATTCCTTGTTTTATCTATTAAGAATTGATTGATATTTATCTCGAGAATAACCTTTTTCGTATTCTTTATTTCTTTCAAAGGGAAGAGAAATGGTTAGACCTGGCCGTCCCAGCGCCGGTCAATCTAGTGCTACTCCCTAAGATGGAGTTTTTATGACTACCCAGCAACTTCTTGACCTTGTTACGAATGCTCAAGCAGCTGGTTCTAACCCGGAACCTACTCATCCAAAGTCGGAATTTGCACGCTTGTGCAGCGATTACACTAATTTGGGTGGGAAGTCATTCAAAGGTTCCAAAACTGTTATTGAAGTACAGGCTTGGCTAAGGTCATGCGATCGAATCTTTTCTCGCATGAATCTCATTGACCTTCGTCGAGTTCAGGTGGCCTCTAGTATGCTCCAAGAAAGAGCATTGGACTGGTACGAGCTTCTTTTTTCTGAGATTAATGAAGCGGATCTCACCTGGGAGAAATTCCGAGAGCGCTTCGAGTTAAAATTCGTACCAGAAGCTGAGAAGGTGACTTTGGCTCGCCGTTTTATAGACCTTGTTCAAGGTGAATCTTCCATGACAGATTATGTCGCGTCTTTTGAATCTCTCTCCAAATACGGGGTTGAATATATCAACACCCCATTGGAAAAAAAATCAGAGGTTCGTCTATGGCTTAAACAAAAATCTCAAGAAGCCATTACTTCTAAAATTAGAAGTTTCTTTCGACCAACTCATTGATATCGCTCTTCGTCTTGAAGAGGCGGATAGGGAGAATGATGTTGAAGTGGTGGGTTCCAAACCAAACTTCAACAACAAGAAGAGACCAAACAAATTCAAAGGCCCCTATCCTAATAAGAAAGGGAGGCAAGCAACTCCTGCTGCAAAGACCTTTTCCTCTACTGAAGGGAAATGCTTTAACTGTGGTTCCAGAGACCATTTTGCGAACAAGTGTTCAAAACCTCGTACTTGTCGCTATTGTAAAAGCCCGGACCATTTTATGCATGTATGTCCCAAACTTCAAAATAGAAAGGAGGGAAAGTTAAATGTTGCCCAAGCCCCTGGCAACACATCTCGTGGTCAAGGTATGCTTCATTCTATCCTTGATGGCATTATTGTGTTTTGTGATCATCCTATTCGAGTTCTTTTTGATACGGGTGCGTCCCATTCTTTTATATCAAAAGAACTTGTTGATGCTTTTTCTTTGGATGTTTTGTGTTTAATGACTTCTTTGAGAATTGTGAATCCGGTTGGTGGATCCGCAACAATCAAGTTTATTGTGTAAGGATGTCGAGATTATTTTGTGTGATTTTTCTTTCCTAGCCTATTTGCATGTCATGCGTTATTTAGGCTTTGGAATGATTTTGGGAATGGATTGGCTTAACCGTTTTGAAGCTCATATCCTATGTCCTGAGCGGACTATTCATCTTCGACATCCTCAATCTGTTAATCAGGTTTCTGTTATTCTTAAAGATTCGGATTCTGCTTTGGTTGCATCTTTATATTCTTTAAATCCTCGTTATGACGATGATGATGATGAGGGTGATATTATTTCTCTTATTCACGTCGTTCGTGAATTTTCCGACATATTCGAGCCCGTTATAGGATTACCACCTAAGCGAGCAATTGAGTTTAGAATTAATCTCATTCCTGGAGCTCAACTTATTACTCATCCTCCTTATCGTATGTCCAATAAAGAAAACGAGGAGATGCGTAAACAATTATCCGAATTGGAGACGAAGCAATTTATTCGCTCTAGTTCCTCGCCTTGGGGAGCTTCAGCTATTTTTCTGAAGAAATCCGATGGAACACTTAGGCTTTGTGTTGACTACCGCAAGCTTAATGATCTTACTATCAAAAATAAATATCCTTTACCTCGGATTGATGATCTATTCGATCAACTGAGTGGTGCTAGAGTCTTTTCACAATTAGACTTAGCTACTGGATTTCATCAGCTTCGTATTGCAAAGGATAGCATTCCTTTGACATCATTACGTACTCGTTATGGATCTTATGAATGGCTTGTTATGCCATTTGGTTTAACGAATGCTCCGGCTTATTTCGTTGACCTTATGAATTGAGTTTTCAAAGATTTTCTCGACCGGTTTGTTCTCATCTTTATTGATGATATTCTTGTGTATTCTAAAACCGAGGAGGAGCATGAAAAACATCTTCGGATTGTGTTGGAAACTCTTAGGAGTAATCAATTAAAAGCAAAATTTTCTAAATGCCATTTTTGGCAATCTCATGTGAAGTTTCTCGGTCATATTATTTCCGAATCCGGAATTTCCGTGGATCCTTCAAAGATTGAAGCGATTCAAGATTGGAAGAGACCGAAGAGTGTGACAAAGATTCGTAGTTTTCTTGGATTGGCGGGTTATTACCGTCGTTTTATCAAAGACTTTTCTAAGATTGCCGTGCCTCTCACTAGCTTAACGAAGAAAGGTGTTAAATACATTTGGTCGGACAAATGTGAAGCTTCTTTTCAGAAATTGAAGGAACTTCTTTCTGATGCTCCCATTCTTGTTATTCCCGAGGGGAATCAAGATTTCGTTGTTTATACCGATGCTAGTCGTGTTGGTTTGGGTGCCGTTCTTATGCAAAGAAAACGTGTTATTGCTTATGCTTTTAGGCAATTGAAGCCTGCTGAAACTAGATATGCCACTCATGATTTAGAGCTCGCGGCTATTGTTTTTTCTCTTCGGATTTGGCGTCATTATCTTTTAGGAGAGAAATTTGTTCTTTATACCGATCATAAATCCTTGAAGTATTTATTCTCTCAAAAGGAACTTAATTTGCGTCAATAGCGTTGGCTCGAATTTCTTGCACCATATGATCTTGATATTCTTTATACTCCCGGTAAGGGTAATCGTGTCGCCGATGCTCTTAGCCGTAAACAACAAGCTATTGTTTCTATGATGATATCCGAATGGAACGATCTCGAGATCTTATCCACTTGTGAGATTTGAGACCGCGTATCTGATTTATGCTCGTCATTTTTTTTATGTAGCCTTGAGGCCCATCCTTCTCTTTTTGACCGCATTCTTGAAGCTCAAAGGCTAGATCCCGAATTTGCTCTTCTTGGCCAAAATATTAAGGATAAAATTGATATTGAAGGTTTGAAAAACTTTAATATCGATTCTCGTGGCGGCATTCGAAAATTTGGTAGACTTATCGTACCAAATATTAGTGATGTTCGTAAAGATATTTTAGAAGATTCACATCGTTCTAAATTTACCATTCATCCCGGTAGTAGTAAAATGTACGCGGATATGAAGCGACTTTATTATTGGAAGGGAATGAAACTTGACATCGCTTACTTCATTAAGCGTTGCATGACTTGACAACTCGTTAAGGCCGAGCATCAAAGGCCCGGTGGGTTATTGAAACCTTTGGAAATTCCAATTTGGAAGTGGGACCAAATTTCCATGGATTTTATAGATGGCCTTCCCCGTTCTCGTTCGGGTCATGATAGCTTATGGGTGATTGTTGATAGACTTACTAAATCCTCCCATTTATTCCCGTTCGGTCTAACCGAACCGTACCTCTTTTGGCCAAACTTTTTATTAAAGAAATTGTTAAATTGCATGGAGTTCCTACTTCTATTGTTAGTGATCGTGATCCATTGTTTACTAGTGGATTTTGGAAGAGTCTTCAAAAATATTTAGGAACGAAGCTTAATTTTAGCACCGCTTATCATCCTTAGTCCGATGGACAAACCGAGCGTGTGAATCAAACTCTTGAAGATCTTCTTCGTGCATGTGTTCTTGATTTTGGTGGAAGTTGGGAAGATCATATTTCACTTGTTGACTTTTCCTATAATAATAGCTTCCAATCTAGTATTGGTATGGCACCTTTCGAAGCACTCTATGGAAGGCCATGCCGATTCCTTCTTGTTGGCTTGAGGCCGGTGAGAAGCTGGTTTTAGGTCCAGATTTTATTCGTGATTCCACAGAAAAGATTGATCTTATTCGACATAGGATGAAAGAAGCCCAGAGTAGACAAAAATCCTATGCCGATAACCGGAGAAGGAAGTTAGAGTTTTCTGTAGGAGATCTTGTGTTCATTCGTGTGTCACCTATGAAAGGTGTTGTGCATTTCAGCCGATCGGGAAAATTGGCGCCTCGATATATTGGACCATTTCCTATCACTGAACGTATTGGTTCCTTGGCTTATCGCCTATCATTACCGGCTCAGTTTTCTGCTATGCATGACGTGTTCCATATTTCTCAATTACGGAAATGTCTTCGAGATTCCGATTCTATTCTTGAGCCTGGTGTTGTGAAAGAGATTGAAGTTTCACCGAATTTAACTTACAAGCAACATCCTATTCGTATCATTGCTTCGGAGGTCAAACGTCTTCGAAATAAAGATGTTCCGCTTGTGAAAGTTCAATGGTCTTCAAATCCTAAGGATTGTTCTTGGGAGTCTAGAGAGTTCATCGAGCGATCACATCCGGACTTACTTTCCCGTGCTCTTTAATGTGAACCTTTTGTTTCAAATTTCTTTTGTGTTGAATATGCTTTTATGGTTGTTACTTTATGTTCTCTTCTTAAATATTGCAAGGACGCAATTTCTTCAAGGAGGGGAGTCTGTAACAACCCGCATATTTATCGATTTTTATATTTAAATATTTTATTTAAATATTTTATCGATACTCGGAATTTAGTACGAAAAGCTACTTTTTGCATACCGTCGAATTAGGACTCGGGACCACTCCCATTGAGTTTAAAATTCCGTTTACGACCTTTTTGAGTATAAGCTTCGATATGTTTGGAGAAGGTTGATTTTTGCTACTTTTTCACTTTGGGTTTGGGTTTGGGTTCAGCCCTATGTTTAACTTATACTCAAATCTGAGCCACTCCTCCCCATTCACGCTCACTTTCTCCTCTTTTCAGTTTTAAAGCATCAATGGTGGGAGAGATGAGAAATTAAAACTCCAAAACCCTAGTTTCCATTAGCAAATCCATCCTCTTGCTCCAAACTCAAGTGAACCCATTGGTAAGCCTTCTCTTCTTCTTCTCCAACTCATTCTCTCTTTGATTTCAGAAAATTCCTAAACCTAATTTGGGAAATGTTTCTCTTTTTAGCTTAGAATCAAGCTTCTTGAGTTGGATTTGAAGAGTGGTTGATTCCCCTTTTGCTTTCAAGCTTCTTTTTCAATTGCTTGGGTTCAAAGGTGAGATTTTTATCTCACATCTATGCTTATAATTATCTTCGAATGTTAGGTATGAATTCCTAACACTTATTCGTGTGCATTAGCTTTTGGTTTGGATTGATTTGGTGAATATTCTAATTTTTGGTGTTTTGGGTTCAATTCTTTAAAAATCATAGCTTTGATGTTCAAATGTGTTTTTGGTGATGCAACAAGGAGCTCATAGGGCCGGGTTGTCGATTGGCATAAATCCTTAGTGCCGATGCTCGAGTGGTTGCAATTTGGTAGTGATTCGCCATTGTATAAAATGGGCTAGGAGGGGACTGGGAACAGGTTCGGCCGACCGAGCCTTGTGGCCGGTCGACCAACTTGCTACTAAGGTGCAAAGGCACCTTTCTGTCTCTCGTCCAGTCGACTGGCTACAGGGCTCAGCCGACCGACCTGCTTCCCGAGACTTTTTGGAACAGGGTCCGGTCGACCGAGCTCTGTAGCCGGCCGGCCGACCTGATGATATTTTGCCTATTTCGCCTAGTTGCTTGAATTTCCAACTTTAATCGATTCGTGTTGTTTCCTATTTGTTGTTATCATTTATTATGACTTTGATGACTCCTTTTTAGGGATTTTTTAATATCCATTTCGATGGATTCTTTATCGGTTTCGTTGGATTTTTATTCACATCTTCATATGTGAATTTTAGTGATTGATTGTTCCTACAATCTTCTTTGTGATTTGTCACTTTAAAAATACAAAGGTTTCTATACTAGTAGTAAATATCAAAACTCTTTCTTCAAATGATTTCAACACTATTTTATAACAAAGCTCGTTTTCTCAAACTGATTTCTAACCTATTAGTATATACAAACCTTTACCTCGCTCGTATGAGAAATCTAATTAAACGACTTAGTAAAACAAGTGGTATGAAACGCTTGCGTTTACTTCGTCGGTTAATTCTTGGACTCGTTCGATTGAAACTCTTGTGACAATTTTCTAGTGGAGATCTACAATTTGTTCGTAAATATTTAAGTTAAGCTAGTGGTTATGGGACATGAAGCTAAGCTCATATATTTACTAGCTTACTGTAATTGACACTTCTTGATGATCATGACGATCATTTTTGTGATTTAGACTAGCAATGTGCGATGTCTCTTTGTCTGCGAGGGAGACTAAACCCCGTTTTGTGGAGTTTCGACTCAAATTGATGGGGTAGCGCCCCATGGTCTTCGGGCCGTTCATGTGTCAAAAATTAATGGCTCGCTACCATGAGATAGCGTCTCGTTCATGTGATACATATGTTGGTGAGTTTTCATGCTCCCGTTCGTGTGATAGGCCTCCCCCTATTTTGTGTGATTTCTGGATTTCGTGTGTCGAATTCTGGAATTTTCTTCTTCACCTATTTTTGTGATTTCTATTGATATGATTTATCAATTTTTGTGCATAGGTGAATTTGTGTGTCATTGACTTTTGTGATTGACATTGATATAATCGTCAATATTTATTGTTTGGTGAACAAAATAAGGAGTATGACATTTCTTTGATTCTTGTGTAGATTTTGTGATATTGATTAATCTCTTATTGATTTTCAATTACTTATATATATCACAGCTTGGCATTGTGGTTATTATGTGTTTAGTCATATCTCTTATTCTATATCGTTTCATATGATATTTATAGATAGACTGGTCCGTTTATTATTTTCTTATTAAATAATACTCGGGTCAGACCGAGATGTTACAGGTGCTTCAGCTTGACTTCTCAGTAGGGATTGATTTCTCTGACTTTTGGCTAACTACTTAGATTAGTAGATATTTTGTTGTATACACTTGAGATATGGACTCATAGTTGTATTCTTTTGTATAGCGCGTGTTGCTATTCTTTTGTATTATTGTGGATCTTTTTGACCACTACTCTGATATACACTTTCATGTGTTAGTTATATATTCATATCTTCTTCCGCCTTTGTGATATGAATTATCTGTGGCTGATTTATGTTATGCTTATTTCTATATTTGTTTCCGAAGGATTTATATAGCCACTGTGTAGTAGTTTTGAGTTTGTATCGATATGTCGGATTACCTCTTGAAATAAAATGCATGTTTAATTATCTGACATATCGGTGCTCGCACAAAGCAATTACATGGATGGTCGCTCCTCAGCAGCCTTATTCTCCGTGCTAGTTGACGGCATTACACCGTAGTGTCCTTGGCTAGCGTGGGTATAGAGGTGGGGCATCACAAATCCATTAGTAAATCATTAAGGTAGCAATCTATCACTCAAAAACTCACAAATGAACACTGATGATGTTGTGATCATCATCGAAATTATTTTCCAGTGACCGAAGTGAATTTAGTGCCTTTATCTCTTTTAAAACCCATTTTTAAGTATTTTTATTCAAAATACTTCCAAAATAATACTATCATTATTATTTTCTCCAAAACACTTTGAAAACTGTTTCCAAAATCTATTAAGATTAAAACTTCCCAAATACTTTGTCCAAATACATTTAAAACATTTCCCAAAAAATTTTGGGATTTAAATTCCGGTTTGAATTCAGTTTTAGTTACATCTCGTATGTATAATCATACTTATACGATTAATTTGTGGTTATATATCGCATTCCAAAATTTTAAAATCTCGTTTTGATTATAATATTATCAATCAAACATTCCAATATACTATAACAATTTTTGAAAAATATTTCTTTTATATCAAATATAGTTTGGGTAAGATTATTTCATTCACCCTCTTTAAAACAATACTGTCGATTTACCTCGTTTAAGAGTTTAGAAATCCCTATCGATACGGTTGTACTTCCCATACCAACTAGAATACATGAACACCCAACCGATAAGTCAACACAATATAAACATTTCATATTCACTGATAAATACGCGCTCATATCTATTAATTCACTCAAACTCATTCGAGAGTGCTATTTACCGTATCTCTAATGAGTTACCCCACAATGCTAAGGTTATCGCTAAACCAAAGCTCTGATACTAACTGTAAAGATCCACCTTTTTAGATAGTTTAAATCGACAATAAACCACACATGTCAACTCAAACCATTAAAAAGGATGGATTGTTAATGAGGTTAAATAAGAAAATAAGAGAAAAAGAGAGGAAAACAAACATAGAATCTTGCAGCAGAACGACAATAAACTATAATCAAATGTATTGTATAACTGCTTCATGAACTGTTTATTTGATTATTACATATTGTCGTTCCGCTGCGAGATTCTGTTTTGTTTTCCTCTCCTTTTCTCTTATTTTCTTATCTAACCCCATTAACAATCCACCATTTTTAATGATTTGAGTTGACATGTGTGGTTTATTGTCGATTTAAACTGTCTAAAAAGGTGGATCGTTACAACACATTTGCGGATGATGGATCGTATCCTTTCATGTATACCTTAATAGAGTTAAAGGTATGTCATAGGAGTAATTATGTAATCATTGCATATATCTAACCGACAACCAATCTTTTTTGAAATAAAAGGTGTTTTATTTCTATTGTATTCTTTATATATTGTGTTAGATTAATTAGTTAATTAAAAGTATATTTAATATAAAATCCATAAGTAATATGTTTTGGGATAGTAGTTGCAATGTGTTGTAATCATGGGTGAATTATCATGATAAAATAAACATGCCATTTTAAATATTTCTAGTCAAGATGTATTGAAACTAGATATCGATATATCCATTGAGACTAGAGTACGTAACGCTCTCCAAATGTTGGGCAGTTTATCGCTCATGGCTGCTAAGCATACCAAGGGGTTATGTATTGGTAGTTCTTGGATAACATGGAATAACCCACTTGATAGTTTTCTATTGGTTAATATAACTAAGGTCAAACAGAAAATATCAATGTGAGAAAATTACATAGTTTTCTTGACTCAAGAATATTGTTGATCTTCAATATGAAAGCTCTACTTTGATTATAGTTAAATCGAGGCATGATGTCCATTGAACAACTATAGTTGGGTCGAGGGAAAGCATTGGAAATAAAACACTATTCAAGAGAGGATTCATCTCCTCGGATATATGAGTTTAGTATCACTATTAACTGAAGTCAACTCAAAGTCAAAGTCTTTCATCAGTGTAGTTCGGTTAATAATAATTGTTATTATTAAACCAAGGATTTTGTATGTGGACTATAGAGTTGAATGTGGACGATGTTGGAATTTTGACCGTTAGCAAATTCCACAATTCCAAAGTGACACAGTTTTGACGAAAATAATTGAAGTAAATAATTATCGCAACTGGTAATGCTCAATTAAGTAAAATTGAATTTTATCGATGCCAAGTAAGCCATAAATTCGACCATAACGTCACACCACATGCTAAGTGAAGTATGAATGTTAATATTTGAATAATTCGATATTAATCGCTGATCTAATTTATACCAAGAATCACACAATGAAAATGTTAAATACTCCTTTTACCACTTGATTTAATTAATTGTAATTATTATAAACTAATTAAATTAGTTAATATTTATTAAATATAAAATATAGATTTTTATTTGATCTTTGTTGAATAATATTAAACAGCATGTTTATAATAGTTATAAATATACTAATCGATATACGATATCGATACGTGTTTGAATTGCATTTAAATACGATGAATATTATTCAGACTTGAAAAGTATTTGAGGCCCATATGGGACTTGGTAATTTCAGCCATGGTAGAAACTAGGATGGGCTATATTGATGGCTAAGGTAGGTTGGAATTTGATTAAAAGAGAGAAGAATTGGTGCAAGAAAAATTAGGATCTATATCCTTGTTTTACTCCTTAGGATTTCCTTATTTGATTGTCTCTAATCACAATTTTATAAGACTTTTTCGAGAGCCTCCATACTATCCTCTTGCTGGCCAAAATTGTAACAACCCGATATTTTCAGCCATTCCCATCCGCACATGTCGGACTTGAATTGCTCAAAATACCACATTGTAAATAAAAATTCGCAAATCTCAGAATATATAGTAAATAATTAATCACAGATCACAGACACAGAGAAAATAATAATGCAGCGGAAGTAAAAGAAATTGTAGTTCATGAAGCTACTATATATATAAGATACATCAGAGTTAAACAAGATACAACAAAAAGTAACAAGATACATCAGGTACAAATCAGAATACATCAATGAAATCACTGGATACGGAAAGCAAAATAGATGGCTGGATCTTCAAGGAAAGCTCCAACTCCGAAGGTGAATCTTGAATGCTAACTCACTCAATCTGACTCGAGCGTAAAGCAAAACACAAAACGCTCGAGTCAGGACATAAATACTTATGAACTATAAATCAACTCAAATGAACAGTAACAAAAATGCATCAGTAACTTAAAGGATGCTTGGGATCGCCCATCCTTTAAGGATCCGTTAAACTATTTACTATGTAGTAATATTGCGCTATTATAATAATGTCTACAGTAAAATAAACATACTTTTAAATAGCGTTCCGGGCTACCCATATCACCCTTCACACATAATAGTCCCAGTAGTCCATCCGATATCATGCCATCTCCACTCCGGGTGACTGTCAGAGGATACCACACGGGCTACGGGAGAAAAACAAACTCGTAGTAAAGGCTCGGTATGGTGGGTGACACGACACACAAGGCAATGCCAGGGTAGATATACCAATTACGCACACGGGCTGGTGGTAACGCAGCAGCCACATACGCCCACCTCGGAACACACTCCCAATCAAAATCGGAGGATGGCCATCTATTCAATCACCAGTAAGAGTATAGTATCGAAGGAATGTGTCCGACCAGAGGTGCTACCTCCTTTGGCCCGAGATCGCTCCTGTTTTAGCCACCATATGCCAACTCACGGGAGTTGGGTCCACGTAATATACCTCAAGAACGTCTCCACCATCCTACTTCATTCTGGAATCTCCACCGCGTGCACAGTTGTTAAAGTGGTTTTCGGAGTTGGCAGAGAATATGACAACTTCCGATCCCGGTCTCTTTAACAACCAAACGTTATTATAACGCCGTGGTCATTTCAAAATAGTTTATACTTCAAAAAGATCAAATCATTTCATTTCAAACTATATTTCTTTCAAAATAGTTTATACTTCGAAACCAAAACCATTTTTAGACATATACTCATTTCAAAATCATAATATTTTCAAAGTATAACTCTTTCGAAACCAAAATTACTTGAAACAATTACACTTTGAAAATCATAACATTTCAAAATCATACATTTGAAATCATGGGATATTCATTTAATTCTTTACATTTTACAATTCATTCAATTAATTCCAAATTTTCAATTTCCAACTTAATTCAATTCAAACCATCAGTTTCAATTAAATTCCCAATAACCATTTCAAATCATATCAATTTCAAATATAGATTTGATCCACAAATTAAACTATTCAATTTTTAATATATTTCAAAGCTTTAATATCCCGCATTTCAAAAACTAAATTTTATAATTTCATATATCTCAAATCTAGTTTCATTATTACTTAGTTTTGAAATATTCATTTCATAAATCCAATATTATTTAAAAAAACTCAATTTACAATTAAACTAAATATCCTTTCATACCAATAAAAACTTCAAATATTCATTTATCAAAAGTACATATCATTCCAATTCATATTCTTTATCAAAATAAAGATCAAATCATTTCCAAACCTTATTATCAAATCATTATTTGAATTCAAATTCAAATACTCAAATTTAAAATTCATTTTTAAATCAAATAAGTCATTCATTTGTTATTTCAAGTATCATTACAAAATACATTAAAAATTCCATTCAAAAATTCATTTATCTCATTACATTTCATTCCATTTAACACATAACCAAGTAAACCCTATTTAAATTCAAATTCAAATTTAAATTCCTTAAAAATTCAAATTTAAATATTAAAATATATTCAAAACTTCTTAAATTTCACAATTAATCAATTTCCAAAAGTTAAATCATTTAACACTTTAAATTATAACTCAAACAGTGTTAAAATCTATAACATTTCAAACATTGTCAAATTATAGCAACGACAGCATTTATAAAGTGCTATCGTAGCTTATAGCTTCCAAAAATGGTTTAGTTCAAGAATAACGGCATTTATAAATTGCCGTAATAGATATTTAGTTATTTCAAACATTGTTAGATTCAAAACAACAGCATTTAAAAATGCTGTCAAAAGACTACAACATTTTGAAAATGCTATAAAATTCCAGATTTCATTTTAGCTTTTCAAAAATAATAAAAAAACTCCAAATTTTTATTATAACTTAAAAATCATATTTCCAGACTTCAAAATTTCACATTTAAAATCATTTTTAAAATATGATTTAACACAATAAAATTTTAAGATCAAAAATTCAATTTAAAAACTCCATTCATTTATTAAGTCAAAATTCACTGTTTATTAACTTATAAATTTAATAAAACTTAACATTTTACTTCAAATATCATTTCAAAACTTTAAATTTAATTTCCATTATTTATTTACATTTTAAAATAAAATTTAAAGTCAAAAATCACAATTACTTCAAATTTACGTACTTAAATTCACAATTTCAAGACTTAATATTTAATTTTCTTAAAACCATAAACATATATTTTTAAATCAAAATTTCATACTTTTAAAAATACACATTTTAATAAAAATCATTTAAAAATATGCCACGGGGTCTGTATATAATTTTCTAACCTAGGTCAAGTGATACGTATATATATCATTTCAATCCGCAGTTTACAAAGAAAACCCGGGTTCTATCATTTCAAACCCGCAATCCCAAGTCAAATACAATACAATAAAAATCGCTCAGGCCTATCATTTCAGCCCATAACGATTTTTTTTCTATTCTAAAGTCCGTTCAGGTATGTATCATTTCAACCCATAGTGATTCTATTCTAACAGGGAACTTGCAGTGTGATCATATGCATAAACAATATAAACAATGTCAATGTCGCAATATAATGTCATATATCATATGTCAGATGATAATTAATAGTTTTAACATGGTAATAACATGGCATAACATATCATATGATCATCATTAACTTGCATAAACATTTATATTACTAAACACTTGCCATCAATTCACTATTTCATAAGTATAAATGTCAGAGTGAGAAAGACTCACTTTTTCAAGCTGAAGACCACTACGACACACAAAATGATTCCAAAGGCTTGACAAGCACGATACAACACGACTAGTGATTCAAATGAGTGTAGAGAGCCAATACATCATCTTGTAAACAACCAAAAACAAGACAATATAACATATGAATATTAAACACAAAATTATATAGAAACAAGTTGAAATACAAGGCAATAAAGACAAGACCTTGTCTTTACCATTCAAATGCTCGACCAAGGTGGATCATGAGCTCAGCCAATGATGTGTTAAGCTCAGGTTTGGCATCATATAGGTCAGATTTGTGTCAAGTATGGCATCCAAAACAAGTGGAGATGAAAGTGTAGTGGTGATAACATGAAGCATACCAAAGACAATGCAAAAGAGGCAAGTTGTTCAACTTTTTGACTCGGCATGGGTCAATTGGAGCTCGGGCATAGGGGGTTTCAGATCTGGTCAGTGGGTAGGTGGATGGTCAGAGGTGGTATCGTGGAGGTGGTGGAGCAATAGGAGGTGGCCAAGGCAAGAAATGAAGGAGATAGTGAAGTTTATGGCTAGGCTACGCAATTTCAAGGGGTTTGGTGCAAAGTTTGTGGTGCTGGATTCAAGTAGTGGTCAAGGCCAGATCTGGACAGAGGGGAGAGGAGTGGTTGCTGCCATGTATGGTGGTGGTGGTGGTCGATGGTGATGAGGGTGTTAGAGGCTAGGCCGAGCAAGACTAGAGAGGAAGAAGCAAATCAATGAAAATTGAAGAGGAGAAGAGATAAAGGAGACCATTGCTCATTTTTTTTTTCCTCTCAAATGAAATAGCCATGAATGGTGATGAGATGGGAAGGTTTTTCACGTGAAACAACAGGAAATACATGGCCAATGCAAAATAAATGAACGGCTAAGTCAAAATGAAAAGTCAAAAGAAGGTGTAAAGCCAAAAGTAGGTGAAAAGTCACATGCAAATGAAAGGTTTAAGTCTTTTTGTATTTCCATTTCTTTTTAAAATTTAAATACATGTAAAATATGTATAAATAAAGATAAAACACGAAAATATAGTAAATGAACAAAAATAAATAAATAAATATTAATTAAATATGATTAAATTAAGAAAATAACAAAGAAAATGTAAATTAGGCTTGAAAATTTGAAAATAAATGAAATGAACTTTGGGAAAATTGTATGTACATGAAAAATATTTATAAATAAAGATAAAAACATAAAAATAAAATGCATACATAAAAATGAATAAATAAATTTTAATTAAATATAATTTAAATGAAGAAAATATCAGAAAAATGGAAACTAACCTTTAAAAATAGAAAATAAATTCAATGAGCTTTGGAAAAATTCAAACATCACTTTAAAAATATTTAAAAGGTAAAAATATATGTAACATAGCATATAATACAATTTAGAATGATATATGACAATTAAAAAGATTATTTATACAATTTAAAATAAACAATTTTGTTAAATACAGCAAATTTCACACAATAGTTAAATAGGCATAACTTTCACATTATAAATCAGATTTCAACGAAATAAAAAGCAGTGTTCTTAAAATTTTATTTACTTTCATAATAAAATATAAAATTAAAATTTTCAAACTTTCAAATTTTAAATTTAAAAGTCAAAGTTTGACCATTTTGACCAAAATTCACTTTTTTGGAAAATATTCAATTTATACATGTTTGAAATTATAATTTACATTAAAATAAAAATTTGTATTTAAAATAACAAAACTATTCATTTTAATAGATAAAAATAAAGTTTTTAAATCAAGAATTCAATTATAATAATTAAAATATACAGTTAAAACAATTAGAAAATACAGGGTTGTTACAAAAATCATCCTTCCCTTCTCCTTAATTTTGCAAGCATCTTAAAACAAAATCAAATTAAATGCAATAGTCGATGGTAATGCTGTTACGGGGCTAGCAATTTTTATACTTGGAATTAGATTCAAGGAGTTTAGTTCAATGTTTCAAGGTGCAAATTTTAATCTTTGGTGAAAGGTCCATCTCTTATTTATTAATATATATATAAATGCTTATTTAATTATTAGATAATATGCTAGTTAGCTAGAAATTATCATGAATCTATATATGTTGGTGTTGTCGTCATTTGATGATAATTTATATACGTGTATAATAATAATAAATTTATATATTAATGTATATAAATTCATGGCTATAGTTTAATTAAAAAATGTTTCTTATGTATAATAATATTATAAAATATTATTTAATAAACTAGTTTTTAAATCCAAATACAATAATATCAAGTATATGTTTATCATCTTATTAATTTATAAATATAATTTAAAGTTCAAGGAATTTAAAAACAAAAAAATTAAATTAAATATATGTGTGTGTGTGTGTGTGTGTATTAATTTAAACATTGTATGTTTCAAGTATAGATAAGCATATGTATAAAATTATAAAATACATACATGAAAAATATTTCATAAAATATATATTTGTTTATATTATTTTCAAAAAATTTCAAAAAATTTATTTGTTATTTGTTTCAGTATGAAAATCGGTAATGATAAAAAAAAATTAACCAAAACAATTATAAACCGAAAAAAGGAATTTCTTTTTGGCTGTGTATGCTAAAGTATATGTTTATTTATATTTAATAATTAATTTACATTATATATATATATATACATACATACATACATATATATATATATGAATTATGTATATATATATATATAGTTTTATAGATAATATTTTAGTACGTGTATATATATAATTAATTTTGAAATATATATAAACATTATATAGATATTTGTTCTAATTTTAATATAATAAATTTGAATTCTATTGTTCGAGAAATTACTAAGTCTTTTTAGATCCAAATATAAAATTGAATTTCAAATTTGAATTTAGTCTTGTAATCATTTATATTATCATTTACAATTATTTTATATTATAATAAAGTGTGTGTGTGTGTGTATAAATAAATAATACTTTAATCACTTACATTATATATACATATATCCTTTTTATAATGTATGTAGACACTCACATTGTAACGACCCGTTAAATTCGATGATATTAAATGAGTTAATTTAATATGATTTCTAATCTAATTTAGAATGAAATAAAAGTCTTAAGATTTTATCTGAGTAAATGTAGGAATTAGATATAGTAACTGTAATTAAAGGTTAACAATTTAAATGTTTATATGGCAATAGATTGAAATAACGTAAATTGGCGTTTGTGGTTATAAGTTATAATTTGTTGATTTATAATGGAAGATATAAATCGAAAATAGTATTAATGAAATAATAACTGAATTGAATTGCAACTATATAAATGGAAGTAAATTTTATTTAGTGGATGTCAACATTTAATAAATTTATTTAAAATAAAAAGATTTAAATGCACGTTGGATAGAATATATAATTGTTGGATTAAGTGGTAAGCAATTAGAATTTAATTCTATAAAATTTGGAACTGAATGTATGTAAATAATTTTGTAGGAATAAGTTAATTAACAATCTATTTTTGCATACCCGATTTAATTGAAATAACAGAAAGGACAAGAACTTGATTTGCCTAGGTATGTATATATTGATAAACTATAACTAGGTAGGAAGTTTGGTAGTAAATAGGAAATAGATGACAAAGGCAACTAGTGAATTAATAATTGAATTCATAATAATAAGTAGTAATTAATGCATAAATATATTTGGCATTTGGGATAATTACCAAATTCTACCCACTCGTCTAATTTATTTAATTGAATCTAAATCTATGGCAACATTGTTGTTATTGATGTTGTAAGTGAATTTGAATATAAAAGGGTAACAATTTTTTTTAGTTAACCATTTATTGAGGATATTAAGTTAAGTATGGACATCGATTGAAATAAATCTAAATTATTTAACTTTGGTGTGTTAATGTGTTCTAGTAAATAAAGGGGAATTTACAAGAAATGGAGCATACACTAATGAAATGTATTTTAGTTCAAATGTTATATATACCCATAAAATGTCTATTTACTGATTAGTAAGATTTTTAAATCAATAAACGAATTTATTAAGGTTCCAATTAATAATTTATAACATTTAATGTTGACTCAATTACAATTAATTGATTTAGATTGTGCAGTTGCATAGATTTGGTTTGTGATTGAAGAGGGTTAATTTTATAAGACGAGATTTATGCTAATTCTACTTATAATAGGACCATGGGTTGTTTTAGTACAGAAAACAAGATTTATAAATTTAATTAAAGTATCAAAATTCAACAATGGTATTTATTGCAAAATAAAAAGGAATTAACGTTTAAATATTACGTTATTGAAATTTAAATGGAATTTGTGGATATTTAAGTGAAATCATGCACTAATGTTTGTGGCACCCTTATTTTTGGATAATAGGTGAGAATATAAAGGTTGAAAATCTAATAGATGGGTCTTTGATAATTTAATTTATAATAAGTAAGTAGAGAAGTTAACACTGAAATTGATAGACTTATCAACTTTTAAATTCACATCTAAACTTGTTAAATCAATTAAATTGATTATGAAATATATAAGCGATAAAATTTGGCCAATTTTAGAATTTAGATATAAAATTGGATTTTTATAATTTATTTTAATTTATTTAATGAATATAAAAATAGCCATTTTGGCCACGGACTCGGATTTCGACGAAACCAGTTTCATCGGATCCGTATCGGTGAATTATTATAGCGTTTCAAGTTTCGTAATGATCGGACCTGTCGTTTGATCGTACGGACGCGAAACGCCTTGAAATCGATTTAATTAAAAACAATTTGAAATCAATTTGGAAATTTGTTTGCAGCATAACTTCTTCATACGATCGAATTTGGACATGAAACTTTTTCCATCGCGTTCAGAATATTTTAAAATACCTATCTGGATATATGGGTTTAATAAATTTCGTTCCGGGGTTAGAATGGGCTTTTTGGGCCATAGTTTGTTCCGTACGTTCATCTATCTGGTCTATCTACTCCAATCCAACCCTACTTATAAATAGACAATTATAAACCCTAGCCTCCATCTTCTATCATTTGTCTGTACGTTCATTTTCTTCATCTCTTTCTCTTCCTTAATGGTTGCAAAACCTAGATCTATCTACAGTTCAAAAATTAAAAGTCAAAATTCAAAATCTCCAGAAAAATTCCAGAAAAATATATGTTGATGATATTGACGAACGGAATTCAACAGTGCAATTTGTTTTTCTATTCGAATTGTGGTTCGACCAGAATTCTAGCTTTTGTTCTCGGCCGTTCGTCTCGTCACGATCAACTGCAACCGATCGTCGATTGCTTGGTGCTGGGCTGTAGAGTTTCGCATGGGGATTCCATCTAAGTCGTTGGTGGGGAAGATCATCGGTCAGATCGTCGTGGATTTTGCATTTAGGGTTTCGATTGGGTTCGGCGGCGTGGTGATTTCGACCACCGGAGTGGGTCGCGACATGGCTGTGGGGTCGCGAGGTAGTGGCGAACTCGATAGTGGTGTTCGATCTGGTTGAAGCTCGACAGAGGCACGACAAAAATTGGAGCAAAGTATGGAGTCGCGGCGGCTGAAGCTTCGGTTTTAGGGTTCAACGCGTGAGAGAGAAGGAAGCACGGTTACGTGCTGACGTGTCCATGGAGAGAGTATTGTTCAATTTATTTTCTTTGTTTTAATTTAATTGAAATTTCAACATCGTTTTCATGCATAACTTTCTCCTACGATATCCGTTTCACACGAAATTTCTTTTGTTAGGATCGTAATTAAATTCCAGATCTTTTGACGCTGGTTTGGACAGATTTGGAGACCGTCGAATTTTTGGGTTTAAATCGGATTTAGATTCGATTTAAATTCAAAAGGTGAGTGTTTTAACCCACTCACAACTTCTAAAAGTTTTTATGTTTGTTAAATTCATTTTAGATATGAGTAGAAATTTATTTATGACTGTTTGGCATGTTTTATTCATCATATATGTTAAATCGCATTTATTTAATTTAACTGTTAATTTATTTTATTTATTGCATATAAATTGACAGTTAGAATTTATTTATGGGCATATAAACAGATAGTTAAACAGTTATAAATTTAATTGAATACAAAATATTAGTTAATAACTGTCAATTATTTCCTGTTATCTTGTATATGCCATATATTGATGTTTGTTTAAACTGATGATGTTTGGAATAATTTTGGTTGATGATTGATGATGGATGAATGGATGTTTTATTTTATATCATTAAACTGCAAGTTATCATGCATTTTTCATTTCATTCGAGATTGTGGTTTGAAATGATATAAAACCGCAAAATTTTATTTTTAAATTGCGGATTGAAATGATAAATATCCGTATCACTTGACCATAGGATAGAAAATTTTATACAGGCACCGTGGTCTATATATATAAATTATTTTAAAGTGGTTTCTATGGTTTGGATGGAATACGGTTTATAACAATTTTTAATTTTGATATTTTTCTTATATATATATATATACATATGAAGTTAGAAATTTGAATTTAAACTGTGTATAAATCTCTTAAATAAAAATGGAAAAATTGAGAAAATGGAATTGATAATTTATATTATATATTTAAGTTGGAAATTTTAAGATATGATATTCATAACGGGATTTTTCCAAGATAATTTAAAATGAATATTTTAGTATAAATAAAATTTAAGGAAATATTAAATTGCTGGAAATTGGAGTTTTATTTATGGATTTTATGTGAATATTCAAGACTAATAATAGAGCATTTAATTTGTTGAAAGAATAAATTCCAACTTTAGTTTTGAAATATTAATACTTCAAATGGATATATGTATATAGAAATTTAAGTGGTTTTGGAACTAAAAAGTGATATTTAAGTTATGGTTTAGACTTTAAATAAAGAACTATATTTGTAAAGCCATGGGAATTATTTTCTTTACAAAGTAACCATAAAGTTAAACCATTTATTTTATGTACCGTTGAATATCCAAACCATTTAAGTTTAGAGGTTATGGTTTTAAAATTTATGAATTTCGAGATATTATGCTTTGAAAGTATAATTCAAATGTTTGGTTTCCAGATATTATAGATTTTAAAGCAGTATGATTTTTGAAAAAGAATTATATTTGGATAAAATGATATCATATTGTTTTGGGTTTTAAAATGATATCGTATTCATAGTTTTTGAAATGGAAATTTTTATTCTGGTTTTTAAGTATAAACTATTTTTAAATGACCGCGGTGTTATAATAACGATGGGTTGGCAAAGAGATGGGGATCGGATATGGACATACTCTCTGTCGATACCGAAAACCACTTTGACTAACCGTGTACGCGGTGGAGATTCCAGAATGAAGTAGGTTGGTGGCGACGTTTCCTGTAAGGTAAATACGTGGACCCAACTCCCGTGAGTTGGCATAAGGTGGCTAAAACAGGAGCGATTGACGGGTTAATGAGGTCATTCCTCTGATCGGACACTCCTATTCGATATTATACTTTGACTTTGGATTGATTCAGTGGCCACTTTTACTTTGATTTTGGGGGAGTTTGTCCGAGGTGGGCGGCAGCTGCGCGCTGCGCGTTTCCATCGGCCCGGAAGCGTAATTGGTATATCTACCCTGGCATTGCCTAGTTGTGTCGTGTCACCTACCATACCGAGCCTTGTACGAGTTTGGATTTCTCCCGTAGCCCGTGTAGTATCCTCTGGTGGCTTCCCGATCAGGAGGGACTATGATATTGGATGGACTACTGGGACTATTACGTGTTAAGGTGGAAAATGTAAAGCCTTAATGCTATTTAAAAGTATGTTTTTTTACTATAGACACTATTATAATAGCGCAATATACTACATAGTAAATAGTTTAACGGATCCTTAGGAGATGTAAATCCCAAGCATCTCTTGAGTTACTGCACTCATATTTAATTCTGTTAATTTAACTTACATAAGATCTTTTAGTTCTGACTCGAGTGTTTTGTCTTTTCAAATTCGCTCGGGTCAGTCCGAGCGTTTCAGGATTTGAAGATTTAGCTTTGGAGGATGAAGACGAAGATTTGTATTATTATTATTTATACTAGTTCACTACACACTGTTCCGCTGCATTGATATTTTGGTATGTGTAACTCTGATATGTATTATATAAATGTTTGTAAACAGTTTTATAAACTGTATATTTTATTATTATATTTTATCCTTCCGCTGTGAGATTCTATTTTGTTTATTTCTTCTCTGTTTTTCTTATTTACCCCATAACAATCCGCCCTTCCGTATGGATTGAATTGGCACGTGTGTCTGTTTAAATCGTGCGAAAAGGCTGGATGTTACACACATAGATATATATATAACAGCTTTGGTGCCACACTTTTTTGATATCAACGTGAAATACCAAAAACGTCCTTCTATATATTATCAAATCTTTATCACTAAAAATAGGATCTATTATTAAACTTCTTTTATAAATCCAAGCGCCGCTAGAAGTAGGATCTAACAATTAAACATGCTTTACAAATTCAAAATACTTCTAGAAATATGATCTAAAATTAAACTTCCTTTACAAATTCAAAATACTTCTTTACAAATATACAATCTTAATATCACCTAAAAATAAAAAATTATTTTTTTGAATAACTTAAACATATACAATTTATAAGTAAAACAATTCGTGCATGAAGCGTAAGCTGTAACACTCGTGTATATAGAGGAGCTAATATGTCCATTGCAGTGCAAATCCCAACATATATACATGGGCGTGTTAAACTATGTACATTTTAGTATGTTGCGCGTGCACTGCGTACATGATACACAATATATTTTATAATACAAATCGATAAATAAAACATTATTTATGAATTATATAGAATACTAATTTTATTAAAAAATTAGAAAAGCTGTCAAATTAAACCTATATAGGCCCAAAAACGATCCAAATGGAATAATATTTTCAACTTTTACTCATTTACTCTACTACAGGCCGGCCTAGATCGAATAGTGGTATCGTACCCCAATAGCCCATGCGGTCTACATTAGTCATATTAGAGTTAACTAATTAAGCTTACAACCCAGTTAGTAAGCTGTCTAAGAAAGGTAGTGTCTAAGATGAATTTTTAGGTAATCACGTAAGCTGTCCTACTTGGCTATCGGGTTGGCCTGAACAGTTATTAGGTTATTGAGCCTAAAGATTGCCCCTGATAGAAAAATCCCAATTAAAATTGAGCCTTAGGTTAATTCCAAAATTATTTTGAGTTTAAATTTAAAATAAGAAAAATATTATATATGTTATAATATATATTCTCAAGTTGTTTTGAAAATTAAATAAAAGTTTTAAATTTAAAATAAAACGTATATTATAAAAGGTATAATATAATTTTTCAAACTATTTGCAAATTTTATAAATTTAATTTTGAAAACATTATTTATTAATAAGACTAATAATATAAGTGAATTAATTAAATAAGTTAATTAATTAAATATATATATATATATACATGTATAATATATATAATGATATATGTTATGTTATGTTATATTGTTTAAGATAATATAAGTATACATATGTGTATAATATTTTTTGAATAGACTAAAATTTAATTAATTTTTTAAATAAATTAAGAGCTAATTAATAAATTAAAATGCATACATATATATAAGATATATGTGTATTACTATGAAGACTATAGTTTATATATTCAATACAATAAGTTATAATTGAATAATATACTAATTAATTAAAGTATGAATTAATTAAATTTATTAAATAAGATTTAATTAATACAATGCAATAAATAGAATATTATATAAGTTAAATAAAGTATAAAAGTTATATAATAATAAAACTTGTATAATCTAAATGTATAAACTAAAGGTGTAATATTAAAGACCCTATATAAATTTAAGGAATATATATACATACGTAAAAGTGCATGTACCGTGATTTTTTATTTGTTTGACACTTGATCCACGAGGATATTTCATAAGAATTACATTATTCCGTAAGTTGATAAGTTGATGTCACTCAATTAACTATTAAAGGTTATGAATCTTTAAAATAAGTGTTATCCTCTACCATTTATATATTAATAAATTACTTGCATACTCTCTGGTTGTTGAGAAAACTCAAGCTAAAGATGTTATGTGTAGTATTATTAATATATTGACTAGATGAGGTAAGATAACTATATGAATTTGTTGATTAAACTCAAGGTACATATACTATACTTAAGTCATCATGAAATGATAGGTATGAGTGGATAATTTATTTTAATTTGTTAAGCAAAGTCTATGTCGAAATGTGATTAGGGGAAGAAACCATAGGTTAAGAGTTGTATATGACATAACTGATAAGGAGTTATCCATCGTTTATAGGGACTTGTTGAGCAAATCCAAAGTCAGAATCCTAAGATGAATGGGTTCTAACACCCACCAGTGAAGTCAAAAGACTTCTACATTTCATCTTAGGGTTTGAAGAAAAATAAAAGACTAATGGGAGTCTTATTAGAAAAATGAAATGGTAACATTCAACCTTTATAATATTGTAAGAACATCTGCATTATAAAGTTAAATAATCACACTGTGCAATTAATATAATATATAAATGTTTATCAATTAATATATACAAATGAACTGAATTAATATTGACAAATAGAAATATAAAATATACTTACAAATAAATTTTTGCATGTTGACCCATATAAGCATCTAATTATACAACTACTAAATATGTTCGAACCTTGGTCACTTACATGTTTACTTGCCCGAGACTATGTATTGTCTTCAAGAGTTTCGAACTATAAAAACAATACAAGAATATGCATGTTTGATCTATGTATGGTTATATATAAATGTTATATGGTAAACGGTCATAATTTGTAATGTACAAAACCTCGATGAAATTAGTTCATTGAAATAAGCAAGTAAAATTTAGTGTGATATTGTGTATTCAATATGATTGATTCTGTAACATTCTCGAATTTTAACCAAGTTTAATTTGGCAATTAATTTAATTTTGGAATTTATTTGTGAAATTTATTATGGATTAATTAGGAAATTTCCAGAATAAATAAATATTTTAGATTTTAAATAGAACTTTGGCTTGAAATTTAGGGATAAGTATTTTATGAATAAATATATTGAAATTAAATTGGATTTAAAATCTTATTTTTAAGTAATAGGAATTTGTTTCTAATTATTTAAAAATGCATTATAAATTTAAAATGATGCTTGAATTTGATTATAAATTTTTTAAAAGACCAATTAAGAACAAATTATTTATTCATGTGCAAATTAAAATTACCAACTGCGACGACCTGAACTCGATGTCCGACAAACAACATCAAATTCGTATCGCCGGAGCTTGCAGCAACATTAGATGATAAATAACACAGTGGAAAAAAAAGATGATATCATTGATACAACATGAATACAATATCTGACACATCAATTTGATACAATGATAATCATCAACATCAGAGAATATATACAACACAAAATACAAAGGCACGACACAATATGAGATGAGTCTTCAACAGAATCCAATACTACAACTCCAATCCAAAACTCCAAAGCCAAAGCTCTAATACTCCAAGCTCGAATCTCCATCAAGGTTGCACAAAGCTAAGAAAGTGCAGTCCATGGACTCCAAAGACTCCAAAATGTATCAAACAGAAAGCTGAAGGCTACCAAATCGATATCTACTATCTGTCTATCTGAAAAACCAAACTCTAGACTGCCCGTGTGGAAAATTACAGGCACCCACAGTTTAGGAACAGACCAATAAACTCCAGGTCGGTCGTGGGACTGGTGTGAGTAAACAAAAACATTTGGTCTTTAAAACAAACAAAAGAATTTAAATTTGAAATCCGCAATGCTTTTTAGAAAATGAAACGACCATAAGGCCACCCGGCACACACACCATGCAATCGCACACTTGGGGGAGATTTCTCCTTATGATAGTCAAACATGCTTACTATGCAAAATCCTTTTTGATATTATTATTAGTGCATGGTGGAAAATATTTTGAAAATATAATATTAATCTTAGCCAGCATAGGTACCATTATACTATGCCTACTATAGCTACCACCTGAGGTGGAAGGTAATACAAGTGCAATCGTAAAGGGCTCGTATTGGATGATTGGATTTCCAAAAAATGGTCAGGCTAAGGAACTTCCTATTACCACATGGGAACGCCTCTAGAGGGACGCTCCGAGAACCTACCCGGCTCTCTGCCAACACAAGGCCGGTTACCCCCTTCCCAGGAAGTAAAACCTAAGATATGCCACCCCCGGTCGTTTGCGACCTTTATCCGAGGATCCTCTACACCAACAACATCACACAATAATAAATATACTACAGTGTCCATATGAGTAAGTATCTGGACTCCATACCATGATACCACCCTTTTCTAGAAGAAATGGACATACCCTAGGGGAGCTACCCCTAAAATCTTGCCGCATCTTTCCTGTTTCGACCATTACCGATTTGTGAGGCTCGATGAGGTCTCGTCCACATAGCTACGTTTTTTTACAAAGTCATGCTTTGATTAACAAATGATCAACAACACTTCGTATGCCACATTACCAAATTGGGAATGTATCACTAGTAACCATCAACTACATAACCTCTGAGCTCGTACGTCTCAGAGAAGAGTGTTAAGCTAAGAGAGTAAATCTCCGCCACCAAAAAGAAATGTATTTGATAGAAACCAGCTTTACATCTCAAAGTGTAACATCAGACACACATCCATATAAGTCTGTTCCGGGTTCGAACAGAACCGAAGACACTTCCGAAGAAGCCCTTACAAATACGGGTATTCACAATCCCGATCGGACTTCCCATCACTTAGGAATCTCTATACCGTAGCTACTCAGTGCAGAGACAATCGATAGGTCATCCTATTGTTCTCGCAAATACCCTCTCTTCACCACCGTTCTTCAAATGCTATCCATAACGATGTATCTTTATTCGGAATGAGTTATATGACACACGGTCTTCTCCCGGCTAAACCGAATAATGAGCGCAATATTTAAAAACATATGGATATGGGATTTCAGTTAAGTCACAACTTTAAAATTCAAAACTTTCTTTCAAATGGTTTAAACCAATTACCATTTCAAATCTTTTAAACAAAAAGATTTATTTCACAAAGTTCACCCAGTTTCACAAAGATCCATTCATGGATTTCAAAATAATTTCCATTTCAATTGGATTAACTCTTTTAATCTTTAAATCAAAGATTTAACTCATAGCTTTCAAAACCCATTTCCAAATATTCAATCATAACTTGAAAAACCATTTTCAATTCAAACTTGAAATCCCTTTAATAAAAATTGGAAATTCATTTCTTATATGAAAGCTTTTATCATTTGAAAGCAAACAGTTTTTTTATCTCGGAAAAATCCGATTTCATTTATACAAGTTAAAATCTTTGGGTTAATTCAAATTCCCGAAATAACACTTTTAAAATGGTTTAAATTCATGTAAACTTGTATAACCTTTTTACATCATTATTTCTCAACATAGAATTCAATTTGAAATTTTGAACTCAAATTTAAATCAAATTTCCAACTAAATCAAGTTATTCAAAAATAACATTTATCTTTGAAATTCCTTTTCAAAAGCTTTTCACTTTAAACCCAATCCATTTTCAAAACCATTTGGATATAAAATTCAAATTCGAAACTATTTTAAAAATCCGTGACTTCACTAAATTTCCACATGCAATCCATATTTGTGTGTGTATAGTGTAGTCCATGTATTTTACCCAATAGTGCAACATCATCAATCATCACAGATACAATCACAGCAATATCGATAAGCGGTATATCCTATAACGCTTATCTATATACACAGAATCACAGAAAGATAATATAAATGCATGATAGATAAATAAATTACATTAACATAGCTTGAATTAAAACAATTCAAATCACAAAGCATGACGTAGCACAGATGACAAACAATTCACAACATTCAATAGAATATAGTCATCCATAAGTGAAGCCAATTAAAATATCTGATTAATCTAAACTAGAATCATTTGCCTATGGATAATTCCTAGTCAAGGTTAATTAATAATTAATTAATTACGAACATTTAATTAATTATTCTTTACTTCATCATTAATTACCCTTTAATTAATAATTAATCCTTAAGTAATTATTCTTAATTAACTACAATAATTAATTACTCCTTAATTAATAATTATTTCTTAATCACTTTAATAATTAACCTTTAATTAATTATTCTTAATTTAATAACCTTAATTAACTAACCACATTAATTAATTATTCTTTAAAGTAATTAACCCTTAATTACTTGGTAAACAAATCTTTAATCATTAATTACCCATTCTTAATTACTTCCATTTAAGTAATTATTTTTAATTAATCAATCATTAATCACTTGATTAATTAACTTGAATTATTAATTAATTTATTTTAATTACTCCAAGCAATAAATTTTCTTTAACAAGTAAAATTTAACTTAACCTTGAAAAGTTAGTTAACAATTTTAAAACATCTTTTATAATAATCAACTAACCTTTAATTAAGTTAAAATAACTTTTCAAAATAAAGGTTATATTTATTTTAAATCATTTTAAACTTGGTAATTTAAAACAATTCATTTAAAACCCTTTTTATCTTATTTTAAAACTCAGATAGCCTTAAATATCGAAAGAAAGTTAATTTAACCAAATTAAAATTTTAGAACTTGATTTTCCTTTTAAACTTTTATACTTTTTTTGGCCAACATCAGCGAGCTCGAGAAAAACCACTCATCTACTCGAGAAAATCCCCTGTCTGCTTCGAGTTGAACCCGAGCGAAACCCAAACTCCACTTGCTTCGAGAAAAACTACGGTTCGCACGAGCTACCCTTCAAGTCGCCTACCTTCTTCCCCAAACTCGCAACCCACTTGATACAATTGGTACGCGCGTGCACGTCTACAAGTCATCGGAGCAACAGTGATCGACGCCGTCACCTTCGACACGCCAACAACCACCCCTTCGATCACCACCATCGCCCAGAACTTTGAATTGAACTCGAAATCAAAATCAAGTTCATTTTCAAACTTCCTGGAACCGTAACCCAAACTGTAATCACCTCGCATGCTCACCTCCGACCACCCGAGCCTCATCGCTTCCGGCCATGCCTTCAACAACCCCCAAACTAGATTCCCCCGAGTATAGATACACTCGATCAACCAGAGAGATCATACTGATCAAAACACTCAACCCAACCAAAGCTAGGGTTACAGGAAAAAATTCAATCACCGCCGACACCTTAATTCTTTGATCATCATCCTGACAATTTTGCCGAAGTCCATGATCATCGTTGCATCTCCACTCGAAGCCCCGACATCCCCAGTACCATTAACCATCGGAATTCCCTCAAAAACCAATTTCTGGTTAACCCAGAATTCCACACTAAATCCCTAATTAAAAATCATAATTTTTGTTTCAAAAATCGAGTTTAAGTTCTTCAATATATATATTCCTGAATTAACAAATTGTTGCAGTTGATTTTTTTACTTGATCTTTAATTTCCACTGTTTTTCTTTTTCCCAGAAATATTTAAACTACTTATGCTAAGAAATCAATTTTTTTAAAACCTAAAATATGATTAACAAACATGTTTCATTTGGATTCTAGAACCTACAAGAGATTGGAGAGGGGATGTTTACATTGTTACAGGTTTTGAAACCTGGAACAGAGCATGCGTTTGAATATACAGACATGCACAAGCCTACATAATACTTATCTATAAATATTCAACATAATTTTACTCAAGAAATCATGGATTCTAGATTTACTTCACAAAATCATCACAGCATCAAGGATGAAAGGTTAAGTCAATAGGGTTTACTCACCTGATTTGTGAAGAACAGAGGTTGTTTTTATGCTTTGCTTGATCCTTTTTTTTTCTCTTTCTGGTTTTTCCTGAACCTGCTTGATGCTTTGCTGTTTATATTTCCAGGCTTTGAAGACTGAGACTCGGATTTGATTTATTTTGATTCTTTCATTTTCTCTTGAATCTAAATCTTTCTTCCAGGCTTTGATTCCAGAAGATTGTTGTTTGAACTTAAATGTTTTCAGATTGCAACTTGACTTTTCATGCCAGAAACTTGCTTTAAATCTTTAGATTCGATCTTTGTTTTGTGTTTCCAGCTTTCAAATTTTCTTTTTGGTTTGCCAAATCTGTTTTTCAAGTTTGAGATTTTAGTTTGCTTTGGTTTCAGATTTTTGAAGAGGAGGGATTTTGAATTTTTAAATTGAAGATGGATTTTGCTTTCTTCTTTTCAGGTTTGAGAAGTTGAATGGCCTAGTTATATTTTTTTCTTTTTCTATGCTTACAAATTTCAATTCAAAAGAAAATAAATCTTTTACCATTTGTCCACTTGACTAACACTTGTACCATTATTCCTTTGCATGCTTTACACTTGTTGCATGTAATAAAAATTGTGTTTATACCCTTTATTCAAATTGTTTTGTAAACTTTATTTTAATCCTTCATGTAAATATATTTTCATATGTAACATATGTCTTATTTTAAAATTGTTTATGTTTTCCTTAATATTTATATTTACACAAATAAAATTTTATCCCAATTATTTTTCACATTACAACCTTTAATTTAGCTCACTATATTTATATACATATATTTTTATACATTTTACATTCATACATTCTTTATTATTTATTTTTGTACAACTTTAAAAAGAAGAATAATTTAAAATTTTTGATTTCATATTAACAAATGATCACTTTTATTCATATATGTATATATATATAAGAGAATTAAATCTTAAAAATAAAAAATTGAAAATTAGTACATTAATTCTTTGAAAATTAATATCTTCCAAATATTAATATAATTAAAAATTTAGAAAACAATTTATCATTAACTTTTTACAGCTTTTAAATTCTACTTTATTGTTAATACATTTTATTTTTAAATTCAATATTTGCTTATAAAATACTTATTCTTAAATTTCAATCAAATTTCTATTTATCTTTAAATCAATATTTATTTACAAAATACTTATCCTCAAATTTCAAATTAATTTGATACTTATAATCCAAAATCTTTGATTTATTCTAAAAATTTCTAGTTTATTCACAAATAATCTCACAATTTAATTTCGAAATTAAATTAATTGTCAAATTGAACTTGGCTAAATTCAGGGATGTTACAGATTTCCCCCCCTTAAGAAAAATTTCGTCCCCGAAATTTGCTAGGGAGATAACAAAGAATAGATGATAGATAAAGAAATATCTTCTCAGAATAAATTGGATATCTATTCTGCATTTGGCTTACCAAATCATAATATCAACAATAGATATGAGAACAAACTCAATCAACTATGAAAAAATTGGGTTATCTGATCTACGAAGTGTACATGGGTATTGGTTAGTTCGAAGGGATAACTAACCGTTCGTAGAATATATCGAAACCCGATGAAATAAAAAAATATGTTTGACTATGATATCAGATTCAAGATTTAACTCATTTACGATTTGCTGAGAAATGAAACTATGCATAGCTCCCATGTCGAACGTAACTCGAAAAATTTAATCGTAAATGAGGAGATTACCTTCTAAAATTTGTTTTCCTTTATCAGCCTTTGAGGTTGAAGAATCATCTCTGATTGCATACACCCTTGCTACTATAGCTTGCTTCCTTGCTGGACAGTCCTTGATCCTATGTCCCGTCTTGCGACAATAATAGCATCCCTTAGATTCCTGATCTGGCCTCATAAATGGCTCTCTCATTCCTGGCTTCCAAGGGTTCGGTTCTTACATTTGTTCGAGTAATGACCTTCCTCCAAGCAATTAAGACAAGTAATCTTTCACCTTTATCTTCTTTCCTTTACCTTTCCTCGGGTTCTTTCCACCAAACTTCTTTTTTCTCCAATTCAGATTACTTGTATGTCCATTCTCCTTTGGAACTTCCTGCTTATCCAGAGTATCGTATCTATAACCCATATCAATTAATTCAGAAAAAGATTCCTTTACGTGAGTAATCATCCTCTCCTGGAATTCCTTGTTCATTCCCCGAATAAACTTTTCATTCTTATTTAATGATGCATTCACCAATTCTGGACCAAACCGAGATAATTCATTGAATTTCTTCAAGTATTCCTCAAATGATAAACTTCCTTGCTTCAAATCCACAAACTCCTGGTACATTCTAGAGATACCAGCAGACGACATATATCGCTGCTCGAACACTTCTTTGAAAGGACTCCAAGAGAACTCATCCACCGGCTCATCCAATGTAACTGTTTCCCACCAAGCTAAAGCCTCTTCCTGGAGTTGCCAAGAAACTATCAATCGCATCTGATCATCTTCCAATTTTAGTCCCTTGAAAATCCTTTCGTACGATCGGATCCAGACTTGTGCTTCGATAATGGTTTCCTTGGCTGTGAATGGCTTTCCACCAAGTCTAGAAAAGCTTCAATATAAATCAGCCAGATTTGGTTGAGATTGAGTGGGAATAGCTGTCGTTGCAGGGCCTTAACCGGTTGAAGTGGTACTTCCCTGTCCCCTATTTCGTCCTCTTCTTCCACTCATTCTTACTATCTGTAATAGTAAGAAAATCGATTTAGGCATTCAGACGAAATATCTTAGAGAATAGCAACAGATAAAGAGAATAGACTAAGTAGTTTGGGTTTTGGTTTCACTGGTTGTACTCATTCTTGGGTATACTTCACCCTATCTCTAATGAGCCATCTAATGTGTTACACTCCGTAGCTAAAGTTCTTACTCAACCTTTAGCTCCGATATCACTTGTGATGGTCTAAGCCTTCGGCCGTCCGATAGTGGGTAACTCCCCACCGTGGCATGACACCGGTACCCTGCCCTTGCTTTTACGGCCAGCCTTTCAGCTGTCACGCCTTACGGCTTACCAACCGCTCGTAGAGGACGTGTAGGGGTAAGAGTCTCCTGCTCGCCACCAAACAAAAAGTGAGAACCCCTCGCAGAGATGTATTTATTTAGATAAGAAATATGATATAAAGTTATATTTAAAATATTATTTGTAGTGTTTAAAATATAGTTAGAATAAATATAAAGGCCTTGTTATGAATATACCTTTTTATAATAAACATATTAATGTAAAATATGTTTATAAATTAAAATGAAATGAGAGTTAAAAACAAATTACAAAATAATTTGAATTAAGGAGTTAAATATGATTTGTATATACATACATACACACACACACACAAATATATATATATATATATTAAACATTAAAGATAGAATTCATAAATCAATAAAACATGATTTGTAAATTTATTAAAGTTAAGGTTTAAACCATAGTTTACAAATAAAATTTTGTACAAGGTCTAAAACATAATATTACTTGTTTTGAACAAGTGTAAACCATGCACATAAGTAACTTAGAAGTGTAAAAGCATGAAGTGTGAAATCAAACAAGTGGCAAAAGGAAATTATTTTGTTTTCTCTGGATCAAAATTTCAAAAACATGCATAGAAACCAGCAAATCTGAAAGTTTCTCCTCACTTCTCAAATCTGAAAGTAAATCAAACTCCATTCTTTTCCAGTGCAAAAGCTCTCTTTCTCAAAATTCTTCCTTCTTTCTAAACTAAAATCAAAGCCTACAAAGTAATTTAAGTTCAAAGAAAAACCAAAACTGGGAAAAACAACAATTTATCTCAAGCTTTGAATCTGAAGACAGCAAGCAACTAACAAGCAAATTCAAAAAATCGAAATATGGAAATAGAAGGTTAAGCAAACAGTAAGCTTTAAGTTTCCAAAATGAAATCAGAGCAAACCAGAAAATAGAATTCAAAAACAAAAGAAATTTAAAGTCTTTAAACCGGGAAGATTTCAAAACCTGGAGATGAAGATCAAATCAAATATCAAGTTAAGGTTAAGCAAAATTCATGAAGCAAAGCAAGCAACAGATCCACTCAAATTCAAATGTCAAGTTCTAGTTTTTTTTCAAGGCCTCACTGTACTTCTCTGTCCAAACATCCAATCTCAGGTGAGCAAACTTTATTTTTAAAGCCATTTTTCTCCTGATTCTTATGCTTGTGATGAAAATGTTGATGAATGTGTATATGGATTTGCAAGTATATATGTATATGTATGTATGAAATGAGTTATGCATGTATGGAAACATGAACAATTGTTCTGTTCCAGGTTACAGTGGGTCAAACAAATACAAAGACCCCAAATCTCTGCATCTCATCATTGTTATATTGAGATGTTAAAATAAAATGTGTTCAAATTCATTAAGACTTAATTTTAAAAATAATTTTTAGTATGGTTAACAAATATTTTAAAGTGGAAATAAATATATAGAGAAGTTCAATGTATGATCAAAAAAATTCGTTTTCCTTAATTATTTGATTCACTTATATAAATGTGATCACCATCAAAAGTCATGATTTTTAAAGGTTAAATCAAAATTTTTAGATTTGGAAATCTCGAGAATTCGTGAGTTGAACTAAGTTGGTTTTTCTGTCGAATTCTGGTGATTCACGTCGAATTGTGGGTCATGAGTTTTGTCGAGGGTAGTTCGAAGGGTAATGATCACCAGAAAAATATACAATGAATTTTTAATCCATCAGGGTGGCGAGGCAGTGATGATTTAGGGTTTCGAACTAGTTTTGGGTTGCTTAGATTTGCGAGGCCACCGCGATGTCTCTGGATGATCGGAGTGTATGGGACTTTAGGAAAAGCAGTGTGGAAGGTCGGCGGAGATGCGTCTAAAGTTTCTTGATCGCTAGTGAACTGGGTCGACGAGGCGAGGCGTTTTAGATTTCAGATGAGCTCGATAGCTCGTTTTCGAATGTTCAACGATAGTGGTTTCTGGCTTGACGAGATCATCAGCGAGGTGGTCGACGATGTGTGGGTTATGGTGGAGATGACTGGAGTTGGTCAGATGACTCATGCATGAGTATCGTCGTGTATCTGGGTGAATTTGGGATCGAGGAAGAAGAGCAATGGCCTGAGGTTTTATTCGTGATGAATCGTGTTTAACCCGAAGTCGCACTCGGGAAGAAGATTGCAGGGCTCGAAATTGTTCTCGGGGTAGTTAGTCTGGAACCAGGTTTTGAATCATATCAGGATTTTAAATTTTAAAAAAAATAATGTTGTTAAGGATTTTAAAATCTGAAGATTAAATCTTGTCAATAGATTTAGAAGAAACAAGGAATGCAGGTTTTAAGTGAAAGAAAATTTAGTAAATATGTTTTCCAAAATTTAAGTAAAATAAATTTTCAAAGTGAATAGGATTTTTAATAAATAAGTAAAAGGTAAAAGAAAGGGAGTAAGTTTTCAGAAGTAAATTTGTTAAACAAGTTTTGAAAAGAAATTATAAACCAGGTTTTCCAAAGGAAATTATTAAACAGGTTTTAACAAATTTCAAATATTTAACTTTTTAAGTTAAATGTTTTTAAATTTTTCTTTGGTTTGAATAATTTAATATTAGGTTAATCATCTTATTAATAGTTTAAGAATAATTACTCAATATAATTAATTAAGGGATAAATTAATTAGTGATTAAAGAGTTAATTTGTTGTTGTGATTAATTAAGAAATTTTTTGTTAATTAAAGAATAATTAACTAAGGTTTTGTTTATTAATGTAATTAACTTAAAGTTAATTTACTTATGTGAGTAATTAAGGGTAATTAATTACTTAAGGATAATTACTTATTGAAATTAATTAAGGATAATTAATTTAATAGTAATAAATTAAAGATCAATTAATGAATGAAATTAACTAGGAATAATCACTTGGGAGTAGTTAATTAAATGGTAATTAATTAAGAATTAATTAATTAATTAATGAAGGTAATTAAGAAATAAATAAGCAAGGATAATTAATTAAGGAATAATTAAATAATTAAAGGTTAATTATTTAATGATTAAGGTTGATTTATTAATTAAGATTGATTAATTAATGATTAGAGGTTAATTTATTTAAGGATAATTAAATAATTAAAGATTAAGTGAATAAAGGTTAATTAATTTATAAATTAAGGTTGATTAATTAATAGTTAAAAGGTTAATTAATTCATTAATTGATAATAATTAATAAATAATTAAAGGATGATTAATTAACATGAATTGTGATTAATTAATTTTAATCAACCATGATTAGTAATTTATATGATTTCAATTAATCAAATGATCAATTAACCTTATTATGGATGATTGTATTCTATTGAATGCTGTGAATTGTTTGGTCATCTCTGCTGTGTAATGCTTTGTGATTGGAAGTGTTTTAATTCAAGCTGTGATGAATGTAATTTATTTATCTATAATGCATTTATATGATCTATTTTTGATTCTGTGTATATAGATAAGCGTCATACGATATACCGCTTATCGATATTACTGTGATTGAATATGTGCTAATTGATGATGTTGCACTTTTATTGTGTAAACCCCTGGACCACACTTATACACACACAAATATGGATTGTACGAGGAAATTGGTTAAGTCATAGATTTTTGAAATGGTTTTAAAATTGAATTTTGAATCCAAATGGTTTTGGAAATGGATTTGGTTTGAAGTATAAAGCTTTTGAAAAGGAATTTCAAAGATAAAAGTTATTTTTAAATAACTTGATTTAGTTTTGAAATTTGATTTAAATATGAATTCAAAATTTGAAATTGAATTCTATTTATGATTTAAAAAGGTTATACAAGTTTATATGGGTTTTAAACCATTTTTAAAGTATCGTTTTGGGACTTTGAATTTAACCCAAAGATTTTAACTTGGATAAATGAAATCGGATTTTTCTAAAAACAAAAACTATTATTTTCAAATAATAAAAGATTTCATATAAGAAATGAATCTCTGATTTGTGTTAAAGGGATTTCAAGTTGAAATGAAAATGTTTTCCAAGTTATGAATAAATCTTTGGAAACGGATTTGAAAGCTATAAGTTAAATATTTAATTTAAAGATTGAATGAGTTAATCCAAATTGAAATGGAAATGGTTTTGAAAATCTATGAATGGATTTTTGTGAAACTGGGTGAACTTTGTGAAATGAATCTTTTTGTTTTAAAGATTTGAATTGGTAATTTGTCTAAACCATTTGAAGAAAGGTTTCGGGTTTTTAAAAGTTGTGACTTAACTGAAATTCCAATATCCATATGTTTTAAATATTGCGCTTACTATTCGGTTTAACCGGGAGAGGACCTTGTGTCATATAACCCATTTCGAATAGTGATACGACGATACCATTTGAAGACCGGTGGTGAAGACCGGGTGTCTTCGAGAACGATAGGATAACCTGTCGATTGACTCTGCACTGAGTTGCTCTGGTATAGAGTTCTTCATGGGGAGTCTAATCGAAATTGTGGATTCCAGGATTGCAAGGGCTTCTTCGAAAGTGCCTTTGGTTCTGTTCGAACCCGGAACAGACTTGTATGGTTGCATGTCTGACACTACACTTTGAGATATAAAACTGATCTCTATCAAATACATTTCTGTTTGGTGGCGGAGAAGTTATAGCTTAACACCCTTCTCTGAGATGCACAAACTCAGAGGTTATGTAGTTGATAGTTATCAGTGATATACTCCCAATTTGGTAGTGTGGCATGCTGAGTGCTGCTGTGTATCATTTGTTGATCAAAGCATGGCTTTTGTATAAAACGTAGCTTTGTGGACGAGACTGCATCGGACCTCACACCCCGGAAATGGTCGAAACAGGAAAGATGCAGCAAGGTTATGAGGGTCGCTCCCTTTAGGGTGTGTCATTCCCTTCTGGAAAAGGGTGGTATCATGGTATGGATCCCAAATACTTAACTCATGTGGTCACTGCAAATCTATTACTTTGTGATTGCTTTGTGGTTGTTGGATTAGAGGTACCTCGGATAAAGGTCGCAAACAACCGGGGGATGGCATGCTCGTGTAGTAGTTACCTAGTTACAGAGGTAGCCCGGCCTTGAGTTGGTAGAGAACTGGTTAAGTTCTCGGGACGTCCCTCCAGAAGCGTACCCATATGGCAGTAGGAAGTTCCTTAGCCTGACCATTTGTTGGAAATCCAATCACCAATATGCTCCTTGTACAGTTTTAGTTGTAGTACCTGCCATTTACTTATGGTGGTCACCACTGTTTAGATGGTGCTATAGTAGGCATAGTTCAGAATGTCTATGCTGGCTAAGATTAATATTATACTTTCGAAATGTTTTTCTGCACTATGCACTAGTAATAATATCAAATAAATTTTCTCGTATCAAGCATATTTGACTACCATAAGGAGAAATCTCCTCCAATTCTGCGTTTGCATTGTGTGTGTGACGGGAGGCCTTATGGTAGTTTCATTTTATAAAAAGCATTGCGGATTTAAATTTTAAAATCCTTTGTTGTTTTTTTTAAAGATATACTGTTTTTGTTTGCTCATACCAGCCCCACAACTGACCTGGAGTTTATTGTTCCCTTCCTAAACTCTGGGTGCCTACAAATTTTCCACACGGGCAGTCTAGAGTTGAGTTTTTCAGATAATCGAATAGTAGGTGTAGATTCGATAGCTTTCAGCCTTAGGATTTGGCAATCGCATTTGTATCAAGTTGCTTCACTTCATCTTGATTGGGAGTTCGAGCTACTTCTGGATTGGTGCTTTAGAGATGGAGTTACAGTTCTGGATTCTATCTCTCTTTCTCTCTTGAAGACCATATTGGAGATATTATTCCGCTGCTGGTGTTATCTTTTCTTTCTGCTGCTATTGTCTTGTATCATATCTCTGATGAATATCGATATTCATTGTATCATCATTGTATCTAAATATTGTATCAAATGTTGTATATCAATGATATTATTTCATTGTTTTCTTCCGCTGTGTTGTACTTAATGTGTTATAAGTTCCGGCGAACTGGATTCGACGTTTGGATCTGCGGCATTTGAATACGAGTGATGTATTCGGTGTTGATTTTCAAAGGTCGAGTCAGGGTCGTTATATTATAATAATCGCCTTGTTATAGTAGATGTAATAGTAGATCAATGGCTACATGATAGATCTAATAATTCGATCAGTGCAATGCCAATTTGATTAGTTCATGTAAAGTGCAATTAATTTGATATCCTTAAAAGCTAAGGTTGATCAAATGCACTTTTGTAAAGAGTTTGTTATGATATTGTAGTCAATGATTTACTTTAAATGGTTTGACCGTTTAGAAAGGAAATTAAGCGTATAAGAGTGGATGTAAGCTGATGCACAGATGGGATGAAGAGAGTGAATGGCCACTTCTTCTGAAAAAAGAAACATTAGAAACAAAAATTGTAAAATAATAAATGAGACATTACATTGGAATAAGATATGATTTTATTCCAAAATGTATTTTCCAATAAAAATTCGTTTTCTATGAGATATATGACGCTGAGTCTAAGATATTTGATCTGAAAACTCTCGACTTCAAACTGTTTACAGTAGATGGAATAAATATCCTATATTAAGTGGTTGAATGGAACTCTGTACTTCCTATGCTAGTGTAGTAATGGCAAAAATAGTAGGAGCATGCCATATAGCACTTATTCATCGAGTCAAATTACGAAAATTGTTTCGTAAAACATACCAAATATTACTTATGACATAATAAATGTTTTTCAGTATTGACTAAAAAGAAAAAATTAATTTTATTTTATTATGAAACTATTAATATATAAAATAAAACTATAATAATGGTATTTGTGATGTATTGAAAAATACAGAAGTATTTAAATTTATTTTCAATTATTTTGGAGTTATAAGCCAAGCCATGGTTTTAAGAAATAATTTTTGATTATATGATTTGAATCAGGTGATACTAGTAAATTTTATCTTAGACAATTAAGAGTAAAACACTCATTCAGTGGAAACGTCATAAGAGTTGATGAACTCTTTGGATTGATACATATAGATGTATGTAATCGCAAGTCTATTAATACCAAAATGGTTCCATGTACTTCATTATATTTATCTATGAGTTATTACCTACATGGACATGTGTATTTGATACACAACTAGTATGTCTATGATAAGCTTATAGAGTATAAAGCATAAGTAGTTAAAATATCATGCGATAGAAAATAACATGGTTTTATTTGATTGAATAATGAGTATATTAGAAAGAGTTATAAACGCACCTAAATATGAATAAAGATTCGGTCTCAAAAGTCACTCCTTCCTATGATACATAATAATGTATCGATAAGAAGTAATCGAACTTTGTTGAACAAAGTATGATTGATGGAAAGTGAAGTTGTGTTAATTTGTTTCTATAAGACTGTGTACTTAAAAGTAGTATACAAGGTTAAAATTAATTTCATATAAAGAGTAGTTTACAAAATCATACAAGATAAGGGTTTATAAGAAACTTCAACACATCCTAGGCCAAGGAGTTTTTGGGTTGCGTGAGTCAAAAGAGTTAACGTAATAATTGTTTGTGAGGGATCTTGTGCGAAACTCCCCAAAAAGAGTTTGGGAATTACTTTTATTGGATGACCAATTCATGTTTTGATCATAATTATTGTAAACTAAAACCAAATCAGTTTTATATATAAGGCAATTCATAAAATATTTATGAATACCTACTCTGTTGTGGTGAGAAACAATTGTTGTTTCAAGAAATACCAACTTCATAGTGAAGGAATTTCTTTTTAGAGATTATTGGTAGTAAAATTTATTTGGATATGATCGAAGGATAAACTAATTACAAGGGATGACATTAAATTAACTTAACCTAGATGAAAACATCACATTAGAGTGTCTAGTAAGTATTCTTGCATATTGAAGAGAAACTATGAGTTTCTTATCAATGTTGAGAATAGATAATCCTCAGTTGTCAATTACGCCATTAAGAGTATTGACTCTACAATATGGTATGATGCACAAATCTAAAAAGGATTCCAAGTATGTTATTAAAACATGATTTTGTTAGTTGTTTCCAAAGAGATATGATCCATCAACCGTGATTGTGTCTTCAAGAGCAAGACTAATGCTGACGGAATTCAAGGAGCAACCTTGATAAAAATAACATCGTAAATTTCAATTGTTGAAATCATCATAATGGTTTATCATTCAACTTGCTAAAGTTAATTTTGGTTTACTCACATAATTATTGCTTCGTATGACTTTGTGTTTTGGTGCATATGTGTTGAAATAGAAAATCATAATAATGATTTAGAATAGACTATTTGCATATAACAACCAAAGTATCTCGAAGTCGGTGGGAGTGATACAAAGTTTGTGGGTTTTTGGATATGATCCAAGAAATGATATGAAAGTATCATTCTCTAAGCATCAAAATTAAATAAGTATTTTGATAGAAATATCGAAAGGTATGATTTTCAATCAAAGATGAGGCGCATGTCATAAGAAAGAGTCGCTAAAAAGGTATATAGATATTTCTAGACTATAAGTAAACAACATACCGCTGATTGTTAATGATGTACTTATTTTAAAACAGTAATAGTTTGCTTGTTTAATACTCGATATTGGATTTGTAAATTATATCTTTTATATTAAGTAAAAAGGATGTTAGGAATGTCCCAACGATATGCAAAGACGTATTATTCAAATGTTTAATAAGGAACAAGTAAGATGGATTCATATGATTTAACAATAGAAATTATCATATATACTATGTTGTACAATATCGTAATTTGCTTACGTATTTGATATATGAAGCAAATATAAAATCCAAGTTAAGATTACTAAGTGGTAGTTTAGAGCATTCTCGAGTATTACGAAATACTAGAGAATTGTTTGAAGAAACAACGAACTCCTTATGAAGGAGTGTACTCTAACGTACCGCATTTCTTACTCCGAAAGACGAGTCATTAAGGGTAAAAGAAAAGAAAGATAAGAAGAAAAACAAAACAATCATAGAATCTCACAACGGAATGAAACAACATATATTAATCAACATAAGATTTCACATAGATACTGCCCTAATAATACATCAGAGTCATAATAGTACAAGTTCAAAAATGGGACAGTTACAACTACCTATCCTTACATCACTAATACAAAATACATACATATATCCACAACGGAATAAGATAGTAGTTAGCTAACGTTGAATCCACTTGCTCTAGCTCCTCCAAAATGCAATCATGAGAAACCTAGATCACTTGGTTACTCATAAAAATTTGAGTACCCAAAAGTTTAAGGGCAAGAAAATAAAACTCCGGGTCAGACATGGATTTGGTATAAATAAACTCAAACAGCCGAATTATTACTTTTTAAAACACTTTTAAAATTAATTGTATCTCATAAGACCACGCCGCACATAAATGGATAGGTTTTAACCTTACGATAAACAAAACATTTTATATAATAATCTAGTGATATTATGATACTGTCTAGGGTTTTCAAGTAAAATAGAACTCATCCATACAAGTCGTTCAGGAGATGAACGAACCGAAGACACTAGTTCCACTACATCCATTATGGAATCACCCTTATGGTTAGTAGCAAATAGTCCATGCACTTCAAAGTCTTCATCTTGGACCTTTCCTTCACTATATCCAATTCGAACGCTTACGTTGGTTCGAAGTGGTTTTCGAATAACAACTGCTATCCGATCTCGGTCTCTCCGAACCAATATTCGAATATTGTTAAAGGGACAAGTTTTTATAGTGGACAACTCCACTATAAGGGTGTAAAGATTTACATATGGAAATATATTCCATATGCTTAAATTATCATGATCCGCTTATTGAAATTAATTCCCTTGTATTCATCACGCTTTCGAAATGCGGTATTTATGATAAGTATAAGTCGACTTACTTTCAATAAAACATGTCATTGTTTTATTATAACTATTTTAATTTGTTAATCTATTTAATGGCATGGAGGAGATATCCTTTGGTTTAAAAATAATTCACTGAGAGAAGAAAATTGATTTAAAATAGAACTCTTGGAGTTTAAAATAACTTAAAATAGTAATAAATAAATCATCATTAAATCATAAATTAAAGCTTTATTAATCCTTACTTAATCATACTTGAATCAAAATTTAAACCTTAATTAATCTTAGTTAATCACTAATAATTACCCTTAATTAATTAAAAATTAATTAAATAACTAAATTCTAGTTAAATAATAATTAAACCCTTATTAGTTAAAAATAAATAAATAGTTAAACTTTATTTAATAAACATTTATTTTAAATTAAACCCTAATTAATTAATAATTAAGTAAATAAATAACTCTTAACTAAAAAATACTTAATTAAATAATTAAATATTAATTAAATAATTAATTTAAAAATAATTAACTTGATTAAATTAATTAACTAAAATAATTACCTCTTAACTTAATTAATCATTAATTAAAACTTTCTTAATTAACCATGGATGATTAACTTAATTAATTCTTAACCCTAATTACTTAACATAATTACTTAATGAATTAATAATTAATTTTAATAAATAATTTAATTATTAAACCCACTAATTAAGAGTTAATTAATTTTTAAGATCTCTAATTAATTTTGAAATGGTTTTCAAAACAATTTTAAAAGAAAGCTTAAAAATTTGAAAATTGTATATTTTCGAACTACATGCATAGGGACTATTGCTATAGGCGCCATAACTTAGAATCACTTTCTAAGCTATTATCCAAACCTCACCTCTTACCTTCCTTACCTTTAAAAACATTATTTTAGAAACAATTTCGAAAACTCTAATTCAAAGTTAGGAACTTTATTTCCCTTTTTGAAGGACTTAATAAATCAAAGCTAAATAACATGATTTGAACTTTAAGAGGATCTCAATCCCTTTCGACATTTCCAAGTACTAACTTCTATAGCCATGCAACCAAAAATCCAAGATTGCACATATACAACATATCGTTTCAATAACATAACCCAAATCACAACTTTATAACCCAAGGCATCTCTTCAGTCAATCCAAGGTCTAATACTAACCACAAATTGGCACATACATACACATCCAAACCATGTTATAATTCATACAACAAACATCATATATATAGCCATATAACAACATATATAAAAATGTAAGTTCTTTCCCAAAAATATTAGAATTTATTCAAATGGTTTAAACGAAATCTTTTAAAACTTTTGCAAAAAGACTTAGGATTTTTGAATTATATGGAAAGATTTGGACTTTGCTTTGAAACTTTGGAAATGTGCTTAGCCTAAGCACAACATGGTTTGACCATAAGACTAAAGTGTGCGGCCTTGTCTAATTTGGGTGGAGATGGACTTGATCTTGAAGGAGGAAGTGAAGAAGATGATGTAGAAGTGTTCTAGCAAGTTTCAAAGAGGAATTAAAGTAGAAAGCTATGATTTCTTATACTTAGAAATACTTTAGGAAACCATGGAATATTTTCCAAGAGTTTATGAAGTTTGCAAATGAAGAAAAGAAATGATAATAGTAGAATAAAAACTAGAAAAATTAGTTTTTATATAAAGTGCATATATGAAATTACCAAAACGACCTTGTACTTTACCCCATCCCCTTTCATATGTCGCCATCCCACCCTCTTGTCCCCCATCTTTGATAACATGTTTCCTCGTGTCCCCATTCCATTTATCCAAGCCAACATGCCTTAGTACTTGTTTTGTACTTATGTCTAAAGTAGCATCTTTATATTTTATAAAATATATACTTTTTAAAATAAAAATCTTAACTCATTTATAAATACATATATACTTAAGTGTACATACATGTATACAAACATACATACAAACGGGTCTACGATTATTTATAAATGTGTGTATGTGTATTCAAAAGTGTCACGACAATTCTGATGAATTTAGCCGATGGAAATTCGAAAATTCGAAAAACGAATTCCAGTCATATTTTCAATCTTTCTTCGAACTGATTATTTTTGTAAACAAAACTTGAAATAATTTCACTTTCATTTGTTATTATTTTAAAGGAGTTTATTTGAGTTATGAAATCCATTGGTTAGTTATTAAAAATATAATTAAATATCAATATTTTAAGTGATCAAATTCTGGGTCGTTATGTTCTCCTCCTTAAAAGAATTTCGTCCTAAACTCAGCAAACAAGGAGATAACTCAACTACCAAAAAGCCACATATTTATATCATAAAGTACATACAAAAGTCGTACACTAAGTAACCATAGAAACAAGGCATACATACACACACAAACCAACAAACAACTATCCTAACATCATTTCAGAATAAGCTTCGTCATACGCTCCACAGTCTCCCAAGTGCAGTCCTTGAGATTCTCACTCCACTAAATCTTAACTAACTTCACCACCTTGTTTCGCAGGCTCTTTTCATCCTGATCTACAATATAAATTGGATGTATAACCACTATCAAGTTATGTTCTATTTCCAAATCCACTTGAACCGGCGGTTCCACAATCAATGATGGATCATGAACATACTTTCTCAAATGAGACATGTGGAACACATCATGAACACTTGCCAATCTCTCTAGCAACTCAAACTTATAAGCAAGAGACCCAATCCTTTCAAGAATATGGAGAGGTTTAATATACCTTGGAGCTAACTTTCCAGCTTTCCCAAATCTAATAGCTCCTCTAATTGGCGAAATCTTAATGAACACATAGTATCCAATATCAAATTCCAAATCTCTTCGCCTCCTATCAGCATAATTTCTCTAGCGATCTTGGGCGTCTTTGATTCTTTTCTTAATCACTACAACTTTTTCAGCAGCCTCTCGGATCATGTCCGACCCAAGTAATAGTCTATCTCTCGTCTTAACCAAACATGCTGACTTGCACGGTCTTCTATATAGGGATTCATGAAGTGCCATACCAATGCTTGCTTGAAAGATGTTGTTCCAGGAGAATTCCATTAGATACAGATGATCTTCCCAAGGCCCTCTGATGTCCAAGATGCTGCCCTCAACATATCCTCCAAGATGAAGTTAATCCTCTCAATTTGTCCATCGGTTTGAGGGTGGTAAGCTGTGCTCCGACATAGTTTTGTTACCAATGCAATTTGCAATGCTTCCTGTAAGTGACTGGTAAAGATAGGATCTCGATTGCTTACTATACACATTGAGACTCCATGTAGGCAAACTATCTCCCATATATAAATCTCTGCTAATGAAGATGCAGTTCTAGTTGGCTTGAATGGAATAAAATGAACACTCTTAGGTAACCGGTCCACAATAAACCATACTCCTTCATTTCTTTTCTGGATTTGAGTAAATCATTGATGAAATCCATCGATATCATCTCCCATTTCCAATTCAGGATTTCCAAAGGTTGAAGTGATCCAGCAGTTTTCTGATGATCCTATTTGGCTTGTTGACAGCTCGAACTCCGTTTATAAAGATAGAGATATCCATCTTCGTTCCTAGCCACCAGAATACTCGTTTCATATCCTTGTACTTCTTATGAACTCCGGGATGTATACTTAACTTAGATTTGTGGCACTCTAACAAAACTTCTTGTCTCAGTCCATTCACATCTGGAACACACAATCGTACATTCATCATTAAAGCGCCTCAACTACCTATCTCAAAATTCAAGCATCGAACCTTCTCGACTCCTTGAATTAATTCTTCTAGAATTTTATCCTTCCTTTGATTGCTCATGATCCTTTCCTGAAGAGCCAAGGTAATCTCTAAAAGAGCCAAGACTGCAATTCTGCTTAAAGCATTTGCCACCACATTAGCCTTCCCTGGCGTATAGAAAATATCCAAGTCAAAAGCCGCCAGGAACTCCAACCACCTTTTCAGATCCTTCTAAGTGAAAAGATACTTCAAGGACTTATGTAACAACCCAGATTTTTGTACTGATTAATATCGTCGTTAGACGATTAAATCTGATTGTTAATTGTTGTTTGGAATTTTTGAACCAGTTTGAATTTTCTTTTGAAAAAATGGTTAAGTCTTTTGGTTGCCGTGATAACTAACCAAGACAGACCCTATCCCCCTTTATCCATTTTCATTCAATTCGTTTTAAACCCTAAACGTACGAGAGAAACAAAAATGGCGGCCTCCTCGTGTTCGTTCCTCTTTGCTAAATTAGGGCTCGTTAAATTCCTGGATGCCGACCTCAATTGCTTGGTCGATCAATGATCTCGTGCTCGGCTACTTCAATTCTCGTCGAAGCAAAGGTGAGTAATCCTATTTACTCACCTCTAATTCATTCTCGTATGATGCTTCTGCAATTTCGATTTTTGCTTCCATGTTGCTTTGTTTCGGCCTGTGATTTTTGATCGGTGTTGGTTTGATTCCAGTCAATGTTGATATTTTTCAGTGATGACTTTGGTTTGTAATTCTTGGCTCAGACATTTTTGTTCATTTGGTTACATTATGCTATTTGCCCTTTGATGTTTCCTGGATCTGGTCCTTGTCGTTGTTGAACTCTAGTTGAGTCGGCTGTACTCACTTTTGTCTTGTACTAGTAGTTGTTTTTCATTGATTTGCATTTAGCTCGAGTTTCATTGTTGTTGCTGTTGAGTTCTTTGGTGGGCTGCATTTGATTGGTTCTCGGCCTATTGTACATTTGACATTGCACGTACATGAAGTTGTTCCTTGGTTTTGAATCTGTGGAGTTGCAGTATGTTTATGTGATGTTGCCTCCCTTGTTTACTTTAATTCGTTGTTGCAGTCATGGGTAAATTACTTTGATTCATTGATGTAGTTGAACTTGCATTCAGGTGTTTACACTGTCTAGTTCCATTTAGTTGTTCACTGGTCTTTGTATACAAGTACACCATGTTGTCATTGTTTATTATTCGAGTCTGTTGCACTCGATGTTTGTAGCTTGCCACTGACTTGTGTTCCATTTGTGCTGGCATTTGTTCATCTTAACTTGTTCTTATATTCACTGTCTATCCATACTGTTGACATTTGTGTTTGTTGTACTTCTTGCTCTTTGCTTAGAGTTCAGTAGCTTGTATCTCTTTTTGAGGCAGTTGCATGCCTTGTACTACTTGTGCCTGCACTGTTGCTTGTTGTTGCCTTGTGGTCATATTGACTTCATGTGCATAAATAAAATATTGCCCTTCACTTGAATCAGGTGTATCCCTACTTCATGTTTCTGTTGTTAAATTTGATGTCGAGGCTGAAGTATTAAAGTGTACATTTCTTGTTGTACTCCTGTGCATCTTCCCTGTTGCACCCATGTGCAGTTTCCTTTATGTTACAATCTCTAGTTGCTGTTGACCTGAGTCTTGTTACTAGATAGCACTTAGTCTCCTTTATGTTGCTTAGTGTGTTCTTTGGTGTTGAGCATTGCATCTGTAGTTTTCACTGCAACCTTTTTCTGCATATCGCGTTGTTTCACTGACGCATTCGTTTGTACTTCACTTGGTTGCCTCTTATTGTCCGTTCGTCGAGACATGTTGTCTTGTACACTGGTGATCTTGTGGTGACTGCAGTTTTAGTTGCAGTTGCCCTTGTTGTTATGCATTGCATAGATGCAAATGGATTGTTTTCTGACTACACTTGAGTTGAATCCAGCATATAGCTCGGATTTGACCTTGTGCTCGTTGTGCCTTTTACTGTGCATTTCCTGACTTTTGCTTATTTCACGCTGCAATGGCGAGGCAGTGCACGCGTGCGTGCACTGCAGCCACATAACATTGATTTCAGTGATATTTCTTTTGCTTTTGAACCATTGATCTTTTGCGTATTACATATGCCGTATTGGCGAGGCAGTACACGTGTTAGCGTGTACTGCAGCCAAATAGAATTGATGTTTTTAAGTGATATTTCAATTGTTTAAATTGATTTAGTTTCAACTGATCATTTTGTTGTAATCTAATTATCTATTTGATAATTAGATTCTGAGTCTCTAATTATTATTTAAATATTGGATTTTGTTGTTAATTGCCATTTAGGCAATTCTGATGTTTTCTAAATTATCTTCATTGATATTCTTTCACTTATCTCTGTTGATGATTTGAATCTGTTGATTTGTTGTTTAACACTATTACGTGTTATATTTACCGTTATCCGATTCTCTTCTAGAAGAGTTGGATAGACGAGATTTATTGTGACTGTCGTCTATTCATTATTTAATTATTATTGCTTCTGTGCACTAATAACTGAGTTTGAATTAGACTGACCCGTGTATTATTTTCTTTTGAATGTAATACTCGGGTTAGAAGAGTATTTACAGGTTGTAGATTTTTAGCTTTGGGTTGCTGCTAGAGCTATGAAGTCTCTTCATATCTTTTCGAGTTTTCGTTGTTATTTAAAGTAGTCAGTGTATTGGTATAGGATGTTGTATATTCATGTATATTATTCACGATAATGTACTTGTATATGTAACTTGCAGAGTCGACAGTTGTAGTTGTATCATATGTATTATATCACGTGTATTGTAACTGACATTAGTTATATATATATATGAGACTTTCTGTTATATCTGTGTTCCGCATTTACATTATCTGTGTTATTATTATATATTTTGTCCTAAACTATTATGAACCATCGTAGTTCGTTTTATACTAGAATTGGGTATGTCGATGGGAGTAAATAAATAAGAGATGAAAAATAAAAATATATACCACTCCTATCGAGATAACCAATACCAGTGTAAGGCCTAAGTACGGATGGCCGCTCCTATCCAGCCTTATTCTTCATAATAATAGACAGTATTTCTTTTAATACTCTTTATCATTGTGAGCATAGAGGTGGGGCGTCACAGTTGGTATCAAAGCTTGGGGTTTAGGACATAATATAAAACATAACTTAGATGGAACATATGTTACAACTATTGGTCGATGTTTTATTTATGTCTTGAGTCAAAACTAAAGTTTTGAAATTTTGATGAAATTTTTAAATAGCTTTATTTAAAAATAAAAGTGAAATTGTGTTTTGATGATTGATTGAATTGTGTTTTGTTTATCAGAGTGCGCAGCGAAAACAGTAAGACCGCTTCGCTGAGTACAGCTGATAATTATTTTGATTAAAAAAAAATCAAAATATGAAAATGAATTTAATTTCAGTATGCTGTTTAACCAGTGGTTTGATTTGTTGATATTCTTATTGGTTTTCTTTGATGCTAATCATATCTGATTAGATTTCTGCTATTTTAAAATATCTTTATTGAAGATATAATAGAATGATTTCTTTGTTCATTTTGCGGTTTACGTGCAAATTTATGTTGCACGTTACTGCATTAATTTTACGTTGAACCGATGCTTGGTTATGAAACGTATTTTGTTGCCCTTATTATTATAACGGGATTTTTACACCAATGCTATATTTTGAAGCAAGGTGTTTTGTTGACATTTTTAATGAATGAAAATTCACTGATATTATATTTTGATGCAAATTATTTTGATGAGATTTTGACATTTAAAAACTACTGTCGCCTTGACTTCAGTAACTGTCAAATTTTAAAGTGGATTTTCAAGCGGCTATCCAGCAATGCTGATTTTGAGATTAGTTTTATGTTGTTTTGAGAAGTACCATTTCCTTGTTGAAATTGCTACTTATGTTGCTGATTTAATCACGTGATTATAAAAAGCGTTTTAAAAATAAAATTGTTTTTCAATTTTTTTTTATAGTTTATGCTTTCAAAAGAATGAGGAAGCGATTTAAACGATTCAGCAAAATCGAGGACTATGAACCCTTTCTTTTACTGATTCGCTTAATTCCGGACTTGTTCGTTTGAGAATGTAGATTATTTACTTTTATAAAATAAATGAAATTGTTTTTAGAATTTTTACAGTTTGCATTTTCAGAAGAATGAGAAAGTGACTTAAACGTTTCAGAAAAATCGAGGACTATGACCCCTTTCTTTTACTGATTCGCTTAACTCTGGACTTGTCCGTTTGAGAATGTGAAATGTTATTTTTGGAATACACAATTTGCACTTTCAAGGAAACGATGAAGAGATTTAAACGATGTAGCAAAAGTGCGGAGTATGAAACCACACTTTTACTATTTCGGTTAATTCCGGACTCGTTAATTAAAATAATTGCTGTTTTGATGATTTTGATGGTTTTACACGTTCAAGGAAACGATGAAGAGAATCAAACGATTTAGTAAAACATGTGGTATGGGACATGTGCGTTTGCTACTTCGGTTAATTTCGGACTCGTTAATTGAATATATGATGATTTTCGTGTGCTTTCGAGCCACTATGTTGGACCTTCGGGTCATATGTTGGACCTTCGGGTCAATACCAGTACCGGACCTTCGGGTCATATGTTGGACCTTCGGGTCATATGTTGGGCGCCAAAATTATGTTGGGTACTTGGTAGGCTTCGGCCATATGTTGATGCACGTGCGACGTAGCTAAAACTCTCCATTTGTTGGGATCGATCCACCTTTTATGTTGATTTTCTAGATCATCTTAATTGATTTCTAGATATTTGTTGTTTCCAATTATCTGCAGGTAATTGGATATTTGTTGATATGAGTTCTAATTATCGTTTTTGATAATTAGATATTTGTTGATTTGATTATCGCTTGTGATAATTAAATATTTGTTGATTCGATTATCATTTTTGATAATCGAATATTTGATGATTTGATTATCGTTTTTGATAATCGAATATTTGTTGATATGAGTTCTAATTATCGTTTTTGATAATTAGATATTTGTTGATTTGATTATCGCTTGTGATAATCAAATATTTGTTGATTCGATTATCGTTTTTGATAATCGAATATTTGATGATTTGATTATCGTTTTTGATAATCGAATATTTGTTGATTTGATTATCGTTTTTGATAATCGAATAATTGTTGATTTGTTGATTTGATTATCGTTTTTGATAATCGAATATTTGTTGATTTGATTATCGTTTTTGATAATCCAATATTTGTTGATTTGATTATCGTTTTTGATAATCGAATAATTGTTGATTTGTTGATTTGATTATCGTTTTTGATAATCCAATATTTGTTGATTTGATTATCGTTTTTGATAATCGAATATTTGTTGATTTGATTATCGTTTTTGATAATCGAATATTTGTTGATTTGATTATCGTTTTTGATAATCCAATAATTGTTGATTTGATTATCGTTTTTGATAATCCAATAATTGTTGATTTGATTATCATTTTTGATAATCGAATAATTGTTGATTTGTTGATTTGATTATCGTTTTTGATAATCGAATATTTGATGATTTGATTATCGTTTTTGATAATCCAATATTTGTTGATTTGATTATCGTTTTTGATAATCGAATATTTGTTGATTTGATTATCGTTTTTGATAATCGAATAATTGTTGATTTGTTGATTTGATTATCGTTTTTGATAATCCAATATTTGTTGATTTGATTATGGTTTTTGATAATCGAATAATTGTTGATTTGTTGATTTGATTATCGTTTTTGATAATCGAATATTTGTTGATTTGATTATCGTTTTTGATAATCGAATATTTGTTGATTTGATTATCGTTTTTGATAATCAAATAATTGTTGATTTGTTGATTTGATTATCGTTTTTGATAATCGAATATTTGTTGATTTGGTTATCGTTTTTGATAATCCAATAATTGTTGATTTGATTATCGTTTTTGATAATCGAATATTTGTTGATTCGATTATCGTTTTTGATAATCGAATAATTGTTGATTTGTTGATTTGATTATCATTTTTGATAATCCAATAATTGTTGATTTGATTATCGTTTTTGATAATCGGATATTTGTGATTTGAGATTTCTGATTATCGTTTTGGTAACTAGTTAATTGCAGTTTTGCGAATTGTGATTTGTGTTTTATAATTATCTTTGTTGATAATTAGATTTTGCTGCCATCTAATTATCGCATCGATAATTAGATATTGCTGATAATTACATTTATCCAGTTTAGTTGTTTCCTAATTATCTATTTGATAGTTAGATTTTGTTGAGAATTTAAATTTCTTTTATGAAATTAAAAGATTTCTTTGGAGTTTGTATTCCCGACTTTTATTTTTCTAGCTTAACCAGTTTATGTTAGAAAATTAATAGTTAGTGACGACCTTAATTATGAAAATTGCGGGGACGCAATTTTTATAAGGAGGGGAGTCTGTAACAACCCGGATTTTTGTATTGATTAATATCGTCGTTAGACGATTAAATCTGATTGTTAATTGTTGTTTGGAATTTTTGAACCAGTTTGAATTTTCTTTTGAAAAAATGGTTAAGTCTTTTGGTTGCCGTGATAACTAACCAAGACAGACCCTATCCCCCTTTATCCATTTTCATTCAATTCGTTTTAAACCCTAAATGTACGAGAGAAACAAAAATGGCGGCCTCCTCGTGTTCGTTCCTCTTTGCTAAATTAGGGCTCGTTAAATTCCTGGATGCCGACCTCAATTGCTTGGTCGATCAATGATCTCGTGCTCGGCTACTTCAATTCTCGTCGAAGCAAAGGTGAGTAATCCTATTTACTCACCTCTAATTCATTCTCGTATGATGCTTCTGCAATTTCGATTTTTGCTTCCATGTTGCTTTGTTTCGGCCTGTGATTTTTGATCGGTGTTGGTTTGATTCCAGTCAATGTTGATATTTTTCAGTGATGACTTTGGTTTGTAATTCTTGGCTTAGACATTTTTGTTCATTTGGTTACATTGTGCTATTTGCCATTTGATGTTTCCTGGATCTGGTCCTTGTCGTTGTTGAACTCTAGTTGAGTTGTCTGTACTCACTTTTGTCTTGTACTAGTAGTTGTTTTTCATTGATTTGCATTTAGCTCGAGTTTCATTGTTGTTGCTGTTGAGTTCTTTGGTGGGCTGCATTTGATTGGTTCTCGGCCTATTGTACATTTGACATTGCACGTACATGAAGTTGTTCCTTGGTTTTGAATCTGTGGAGTTGCAGTATGTTTATGTGATGTTGCCTCCCTTGTTTACTTTAATTCGCTGTTGCAGTCATAGGTAAATTACTTTGATTCATTGATGTAGTTGTACTTGCATTCAGGTGTTTACACTGTCTAGTTCCATTTAGTTGTTCACTGGTCTTTGTATACAAGTACACCATGTTGTCATTGTTTATTATTCGAGTCTGTTGCACTCGATGTTTGTAGCTTGCCACTGACTTGTGTTCCATTTGTGCTGGCATTTGTTCATCTTAACTTGTTCTTGTATTCACTATCTATCCATACTGTTGACATTTGTGTTTGTTGTACTTCTTGCTCTTTGCTTAGAGTTCAGTAGCTTGTATCTCTTTTTGAGGCAGTTGCATGCCTTGTACTACTTGTGCCTGCACTGTTGCTTGTTGTTGCCTTGTGGTCATATTGACTTCATGTGCATAAATAAAATATTGCCCTTCACTTGAATCAGGTGTATCCCTACTTCATGTTTCTGTTGTTAAATTTGATGTCGAGGCTGAAGTATTAAAGTGTATATTTCTTGTTGTACTCCTGTGCATCTTCCCTGTTGCACCCATGTGCAGTTTCCTTTATGTTACAATCTCTAGTTGCTGTTGACCTGAGTCTTGTTACTAGATAGCACTTAGTCTCCTTTATGTTGCTTAGTGTGTTCTTTGGTGTTGAGCATTGCATCTGTAGTTTTCACTGCAACCTTTTTCTGCATATCGCGTTATTTCACTGACGCATTCGTTTGTACTTCACTTGGTTGCCTCTTATTGTCTGTTCGTCGAGACATGTTGTCTTGTACACTGGTGATCTTATGGTGACTGTAGTTTTAGTTGCAGTTGCCCTTGTTGTTATGCATTGCATAGATGCAAATGGATTGTTTTCTGACTACACTTGAGTTGAATCCAGCATATAGCTCGGATTTGACCTTGTGCTCGTTGTGCCTTTTACTGTGCATTTCCTGACTTTTGCTTATTTCATGCTGCAATGGCGAGGCAGTGCACGCGTGCGTGCACTGCAGCCACATAACATTGATTTCAGTGATATTTCTTTTGCTTTTGAACCATTGATCTTTTGCGTATTACATATGCCGTATTGGCGAGGCAGTACACGTGTTAGCGTGTACTGCAGCCAATTAGAATTGATGTTTTTGAGTGATATTTCAATTGTTTAAATTGATTTAGTTTCAACTGATCATTTTGTTGTAATCTAATTATCTATTTGATAATTAGATTCTGAGTCTCTAATTATTATTTAAATATTGGATTTTGTTGTTAATTGCCATTTAGGCAATTCTGATGTTTTCTAAATTATCTTCATTGATATTCTTTCACTTATCTCTGTTGATGATTTGAATCTGTTGATTTGTTGTTTAACACTATTACGTGTTATATTTACCGTTATCCGATTCTCTTCTAGAAGAGTTGGATAGACGAGATTTATTGTGACTGTCGTCTATTCATTATTTAATTATTATTGTTTCTGTGCACTAATAACTGAGTTTGAATTATACTGACCCGTGTATTATTTTCTTTTGAATGTAATACTCGGGTCAGATCGAGTATTTACAGGTTGTAGATTTTTAGCTTTGGGTTGCTGCTAGAGCTATGAAGTCTCTTCATATCTTTTGGAGTTTTCGTTGTTATTTAAAGTAGTCAGCGTATTGGTATAGGATGTTGTATATTCATGTATATTATTCACGATAATGTACTTGTATATGTAACTTCCAGAGTCGACAGTTGTATTTGTATCATATGTATTGTATCACATGTATTGTAACTGACATCAGTTATATATATATATATATGAGACTTTCTGTTATATCTGTGTTCCGCATTTACATTATCTGTGTTATTATTATATATTTTGTCCTAAACTATTATGAACCATCGTAGTTCGTTTTATATTAGAATTGGGTATGTCGATGGGAGTAAATAAATAAGAGATGAAAAATAAAAATATATACCACTCCTATCGAGATAACCAATACTAGTGTAAGGCCTAACTACGGATGGCCGCTCCTATCCAGCCTTATTCTTCATAATAATAGACAGTATTTCTTTTAATACTCTTTATTATTGTGAGCATAGAGGTGGGGAGTCACAACTTATGATCCATAAAGAGCTCGAATTTTTCACTAAATAAAGAAAGAAACTTACTTCTAGAATCTCTAAAGATTAGGAAGAAACTAAGAGGAATTGAAGGATCCTTACCTAGCAAGTAGTGATTTCACATTTTCAATGCAAAGACAACAGCCAGCAACTTCAGGTCATGCGTCGCATAGTTCTTCTCATGAAGCTTCGATTATCTGCTTTCATATGTAATCACTCTACTATGCTGCATAAAAATAGCACCTAGTCCTACTCCATAAGCACCTGTGTAAACCATGAATCCACTATTTCCATCTGGAACCGCCAAAACCAGTGCACTAGTCAATCTCTTCTACAGTTCCAAAAATTCTTCTTCACACTTTAGAGTCTATATAAAATTCTCCCCCTTCTTAGTCAGCTTGGTCAAATGGGAGGAAATATTAGAATAATCTTGAATAAACCTCCTACAGTATCCAGTCAAACCTAAGAAACTACAAACCTCGGTATGAGTCCACAGTCGCTTCCATTCCTGAACAGCTTCCACTTTTACTGGGTCAACCAAATGCCATCTCCCGATATTATATGCCCTAAAATCCTTACCTTTGATTGCCAAAAACGACAATTAGAAAACTTCCTTAAGAATATGCCTCCTTAATGTATTTAATGCAACATGCAAATGATGTTTATGCTCCTCCTAAGACTTGGAGTAGATAAGAACGCTGTCGATAAAAACTAGCATGAACTTATTAAGAACATCTTTGAAAACACGATTCATTAGATCAACAAAATAAGCTGGTGCATTGGTTATCCCAAAAGGCATAACCAACCACTTAAAGAAATAATCAGGGCCCCTAAATGCAATTAAGGGTATACTATCTTCAACAACCCTCAATTGATGAAATCCAGTAGCTAGATCTATTTGAGAAAATACCGTAGCTCCATGAAGTTGGTCAAAAAGATCATCGATGTCGGGTAAGGGATACTTGTTCCTAAAGGTCGGCTTATTTAACTCCCTATAATCCACGCACAATCTTAAAGATCCATCAGACTTAGCCGCAAACACCATAGTTGATCACCAACTTGAATGACTGGGCCTGATCAATCCTCTCCTCAACAGGTCCTAGGTTTGACTTACCAACTCCTCTCTCTCCCTCGGAGCCATCCTTCGCTTAGGTTGAACCACAGGCCTTGCACCTGGGAGAAAATTAATACAGAACTCTATCTCTCATTGCAAGGGTAAACTTTTAACCTCTTCAAATACATCAGGAAATTTTTAGCAACTTCAATGGACTCTAAATTTTCTTGGGATGCTTCCAAGGCATATAAGAAACTATACATATGAATACCAGGTTCCTTACATAATACTTTAGCCTTTCTTACTATATCGGTTACTAAAGATACGGTTCTCTTATTAAATTTGAAGATAGCCTTATACTTTGATAAATAATACATACCAAGAATAATGTAAACTCCTTTAAAATCTAAGATATACGGGTCACAAGAAAAGTGATGAGAAAGATAGGAAATTAGCGCATTCTTACAAATCATATTCAAATGGGTTACCCCACCGATGGGGTTAGACACGCACATAGGGTTTTCTATAATACTTGGAATAAGATGAAAATTGCTTACTAATTTTAAAGAGATAAAAGTATGAGAAGAACCACTGTAAAATAACGCTCGAATAAAAGTACCATTGATCAGTAAGGTACCTTCAAGGCCGCCTTTCCACTTCACATCCATTGAAGTCGATGGTTCATTCTTAATAGCGTACACCTCGGGCTGCTGCACCTTTAATGAGTGGGTAGTTCTTTACCATATGCCCAGGCTGATGGCAATTAAAACAAAGTCTTCTGGACCACTAAGAGATATGTTCACTTTGCTGTTGCTACTGCTGCTGAACTTCCGAATTCTTGCAAAACTTTGTGATGTGGCCCTTATGAAGACACTTGCGGCAAACAAAATCCTTAAAATGACTCCCTTGAGCCCCACTGCTTGGATTTCCCTTTCCTTTATTCTACCAATCAGGATTAAACTTTCTCTTGTTGGAATTGTTACCATTCACATTTCCACTAGGTGCTACTGGAGTAGGCTTCTTCTTTTCCAAGGCCTTGTACCTTAGAGTCATATCAATAAATGCACAAAAGTACTCTTAACGTGAGCAATCGTTCTCTAATGGAACTCTTCTCTCATACCTAAAACAAACATCTCGTTTTTCTTTAACGAGGTGTTGATCAATTCCAGTTCAAAATAAGATAGCTCGTTGAACTTTGTCTCATATTCTGCTACAAATATATCTCCCTGCTTTAAGTCCATGAAGTTCCTGTACATCCTGGTCTTTTCTGCTTTGGAAAGAATTGGTCTCAAAAACTTCTTTAAATCGGGCCCACGAAAACCCTTCTTTTGGAACATTTGCAGTAAGGGAGTCCCACCAAGCTGCTTCCCCGTCTTGCAGTTCCCATGCTACTAAGAACCTTTTCTGTTCATCTGATAAGCCAAGATCTTTAAAAATATTTTTGCAAGATTACAACCAAGCTTGCACTTCCATAACAGACTCTGTTCCTTTAAATGATTTCCCTCCTAGATTGGTATAATTCTTGCATAAGGTTCCAAAATTCACTCTTAGATGCTCTAATGTTGCCTCTTCGACGATCCGAACTCCTCCAAGATATGGGGTTCGACCATTTGTAGTTGTAGTGCACATGATCCCCTACCTTATCTGCCTCTGTTACTCATGTATTACAACCTGGACATGGTAAGATAATTCTAGAATACTTGGACGAGATAAATCTTGAAAGAAGGGTACTAATAAACCAATCAAGATGAACTATCTATCAAATATATATACATACACACACACATACAAATAAAAAATTACAAACACACACTCTCGAAGTTGATCCTAACCCAAAAATCTAGGTGTTCGCTTAAACTAGGCACTGGTGCCAAATGTAATGAACTGCCTTTCTTACTCCAAAAGACGAGTCATCAAGGGTAATGAAAGATAAGAAGAATAAAAAACAATCACAGAATCTCACAATGGAATGAAACAATATATATTAATCAGCATAAGGTTTTACATTGATACTACAATAATAATACATTAGAGTCGTAATAGTACAAGTTTCAAACTGGGATAGTTATAATTGCCTGTCCTTACATCACTAATACAAAGTACACGCATATATACACAGCAAAATAAGATAATAGCTAGCTAATCTTGAAGCCACCTGATTCAGCTCCTCTAAAATGCAGTCATGAGAAAGCTGGATCATTGGCTACTCATAAAAATTCAGTACCAAGAGTTTTAATGAAAGAAAATAAAATGCCGGGTTAGACAAGAGTCTGATGTGAGTAAACTCAAACAACTAAATTATTACTTTTTAAAGCACTTTTAAAATCAAGGGTAGTTTGTAAGACCATGCCGCACATAAACACGGACGGGTTTCTACCTTACAATAACCAAAACATTTTACAATAATCGGGGATATTATGACAATGCCTAGGGTTTTCAAGTAAAATAGCTGAAATGTTTGCATCTCACATTTCAACATATTTAGGTACAATTAAATCTGTACAGTACTTATTGGAGAATGGATTCCATAAATGAGCAGGTAAGTGACTCCCTTTTGAAAGATGCACCTCTAGATAAATACACCGGGGCCTGACAAGAACATTTTTTACCCCTGCTACACAGAACCGGCCTACCACTTGACTAGTAGTACCGAATACATCACTACCATAGTTGGGATCAGCAATCGTATCGTAGCATACAAAATAGGTCAAATATCAATTCTAGATATGGTGATGACATAACTTGATTGGAGTGACATACATAGCCCTACTGCATACTCATTTTGGTCATTTCTGGTTGATAATGCCTAAGGCTACGTTTACCTTTACTATAGCACAACCACTTGGAATGCTAACATTGCCTTCCAGATGTTGACATAATATTAGTACTCATCCTTTCAAGTCGTTCAGGAGATGAACGAACCAAAGGCACTACTTCCACTACACCCATTTTGGAATCACCCTCAAGGTAAGTAGCAAATAGTCCTTGCACGTCAAAGTCTTTATCTTGGACCTTGCCTTCACTATTGCAATTCGAACGCTTACGTTTGTTCGAAGTGGTTTTTGGATAACAACTACTATCTGATCCCCGTCTCTTCGAACTAACATTCTACAATGTTAAAGTGTCAAGTTTTTATGGTGGACAACTCCACTATCAGGGTGCAAAGATTTACATATGAAAATATATTCCATATGCTTAAATTATCATGACCCGCTTATCGAAATTAACTCCCTTGTATTCATCACGCTTTCAAAATGTAGTATTTGCGACAAGTACAAGTCGACTTACTTCTAATAAAACGTGCCATCATTTTATTATAACTATTTTAATTTGTTTGGCTACTTAATGGCATGGACAAGAGATCCTTTGGTTTTAAAAAATATACCGAGAGAAGAAAGTTGATTTAAAATAAAATACCATTGGAGTTTAAAATAACTTCAAATAATAAATAATTCATCATTAGATCATAAATTAAAGCTTAATTAATCCTTAATTAATCATACTTAAATCAAAATTTAAACCTTAATTAATCTTAGTTAAACCTTAATTAATTACTAATAATTACTCTTAATTAATTAAATAATTAAACCCTAGTTAAATAATAATTAAACCCTAATTAGTTAAAATAAATAAATAATTAATTAAATTTATTTAATAAACATTTATTTTAAATTAAATCCTAATCAATTAATAACTAAGTAAATAAATAACACTTAATTAAATAATAACTAATTAAATAATTAATTTAAAGTTAATTAAATTGATTAAATTAATTAATTAAAATAATTACCTCTTAAATTAATTAATCATTATTAAAACTTTCTTAGTTAACTACAAATGATTAACTTAATTAATTTATCCTTAATCCTAATTACTTTACTTAATTACTTAATCAATTCGTAATTATTTTTAGTAAATAATTAAATTATTAAATTCATTAATCAAGAGTTAATTAAGTTTTAAAATCTCCAATTAAGTTTGAAATGGCTTTCAAAACAATTTTAAAAGAAAGCTTAAAAACTTGAAAATCGTATATTTTTTAACTGTATGCATAACAACTATCGCTATGGATGTCATAATTTAGAATCACATTCTATGTTATTATCCAAACCTCATCTCTTAGCTTCATTACTTTTGAAAATCTTTGTTTTAAAAACAATTCAAAAAACTCGAATTCAAATTTAGGAACTTTATTTTTTTCTTTATGAAACACTTAATAAATCAAATTCTAAATAACATGGTTTGAACTTTAAAAGGATCTCAATCCTTTTCAACATTTCCAAGTACTAACTTCCATAATCATCCAACTAAAAATCCAAGATTACACACACATAGCATATCATTTCCAAACATAACCAAAATCACAACTTTATAACCCAAGGCATTGCTTTTGCCTTTCAATTCAAGTTCTAACACTAACCACAAATTAGCACATACATACACATCCAAACCATGCTATAATTAGTTCTTTCCTAAAAAGATTAGAATTTACTCACCTAGTTTAAACGAAGTCTTTTCAAACTTTTGCAAAAAGACTTAGGATTTTGAATCCTATGGAAGCATTTGCACTTTGCTTTGAAACTTTGGAAATGTGCTTAGCGTAAGCACAACATGTTTGGCCATAAGCACTAAAGGGTATGACCTTGGCTAATTTTGGTGGACATGGGCTTGATCTTGAAAGAGGATGTGAAGAAGAGGATGTACAAGTGTCCTAGCAAGTTTCGAAGAGGATTTAAAGAAGAAAGATATGATTTCTTACTCTTAGAAATACTTTAGGAAACCATGGAATATTTTCCAACAGCTTTGCAAATGAAAAAAAGAACTAAGAAAAATGGAATAAAAATTAGAAAAATTAGTTTTTATATAAAGTGCATATGTGAAATTACCAAAACGACCTTGTACTTTATCTCGCTCTCACATGTCGACACCCTACCCTCTGTCTCCCCGCTTTGCTAACGTGTTCCCCCTTGTCCCCATTCCATTTTTCCAAGCCAACATGCCTTAGTACTTGTTTTATACTTATGTCTAAGGTAGCATCTTTATACTATATAATATATATACTTTTTAAAATAAGAAATCTTAACTTATTTATAAATACATGCATATTTAAGTGTATATACATGTACACATGCATACAAACATGTCTAAGGCTTTTATAAAGATGTGTATGAGAATTAAAAAGTGTCACGACAATTTTGATGACTTTTAGCCACGAAAATTCAAAAATTCAAAAAACGAATTCGGATTACATTTTCAATCCTTCTGAACTAATTATTTTTGTAAACAAAATTTGAAAACGATTTCACTACAATTTGTTATTATCTTAAAGGAGTTTATTTGCGTTAATATTTTTATTTATTTATAATTAAAAATATAATTAAATATCCATATTTTAAGTTATCAAATTCTGGATCGTACATGTACAAACTCAAACGTCATGAGTGATATTGAGTGTAAAATATCATTGTTAAATTCATGTTCAGACCTTAATTAAAAGGCTTTAAGTTGGAAATGTTCCAAACGAAACATTATGGCTAATTCGATGAAAAGGCTAAGTACATCGCTTTGTGGAGTGCCATGATAAAAGCAATGTATAAATATAAATGCATACATTTGTAAGTGAGCTAAGGTAATTCCAAGTATTAGGAATACTAAATTATTGTTATGTGAAGACAATGAAATGGTAAGTGCTTAATAGAAGTTGAGAAAAATATTGTGACTAGTTCTACATGATAAAGCTAGTTTATCAACATCGGAGAGAGTTGATTGACATGGTAGATAATTTAAATAACATAGCAATCTATTCATGAAGGGTATAACTTGATCAATTCTCATCAATCTGGTTGAAGGGGATGGGACAGAGATTCCATAATTGGCCCCAAGTGTAAGTCGGAGATTTATAGAGTTAGGGGTCGCCCTAAAGGAAATTATGTAATGATTACATATGTCAAACTCGATAGCCAATCTTGTTCGAAATAAATTATGTTTTTTTCTATTATATACATGATATATTGTATTGACTAACTAATTAATTTAATTAAAATTATATTTAATAGAAAATCCATAAATGGTATGTTTTTTGGTAGTAGTTACAATGTGTTGTAATCATGAGTGATTTTTCACTATAAAATAAACATACCGTTTAAAATATTCCTAGTCAAGATGCATCGAGACTCGATATCGATACATCCGTTGAGTCAAGATTATGTAACGCTCTCCAAATGTTGGTAGTGTATTGTTCATGGATACTGGGGCACCAAGGGGCCACGTAGTGATAGTTATTGGATAACTATAGAATGAATCACTCGATAGTTTTATGTTGTTTAATATAACTTAGGTCAAATAGAAAATATCGATGTGACAAAATTACACAGTTTTATTGACTGGGGAATATTAGCGATCTTCAATGTGGAAGCTTTGCTTTGACTATAGTTTTATCATGGCATAACGTCCATCGAATGACTATAGTTACGTCGAGTGGAATCATTGGAAATAGAATGCTATTCAAGAGAGGATTTGTATCCTCAATTATATAAGGCTAATATCACGGTTAACTAAAGTCAACTTAAAGTCGAAGTCTTTAGCCATAGCAGTTCGGTTAATAATAATTGTTATTATTAAACCAAAGACTTGCTTGGATTATATATTTGAATATGAACAGTATTGGAATTTTAATCATTACCAAATTCCATAAGTCCAAAGTGATATTGTTTTGACAAAGAAAATAGACGTAAATATTTATCACAACAGATTAACGCTTAATAAAGTAAAATTTGAATTTTACCGGTGCCAAATAAGTTGGAAATAATGCCACACCGTCTACTAAGTGAAGTGTGAACATTAATATTTGAATTGTTTAATATAAATTGATGACCAAATTCACACCTAAGAGTCATACAACTGAAATGTTGAATACTCCTTTTACCACTCAGTTTAATTAATATGTAATTGTTATACATTGATTAATACTTATGAAATATTAGTTATAAATTTTATTTGATGTATGTTGAACAATATTAAACAATGTGTTTATAATAGTTACAAATATATTGATCAATATACGATATCGATACATGTTAAAATTGGATTTAAATGCGACGAATATTGTCCAAGCTTGAAATAGATTTAAGTCCCATATGGGGCTTGCTAATTTCGGCCATGATAGAAGCAAGGACGGGCCAGCCATATTGATGGCTAAGTTGAGTTGGAATTTGGAACAAAATTGAGAAGAATTGGTGGGAGAAAAATAAGGATCTACATCCTTGTTTTACTGCTTAGGATCTCTTTATTTAATTATCTCTTATCCACCCTTTTCTATGACTTTTTAAGGAGCCTCCATACCATCCTCTTGCTGGTCAAATCGTCCTTACCCTCTCCTCAAATTTTCAAGCATTTAAATAAAAAATCAAATCAAATACAATCGTTGGTTGTAAAGCTATTCGGGAGCTAGCAATTTCTGGACTTGGAATTGGATTTATGGAGTTTAGGTTATCATTTCAAGGTGCGAATTCTAGGTTTTTGTAAAAGGTGCATATCTTATTTATTAACATATATAAATTATTTAGTTATTAAATAATATGTTGGTTAGTTAGAAATTATCATGAATCTATATATGTTGGTGCTGTCATCATTTGATGATAATGTATATATGTGTATAATAATAAAAAAATTATATTTATATGTATAAAGCTTACGGCTATAATTTAATGAATGTTATTATTTTTATATAGTAATATCATTATTTAATGAACTATTTTTTAAATTAAAATGCAATAATATAAAGTATATTTTTATTATTTTATTAATTTATAACTATTATTTAAAGTTCATGGAATTTAAAAAACCAAAAAATTAAAACCAACTATATATATTATTCTAAACATTGTATGTTTCAAATATAGATAAGTATATGTACAAAATTATAAAATGATAGGTTAGGATATTCCTTTGAGACAATTGTGTAATTTATTACATATATCTAGCTCTATGACTAGTCTTGATCAAAAAAATGGTGTTTTTCTTTCATCATATACTTGTTTTACAATGATATAAATAATTAAGTAATTAATTTAAAGTATACAGATGGAAAATTCTTAAACGATATGTTATATGATAGTAATTAAAAAGTGTTGTAATTATGAGAGTTTTATCCTAGTAAAAATAACATATTGTTTTAAATATTCCTAGTCAAGATGTTTCGAGAAAGGATATCAATTCATCCATTGAAAGTTGAATACGTAACGCTCACCAAATGTTGAAAAATGTATTTCTCATGGCTGTTGGGGGTACCAAGGGATTATGTACCGATAGTTATTGCATAACCATGGAATGATTCACTCGAAAGTTTTCCATTGGATTATATAACTAAGGTCAAACTGACAATCTCGAAGTGACGATGTTACACAATTCTCTCGACTTGAGAATACTGTAAAACTTCAATGTGGACACACTGCTTTGATTATAGTTAAATTGTGATATGACGTCCATCGAATGACTATGTTTGTGTTTGAGTTGCAACATTGGAAGTGAAACACTATTAAATAGAGATTTCATCTCCTTGGTTATACAGGATTAGTATCGCGGTCAACGGTAGTCACCTCAAAAATAAAGCATATGGCTAGAGCAGTAAGGTTAATAATTATTATTATTATCAAACCAAGAATTTTTTGCTTGTAATTACAAAGTTTAATATGGAGATGTTTGAGTTTTGATCAAAACCAAGTTCTATAAGTCCGAATGTGATATAGTTTTGACGAAGAGAGTTGGTGCAAATAATCATTATTAGCAGGTAACGCTTATAATAGTAAAACTAGATTTTACCAAAAAGATGTATAAGCAATAAATTAAGCCAAAATGTCACATCACTGGCTAAGGTGAGCATGAATGTTAATATTCGAATAGTTTGATATTAATTGCTGACTGAATTTTAGTTTTAATAGAATCTTAGAAGGTATAACTCTTAGACAATTTTCTTTGTTATGTGCAAGACTGAATTTATATAATATTGATAGCAAAAATGATATTATTAACTGAGAATGGGATAAAAGAAAGAAATTCACTTCTAATTTATGATATAAATTTCTTAATTTCTCGGGCATTACTAATAACACTTTTAATCTTATTTGGAAAGCAAATGCTCCTCCAAAAGCTACGATTCATATGTGGTTAATTATGCATGGAAAGCTAAATAACATTGAGCTTTTAAAAAGAAAGAATATGCCAATTAACAATAAATGTACTTTTTGTAACTTGTATTTCGAAAATATTAATCATATATATTATGAGTGTAAGGACACTTTCTATATTCTTAATAATACTCTTAATATCTTTAACTTTATTCTTTCAACTAAAGTTACTGATTGTGATTTTTATTGGAATAATTTAACATGTAAGTTTAAAAAGGGAAATAGATTTTTATTATATACTCTATTCACCATAATATGTTGGTAGATTTGGTTTTTGACAAAACCAGAGGCTATTTAATAATAAAAATTAGTTATATTAATGGAATGGTAATAACAATAACATCATTTTGTTTTAGTTGGCTCTCAAATCCAAATATACTTTGGATAAAAATAATCATTTTAATGAATATCTTAATAAGGTTAGGAAAACATTGAATTATTTAACCATAAAAAAATATTTTTAATATCAATAACTACAGTGTTAGCATTTATTCGAATTCGAATGAAATTTTTACGATCATCAAATGTTCTTTTGATCAATGGAGCTTAATGTTAGTATCCATGCCTCTTGATTTCGTGATCATTATCTCATAACATATATATAACTGTAGATGTTGTATAATGAGTTTGACCCTTTTATTAGTATAACCTTATTATAGTTTATTTGTTGTTTTATAATTCCAGTTTTTATTACTTTTATTTCATTATTGCATATATATGTATAAAATTTTAATTATATACGTATATATGTGTATTATTCTCATATTTTCATTTAATTCAATCTAGAGATATAGGGTTAGGCTATAAATGGTGCTAGAATGCTATTCGCAGGGTTTCAGTGTTGTTATTACCAGGATTGCAAGATGCTGTTCGTAGGATTGTTGATAGGAGAGATTTTTATTTTAGTTATGGATTATCGGTGACTATTGTGAGTCACTCATTCTCTAATGGAGCCGCTTATTGATCTCATGTGTTCTCTTGGATACACCTTGGTTTATATTAGGTACTTCTAACACTTTATTATCAGACGGTGGCTTTTCCGGAGCTCATTAAAGAAGTAACCTGATATTGTTATCTTTGATTTTCTTTGTTATGATCTGTTACCTGCTAGGCATGTTGGTATTTATTACTATCGGTGATATATATATATATATATATATATATATATATGTGTGTGTGTGTGTATGTGTGTGTGTGTGTGTGTGTGTATGTATGTATGTATGTAAGTATGTACATGTGTGATTTTCTCTACTTTAAAGGACCACACATTTCCCTAAAAAAATTGCTGACTGAATTTTCACCTTTGAGTCGTACAATCGTAATGGTTAATTTATCGAAAAACCACATGATTTAATTAATTTATAAAATGTTGGAAATCAATTAAAATCAATTAAAGTTTGAGAAATATTAATTATTATTTGATTTATTTGATGTTTGGGAGTTGTCTGTAACTATTTGAATGTATACATAAAAGTTATATTTGCCAGCATTGATATATGATATCGACGTATTTTTAAAATGGGTTTAAATAAAAGATAATTTCTAAAGGGATTTATGGAAACCTTATGCCATTTTATAGCAAGTAATTTTGGCCATATCATGTGAAGAGAGAAGAGAGGAGGGAGAGAGAATTAACAAAATCAATTAAGTTTTAATTAAAAGAATGGAAAAAAGTTTCAGTCTTTCCATTAAAAATGTCCATTAATTAAAGTGTGTTTTTTTGGCCCCATCTAAAGGTCTCTGATTTAAATGCACCTATGTATTATAACATTTATATAATTTGGCTTTATATGATTCACCTCATGTTTTAATTATTCATGTTGCCATACGTAACTTAAACCTTCCTTATGTCTAATTTGATTAAAATGTCTACTGTATTGTTTTGATTCAAATCTTTGTTTGTTCATCATCTCCTTTTAATACATGTTCATGATAAATTGATCTATTTTAAATCTCATGATACTTTTGATTTGTTATTATTCTGTATATTGTTTAGAAATGTGAGTTCTTTCACAAATTTACACATGCCTACTTTTTCAAATTTATTTTATTTTGTTTTGGAAATTTTGTGAAATTGAACGCTAATTTTGAATGGTTTCTTTTAAATTATATTACATTTACATATACAACTTCAAATGAATTTTATAAGTTAATTTATTTTTTCTTTGAAATTAGTCTTTAAATTTATATGGTAAAATCTTGAATATAAATGTGTCAATCATTTCTTATAAAAAAACTTAATTTAAAATTAATGAATGAACTTTAGCGCAAATTCTAATTCTTTGTGGTTTTTTAAATTTGAAGTCTCATGTAAAATCCAGAACTCTAGTTTCATTCCAAAATTAAAATTTTAATCAAATTGTTAACCTTAAATTCAAACTTATTTGTATATATGTATATTTACACATATCTTATGCTACAATGTTTGCAAATATATGTTGTTTTAGATCTTAATTATTAAATTCTAATAATCATGTATATGAAAATATACATGTGTAGTTTAATTCACATATATAAGAGGATATTGTGCAATAATGTAACCTTCTGTTGTCAAACCCTTCTTTAATTGAAATTTTTTTTCGTTCATGTTAATTTTGGATTTCAAATTATCTAAAACAACTAATAGGTTTTCAATATACAAACATATATATATATATATATAATTATAGATGTACACATATATTTCATTAGTCAAAGACGTGCAAATTAGTTAATAATTTATAAATTTCTTTTAATATATCAATTATTATAATTAAATAGGTAAAAATGAATGGTTTTTTTGTCTACATATATTTTCTTATCTTCCCTTAATTAACTATATAGGTTAAAAGATGGAAAGAAATGATTTCCTTCTCTAAATTCATTTATATATGTTCATTTATGTATTATAATGACCCGTATTTTTCGATAATTAAAACTATTAAATTTAATAATATTTTGAATGTACTATTGGGTGAAATTAAAATTTATGATTTATAAAGGGAAAAGATTATTAGAATGTAATTTAATAACGTAGATTTAATGTATAATGTAACAACCCACTATTTTGTACCATTCAAATCGACAATAATCCACATATGTCAGACTTGAATGATGCAAAATAACAGATTGTAAATAAATTTGGAGCAAATGAAATCAATCACACAGAATCACAGACATAGAAATATCAGAATAACTCGCAGCGGAATATAAAAATACCATAGTAGTTCATGAAGCTACTATAACAAAGTCTCAAAACAAATACATAATATCAGTCTAAAAACAACATAATAGGAATCCCAAATACATAGAAGTCCACTAACACAAGCTGAAATAGAACAACTGAAATAGATAAATAACTAGATATATAACTAGATATGTAGAATCTCTAGCTAGCTCCAGAAAGAGAAATCCAAAGCTGTGAATACTTAGGCTGACCCGAGCGTAAGAAAAACACCAAACACTCGAGTCAGGACATATATACTCATATAATGTAAACCAACTCAAGTGAACTGTAATAAAGTACAAGTAACTTAAAGGATGGTTGGGACCGCCCATCCTCTAAGGATCCGTTAAACTATTTACTATGTAGTAGTATTTCGCTATTATAATAAAGTCTACAGTAAAATAAACTTACTTTAAAATAGCATCGAAGGATTACCCATATAGCCCCCAACACGTAATAGTCCCAGTAGTCCATCCAGTATCAGCATATCTCCAGATCGGGAGACTACCCTAAATACTCCATGGGCTAGGGAGAAAAAGAAAAACAAACTCGTAGTAAAGCTCGCTATGGTTGGTGACAAGGCATACGAGGTAATGCCAGGGTAGATATACCAATTATGCTTTCGGGCTGGTGGTAACGCATAGCAGCCACTACCGCCCACCTCGAGCCACACTCCCAAAATCAAAGGGCTGCACCCAATCAATCAAAAAAGTAATATAATGGTATCGTAGAAGTGTGTCCGATAGGAGGAGCTGCCTCACTTGGCCCGTCGATCACTCCTGTTTTAGCCACCTTAAGCCAACTCACGGGAGTCAGATCCACGTTCATACCATAATAGGATCATCGCCACCATCCTAATTCGTTTTGGAATCTCCACCACCTACACAGTTGTTAAAGTGGATTTCGGTATCGATAGAGAGTATGTACATATCCGATCCCGGTCTCTTTAACAACCAATCGTTATTATAACCCGTGGTTATAATTTAAAAATGTTATTTTATACTTCAAAAATCAAATATCATTTAAAAATATCAAAATATCATATCTTTTTAAAAATCCCATTCATTTTTATTTAATTTAAATACTATTGCAACTCACATTTCAAAATGGTTATATTTCAAATCAAACTACTCAATTTAACCATTTAAATGAATTTATTATATTTAAAATTAAAATATTCAATTTCCAAAAATTTTAGCCTTTTAAAAGTTCATTTATTCACATAAGTTGATTAAAACAGTGAAATTTCAACTTTTGCAGCACCTAGAAAATGCTACGGAAAGTTATGTTTTGAAACAATTCAATTTAGCAAATACGACATTTAAAATGTCATAATAGGTTTTAACTTTGTTTCAGCAACTACAACACTTACAAAGTGCTATAATAGCTCTTAGTTTCAATTTTTAGTCTTTTTAGTTCACTTGTATCAACTACATTACTTAGAAATGTTGTAATATCCTTTGCTTCAGAAATGATAGCATTTCTGAAATGCTGTTAATTTAAATTCCAAATTTTCAATTCAATTTCATAAACAATTAAATTTTAAGTTTAAACCATTTTTAACTTATAAAATTCATATATTCTCACTTTGAAATGATCATTCAAATACCTTTTAATTTATGATTTTATAAAGTGAAAATTTCACAAATAATTATCGAAATTTTAATAATTCACTTATAAAATAAATGTAAAATCTATAACATTTCATCTACTTTACATTTTAATTTAATTTACCATTTAATAAATTAAATTTAAATTCCATTTATTTTCTTAACTTAACTTTTAATTTAAAAACATATTTCACATTTTTCTAAGTTAAGTTGTATTTCAAATATCAATTTTTAACATTTATTTATTTAACCATTTTTAATTTATAGAAAAATCAATAACACTTTATAAAAATCATTTTAAATTCAAATTTAAATCAAAATATTATAATATTTACATTTTAAAAATATTTTAAAATTCTAGAAAAATATATATATTAACTATGGATCTGTATATAATTTTCTATCCTAGGTAAAGTGATACGGATAATATATCATTTCAATCCGTAATTTACAAAGAAAACCCGGGTTCTATCATTTCAAACCCGCAGTCCCAAGTAAAATGAAATAAATAAAAATCGCTCAGGCCTATCATTTCATCCCATAATGATTTTTTCCTATTCTAAAGTCCGTTCGGGTATGTATCATTTCAACCCATAGTGATTCTAATTTACAGGGAACTTGCAGCGTGATAAACTGATATAAATAAACAGTATAACATTATATAACAGTAACAGATGATATGACGGTGTATAAACAGAGTGAACATCATATGATCATATCACAGGCAGGTATAACATGATAATATAAATCTATAGATTCACATGGTGTTAATTTACTAATTATATAAGTACAAATGTCATTGTGAATTACTCACCTCTACAAGCTGGAGATAACAAATTCAGACACACAAACAAAGATCCGGAAAGCACAAAAGCACGACTACGGATTCAAGTAAGGGAGAGCCAAAGTGATTATCTTGTACATATCAAACAAAAGAAGATATTGCACATGAATTTCAACACAAAATATATCATTAAACAATCTAGAAATAAGGCACAACAAAAAACCAAAAAACTTGCCCATGCTTTAACAAATCACATGCTCAGCCTAAGGTTTAAAATGCATGGCCATGATGGTGTGAATGGGTCGGGTATGTGCCCAACATGGCTCGGTCTAGCTTGGATATGAAGGAGTGGAAGTTGTGACATGAAAATACAAAGGGCAAGGCAACAAGGTGATTTTTGTGTGCAACCACAAGCTCAACCATGGCCATGGATGGCTTGGCTATGCTTAGTGGAGGTCAAGTGATGGTGCAACAGTGGTCTAGGGTCAAGTAGAGGCTGGAGAAGGTAGTGCTAGTGGTGGTCGAGAGGGGTATATGGAGTGGTGATGCATGTAGAGGTCGGCTATACTAGATTTCAAGTGATGCTTGCTTTTTTTTATATGGGGTTTTCAAACAAGGATGGCCACGGCCTATCATGTTAATAGAGTTGGAGGATGTTGCAGCCGAGTATGGTGGTGGTGAAGGTGGAGCTAAAGGCCGAGCAACATAGGTGAAAGCATGACAAGAAGATAAATAAAACAAAGAAGAAAAAGAGTAAGAAAATATGAAAAACCATTACCAATATTTTCTTTCAGAAATGATGGCTAAAGTTTTTGAGATGAGAAATTTTTTCTTGCATGAGAAATGAAAAAATATTTCGGTTGAAGAAAGAAGTATGGTCGGCCAAATTGAATGCAAGTGGCAATTGAAATGAAAAGGTAAAAGAATATAAAAGGTTATGGTAAATGAAAGGTTAAAGACTCTTTATATTTCCCATTTTCTTTATTCATTTTAAAAACATGAAAATGTAAATAAAAAAATAAGAACAAAACAAAATAAAGCATGAAAGAAAATAAATAAGTAAATTTTAGAAAAATATAAATTAATTATGAAAATAACTAAATAATAGAAACTAGGATTTAAATATTGTAAACAAATACAATAAGCTTTGGAAAAATTGTAACATCACTTTAAAAATATTTTAAAATGAAATCTTGGAATAAAAATAAATTTAAAATATTTTCAAAATGAAATAAAGTCAGATTTAAAAATATTGAAAAATCTAGGGTCGTTACACTTTCCCCCACTCAAATATTTTTGTCCTCGAAAAGAACGGACAAGGAAAATAAAGAAAACAAGATAGAAAAACAAAACAATACCTGAAACAAATAATTTAGGATTTGAAGCACGAATTCTCTCCTCTGTCTCCTAGGTACAATCTCGATCATCAGTCCTCCACTATACTTTGACCAGACTAACAAATTTTCTTCTTAGCTGCTTCGTACCTCTATCGACAATACGAAGTGGCTTCTTCTCGACAGTCAGATTAGGCTCAATATCCAAACTATCAAGAGCAGAAGGCTGAACAATAAGAGATGGATCATGAAGATATCGGCGAGGATGCGAGACATGGAATACATCATGCACTCCATAAAGCTTCTTGGGCAAACCCAGACGATAATCCAAAGAACCAACTCTTTCCACAATGCGGAAAAGACCAATGAACCTTGGAGAAAGCTTCCCCCCATGACCAAAGCGAATGACATTTCTTAAGGGAGAGACCTTAAGGAAAACTTGATCACCAACAGCAAACTCCACACACCGTCTATGCCTATCAGCATACTTCTTCTGCCTATCCTGAGTAGCTCTCAACCTCCTCTTAATCTCCTCAACTCTCTCAGAAGCTTCCAAAATCACATCAGGACCAAGAACCAAACGATTACCGGATTCAATCCAGCAAGATGGAATCTACAAGGTCGTCCGTATAGAGCAGTAAACAGAGACATTTTGATACTGGCGTGAATGCAAAAATGGAATGAGATTGATAAAGAGATTAAAATAAGCTTAAAAGGGAAGATTAGATTATACCTAATAGCTATTATTGTAGATGAATTCGACAAGATGGAGATGATCTTCCTAAGATCCTCCATAATTAAGCACACAAGCACGAAGAAGATCCTTGAGAATCCGATTCACTTTTTCCGTTTGACCATCGGTCTGTGGATGGTAATCAGTGCTCAGATTCAGATGAGTACCTAGAGATTCCTGAAAAGCTTTCCAAAATTGACTTGTAAAGATAGGATCACGATCACAAACAATGCTGGAAGGAACCCCATGGAGATGAACGATCTCTCTTATGTAGATCTCAGACAAGCTAGAAGCAGAACGAGTAGACTTGACCGGAATGAAATGAGAAGACTTGGTCAATCTATCCGCAATAACCCAAATACTCTCATTACCCCTCCGAGTCCTCGGTAAACCATCGATGAAATCCATGGAAACCTATTCCCACTTCCAATTGGGAATCTCAAGAGACTGCAACAAACCAGGGATCTTTTGGTGATCGGCTTTGACTTGCTGACAAGTCGCACACCGACTAACAAAGATAGAGATATCCCAGTTCATCCCCTTCCACCAATAAAGCCTCTTCATATCCTGATACATCATCGACACACCAGGATGAATAGAAAGTCTGGATCGATGATTCTCCTGAAGCAACTACTGCCTCAATCCATCAATATTCGGGACACAAATCCTGCCATTAATCCTCAAAATCCCTCTATCATTGATCTGAGCTCCACTACCACTACTACTACCACCACAACCCTGCTACGAACATTCTCCTTCATCAATTTAAGCATCGCGTACTCACCTGCTAGCCATGATACGATCCAAAAGAGGAGAAGAAGAAACAACAAGCTGACACAACAAAGCCTTCTTCCGACTTAAAGCATTGGCCACAACATTAGCTTTACCAGGAGTATAGCTAATATCGAGGTCGTAAGAAGCCAGAAACTCAAGCCAATGAACTTTCCTCTGATTCAAATCCTTCTGGAAGAAGATATATCTCAGAGACTGATGATCGGTGAAAAGCTCAAACTTGGTTCCTAGAAGATGATGCCTCCAAAGCTTCAAAGAAAAGACAATAGCAAGCAACTCTAAATCATGAGCAGCATAATTTTCCTTGTGGGTTTTCAACTGACGGCTGGCATAGGCAATGACCTTACCATCCTGCATGAGAACAGCACCCAAACCCTAATGACTAACATTAGTGTATACCGTCAATCCCTCACTGCCATTCGGAACGGTAAGAACTGGTGCGGAAGTTAGCTTGCTCTTTAACTCGTCGAATGCAGCTTCACACTTCTTATCCCAGATAAAATTAGCATTCTTACGAGTTAAAGCAGTGAGAGGTGCAAAAATCCGAGAAAAATTCTCGACGAATCTCCGGTAATAACCGGGAAGGCCCAGAAAACTACGAATATCAGATGGAGTCTTTGGAGTTTCCCAATCCTGTAACAGAACAGGGAGACAATAAGGACAACCGAAAAGATAGGATTATTAAATGATAAAATAAAAGAGAGGAAAGAAAGCTTACATTGATCGCAGCGATCTTGACTAGATCAACAGAAACTCCATTACCAGAAACAATATGCCCGGGAAATCGGACTTCATCCTTCTAGAAATGACATTTAGAAAATTTAGCCTTCAACTGATGATTTCTAAGAGTCTCCAAAATAGATTTCAAATGCGACTCATACTCTTCCTTAGTCTTAGAGAAGACAAGGATATCATCAGCAAAGACTAGAACAAATTTATTAAGAGCATCACGAAAAACATGATTCATCAAATCAACATAGAAAGCGGGAGCATTAGTCAAACCAAAAGGCATGACTAACCATTCATAAAACCCATTTTCAGTGCGGAAAGCAGTCTTAGGATGCTTTTCTCAGTAGCCCTATGCTGATGAAAACCTGTGGCAAGATCAAGCTGAGAGAAAACAGTGGCACCATAAAGTTGATCAAATATATCATAGATACGAGGCATTGGATATCTGTTTTTCATAGTGAGCTTGTTCAGCTCCCTATAATCAACACACATCCTTAAAGAACCATCAGACTTGGTGACGAAAACCACCGCTGCTCCCCATTCAGAAAAGCTAGGCCTAATCAGATCTTTGGACGCTAAGTCCTTAATTTGTTTTCTTAACTCAACCTTCTCACAGAGTGTCATTTTCCTAGGGGAAGAAAATCAGGTGGAGCACCAGGAATAAGATCAATCCGAAATCAATTTCCCTCTTAGGAGGCAAAGAAGTGACTTCACCAAATACATCGGGATATAGTTTGACTACAAGAGTCGAATCAAGATCACCGGGAGAAGAATCCAGAGAATAAATAAAACTGCCAGCAAAATCCTGAGGCATGCAGCACTGAATAATTAAAGAATCACCCTTATCTCCAACAAGAGTGATAATTCTGGATTTGCACGAGATACGGGCATCATGATTCGTCAACCAATCTTGACCAAGCAATAGATCAAAAGCATTGAAAGCCAGACCATAGAAATTACCAGAAAAATGATAACCAGAATGGAAGAGTTTCACTCCTCTAAAAATCCTATTAAGTTCACGGGACCTCCGATAGGAGTAGAAACACATAAAGGAACAGAAGCATACCCAGGAGAAAGGAGATGCTTGAACTTATCACACAAATCAACAGAAATAAAACTATGGGAAGCTCCAGTTTCAAATAAAACACAAACTGGGTAATAAAATAAAGTAAATGTGCCCTGAAGAGTACCTTGGTCATCACCAGGAACAGGAGCAGGTGGAGGAACCGGAGAAGATGCAGATGAGACAGCAAATACACCAGAAGGCTTTCCCTTCTGCTGGGTAGGGCAATCCTTCCTAAAATGACCAGGCTGGAGACATGCCAACTGAGCAGGTGGAGGAATAGTAGCACCAGCTAAAGTAGGACAGCGATTGGCATAGTGTCCCTTCTGATCACATCTAAAGCAGGTGATGGAAGAAAGATCAACAGGTTGCCTCTAAGAAGGAGCAGATGATGAAGATCCCAAACCGGGACGCTTATGCCAATTCTTCTTCTGCTGGTGGAAATTAGGCTTTCTCTTCCTAGAATTAGCAGAGGAAGACTGAGATGAAGGAGCACCAGCAGCAGCAGGACCCTTAGAAGTAGGGTTCTCATAACGGATAGCCATATCCATAAGCTGGGTGAAAGTGCCATGAACACGAGAAATGAGATGACTATAATATTCAGGAGGAGCACCGACAATGAACTTCTCGTCTTCTTGAGAGGAGTGTCAATCAGGCTAGGACTGAACTTGGAAAGTTCATTGAACTTCCTCTCATACTCAGCAAAAGACGTGGTACCCAGCTTGAGATCCATGAATTCGTGATAAAGCTGAGAATTCCCGGCTTCGGGCATCCATTTTGCCCAAAAGCCTCCCTGTAAAAGAGATACAGAACAAACTTAAGATAGATTCAAAAGAAAAGGAAAAATAGGAACAAAATTCAAGATAACACAAAGGATACCTAAACTACTCCCAAGTAATATCAGCTTCGACGGTGTTAGCCGTAACGGACTCCCACCAATCTAGAGCAGCCTTATGCAACTGCCATGCTGCTAACTGACGCTTCTGGGCATTAGTAATCTCAAGACCAGTAAATATCCTCTCTAAACTCCGCAACCATTGCTGGGCTTCAATAATGTTCTCTGAACCAGTGAACGGGGTTCCGCCCAATTGAGTGAATTCCTTATAGAGAACAGTGAACTTAAAGGGTGCAGCAGGCTGAGGAGCTGGGGCAATACCACAACCCCTACCTCTGGCATTTCATCGATTCATCCTGAAAAATCAAGAATGAATTTAGGACAAGATATAGAGAAGCCAAAGATAAATTAAGATAAGACAAGATAAATTCACTTGGATGAATATCCTAATGAAAGAAAACTCTAACAAGGTAGATACGGAAGGAAGGAAATTTAGAAAATTGCTTTTAAAACAAGAAATTTTTTATATCAAAATAATCTTTGAAAATCCTTTCAAAATCATTTTGAAAATCATTTTATACTTTGAAAATACGTTCTCTCACAAAGATATAATTCCGAGATTGATTTCACTCATTCTAGGGTACTTCTACCCAATCTCTAATGAGTTTTTGCTCCGCAGACTAAGGTTTGCCTAAAACCAAAGCTCTGATAACAACTGTAACAACCCACTATTTTGTACCATTCAAATCGACAATAATCCACATATTTCAGACTTAAATGATGCAAAATAACAGACTGTAAATAAATTTGGAGCAAATGAAATTAATCATACATAATTATAGACACAGAAATATCAGAATAACTCGCAGCGGAATATAAATATACCATAGTAGTTCATGGAGCTACTATAACAAAGTCTCAAAACAAATACATAATATCAGTCTGAAACAATATAATAGAAATCCCAAATACATCGAAGTCCACTAATACAAGCTGGAACAGAACAACTAAAATAGATAAATAACTAGATAGATAACTAGATAGGTAGAATCTCCCGCTAGCTCCAGAAAGAGAAATCCAAAGCTGTGAATACTCAGGCTGACCCGAGCATTAAGCAAAACACAAAACACTCGAGTCAGGACATATATACTCATATAATGCAAAACAACTCAAGTGAAATTTAATAAAGTATAAGTAGCTTAAAGGATGCTTGGGACTGCTTATCCTCTAAGGATCCGTTAAACTATTTACTATGTAGTAATATTTCGCTATTATAAAAATGTCTACAGTAAAATAAACTTACTTTAAAATATCGTCGAAGGGTTACCCATATAGTCCCCAACACGTAATAGTCCCAGTAGTCCATCCAGTATCAGCAAATCTCTAGATCGGGAGACTGCCCTAAATACTCCACTGGCTACGGAAGAAAAACAAACTCGTAGTAAAGCTCGCTCTGGTAGGTGACAAGGCACACGAGGCAATGCTAGAGTAGATATACCATTACGCTTCTGGGCTGGTGGTAACGCATAGCAGCCACTACCACCCACCTCGAGCCACACTCCCAAAATCAAAGGGGTGCACCCAATCAACCGCAAAAGTAATAGAATGGTATCGAAGAAGTGTGTCCGATCGGAGGAGCTACCTCACTTGGCCCGTCGATCGTTCCTGTTTTAGCCACCTTAAGCCAACTCATGGGAGTCGGGTCCACGTTCATACCACAATAGAATCATCGCCACCATCCTACTTCGTTCTGGAATCTCAACCACATAAATAGTTGTTAAAGTGGTTTTCGGTATCGACAGATAGTATGTCCATATCCGATCCCGGTCTCTTTAGCAACCAATCGTTATTATAACCCATGGTTATAATTTAAAAATGGTATTTTATACTTCGAAAATCAAATACCATTTAAAAATTCAATATCAATTCAAATCCATTTCAAAATATCAAAATATCATATCTTTTTAAAAATCCCATTCATTTTTTATTTAATTTAAATACCATTGCAACTCGCATTCCAAAATGGTTATGTTTCAAATCAAACTACTCAATTTAACCATTTAAATGAATTATTATATTTAAAATTCAAATATTCAATTTCCAAAAATTTTAGCCTTTTCAAAGTTCATTTATTCACTTAAATTGATTAAAACAGTGAAATTTCAACTTTTGCAGCACTTAGAAAATGCTACGGAAAGTTATGTTTTAAAACAATTCAATTTAACAAAGATGGAATCTAAAATGCTGTAATAGGTTTTAATTTAGTTTTAGCAACTACAACACTTACAAAGTGCTATAATAGCTCTTAGTTCAATTTCTAGTCTTTTTAGTTCATTTGTATCAACTACAGCACTTAGAAATGTTATAATATCCTTTACGCCAGAAATGATAGCATTTCTGAAATGTTGTTAATTTAAATTCCAAATTTTCAATACAATTTCATAAACAATTAAATTTTAAATTTAAACCATTTTTAACTTATAAAAATCATATTTTCTCACTTTAAAATGATCTTTTAAATACCTTTTAATTTATGATTTTATAAAGTGAATTTTTTCCAAATAATTATCAAATTTTTAATAATTCACTTATAAAATAAATGTAAAATTTTATGACATTTCATTTACTTTACATTTTAATTTAATTACAGTTTCATAAATTAAATTCAAATTTCATTTATTTTTCTTAACTTAACTTTTAATTTAAAAACACATTTCATATTTTTCTAAGTTAATATTTCAAATTTCAATTTTTAACATTTGTTTATTTAACCATTTTTAATTTATAGAAAAATCAATAACACTTTATAAAAATCATTTTAAATTCAAATTTAAATCAAAATATTATAATATTTACATTTTAAAAATACTTTAAAATTCTAGATATACACACACACACATAAACACACACACGCACACACACATATATATATTAACCACGGATATGTATATAATTTTCTATCCTAGGTAAAGTGATACGGATAATATATCATTTCAATCCGGAATTTACAAAGAAAACCCGGGTTCTATCATTTCAAACCCGCAGTCCCAAGTAAAATGGAATAAATAAAAATCGCTCAGGCCTATTATTTCAGCCCATAACGATTTTTCCCTATTCTAAAGTCCGTTCGGGTATGTATCATTTCAACCCATAATGATTCTAATCTACAGGGACTTGCAGTGTGATAAACTGATATAAATAAATAGTATAACATTATATAACAGCAACAGATGATATGACAGGTGTATAAATAGGGTGAACATCATATGATCATATCACAGGCAGGTATAACATGATAATATAAATCTACAGATTCACATGGTGTTAATTTACTAATTATATAAGTACAAATGCCATGTGTGAATTACTCACCTCTACAAGCTGGAGGTAACAAATTCAGATACACAAATAAAGATCTGAAAAGCACGAAAGCACTACTACAGATTCAAGTAAGAGGAGAGCCAAAGTGATTATCTTGTACATATCAAACAAAACAAGATATTGCACATGAATTTCAACACAAAATGTATCATTAAACAATCTAGAAATAATGCACAACAAAGAACCAAACAACATGCCCATGCTTTCACAAATCATATGCTCGACCTAGGGTTTAAAATGCACGTCCATGATGGTGTGAATGGGTCAAGTATGTGTCCAACTGGCTCGGCCTAGCTTGGATATGAAGGAGTGGAAGTTGTGACATGAAAACACAAAGGTCAAGGCAACAATGTGATTTTTGTGTGCAACCACAAGCTCGGCCATGGCCATGGATGGCTCGACCATGCTTGGTGGAGGTCAAGTGATGGTGCAACAGTGGTCTAGGGTTAGGTAAAGGCTTGAGGAGGTGGTGTTGTGGTGGCCGAGAGGGGTATATGGAGTGGTGATGCATGTAGAGACCGGCTATGCTAGATTTCAAGTTATGCTTGCATTTTTTGTGGGGTTTTCAACCAAGGATGGCCACATCCTGTCATGTCAGTGGAGTTGGAGGATGTTGTAGCTGAGTATGGTGGTGGTGAAGGTGGTGGTGAAGGAGGAGCTAAAGGCCAAGCAACATAGGTGAAAGCATGACAAGAAGATATATAAAACAAAGAAGAAAAAGAGTAAGAAGATATGAAAAACCATTACCAATATTTTCTTTCGGTAATGATGGCTGAAGGTTTTGACATGAGAAACTTTTTCTTACATGAGAAATGAAAAAAAAACGGCTAAATAAAGAAGTATGTCCGGCCAAATTGAATGCAAGTGGCAATTGAAATGAAAAGGTAAAAGAATATGAAAAGGTTACGGTAAATGAAACGTTAAAGACTCTTTATATTTCCCATTTTCTTTATTCATTCTAAACACATGAAAATGTAAATAAAAAATAAATTAATTATGAAAATAGCTAAATATAGAAACTAGGATTTAAAAATTGTAAATAAATACAATAAGCTTTGGAAAAATTATAACATCACTGTAAAAATATTTTAAAATGAAATATTGGCATAAAAATAAATTTAAAATATTTTCAAAATGAAATAAAGTCAAATTTAAAAATATTCAAAAATCTAGGGCTGTTACATATAACTATTTTAAAATAACTTCAATCAACTGAAATAATTGTAAAGTTAATTTGGTTATAATTGTAAATAAGCAATAAATTAAATGTTAGATTTAATATTGAAATTATATGTTATAAATTAGAATAGGTTTATTAAGGCATATGAAATCAAATTAATTAGTATGTAAATTTATTAACTATGTTTGTAAATGGTAAAGATAGAAATGTGTTCGAATTATTAATGTGTAATAATTGTTTAATTATCATTTCATTATTTAATCCATTGAAATTAATTTGGAAATCAATGTGAATTAATGTAATATAATGTTACAGTTAATTTGAAATAAGATGATAACCGAAGAATATGAATGTAATAAAATGTTAATTATATTCGTAAGGTAATAGTTGATTTAATAATAAGAGTGAAAATCCAAATAAAAGAATATGATTGAAATTTAGTTATAATTAACTTGGGTTTTATTTCAATTGCAATTGAACTCTGAGATTAATGTAATATTCAAATAATGGATTTAACATGGAAATTTTATTTTAATAGGTTATTAATTTCTATGTAATCAAGAATTGATAAAGTTGCTAACTTTTAATTTAGAATTTGAAAAGCGATTAAACCAATTTAATAATAATTTATTTATTTAACGTGAATATTAGCCATTTTGGTCACTGTCTCGGATTTCAACGAAACTAGTTTCGTCGGATCTATAACAGTGAATTATTGTAGGATTTCAAGTTTCATAGCGATCAGACTTGTCATTTGGCCATGCAAGCTAAAAATGTCATGCTTTCGTTCAGGGTTGGAAATGAGCTTTTTGGGCCTATGTGACTATTTGGGCCCAATTGATCATATGCTGTGACTATTTGGTCACTGTAACCCTAGCAGTCTTTCATTTTATTATGTACGTTCATCAATTTCTTATATGTTCCTCCTTTACAAATGGTAGACATTCCCTAAACCTACTTTCAATTTCAAATCTAATTTAAAAGATACAACCCCTCAATTCATAGCAAATTATATATCATTGGAAAGCTCTTGACAAGCGCAATCTACTACTGTAATTCGTTTTTGCAATTGGGTCTCTGTTTGGCTATAAACTGGCAATCTTTCTCGGCCGTCCATCCTAGGGTTTGTCGTTTAACGACGGATCTTCGATTATAGGACGATCGAATGTTGCTGCGACATAGAGGAGGTTTAGGTGGGCAAATCCATTAGGTTATTTCATCGAAATCATTTTCCAATTCACTGCGATTGGTGAGATATGATGGCAATGACCGTTCATCCTTTGTCGGGGAGAGGGGAAGGAGGGAGGTCGCGCAACTCAGGAAGGCATGCGCCTAGGCACGACGAGCTCGGCAGGGTTTTCAGATCATGATGTAGGGGCCTGGAGATGCGTGCGGCGTTGGGTTTGGTAGGCGGTTGGAAGTTGGGGGAGGTCGCGTACTCAATCGTGCTAGGGTTAGAAGGGAGGTATAGAAATCACGATATTGCCTTTATGTTATTTTTTTATTTGAATTTTAATTTTATATATTTTAATGTCAATAACTTTTTCATAAGAGCTCGGATTCACGCTCGGTTTTCTCCATAGCGATCGTATCGAAATTATGGACAATATGGAATAGTTTGGCTGCATTCTAAGACTATTCAATTTTTGGGCCTTAATCGGATTTTAAATCGACTGTAAATCAAAGGTGGGTGTTTTAACTCACTCACGAATACTAAACCATCTTATGTTAGTTGAATTAAATTTATGATGTGATTAAAAATTAATTGACTGTTATTTCATATATTTGGATCGTTATTCAAATTTAAATTGAATTTAACTGCCATTTGGATAATATTGGAATTTAATTGCCAGTTAAATACCTGATAATGATAACTAGATTATTTGTTGTGATTTATTAGTTGATTTGAATGATGATCATGATGGATGCTTATTTGATGATACTTTTGGATGACTGGATGTACATTTATTTATATGTTGTTGTTGTCACACAGCATGTTCCGTTAGTTTGTTGTTAGAAAAAATCACGATGGGTTGAAATGATACATGCCCAAACGATCTCATAGATTAGGAAAAAATTGTTATGGTTTGAAATGATAAACCTGAGTGGTTTTATGGATTTGCAAATTGTGACCCGGGAGACAGGTTGAAATTATATATACCCGTAAATTTAAATTTATTGCGGGTTGAAATGGTATATCTGTATCACTTGACCATAGGATAGAAAATTACATATGGACACCGGATTGTTTAAATTAAATGATTTTAAGTCCTTAATTTTTGAATCTAGTTAAATTATATTATAAAAATAAAATTAGTTTTGTATGAACTAAATTATTTTCCAAATCTATGCTTTAAATGTTGAAATTGGAATTGGTTTAAATGAATTGTTTAAAGAGCTTAAATTGAAATATTAAAGTTAAAATTTGAAATATAAATGAAATATTTCAAAATTGAGTTATTGTAAATGTTTGAATATTTAAAACTTTGTAGCCTTTTAATTTAAAGTGGTTTAGATTTGTAGTTCAAACATGGATTTGAAATCGATGTAAATCAAAATGTTTTTTATGAGAATTTGAATTGAAACCTTTGACCTTTTGAATTAAAATCTTTGAACTGGAATTGATTTAAATTGAATTTTTGGAATTAATGTTGATTTGAATTGATTTGTGAAATTGGAAGAAACAATTCTAAATTTGAAACTATTTTCGCTATAAACTCTTTTAATATACAAACTCTTTTAACATATAAACTATTTTCTCATACAAACCATCTTAACATATATTATTTTAGATTTATAAATAACTTTTAATATATATATTTTAATAAATAACCTATTTTAATAAATAAAATATTTCTAATATTTAAACTATTTTGATCTATAACCTATTTTTAAATTTTAAACTACTTTAATGTATATTATTTTAAATTTATAAACAACTTTTGATACATACATATATATATTAATATATAAACTATTTCTAATATATAAACTATTTTAATATATAACCTATTTTAAAATATAAACAATTTTTAATGTATAACTATTCTAATATATAAAATTCTTTCAATATTCAAACTGCTTAAGTTGGATCTGCGATGACTTAGATTTAATTGATATAAATGTGAATATTTTGATATGATGGTCTAACCTACTTTGTGGTTATGTATTTGGAAATGAATATGATTTAAAGTGAGTAATGATTTTGAAAGTGTATATGATTTTGAAAGTGATACGGTTTTTTTTGAAGTGAATATGATATTTTGATATCAACTATGAACTGCTTTTGGAAATGTAAAAGAACCAACCGGTGAGAAATAAGCGTTTGGTTGTCGAAGAGACCGAGGATAGATATTGTCATAATGTCTGCCAATTTCAAAATTACTTTAACAACTGTGCATGTAGTGGAGAATCCACAACGAAGTAGGATGGTTTGGAAAATGCTACTGTATGAAGTATGAACGCATCTCTGACACCCTGGGTCAGCTTGATATAACTAAAACAGGAGTTATACCAGGCTAAGTGAAGTCGCTCCTCTGACCGGGCACATTTCTTCGATACCGTATTTGTTATTTTGTGATTGATTTGGTGGTCACCTTCGATTTGATTATGGAAGTGTGTTCCGAGGTAGGCAGTAGTAGTTGCTATGCATTACCACTAGCCTGAGAGTGTAAACAGTAGAATCTTACCGTGGCATTGCCTCACGTGCCTTGTCATATGCCTTATCGATCCCATTACGAGTTTGGCTTGTGTCGTACCTATGAAATGCTACCTGATAGCCCACCAGTCTACAGTGGAGTTTATAGTACTGTATAGACTACGATATTTATATAAAATGTGTTAAGGGGGATATAGGTAACGCCTTAACGCAATATTAATACTTTACTTTACTGTAGACATATTATAATAGCATATTGTATTATGTATGTAGATAGTTTAATGGGTCCTTAAGAGATGGAATCTCGAAGAACATCTCTTAAGTTATTGCACACACGTTAGACACTGGATAGGAGATGTAAAATCCCGTAAACATCTCTTAAGCCGTTATACTGATATTTATTTATTTTGATTTAACTTACATAAGATCTTTTAGTTCCGACTCGAGTGTTTGTTTTCAATATGCTTGGGTTAGCCTGAGTATTTTAGCACATTGAAGACTATCTTTTTGGAAGACGAAGATAAAGGTTTAGTATATTATTACTATTTATTATATTTATTCCAGTGCATTATGTTTTCTGCTGCGTTAGTTATTTATTTCTGCTGCATATATAACTCTGATCTGTTTTGTCAAAGTGTAATCAAATGTTATTTGTAAACAGCTTTATGAACTGTTTATTTGATTATTATATTTTGTCATCCCGCTGTGAGATTCTGTATTTTGTTTTTCCTTTCTTTTCTTTTATTTTCCTATTTGTCTCATTAACGATCCTTCCTTTTGAATGGTTTGAGTTAACATGTGTGGTTTATTTTCGATTTAAACCGTCCAAAAAGGTGGGTCGTTATATATACATACACACACACATACCCTGCTTATATACTGTAGTTACACTTACATAAATGAATGTATTTGATACATTCATTTTAATACATATAAATTTAAATCTCTACTTTAATAATTTTAACAAAATACTATTTTTTTATTTAAAATTTTATTAGATTGGATCTAGTATTCCTTTAGACTTCAAAGGCCCAATATGATCCAATAGAAAATTATTTTGAAATATACCTATTTCATCTTCTTTTCACTGGTACAGTCCCCATCATATATTACATACATGAAATATATTTTATAACATATATAGTTGTTTTTATTGTTTTCAACAATTAGAAAAATTATTTGTTATTTATTTCCCCATGGAAATCAATAAAACGGTTTTTTAACCAAAACAATTTTAAACCGAAAAAAGGATTTTTTTTATGGCCCTGTTTGCTCAAGAGTGTTTGTGCACACACACACACACATATATATTTAATAACTAATTTACGTTGGACATTGTTTCTTAGGGAATTGACCGGACGACTTAGTACTCGGCCTAACAAGGACGTTCGGCCTGTAGATGGATCGACACCATAGCATTGCAACTTAGTACTCGGCCTACCAAGGGCGTTCGGCCTGAAGGTGGATTGGCACCATGTCGGTTCGGCATCATGTTATGCTCGGCATCTAAAGAACGTTTGGATTAAGACATTGCTCGGCCAAAGATGGCGCTTGGCCAGAGACTTCGATCGGCCAAGAGCATCGTTCGGCCAAAGGCCTCGTTCGGTCAAGATGGTGTTCAAATATCAAGCTCCTCGTTCGGCACCTAGACCGTTCGGCACCAAACCGTTCGGCATCAAGGAGCGTCCGGTATCCATGAAGGCTCGGCATTGTCATTCGGCCTCCCTAGACGTTCGGCAATCAAGGCTGGTTCGGCAGGATGGCAATCAAGAATGGTTCGGCAATCAAGAACGGTTCGGCAATCAAGGATGGTTCGGCATTCTCTCCAGCACGCCCGGTCCGAACACTGAACGACCTACTCTTCCCCGCAACAGGCATGTCGTTCAGCATAAAGAAAATGGGATGGTACTTGACCATTCGGCACGCTTGGTTCGGCGTACAGGACTTGTCCTATTTGGACCGAGTTATTCAGCTACCTGGCCCACCAGAGAAGTCCAACCCACCTTCGTCTATAAATAGAGGGGAGGGGGCACAGGAAAAGAAGGAGATTTTAGAGAACACTGGGGAGACTTTGCCATTTTCAAGACTCATACCAGGCTTATTTCTTTTACTTTGCAATTGTATTCTATTAACTAAAAACGGATTGTATTTGTAATCACCCATCAAAAAAATCAATGGAAATCAACTTCAAAGTGGATGTGGGCAGTTACGTCAAACCACTATAAATCTGGTGTTCTTGTTCTCTGCATTTAAATTTACACTCTATTCTCTGTTTTAATTTACTTTCTTCATTAATCTCTCTACACAATCTTTCTAAGGGTGTTGGTGACCAATTTTGGTGCTAACATTTTGGTGCTTTCACTGAGAATTGAATTCTCAAGCTATTAGGATCTACTTTGTAGCTACTGGATTGCATAAGTCCCCCAAAGGATATCCATAATCATTCCTAGGCATTTGTTGATTCAACTCAAAGTTACAGCCAATAACTCTACCATGGGAAGACCACAGACAAGATCAGCCTCTCAAAATGCAGATGCCCACGAAACTGCAAGTGTGCAACAACTTGGGCCTAGCAATTAGCAAGCTGCTCAAGGTGCAGGACCCTCCAACCAAAACCGAGCAGAAGTTGTTTCCCGAGCAGAATTCAATGACTTGATAAGAGAACTTAAGGAGATTAGAAAGCAACTTGCTGAGCAAATGAAGTCAATGCTGACCTCATAACTCAGCTTACTCAGCAGCAGCATCAGAATGCTGGAGGTAGCCCTGTCACTTACTCTGAAGATGATAGTTCGACTTCGGCTGATGAACCGTCTAAGCGTAGACGCCGCAAGGATGAAAATGAACAAGCAGGTGCCACCGATCGATCTACTATAAATCAAGCCCGTGGAACGAAACCCCACCTCCCTTCTTCTATACAAACCCTGGACTTGACAGCTATGATCAGGCAGTTGATGAGAGAGAATCAAGGCTTGACTAATGAAGATTGGGGAGTGTCGAAAAGCCATACTCCCTTCACGGATCCCATTCTACAGGCTGAATATCCGAGAAAGTTCAGCATGCCCACAATTCCAGCCTATGAAGGGAAAACTGACCCTAGACAGCATGTAATGAGGGATGGATGGATGATGGATTCAGCAAGAGCCAATGACGCAACCAAGTGCAGGTGCTTCCCGATCACTCTATCCGGAATTTCCACTATGTGGTTTACTCGACTTCCCCCACGATCAATGTCCAGCTTCGACGAATTAGCAATGAAATTCATAGAACAATTCAGGATGCAAACCACCCATCCAAAGGACGTGATGTCCTTATCAAGTGTGACCCAAGCTCCAGGAGAGTCACTGAAAGCATATTTACAGAGATTTCATGTTGCTACTACCGAAGTGAACAATCCTAACGACCATGCAATTTTGATGGCAGTGATGCATGGAGTGGATCCCGATTTTGAATTCGGAGATTGGTTGGCGGGAAAGCCCCCAGCCACACTGGAGCGTTTTTATTCGAAAGCTCATCAGTTCATAAGGAGGGAAGAAGCTCGGTGGACAAGGAAAGACAAGGCACCAAGGCCCGTTCAGAATTTGTAAAGAGCAACGTCGCCGTGAAGACAACTGGCAATAACCCTGGAAAGACTCAAGCCAACGTCCAGAACAAGCCCGGGCAGTCTAAAGAATCCGGAGGTGGAAATCCTGGAAAGAAGAAGGAAATGGAGAGATGGAAGTCAAGAATTCCAACCTGCAACGAATACACTCCATTGAATGCATCTCTTGAGAACATCTACTTATCAACCTACAACACTTTTCAATACAGAAAACCACGCCCAAAGGAATCAACAGAGGAGCAGAAGCGGACTGGAAAGTATTGCCGCTTTCACGAGTCTTATAGGCACAACACGGAGGAGTGCAGACATCTTCATGACGCTATTGAGAAATTGATTAGGCAGAAGAAGCTACATGAATTTGTCAAAGACCCACAGGACGGAAGGCAAGAGACATCGGACCCTAGGCGAGGGCCAGCCCCACACCAACCAGAACAACCTACCCGAATTATGGGTAGATTGGTCATTAACACGATTGCTGGCGGACCTCACCCAACAGGTAAGAATTGGCAGGAGATGGAACGATATGCTAACTCCCCGAGACATGCGGATTATGAGTGTTGTTCGAATGTGGAGGATGGAACTCCCGCAAAGCAGCAGCGCACGACGAATGATGACATCGTGTTCAGGAGCAGAGATGCGGATAAGGTAGAGGCCCCTACTATCGACCCAATGGTCATATCCGCGACCATCGGGCCGACATTCGTAAGGAGAATTCTAATTGATTACGGAAGTTACGTTAATATAATCTTATGGAAGGCATATGACCAAATGAGACTGGAAACCAAGGATTTGAAACGATCCAAAGCCAGGATCCATGGCTTTAACGGCACGGCAACTGATGCCTTGGGATATGTGGAATTACCCATCGAACTGGGGCAAGGTGAACGCAGAAGAGTGCGAATTCTACAATTCATAGTGCTAGACGTCATTTCCCATACAACGTGTTCCTAGGAAGTCCAGCCCTGGCGGAATTCAGGGCAGCCATTGCCCCATGGTGTTTGACGTTAAAATTTCCCACAGACAAAGGAGTAGGAGTAGTGCACGGTGATCAGGCGACCGGTCGTGCATGCTATGTGGCTGAGCTCAGAGAGGCGCAGCGTAGGGAGAAAGGAAAGGTTGCGGATGGATCGGTCTGCATCCAAAATTCTGATGATTGACAACTAGCGCCCGAGCCCTGGCTCGGGCGACAATCTCGGATCTATAGAGACATAGATCTGAGAGATGATGATGGGGAACCCAGGGAAACAAATGCAGCACCGGCCGAACTGACTATTGACATCTCAGTTAGCTGCAACGACCCTTCACGAGTTCTTAAAATAGGATCACAGCTAGACCCCACAGCAGCTGAAAGCCTCATTGATTTCCTCCGAGCGAACCTTGATGTTTTCGCTTGGACACATTCTGATATGTGCAGGATTTCTCCTGCAATTGCGAGTCATATGTTGAACATAGACCCGAAACATGTCCCTGTGAAACAGAAAAGGAGAGCCATGGACCCAGAGAGGTCCGCAGCTCTCAAAGAGGAGGTGGACAAACTAAAAACCAACGGTTCGTCCGCGACGCCCTCTACCCTGAATGGGTATCTAACCCGGTGTTAGTAAAGAAAGCAAATGGAAAATGGAGAACTTGTGTCGATTACTCTGATTTAAACAAAGCATTCCCGAAGGATATCTTTCCATTACCAAGGATTGACCAACTGGTCGATTCAACAGCTGGACACGAGTTACTATCATTTATGGACGCATACTCCGGTTACAATCAAATTCTGATGCACATCGTGGACCAAGAACACACCAGCTTTGTCATGAACGTCGGGTTGTATTGCTACGTAGTAATGCCCTTCGGATTAAAAAATGCAGGAGAAACTTATCAACGTCTGGTAAATCGAATGTTCAAAGATCAGATTGGGAAAATAATGGAAGTCTATGTAGATGACATGCTTGTGAAGTCGTGGCAGTCAAACGACCACATCCAAGACTTAGCAGAGATGTTCGATATACTCAGGTACTACGGGATGAAGATCAATCCTCTGAAGTGTTCATTCGGCGTAGCTTCAGGAAAGTTCTTGGGTTTCATTGTGAATGCGCGAGGGATTGAAGCTAACCCGGAGAAGATCCAGGCTATCAGAGATATACAGGTACCCAGAACCATAAAGCAGGTGCAAAGCCTGAATGGAAAAGTGGCTGCGCTAAGTCGATTCATATCCAGAGCTACATACAAGTGTATTCCCTTCTTCGACGTTATAAAGAAAGTAAAGAGAAACTTCGAATGGACGTACGACTGTGACGAAGCATTTCGGGCTCTGGTAAGGCACTTAGAAAGTCCCCCGGTACTATCGAAACTAGTAGACCACGATACATTGTACGTGTACTTGGCTATCTCCCAGCATGCCATCAGCACAGCCTTGGTCCGCGAGGAAGACCGAGTTCAAAGGCCAGTTTACTATGTTGGTAAACGCTTAACGGGGGCGAAAAGGAATTATCCAAAGGTTGAGAAACTCACCTATTGCTTGGCGATTGTGTCATGCAAGCTTCGTCTCTACTTTCAAGCACATCCAATCGGTGTGTACACCGACCAACCCTTGCGACAAGTACTCCAACGACCGAAAACTTCCGGAAGGATGTTAAAATGGAATATTGAGTTGAGTCAGTTCGACATTGCCTACCTGCCACGAAGGGCCATACAAGGACAAGCACTAGCTGACTTCATCGTTGAATTCACTCTGCCAGATGAACCGAGCAGTCACAGGGTCATACCTCCCGTTCGATGGAAGATGTATACCGATGGGGAATCTAACGAGCATCGCTCGGGGGCGGGCATAGTCATTGTAACTCCGGAAGACCAATCAATCTGCTACGCTTTGAAGCTTGAGTTTGCAGCAACAAATAACGAAGCCGAATATGAAGCATTGATTGCTGGCTTAAGACTTGTTATCGAACAGGGAGTGAAGTCGATTGAAATCTTCTGCGATTCACTGCTGGTAGTATACCAGGTGCAGGGAGACTATCAAGCAAAGGGACAGAGGCTGGCCCCCTACCTCGCTCGGGATCGAGAGTTACTGGCAAGTGTCAAATATTATGACATCTCCCATGTCCCACGCGAATAGAATAGAGAAGCTGATTTGTTAGCAAAATTCGCAAGCATTGGCGACGCACAACAAATGGGATTGTTCCCTGTTGAGACTCTGCTTGCTCTAAGTATAGACTTGATGGAGATAGATTTCGTTTTGGAAACCGAACTCGAAAAGGAATCATGGTTGACCTCGATCAAACAGTACTTGCTACAAGGGGATTTGCCTAAAAAAGGAGCGAAAGACGCCAAGTCCTTCATGAGGCTTCGCGTTATGTAGTACATGACGGAATAATGTATCGGAGGGGATTCTCGACCCCCTTACTCCGGTGCGTGGCCCATGACGAGATAAAACGGGTACTGAAAGAAGTCCATGAGGGAGAGTGTGGTGATCATACCGGGGGGCAAACATTGGCAAAGAAAATCCTCCGTTATGGATACTTTTGGCCAACCATGAATCGTGACGCCGCAGACTATGTGAGGAAATGTGACAAATGCCAGATATACGCGAAAATTCCAAGAGCTCCGCCGACCGAACTCACACAAATGGTTAGTCCCTGGCCGTTTGCAATGTGGGGAATTGACCTGATTGGTTCTTTACCCATAGCCAAAGGAGGCGCGAAATATGCAATAGTGGCAGTCGATTACTTTACCAAATGGGCGAAGGCAGAGCCTATGGCCACGATCACCAGAAAGAAAGTCATTAATTTCGTTGTACGAAATATCATATGCCGTTTTGGCCTCCCACGGACCATCATAACAGACAGTGGAACTCAATTCGAAAGCAAGGTGTTCAAAGAATTTTGTCAGAAATATGGCATTGAGAAAAGGTTTGCAGCAGTTGCTCACCCAAAGGCGAATGGACAGGTGGAAGCCGTAAACAAAATAATCAAGTCCATATTAAAAAAGCGTTTGGAAAAGGCTAGAGGCAAGTGGGTAGATGAACTCCCGACGGTGCTTTGGGCTTATAGAACTACCCATAAGACCGCGACTGGCCACACTCCATTCGCATTGGCATATGGCACAGAAGCTGTCATACCCGTGGAACTTGAGGTTCCATCACATCGGGTAACTTATTACGACCCTGCAACGAACCATGATCTCTTACTGGAATCATTGGACTTTATTGATGAAAAACGCGAAGAAGCTGATTTGAGAGCGGCCTCATATAGACACCGAGTCGCTAGATATTATAATGGAAAAGTCCAACCAAGGACCTTTGATGTGGGAGATCTCGTTTTGAAACGAGTCTTTCCAACTCCATCTCACATGAATCCCGCATGGGAAGGTCCATACGTCATCGAACGGAAGCTTGGAGAAGGAACTTTCAAGCTAGCGACCGTCGATGGTGCGACACTCCCCCGAGCGTGGAACAGCGAGCACTTGCGGCATTATTGCACCTAGTCTATTTCCTTCATGCTGTAATTGCATCTATTTCCAGTATGTTTTCATTCCTAGTTCTTGGCACGTAATAAAACAGTCTAGTGCTTTCATTAATAAAGGCTTGAGGCCATCTTTCTCATGAATGATTAATGTTTCTGCGTATGATAATCCCGTGGCAAGCAATTACAATTATATTATTCTGGCTGGTGTACGAACGCTCAAAACGGTTCAAAATCTCCAAGTCCCCAGAGTGCGGACTGGAGTACTCGAAGTCCCCGGAGTGCGGACTCGAGTATAAACGAATAAAAATCTCAAAGTCCCCAGAGTGAGGACTGGAGTATTCGAAGTCCTCGGAGTGCAGGCTCGAGTATAAACGAATAAAAATCTCCAAGTCCCCGGAGTGCGGACTGGAGTACTCGAAGTCCCCGGAGTGCGGACTCGAGTATAAATGAATAAAAAATCTCTAAGTCCCCGTAGTGCGGACTGGAGTACTCGAAGTACCCGGAGTGCGGACTCGAGTATAAATGAATAAAAAATCTCCAAGTCCCCGGAGTGCAGACTGGAGTACTCGAAGTCCCTGGAGTGCGGACTCGAGTATAAACGAATAAAAAATCTCCAAGACCCCGGAGTGCGGACTGGAGTACTCGAAGTCCCTGGAGTGCGGACTCGAGTATAAACGAATAAAAATCTCCAAGTCCCCGGAGTGCGGACTGGAGTACTCGAAGTCCCCGGAGTGCGGACTCGAGTATAAACGAATAAAAAATCTCCAAGTCCCCGGAGTGCGGACTGGAGTACTCGAAGTCCCCGGAGTGCGGACTCGAGTATAAACGAATAAAAAATCTCCAAGTCCCCGGAGTGCGGACTGGAGTACTCTAAGTCCCCAGAGCGCGGACTCGAGTATAAACTAATAGAAATGTCCAAGTCCCCGGAGTGCGGACTGGAGTACTCGAAGTCCCTGGAGTGCGGACTCGAGTATAAACGAATAAAAAATCTCCAAGTCCCCGGAGTGCGGACTGGAGTACTCGAAGTCCCCGGAGTGCGGACTCGAGTATAAACGAATAAAAATCTCCAAGTCCTCGGAGTGCGGACTGGAGTACTCGAAGTCCCCGGAGTGCGGACTCGAGTATAAACGAATAAAAAATCTCCAAGTCCCCGGAGTGCGAACTGGAGTACTCGAAGTCCCCGGAGTGCGGACTCGAGTATAAACGAACAAAAAATCTCCTAGTCCCCGGAGTGCGGACTGGAGTACTCTAAGTCCCCAGAGCGCGGACTCGAGTATAAACTAATAGAAATCTCCAAGTCCCCAGAGTGCGGACTGGAGTATTCTGTGTCCCCGGAATGCAAACTCAAGTGTAAATGTTTAAAATTCTCCAAGTCCCCGGAATGTGGACTGGAATGTTCTATGTTCCCGTTACATAAGTTGAATTTTTTTTCTAAATGCTTGAAGCATGGAAGGAAACTGAATAATACGAATCTTTTGAAGAAACGGAAACTAAACTTTATTCAAGAAAAGTTTTCCGCCACAAAACACTCCAAAGTTTGGAGTCGACAGTCTATTTACAAAATCTAGGAAAATTATTACATGACTTAGATTAACTCTTGTTGAATGAGGATAGTGGCCACTTCTTGTGTTTCTTTGACTTCTTCCCGGACGACTCTTCCCCAGAGCGTTTACCCCTAGAACCTTTCCTTGATGGAGGAGTAATAACTGAAGAAGTAGGGGGAACGTCCAAGGGCTTGGACCTGCCAGGAAGGATGACCTTCAATGGCTTGTTCAAGGGATCGTCTAGGTCCACCTCACGCGGCTCAACCTTGACCTTGGCTGTATCTTTTTTCTCCTTTTCGAGACGCTCCTTCATGCTCAATTCTGATGTATGCTCAGAGGCGCCTGTGACTTCTACTTCATAACTCCCAGAGGAGGAATCAGACTTGCCTTCGTCAAGCGCCCCGATCACTTGAGCATCTGGACCAGGAACCTCACCAGCATGAGCACCCCCACCAGACTTTTCCACCTCCTTGACGACATCGCTCCTCGGAGTGGGATCGGGGTTGGAACGACCTTCACAAAATCAGAAAATATAAGCATTAGAATGCAATAGTACTTCACAAAGAATGACGGCTTTCAAAATCTCAAGGTGGAAGGTTATCTACCAGGCTCTGGCAAACACTCTACCGTCAAAGGGGTTTTGCCCTCCGGGATAGGAGACAAAACATAAACGCCCAGGCCGGGGGCTTCCGGATCATAGCCAATGTGTTGTTCAAAGGGATCAAGTGTCGGCCGACCAGCCGGCTGGGAAGGCACGTGAACAGGAGACTCGGCCTCGGATGGACTGGCGACAACTTCTTTCCCTTTCCTCGAGGGGGAGCCTTTGCAGTAAAGGGCCTTGGCCGCCGATAGGTCCGAAGGCTCATTTCCCTTCAGAAATTCCTTTATCAAATCCTCCTCGTCAACCTCCTCGACACCGCGCTCGGCCTTCCTAATCTGAATTAAGGTTTCCCATGCCTCGAACAACGATTCAAGATAGCCATCGCCCAAAAAGTTAGGTCACGGTGCATGAGCACGCGGGCGTTGAATTCGGCAATGAGTGGGTCGAACGCAGTTTTGATCTCCTCTCTACCTTCCTCCCTGGCTACCTCAAGACGGGAATCGGTGTCCGTCAATGCCATCCTCTTGCCCTCCTCACGGGCCTCACTCCTTAACATCCCAACCCTAGAGAGCTCGCCTTCGAGTTGTTCTTTTAAAAGTCGAGTGGTGACGATCTCGTCACGGTATCGCTGTGACTCTTCCTGGGTAGTCGTTTTCTCCTCTCTCTCTGTGCGGAGAAGCTCTTCAAGTTCCTTGACCTGAGCGCTGAGTGCGTCCCTCTCCTTTTGAACAGAGTCCTTTTCCAAGGCCAAAGCCCCACATCTTTGAACCGCCTCGTCAAGCTCTTTCTTATGAGTTGATTCCAAGCGAGTGAAGACCTCAGCAGTATCCCTGGCACTCCGATGGGCTGCCTCGAGTTCAGATTTATAAGTGGCGATTTCTTCGTCCTGGGCCTTAATGATGTTTTTATCGTGGGTAGCCTCAAGTTTCAAATGGTCTATTTCATGTTGGCGCTCTATAGATACTTCAGAAAGTTTCTCAGCTAGGTGGACGAACGCGTCATGTTGAACATAGACGTATTTGGTGCAGGCAATGGCATTCTGCTTAACATCTCCGGGTATAGGATGAATCGCTGGAAGGAACTTCAACCATCGAAGCAGATCTTGGATAATGTAGCCTTGAGCTCACTCAGTCTCTTTGATACTGTGGGATCCGATGCAGGAGCAGGAGGAGACGGCTTTGCAAGTTCGCCCTTTCTATGAGAATCTCGGGACAGTCGAGTGGAAGAAGAATCAGAGCGTTGATCTCGGGGGATATCAGACTGCGACCCCTTGTAACCAGGATGATCCTTGCTTTACCCCGAATGAGAAGGGGGTGTCGGTGATGCTTGGGCTCGTAATACGTTTTTTTTCGAGATGATGAGTCCCGAGAATGACGGTCCCCACCACCATCACCATCTCTATCTCGACGTCTCTCGAGACCCGAGTCCCGTCCGACCGGATGAAAAATAGAAGAATAACGGAGATGATCGAATCCATGCGAGCGTCCCATGTCACCTGCATGAAATTCAAATAACAACGAATTAGCAAGAGGAGTTATATAAAAAAAATTCTAAGTAAGACTTGAAGTGCAAGTGTTTATGTGTGTCCTAGTGTTTCCCCCCGACGGACCAGTAGCCTCGCTAATAGGGGTTTTCTCTCCCTGACTTTGGGATGGAATGCCCACATCGCCTCTCACGGGCGAATGGAATTTGAATGCCTCCGGATCGCCAAAGTCATAGTTAAGCAGATCATCGGGGATGGAGAGATTCGACAGGCCCTTTAAAGAACTTTCCACTCGCTGTGAAGAAGCCTCTTTCTCTGCCGGGATGAGCGTAACTTTGGAAGTTCCGCCAACCTTCTCCTTCCTTATCCTATACATCAACTTCTTTTTTCCATTCGAAGGGGAAGATGATGTCTCAATATCGTGCACCTCGACCAGTGGATCTGAAGTGGGACCCACATTCTCACCTTGTTTTTCAGGGGCCTCACCCTCTTTGATCTCCCCTTCCTCCTATGCACCGGGGGTGTGGCGTGATGACGATCCAACCAACTTTTTCCCTTTACCAGATTTGGGCTTAGGAGCAGAGACGCCCTCGGGAAGACTCACCCTACGACCTTCGGCTAACAACCCGAACCTCGACAACGACTCATTCAAGATGAGAGTTTGAATGTCTCGTTCTTCGACAGGAAGAGCCCTGATAGCTTCAACAGCCTTAGAGTGACCACGGTCCTTAGGACGGGGACTGACATCTGGAAAGATAAAACAAGAGTTAGGAAAATCATAGCATCGATAAAAACATGAGCGCCATTCAAAGAAGAAGACTTACTTCCTTCAACCCATCTCCTCGCGAAGCCAGGAGGGCAGCGCACATAGAACCATTCCTGTTTGTACAGGGAAAACTTGCTCCACGCTCCGGTTAGGATTTGGCACTTGTGATACGGCTCGAGGAACACGAAAAAGGGGCTATCCTTCCACTTCTTTATCATGTAAATATATCTGATGTCGCTGGGAGTTGGACGACGTCGATATGTTGCAACACATCCCGAAGGAACAAATTGAACGGAGGCACGCTGCCCACCCAGCACATAAACTTATTGCAGGCGGTGTATCCGATTGGGAGCAGGTGTGGACGATCATGGCCCGATGGAACCAACACGTCGGCGAAAGGGATTCCGTGAATCGAACATATTCGTTGGAGCGCGGCTTCGTTAATCTTCGAAGCCTGTGAATCAATCGGATTATCCAGGAGAATCGTTGACTCTAGGGTATCAGGACAAAAATCATGAGCGGGGGAGGTCGATGGATTAGAAGTGTCTGCGCTCCCCTGTTCGGAAGACGGCCCGGGCCTGTCTGAGATAATGGCGGAGCTCGATCTTTTAGACATCTTCAATAAATAGCAGACGTGACAAAACACCTGTGTGAACTATACTTGAAAAATGATCGATGTCAGAATTAACAACACAAATAATCCCCCCACGTGGTGTGTGAACTAGTGCAACCAATCGTGTATAAGCATTGAAAATTTGGAAGTCGCAGGGTTACTGATAAAAAACTAAGCCTAAAATCATCGCCTTCGAAGACCGTCATCGCCGACCGTCTCCAAAAGCCTCCCTAATGGTGATTACAGTTTCAGGTTCAAGAAACGTTAGAGGAGGTTATCCGGTTACATCGAATTAAGTTCAGGTTTATATCTGCTGGGAAGGTTATTAGTCCAAATTAGTTCGATATACAAGTATGCTGGAGTTCCTGTCCTTGTTCAGTTATGAAATTGGGCAAGGCAATTGTTTGGTCGGCTTAAGTTATGTTCGGCCAATAGGATACGATCGGCCTTTATGTTTTGTTCGGCCAGGTATTGTTTGGCCACGACATTATTCGGCATGTTTGGTTCGGCGTGTATGCGTTGTTTGGTTTACAAGTGTTCGGCCTTGATATGGTTCGGCACGTAAGAGTGTTCGGCCTTGTGATTGTTCGGCATAGTACCGTTCGACCAAAACACCATTCGGCCGAAACAACACTCAGCGTCCCCACTGCATCATCTTTCCTCCATAACCTTCCAACCCATCATTCGGCCTATGGTGTGCCGCGCCGAACGATGGTTGCGCCGAGCTTCAACACTCGGCACGGCCTTCGATTTTTCCTCTCCCCCACCATTCTTTTTTCCAAGCCCCGTTCAACACGAGGGAACCGTGCCGAACCACAGTACCTCACCCAAACAACCCCTACGAATTATCATCCCTGACCACTTCTCCCTACCTCACAGCGTTTGGCCTTGGATTCCTCCACCCACGTAGCCCTTTCGACCACAATTTGGATCTATGGACTTGGGCTACTGATCGAAACCCTTTTTAATCAGGAAAAGGAGTCGGATAAAGGGATCTTACCTAGTTCATGGATCGAGCTTTAGAAAGGATTGGAAGGATGTTAGAATATGATGACAGGGGTGGTTCGAATGTTCAAGGTTGCAGAAGTGAAAGTAGGAAAAAGGAGGAAGAAGAAGATGTCAGGTTTTATAAGGGAGGAGGAGAAGCTGAAGAGACTATGACCGATTTTACTGGTCAAGGCGGTATCATTCAGCTATCTCGGTTCGTTCGGCCTGGGCTAACATGGATCATTCGGCACTCGTCTTCGGCTGGGTTGTTCGGCATACGAAGTCACTCGATGTAACGTGGATCGTTCGGCCTTCGACACTGTGTTCGGCCAAGAGAATCATGCGACCCCCAAGGGTGATGACCAAGGATTGAAGCAAATCGTGGAAGGTGAGTAATCCAAATCCTATCACGTTCGGTCACGTAATACACTTTGTGAGGAAAGTGTTTTCAAGGGAATTGACCGGACGACTTAGTACTCGGCCTACCAAGGGCGTTCGGCCTGTAGATGGATCGGCACCATAGCATTGCAACTTAGTACTCGGCCTACCAAGGGCGTTCGGCCTGAAGGTGGATCGGCACCATGTTGGTTCGGCATCATGTTACGCTCGGCATCTAAAGAACGTTCGGCCTAAGACATTGCTCGGCCAAAGATGGCGCTCGGCCAGAGACTTCGATCGGCCAAGAGCATCGTTCGACCAAAGGTTTCATTCGGTCAAGATGGTGTTCAAAGATCAAGCTCCTCGTTTAGCACCTAGACCATTCGGCACCAAACCGTTCGGCATCAAGGAGCGTCCGGTATCCATGAAGGCTCGGCATTGTCATTCGGCCTCCCGAGACATTCGGCAATCAAGGCTGATTCGGTAGGACGGCAATCAAAAATGGTACGGCAATCAAGAACGGTTCGACAATTAAGGATGGTTCGGCATTCTCTCCAGCACGCCCGGTCCGAACACTGCACGGCTCGTTCGGTATAAAGAAAATGGAATGGTACTTGACCGTTCGGCATGCTCGGTTCGGCGTACAGGACTTGTCCTATTTGGACCGAGTTATTCAGCTACCTGGCCCACCAGAGAAGTCCAACCCACCTTTGACTATAAATAGAGGGGCTGGGGCACAGGAAAAGAGGGAGATTTTAGAGAACACTGGGGAGACTCTGCCATTTTCAAGACTCATTCCAGACTTATTTCTTTTACTTCGCAATTGTATTCTAGTAACTAAAAATGGATTGTATCTGTAATCATCCATCAAGGAAATCAATGGAAATCAACTTTAAAGTGGATGTAGGCGGTTACGCCAAATCCCTATAAATCTGGTGTTCTTGTTCTCTGCATTTAAATTTACACTCTATTCTCTGTTTTAATTTACTTTCTTCATTAATCTCTCTACACAATTTTTCTAAGGGTGTTGGTGACCAATTTTGGTGCTAACAAACATATTTATATGTATGACTTATGTGTGTATATAGTTTTATAGATAATATTTTAATATGTATATATATATATATTGATTTCGAAATATATATAAACTTTATATAGATATTTATTCAAATTTTAATATATTCAAATTGAATTTTGTAGTTACTATATTTTATTAAGTCTACTTAGATCTAAATATAAAATTGAATTTCAAATTTGAATTTAATATTATAATTGTTTATGTTATCATTTACAATTATTTTATATTATAATAAAGTATATATATTTCTATACGAATAAGTAAAAAGTATGATAACTTACATTACATATATACACATATATATTACTTTACAATGTATGTACTGTGATAGCCTGGAATTTTGAATATTTGAAATTGGAATATTTAGTTGATTTTAAATATTTTAGAAAGTTAATTTTAAATTTGAATTTCAAATATAACCATTTACCCGATAATTTAATTATTGAATTTGACAATTGGAAATTGGGTAAATTATTAAATCTTGAGTTTTAAGCTGGTTAAACATAATTTAAAAGCTTTTAAAATTTATATTTATAATATTGAAGATAATAAAATTTTAAAATTGAATTTAAAAGTGGTTTTTTCAGTTTAAAGATATACCGTTTAAATTGACATTTAAAAATAAGCTTTCGAGGCGCAGTCTCGGAATTCGACGAAACTAGTTCCATTAGATCTGTAAGAGTGTATTATTATCGGATTCCAAATTTTGTAACATTTGGAATTATCGTTTGATCGTACGGGATATAAACATGTTGAAATTTATATTGAAAATTCAATATAATAATTGGGTCCAAAAAGCTATCTTCTCTATACGATCGAATTAGAACTCAAAATCTTTTCTATCACGTTCGAAATAGGGGTATAAAATTGTGAACGCCTAGTGGCACGTCTCGATAGGAGGTCAAGATTTTGAGCTACGGAACCGAGACGATTTAAAATATAAATACTATATTTTTATATTGACTGGTCAAAAATCATTTCACATCAGTTGTTTTTCCTTATCACCTTAACTCACTATACACAAGCAAACTCTACACGCCACTTTCCTTTCAAATCACGTTCCCTCCACCATTTCAAAAAATACAACAGATCAAAAGAAAAGAGCAGAACTTTAAAAAATAGATATCTCATGTAATACTCTATTAAAAAATCCAATACTTGTTTTAAAATTCTTACTTTTTATCGAGCTTCGACCTGATATCATCTTTGTATGGTGCAACCTTGTTTTGGGATGCTTGAATTTGATGTCAGAGCATGCAGTCGAAACTAGAATTTGAGATTTGGTTTGATTTGGGCTGAGTTAGAGTTCATGGGTGGTTTCGTTGATTTCGTCGTGGTGGAGTACACCATTTCCCGAAGTTTGGTGGGGGTGCGCCCATGGTAGGAAGGTGCGACAATTCATACTGTAGCAGTTCGAGGGAGGGCTGGTAGCAATTGGAAATGTGTGAGGAGGGGTTGTCGAGATGGGTATGTGGTGGTAAGGATTTCGTTGAGAGGATTGTTGGCGATGTCAGATCTTGGTTTCAAGGTTGGTGCACCGTATCAGTGTTTCGTACACAGCTGATTGCAATTTTTGTGTATAGGCACGGAATAGGGAAGTTAGGAGGATGGGGAAGAAGGTAGCTTGGTGGGCTAGGCCGAATGTGTTTCCTAGGTAATTAGTTCAGTATAAGAGATTGGTGAATTAAAATTTTAATTTAAAAATCTTCACATTTAAATTTGATAACTTATTCATATTAGATCGGTTAGGAACGAAACAAATTGCATGACATTCGTATTATGACAGCTACGACATGAAACTAAATTGGTCAACATAAGAGCTCATGGAATTTCATGCTAAAATCAAATTTATGTTTGACTTTAAACGGACCAGAACGCGAAAGCGACAAAAATTAAATGTGAGTTAATCTCACTCAATTTTTGATTATCGTAATTAATTTTTAATAGTTAAAATTAATCGTTGATTGATTTGTTGGATTGATAAATATTTATCAGTTGAATGTGATGTTATATATAGTAGTACATATATATGTTGGATTGATTGATATTCCCGCATATATATAGCGGAAGAGACCCCAGGCGCCCGCATAATAGTGGATGACCCCATATACCGCGATATCACCCTCGAAGTGGGATTGGTATTTTTATATTGTATTAACATCCGTGGATGCAGGGAAACAGGTTGGAGGGATCCACCTGGATTCCTCAAATTGTTGAATTTATTTCATATTCAGTGATACGATATATTGCATAATTTGTGATAGAATGTTGCATCATTTTTTAATTTATTTGGTACTATAGGATTACCGGTTAGATTTTGGTATTTTAAATACCAAAGAAAATATTTAAAATTTAGAAAAGAAACAAAAAGGGAAAATCCGAAGTAAGAAATATTTTTGGTGAAATTTGGATTTGTTAAAGAAAATGAATTTTGGGTAAAATGAATAGTTTGGTTTCAGAATTTATACTTGATAAATTTTGGAATATGGAAAATAGGGATTTTGGGAAAAATACAAACAAAAGGATTTTTATTAATAAAACTCAATCAATCTTTGTTTAAGTGAAAAAGGGATTTATTTTTAAAATTGAGATTTAAAATAGCGCGGGAAAATAAAAAGGAAAGTTGAAACTAAAATATGAAATTGATGCTTTAGATTAAATAAAATTTTAAATCATAAAAAGGAAATGAGAAACGAAATTAGTGAACTTTGGAATATATTTGTGATTATTTAAGAAATTGAAACTAAAAATGGAATTTAATTTAGAAAATCGATTAAGTGTTGTAAAACAGTGATAAAAGAAAAATGAGACTATGGAATTTATAAAAGAAGTTTATAAATAAAGTAAAGTAAAATATCAACGGATAAATGGGAATAATAAATTCACGATGAGGATTTATATGAAAATCAGTAAATCGGTTTAAAAATAAACGATAGATTTATTTTTTAAGAAATGTGAAAAAAGAATTTATGGAATTTGGAAATTAATTGGAAATAAATCGAGGAGTATTTACTAACATTGGACTGGCAATATTGAAGTTGAAAATATTTTTTTCTGAGAAGTTAAGTTATTTAAAAAGGGAATAATAAAGTATTAATTAGTAAATTTAAAAGTGTTCGAAAAATATTTTTGAAAATTAATTATTTAGTTGTTTAAAAATGGTTTAAAACATATTTAAATATCTAATCAAGTTAGTTCATAGAAAGTCAATTATTATTTAAGAATTAATCAGTATTATTAATTCAAAAGGGATAAATTATTCAATATTAATATATTATATAAATTTCTTTTATTTAGAAGGTGGTTTTGTCTAAACTTAACTTGGAGAATTATTATAGGAATCTCAATAAGTATTATTTTGAATTTTTTAATAAAATTTTCAAAAAGTAATTGTATACTCGCGTGGCGTAAATCGGAGGTAGTGAGTGTCTATAGTTATGTTTTGGATTTCTCTAGGATAGATACGTAACCGTTGAGTTGTGATCCATGGTTTGATAGTGTAGTGGTACTTTCCAATTAATTTTAATAGGGTTTTCAAATATTTTTTGGAAAAGATACCTTGTGAATATACTAAATTGATAAGATAAGCACATAATTTTGGATTTAGGGAATAATTTATTTTAAAATTTAAAATTAAATTAAAAAGAGATTTGGAGTTATTCAGTGGAAAAATGAAGTATTTGGTAGATTATTTTATTTGATAGTTAAATAACCGACTATCAAATCTGGACCTAAATATAATTTTGAAAATATCTAGGAGAAATACATGGATTATATGGTATAGTTACCATTCGAGGTGCTATACTATACGTATAGACTCATTTCATTCTTCTAGGACATTTATAAGGAAATCTGTCCGCTAACCGTTAGGAGGTGATTTCTAATCTTATTTTGGTCTGTTTATTTCCTAGAGGACCAGGGTTGAGTTTACTGGGAAATATCAAATGTTGTTTCGAAGAGACTGAGATCGGATTTGTTGTTTGAAAACCACTTCAATCCAACGAGCACGTTTTCGATGTGAAACAAGAGCATGGAGTTAGAGATAGAGCAGTGAAGTGCAAAAGCTAATCGTTGCGAATCCTGAGGGTGATTCCAAAATGGATGTAGTAGGAATAGTGTCATCGGTTCCATTCGGACCCAGAACGGACTTGTATGGATGAATGCTATCAGTACATTGTCATTGAAGGAAAATGAGCATTCTAAATGAATATTTCTAAAAGGGTAATCGTAGCCTCTAGCCTTATTAACCGAAAATGACTGAAAAGCAGAGGAGACGCGGTAAGACTAAGTGGGTAGCATCAAATTAGGTTATGTTTATCACCTTTCTAGATACCCTTGGATATTGTTACTGCGGTTATGGAAGGAGCTTAAAAAAGGGTGGGAACACCTGAGGTGATAGCATATTAGGTCTATCCAGGTCAGGGATAGTTCGGTCTTGTGTATCAAGGGATCCCAGCGTGGTCCTTGGTACGATGTTCTAGACGTGTACTATCACAGGTGGTACCCTAATGCCTAGTCATTCAGATGGAATCCATTCTCCAATAAGCGGCCATACGATTTTGATTATGCCAAACTTTGCTGAAACGTGAGATGAAAGCATTTCAGCTATTTGAATAAGTATTCGTACTTAGACACTACTATAATATCAGAGAATTTGATATGAAATGTTTTGGTTATCGTAAGGGAAAAACCCATCGTGTTTATTTATGGTGTGGTCTTACGAGATACCTTTGATTTTCGAAGGATTTTGAACTTTAATAATTCAAATTGAGTGTGTTTTCTCATGATGATTTTCTAGACAGACTCGGGTGTTGTTTTATTATAATGCTCGGGTCAGACCGAGTATTACAGATAGGGGATAGGATGCTACGGAGCTCAGGAGATGAGTTGGATGGAGAAGACGTATTTCATGTATTTGATTATATTTTACTGTGTATTGTAGGCTGTATGTTTAGCTTTTGTGAGGACAAGTTACTCTAACTGTCCAGTTTATGCTATTGATTTGTGTTATACTTTGATGGTGTAATGTATAAAAACAGTTATAATTCTTTTTGTATAAAGACCAATTGTTATCTATTATATATTGTTCCACTGTGATTGTGAGATTCTGTGTTGTTATTTCTATTTTTTTTTCTTCTACTTCTTTCTTCTTTTTCCTAATGATCTGGTATTTTCGACATTCGATTGTTCGGCATGGTATATAGTGGACATTTTGATGTTGATTTTCGAAGGTCGAAAATCCCAGCCGTTACACTTGGTGTCAGAGCTAAAGGTTAAGCGAGAACCTTGGCTCTGGTGGGAATTACTCATTGGAGATAGGGTCAATAACACCTTAAAATGAGTTCGAGCATATTAATAGATGTGAGCACGTATTTGTTAGTGAATATAAAATCGTTTTATATTGTGTTGATTGGTTTGATAAGTGGTTATGAATTTTGGTCAATACGAGTAATTAACGTTATTGATAGAGATCTCTAAACACTATAATAAAACAATTAAACACGGTGTTGTTTTAAAATGCGTAAATGAAATAATTTTACCTAAATTATTTTTACATATAAAAGGAATAATTTTCGTAAATTATTATAGTGTATATGGTATGCTTGGTTGTTAGGAAACAATAACTTTAAACTAGTATCATTGCTGTTGTGGAAATTGAATAAAAATTGATATTATAGCCAAATGTAAGAAAGTAATTTATGTAACAAAATTTTGTAAATATGAGTTTATGAATGTGATTTGTAATTTGAAATGCAACAAAATTCCAAGGGATATTTAAATATAGATTTAAAGGATTTGAAATTTAAGGAATTTAATTCCCTTTGAGTTTGAAATGATTTTCAAAGGCTTTGGAGAAATAATGGTGATATTATTTGTAAATATTTTTAAATTGGAAATGAAATTTATTGGGATTTGGAATTGAAATATTTAAAATGGTTTAAAAAGAGGAAAAAGCACTGAACTCACTCCGGTCGTTGGAAAATGCTTTTGATGAGATTGCAGCATCATCGATGTTCATTTTCGAGTTTTCAAGAGAGGAATTGCTACCTAAATGATTTGAATTGAAATTTTGGTTTAGTAAAACTTGGTTGATATTGAAATGCAAAGGAATAATTTGATATGCCAAAGGATTTTGGGTATATATGGTTTCCAAAAAATGATTTTTAATGTTTAAGAAATTATTTAAACTCTGGAAGTTTATTTAAAATGTTTTATAGAATATCAATAAGTTTGAAGATTTATAAGATTTGAAATTTTACACTGAAGTGAAAATCAACTTGATTAAGTTAATTAAAGTGAATTTGAGTACATAAGCCTAAGTAGGATGAATGGAATAGATATTGAAAATATAATTTATTAAGTGGGAGTAAATTAGTGAGTGGGATAATTATTTAATTAGTAAGTAAACGCAATTGAAATTGAATATTGGGATGGGATATTTAATTTGAATTGTGTTAAATAAAGTGAAATTGAGGAATTAGTTCGAGTGGGCTAAATAAGATAAAAGTTTGGAAATAAAAGTTGATAGGAAATACATTAGAAAATGGAAGGTAAATTGAATTCAAATGGAATTGAAATTTAGTTTAAATAGAAATGGATATTGTTTGCGCCAAAAATGGTCACAAACCCCAATTACCGTGAAAGCACCAGTGTATGAACATAAATCAGCAATATTCAGACACAAATCACAAATCTAAGCAAGCAACAAATAACAATTCTGAAATAGACAACAGAGACACGATATTTATAGTGGTTCGGCTATCTCCGGCCTACGTCCACTCCAAAGTTTTTATCCTTTTATCGATTATCCTTGATGATTACAGATAGTTGCAGCGATTACAATGAAATAATTTGATTACAATAGTGATGATGAAGTGTAGAATTGAATCCGGCAGAGTCTGGATATCTAATGGCCAAAAGGATCCCTTTTTCTGCAGCCCTCAGGGGGCTATTTATAGGCGTAGGAGGTTGAGTTCGAGCTGAAACTTCGGGAGACTCCTTCTGACACGTTAGTAGGCCCACGCGACCGACCCTACCAAGTTTCGACTCGATCTGTGATCGATACGAAGTGATTTCGTATCCATCAAAAAATGATCCAATCGAGCAGAAACTTGGCAGGAACATTCCTTAACTTTATAGAAGCTGCTGTGAAAATTTCGTTGCATTTGGATCTGTAGAACTCAAGATATGATCGATACGAGTTGTGAGTTTTCGTTGGTTGTTGCGTTCGAATCCATTGGTTCGAATCCATCACCTTCGACTCGATGGAGGCACGTGCGCATCGATGACGTGGGACGATAATCCAAGGGAGATCCATGTTACTCGCCGCTATGACTGCTTCCTTCCTGGAGACGTGGTCTTGCATCCGTGTTTTATGCTCATCCATATCCATAACTTTGCAACGGCATGATCGTACCCATCGATTCGTGTCCTTCTTCGTATTGATTCCAGGAGTTCGTTCCGTATCGATTCCATATGAACTGATCGGTTCGAAATGAGCGGGGGGGGGGGGGGGGGGGGGGGGAGGGGGGAGGGAGGGGTCGATACGAAGTGGCCGTGAAGGATGGATACGAACAAGACCTCACCTAATGGATACGAACGAGGCTCTTACCTGATGGATGCGAGTGATGCTTTTACCTGACGGATACGAAGGAAACTTGTAAAGTTGATGGAGTCGAACTTAGCTCCGGTGATCGATTCGAGGTCATGGAGTCGAAATGCACCACGTGTACCCATCGAGTCAAGATCCATCTAGCCTTCTTATCTGATCGATGCGAAGCCATCGAGTCGAACCTGTGCCGATCGATACGAACGGTATCGATTCGAAGCTCTTCCATCCTGATCGATACGAAGTGTATCGATTCGAACTACCGTGTTCTGATTGATGCGAAGTGCATCGATACGAACCATCCCCTACACACCGTAATCCATCCATATCTCCTTCATACGAACTCCGATTAACCTGAAAATTGAAACATAGCCTCTCCTAGTCCTCATCATCATCTCCAATCGATTCCGTCTTGATCAGAGCTCGGCCAAATTTTGACGACATCGATCGCAGCCTTGATTCCAATCGATCTCCAATCCCGGTATTCATCATCCCTTGCCAATTTGTTGATATTCTAGCCTTGACCAAAAGTTGGGATAACATTTGCCCCCCAAAATATGCCTTGTGATAAGAAGGCGTGTTTTGAATAGTTCCGAATCCGATATCCAAAGTCCATAGCCAATTCCAATTCCATGCAAACTCGACAACCAAGTCCTAATCTATCATCATCCAATAGCCAATAACCGAATCCAGGACCTCTCTGGGTCGATATCCAAATCCGTAATCTCTCCGAGTTCTTGCCAAGCGCAATCCACACCTGACGACCTTGGTCCAGTATCCCTGGACGTTGAGCTAACCACTCCGGGTTCTTGCCAAGCGCAATTCACACCTGACGACCTTGGTCCAATATCATGGACGTTGTACAATGCCATGGCTTAAGTCCTAAGCCGAATCCTGGTCTCTCCGGACCCTTGTTGAGCATAGTCCATACTCAGCGACCTGAAAATAACAATTGATAATATAGGGCCTAAGTCCTAGGCCGAATCCTGGTCACTCCGGACCCTTGTCGAGCATAGTCCATACTCGACGACCTGAATGAGTCACTTTACCACATTCGGGCAAAACGACTCACCCCTTGCCAGGCATAATCCATACCCGACGACCGTTTATAAAAATCCAATCAAAATCCAAATCAAAACCAGAAAATCAAAAATCCAAACCAACATCCAAAATAGAAACCAGTGATCGAAAAGGAAAATCCAAACCAAAAAGCAAATAAAAACCAGGAGTTCAAACCAAACCCCAAAACCAAGCCAGAAAATCAAGTGTCCAATCAAAACAGAAAACAGATTTCACAAGCCATGGCTTCGCAGCTTATCATCATTCAGAGCATGCCTAGGGGCTATCTCCGTCCCCGTACATGTGTAAACGATTTGGTTTCTCGCCAGTGGTTTGTTACTTATTTCATATTATTCACGTCAATGGATAATCAATTGACCCTCATCCTTGGGCCTCACATCCTCACGGTGCGAGGTAGTCGGTGGTTGCTCCTGCTCCACTGTTACATTCCGCGTTCCATCATATTTCCTCAGCTGCCCATTCCTCACATGTTCCTCAATTATGTCCTTTTAAGTGCCTGCAGCTATTGGTATCATGTCCGTCCAAATCGTGGAATATACAGTGCCTTCCAGATGCCCTTTCCCGTTCTGATTGTTCTCTCCTGGCCGGTCTTCGGTAAGAGAGACGATTTCTGGTTTCCATGTATATCCGCTCCAGTATCTCATTTAACCCTGTGTATATGGAAAACTTTGGATCCTTCCATCGCTTTCCAACTTTCCCTAAATTGTCCCTCAACTTCCTTTTTCCCTTATCCTTGTCCAAGCTTCCATTGGATGGTCCTCCACCCTCGGTCGCGTTTACTTCCTTTAGCTTTAAATCCATACTCGCATCTTCTTGCCGAAGGAACCTTTCGGCTTCGTGAAGGAATTCCCCGAGATCCTGTGGGGGGTCTCGTATTAAAGATACCTTAAAGTCCGAATCCTCCCTGATTCCTGATACTGCCGCCATCAAAACCATTGGTGGATCCGGCCGATCCACCGAAGCAACTGCCGCGTTGAATCGAGTTAGAAAACCTCTGAGCAATTCATCCATCCTTTGTTTTACTGATGTCAACGTCATCATGTTCTTTGGCCTCTTGATATGAACCCGAAATTGCCCCAAAAACCTATCTACCAATTCTCTCCAAGTCCTAATAGATCCTTCTCCCAGCTGCCTAAACCACATTGCAGCTAAATCCGTCAAATACAAAGGGAAACATCGGGCCATCACTTCTTCCGATACCCCCAACACCTCCATATGTCTAGTATACCTCATCAAATGATCAGTCGGGTCAGCCTTGCCATTATATACTTCCACGCTAGGTAGCTTGAATTTAGGTGGATTCTGAGCTGTCCTGATCTCCTGAGTAAACAGACTCTTGTTTACTCCTTCCAAATCTTTGTTGGCCAAACCTCCACGCACCGTTCTCCTAATAATCTCGACTAACCCAGCATTTTCCGTTAAAGGTTGCCCCCCGTGTCCTCGAGGATATTCTGGTACATACTCTTCATGTGGCTCATTAGCCGCGACATTGGCCCTAACCTGTGGAACTCCTTCCAAAGGTCCTCCTACGTTAGATCCTATGGGCCTGCCCCTGAGCCCTTGTTGATTGTCTTCTGGCTCTGTATCCTGTCCTCCATGGGGTTCCACTATCCTGGCTCCTTGTTCCATATTCGTACAGTTGTAGCTTGTCCTAGGTTCTGTATTCCTGCGTTCCTTATTTGTACAAAGAAGGTCTGCATTATTTCCTGTTGACTCTTTAACAACCTCTCTTGCAGTGAATTTGTTATAGCTTCCATTTCGTCTCTGGTGATATAGATGGAAGCTTGTCCTTCTCCAACTTCAGAGGATGCTTCTTGGCTACCTTCCTGTTGGCTTCTCTCGGTCCTTTATCTTCTACTACTTTGCCTAGTCATTGTCTTCAAATCCAAACTCCTCAAACTCTGCAAACCTAAACTTCGGTCCGATGTAGCGGGTGCTAGTTCTTCTCAGTGAAAGAACCAAAGTGTTTGCGCCAAAAATGGTCACAAACCCCAATTACCGTGAAAGCACCAGTGTATGAACATAAATCAGCAATATTCAGACACAAATCACAAATCTAAGCAAGCAACAAACAACAATTCTGAAATAGACAACAGAGACACGATATTTATAGTGGTTCGGCTATCTCCGGCCTACGTCCACTCGAAAGTTTTTATCCTTTTATTGATTATCCTTGATGATTACAGATAGTTGCAGCGATTACAATGAAATAATTTGATTATAATAGTGATGATGAAGTGTAGAATTGAATCCGGCAGAGTCTGGATGTCCAATGGCCAAAAGGATCCCTTTTTCTATTGCCCTCAGGGGGCTATTTATAGGCGTAGGAGGTTGAGTTCGAGCTGAAACTTCGGGAGACTCCTTCTGACACGTGAGTGGGCCCACGCGACCGACCCTACCAAGTTTCGACTCGATCTGTGATCAATACGAAGTGATTTCGTATCCATCAAAAAATGATCCAATCGAGCTGAAACTTGGCAGGAACATTCCTTACCTTGTATAGAAGCTGCTGTGAAAATTTCGTTGCATTTGGATCTGTAGAACTCAAGATATGATCGATACGAGTTGTGAGTTTTCGTTGGTTGTTGCATTCGAATCCATTGGTTCGAATCCATCACCTTCGACTCGATGGAGGCACGTGCGCATCGATGACGTGGGACGATAATCCAGGGGAGATCCATGTTACTCGCCGCTATGACTGCTTCCTTCCTGGAGACGTGGTCTTGCATCCGTGTTTTATGATCGTCCATATCCATAACATTGCAACGGCATGATCGTACCCATCGATTCGTGTCCTTCTTTGTATTGATTCCAGGAGTTCATTCCGTATCGAATCCATGTGAACTGATTGATTCGAAATGAGCGGGGGGGAGGGGGGGTGGGGGGGGGGGGTCGATACGAAGTGGCCGTGAAGGATGGATACGAACCTCATCCTTAGGATGGATACGAACAAGACCTCACCTAATGGATACGAACGAGGCTCTTACCTGATGGATGCGAGTGATGCTTTTACCTGACGGATACGAAGGAAACTTGTAAAGTTGATGGAGTCGAACTTAGCTCCGGTGATCGATTCGAGGTCATGGAGTCGAAATGCACCACCTGTACCCATCGAGTCAAGATCCATCTAGCCTCCCTATCTGATCGATGCGAAGCCATCGAGTCGAACCTGTGCCGATCGATACGAACGGTATCGATTCGAAGCTCTTCCATCCTGATCGATACGAAGTGTATCGATTCGAACCACCGTGTACTGATCGATGCGAAGTGCATCGATACGAACCATCCCTTGCACACCGTAATCCATCCATATCTCCTTCATGCGAACTCCGATTAACCTGAAAATTGAAACATAGCCTCTCCTAGTCCTCATCATCATCTCCAATCGATTCCGTCTTGATCAGAGCTCGGCCAAATTTTGACGACATCGATCGCAGCCTTGATTCCTATCGATCTCCAATCCCGGTATCCATCATCCCTTGCCAATTTGTTGATATTCCAGCCTTGACCAAAAGGTGGGATAACAGATATAAACCAAAGTCATGAAGTGGAAATAAATCTAAGAACATTGTATAAAATGTTATAAAATTGACCTAAGAAAATTGAGGGCGCAATTCTTAAGTAAAATTGGTATTGGAAAAATATACTAAGTAAGCATTTGAATGAAGTTGAAATAATAGGGGTATAAAATGATAAGTATGGATAATTGATTGAAATAAAATGAGCGAGAATAAAAGAAATTAATTTAGCTAATAATAGATTGGAAATTAATGGTAAGTTGTACATATATTATCTTATTCGCATAACAATTTGATCCAGATTCGAGCATAAAATTTATAGATAGTTATATCGATCCGAGTCAGGATTTTTCACTTGATTTTCGATGGCGAACCTGGATATGGATTTTTGATTGATGTTGAGATTCTCTATCATAGTGTATGGATATGCAAGGAGAATGACGGTTTCTGATCAAGGGACCAGATTTGAGTCCGCACTAGAGAGTCGTGTGAACGATACTAGTTTGGAAATGTAATTTGTGTGACTGAGCGAGCGATCAGATTTAATACTGCATAGGATGATATATGTACATCGTACGGGTTGGGTGAAAAGAATATTGAAAATTTTAAAAAGGAATGAATAAAATAATTTTGGAATTAAATGATTGAATACTTTTGGTAAGTGAGATGCAGGTAATTAAAAGCAAAAGCTAAATTGATGTCTTTGATTTCAGAAGTGAAATTTGATTGCCCGACAAAAAGGTATGTGTTTAAATTGTTGTATGAAATTGATGATTTTCCGATTGAGCCACTTAGCTTTTGTTTTCTTTTAGTGATTGGGGCCGTAAAGGCAGTTTTGTAGTTTTTTGAATCTAGACGCTGGCGGAGTTTTTCAAAAATTTAAGGATTTAGAAAATTTTGAAGAAACGTTTGACAATTTAAAATTTGGTTTTAAATTGTAATTTGAATGATTGAGGGGATAAAATTTGTGAAATCTATGGATTAACTTGGAAAAATAGTAGGAGTGATAATTGTTGTTTCAATAAAAGAAAATTATTTTCGAGGATTTGTTTGAAACTGTTTGGTTTTGGGAAAAATAGTTAAGGGGTTTCTGACATTCTTCTTATCTGGCAATTTCGAGGACGAAATTCTTATAAGAGGGAAGGAATGCAACGACCCAGAATTTTGGATATTTGGAATATTTAATTGATTTTAAATATTTTAAAAGGTTAAATTTTAATTTCAAATATAACCATTTACCAGATATAATTATTGAATTTCACAATTGAAAATTGGGTAAATTATTGAATCTTGAGTTTTATGTTGGTTGAACATAATTTAAAAGCTTATAAAATTTATATTTATAATATTGAAGATAATAAAACTTTCAAAATTTAATCTAAAAGTGGTTTGTTCAGTTTAAAGATATATCGTTTAAATTGGCATTTAAACCATGGCGTAGTCTCGGAATTCGAAAAAACTAGGTCCATTGGATCCATAATAGTGTATTATTATCGGATTTCAAATTTTGTAACGTTTGAGTTATCATTTGATCATATGGGATATAAACGTGCTGAAATTTATATCGAAAATTCAATATAATAATTGGGTCCAAAAATCTATCTTCTCCATACGATCAAATTAGGACTCGAAATCTTTTTCATTGTGTTCGTAATAGGGGTATAACATTATAAACGTCTAGCGGCATGCCTCAATAGGAGGTCAAGATTTTGAGCTACGGAACAGAGACGATTTAAAAATAATATATTTTTACATTGACCGGTCAAAAATCTTTTCACATCGGATGTTTTTCCTTATCAGTTCAACTCAGTGTACACAAGCAAACTCTACATGCCACCTTCCTATCGAATACCATATTCCCTCCTCCATTTCAAACAATACAACCGATCAAAAGAAAAGAGCAGAACTTTAAAAAAATTGATATCTCATTTTATAATCTATTAAAAATCCAATATTTATTTTAAAGTTCTTAGTTTTTATCAAGCTTCGACCTGATATTATTTTTGTATGGTGCAGCCTTGTTCTGGGATGCTCGAAATTTACGTCAGAGCATGCAGTCGAAACTAGGTTTTGAGATTTGGTTTGATTTCGGCCGAGTTAGGGTTCATGGGTGGTTCCATTGATTTTGTCGTGGCGGAGTACACCATTTCCTAAAGTTTGATGGGGTGCGGTCCATGGTGGGAATGTGTGACAGTTCGTACTATAGCAGTTCGAGGGAGGGCTGGTTGCGATAGGGAATGGGGTGACGTGGGGTTGTCGAGATTGGTATGTGGTGGTAGGGATTTCGATGAAAGGAGTGTTGGCGATGTCAGATCTCGGTTTCGAGCGTTGGTGCACTGTGTCAGTGTTTCGTGCACAGCCGATTGCATTTTTCGTGTATAGTCATGGAATAGGGGAGTTAGGAGGATGGGGAAGAAGGTAGCTTGGTGGGCTGGGCCAAGCATGCTTTCCTAAGTAATTAGTTTAGTATAAGAGATTGGTGAATTAAAATTTTAATTTAAAAATCTTTACATTTGAATTTGATAACTTATTCATATTAGATCGGTTTGGAATGAAACAAATTGCATGACATCCGTATCTACGAGAGCTACAACATGGAACAAAATTGGTCAAGATCAGAGCTCATGGAATTTCATGCTAAAACCAAACGCCTGTTTAACTTTAGACGGATCAGAATGCGAAAGCGATAGAAATTAAATGTGAGTTAATCTCACTCAATTTTGGATTACCGTAATTAATTTTAAATAGTTAAAATTAAGTGTTGATTGATTTGTTGGATAGATAAATATTTATCAGTTGAATGTGATGTTATATATAGTAGTACATATATATGTTGGAGTGATTGATATTCCTACATGTATATAGCGGATGAGACCCTAAGCGCCCACATAATAGCGGATAATCCTATATATCACGATATCCCCCTCGAAAAGGGATTTGTATTTTTATATTGTATTAACATCTGTGGATGCAGGAAAGCAGGTTGGAGGGATCAAACTGGATTCCTCAAAATGTTGAATTTATTTTCATATTCAGTGATATGATATATTTAATAATCTGTGATAGAATATTGCATCATTTTTGAATTTATTTGGTACTATTAGATTACTGGTTTGATTTTTGTATTTTTAAATACCAATGAAAAATAGTTAAAATTTAGAAAGGAAATAAAAAGGGAAAATCCGAAGTAAAAATATTTTTGGTGAAATTTGGATTTGTTAAAGAAAATGAATTTTGGGTAAAGTGAATAGTTTGGTTTCAAAATTTATGCATGATAAATTTTGGAATATGGAATATAAGGATTTTGGGAAAAATATAAACAAAATGATTTTTAATAATAAAACTTAATCGATCTTTGTTTAAAGTGAAAAAGGAATTTTTTTTTAAAATCGAGATTTAAAATAGTGTGGGGAACCAGGGTTTAAAATCAAGATTTAAAAAATCGTTTGTTAATTTCCTAGAGGACCACGGTTGAGTTTACCGAGAAATATCGAAAAAAAATTCGATCGGACCAGGATCAAATTTGTTGTCTAAAAACCACTTCGATCCAAGGAGTATGTTTTCGATGTGAAATAAGAGCATGGAGTCCGAGATGGAGCAGTGAATTACAAGGGCTGATCGCTACAAATCCCGAGGTTGATTCCAAAATGGATGTAATAGGAATAGTGTCTTCGATTCTGTACGGACTCGGAACAGACTTGCGTGGATGAATGCTATCAATACATTTTCATTGGAGGACAACGAGCTTTCTAAGTGAATATTTATAAAATGGTAATCGTAGCATCTAGCCTCATCAGCCGGGAATGACTGAAAAGCTGGGAAGATGCAACAAGGCTAAGTGGTTAGCACCAAATTAGAGTTTGTTTATCACCCTTTTAGATATCCTTGGATATTATTACTATGAGTATGGAAGGAGCACAAAAAATGGTAGGAACACCCTGGGTGATAGCATATTCAGCCTATCCAGATCAGGGATAGTCCGGTCTTGTGTAGCAGGGGATCCCAGCGTGGTCCTTAGTACACTGTTCTAGACGTGTACTGTGACAGGTGGTACCCTAGTACCTAGTCATTCAGATGGAATCTATTCTCCAATAAGCGTCGTTTGGTTTTGATTGTGTCCAACTATGCTGAAACGTGATATGTAACCATTCCAGCTATTTGAATAACTATTTGTACTTAGACACTATTATAATATCAGAGGATTTAATATGAAATGTTTTGGTTATCATAAAGTAAAAACCCGTCGTGTTTATTTATGGTGTGGTCTTACAAGATACCTTTGATTTTCGAAGGATTTTGAACTTTAATAATTCAAATTGAGTATGTTTTCTTATGCTGGTTTACCAGACTGACTCGAGTGTTATTTTATTACAATGCTCAGGTCAGACCGAGTATTATAGATACATGATAGGATGCTATAGAGCTCAGGAGATAAGCTGGAAGATGAAGATGCACTTCACGTATCTTATTATTTTTCGCTGGGTGTTGTAGGCTGTATATTCAGCTTTTGTGAGGACAAGTTATTATAACTGTCCAGTTTTGTGCCATTGATTTGTGTTGTACTCTGATGATGTAATGTATAAAACAATTATAGTTCTTTTTGTATCAAGACCATTTGTTATCAATTATATATTGTTCTGCTGTGATTGTGAGATTCTGTGTTGTTATTTATATTTTCTTCTTCTACCTCTTTCTTCTTTTCCCTAACGATCTGGTATTTTCGGCATTCGATTGTTCGGCATGGAATACAATGGACGTATTGATGTCGATTTTGGAGGTCAAAAATCCCGATCGTTACATGTACTATCATATATATAGACAAATGCAAATATACATATATAATAGACATTACACATGTATATAGAGTTGCTAACATGTCTGTTGCAGTGTAAATCCCAGCACATACACAGAAACATGTTAAACCGTGTACACTTTATTATATTGCATGTGCACGTACAGACATATATGTATATGCTAAACAAATATACTTTAAAATACAAACTATATAATAAATAAAACATTGTTTATGAATTAAATAAAATACTAATTTTATTAAAAACAAAATTTAGAAATGTTCTAAATAAATTAAGACTACGTAGGCCGCATAAAATCCAAACGAAAGATTTTTTTAAAATTTACCTGTTTACTCCACTACATGCTGGCCCGCATCCAACATAACTATCAAAACATATTTTGATATTGTACTTGTAATTTATTCAAGATTTGTGCATCGTTTTGTATAGCATAGTCAATACTCTTAATGGATTATTGACAACTAAGGAACTCTATTCTCGACATTGATAAGAAACTCGTGGTTTCTCTTTAATGCGCGAGAACTCAAATTATACATTCTAATGTGTTGTATGCATTTAGGCTTTGTTAATTTTATTTCATTATACGTAATCAGTTTTATCTTTGGATCGATGTGAATCCAATTTACTATTAATAATTTCTCAAAGAAATTTCTTCATTGTTAAGTTGGCATTTCTTGAAACAAAAGTTGTTTCTCAGTACATTGGAATAGGTATTCATAAGCATTTTATGAACTATCTTTTCATATTTTAAACTAATATAGTTTTGACTTTTCGATAATTTATGTTCATAACATAAAATAGTCAAACAATGTTGGTCGATCCCAACTCTTTTGTGGTGATCCACACAATATCCCTCACAAATGAACATTGCATGTTGTCTCTCGACTCATGCAACCTACCAACCCCTTAACCTAGGGTATGTATTGGTTTCTTATCGACTCTGATCTTGTATGATCCTGTAAATTATGCTTTAAATGAAATTATGTTTCATAAACTTACTCTTAAGTACACATCCTAACAAAAAAAGTTGACTCAACTTTACTCATCATCAATCTTTTCTGTCCAACAAAGTCCGATTACTCATTTTCACTACATCGTTATGTATCATAGGAAGGAGTGACTTTTGAGATAGAATATTATTCATTTTAGATACTTTAGGAACCTTTTACAATACATTCACTCGTCCGATCAAATAAAATTCTTTTATTTCTTTTGCATGTTATTTTTGTACTTCCATTTTATATTCAATGGACTTATCACAAACACATTAGCTTTGTACCAAATACACATGTTTATTTTTATGATAATTCATCTGTGCACTTAAAAAAGTAAGTGGATCCATTTTGGTATCATTGGACTTGAATTATATATATCTATTTGTACAACTTGAAGAGTTCATTAAGTTTTTTTTATTGATTCCACCGAATGGGTGCTTCGCCCTTAATCTCCTTAGATACATTTCTTCAGTACATATGATTCATAATTATATGATTATTGAATTATCCTTAAAGAAATGGCTTGGTCCATTATTCCAAAATAATTTTAAACAAATTTCAGATACTTCTTTATCTTCCAATAATTCCTTTTGTTATGAAAACGAATGCTATAATAATATTAGTTTTATCTTAAAACAAATACTCATAATATTTATGTCAAAAAAATTATATTTATTTTCCGTTAATATTGAAAACGGTTATTGTTTCATAAATAATATTAGGCATATTTATAATAATAATATTTTTAGAAAGTTGATATTTTATTAACACAATGCATATACTTTAATAATATGTTTCATCAAAACCTTGCAACCCCCTAACCTAGATGGGTGCTTTACAAGAAAGACGAGTACATATTATATCCATATACTAAAATACAAAGATATATTACTCAGTTTTAGTTTCAAAACAAAGGACAACTGTGCTAAAAATCCCCCGTAATGGAACTACTAAAACCAAGTAAACCAATATGCTAAAAAAAATTAAACCAGACACTAAAGAAAAATATATTCAACAAGCACGTGATCTTCCATCTTCACTTCAAATCTTCAGCATTACAATGCTCCGCGAGTCACTATACCAAAGTGCTTAGTCAACTTTTGTTCCCCCAATATCATTCAGTGCATCAAGCTTATCTCCCCGCTGAAGAAGTTGCAATTAAATCTATCTCCTGCTTCGTGAAGAATGAAGCTTAAAAAATGCAGGAAGTTTAAACTTGATTTTCCCTAAAAATGAAAGCGAGGTTTCATCCTTACTATAGGGAACTATCGACACTGCCAGGAAGAAATTGTTCATTCATCGGAATTACTGCCTTTCCCTTTCTAAGTGCCAGGAAGTAAATCAAATAAGCCCAAAATTTCTCTTACTTTCCATATCATTATTACTAATTAAGGTTATAAATTTGGACTATTTATTTATAATCCTGTAATCATTAAAAATCAATTCTCGGCTTACTTGAGCTAGTATGCTTTGATTTTGAAATATTCAATGGTTTCTTTCTATCTATATATGCCAAACAGTTGTGCTAAATGCTACATCTACCTTGTCCTGTACAATGCCCTTACTATTAAGCCTAGAATCCAGATAATTTAACCCATCATTTAGATTAACATTTAGCACATGATTGAGTTCTAATTTCTATTTGATAACATGCAAGATCTGTTTGGAGTAGATGCATTTGAAGAACAGATGTTTATGAGATTCATCCTCTTTGTTACAAAGTCGACGTATTTTTTTTGAGTGTTATTCCAGTTTTTGATTCTATTCATTATATTTAATCTATTCTTACATGCTAGATGGAGACACAGATATTTTAGGCGCATTAATTTTTCCCCATATGTGCTGATTTATGTTTTGAACTATTTCATGTACTCTAACACTATCCTAGGCAGATTTTAAATTGAATTCCCTATTTTTTATTTGGCTTCCACCACTGGAAATCTACTTCTAAGTTGGTGTATATTACTTATCTGATTACATATGGCGTTGGGTAGGGTGACATTGTCCATGCTCCACTCTGAATTGCAAATTAGAGTACATGCATCTTTATTTGCACTTCTTGAATATGTGAGTTGTTTCCATCCTAATATATTGATCAGTGACTCTCCATTCAACCATGGATCAAACCACAAACTAGTATCACACCCATTTGCTATTTTCCTCTTAATAATGCCTTGGCTTTAATTACCAGATTTTAAAAGCAACTTCCAAGTATGAGATGAATTATTATCATTTCTTTTTATCACAATATATGTTATGCATCTATTATGACCATATATTTTTCTGTTCTAAGTACTTCCACAATAATTTAATAAACAATTCCTTAGTTGTATTTTGTAGGTTTCTTAAGCCCAAACCCACTTCCTCTTCTGGTTTACATACGGTACTATAGACGAATAAATGTTTCCTCCCTTATCATAAGAATTTAGCACATTGTAACAACCCGCCATTAAATAGACCTAAATTTAAATCCAGGAAAGGCCTATCGCAACTTAGGCCATTCCAAAATTGGTCGTTTGTTGGTAAAGAAACACTATACAGAGCTATCTATCTATTCTTTCAGAACTCACGGCGGAATGAATAAAATATAATAACAATAATTATACAAATTTATATCAAATCATTTCAAATGTCATAATGCATAACAGCAACCATTACAACATTTTGTTCAAAAATACATTTCATGGGTACAATAGAAAATAATACAAAAAGATAGATAGTAACTACCACAAGTTTAACTCTCACCATCTTCAAGCTTTATTTACTCCTTCTCTAACATATGTTGTATGAGGAGCGAGTCAGAACAACAAGTCTTTGGTGAATAAAAACCTTAAGTCTTACCTTTTCAGTACTTGGCCAGTATATTTCAAAATAAAAATATGTCTACATACATAAAACTATTTATTACTTTTTGTAAGGAAAGGAGGTTGGTCTACAATAAACCACTTAATCCCTTCCACTCCCAAAGTAGGTTTCTAAATCCCATAACTCAAATCCCACGTCATAAATGTCTAACAATGCGAGGCATGGTACCCAAGCTACTTAATATCTTTTATTGGAAAATAGGCAGACTTTGGCCAATTAAGACCTCAATTTAGGCAGACCCCATCATTTAGTACCTATTCCCAAGGCACCCCTTAATGATAACTATCTAATCGACATCATATGGCATCTCTTAAGCCACTTGATACTTCTTTATGGAAAGGCAGACCCTTAATCAGTCACTTAACTCCTTATCTCGATTGGACCCCTATCGAGATACCACTTAGCGTGTCCAATAACTAGCTCCATGGTCATACTTTATTTGGGGAGAGGAGACGAGCCCTCAAACAACCACTTAATACCTCAGGATCCCAAAGATGGCCCCACGTATTACAGTCCATACTCATAAAGACGTCTCATATACGACTATTCGTACGAATGGTAGCAAGATTAACTAGGCATATTTACCCTACAGAATTTGGAAATAACCTTGCATTATCACAAATATTTATCATAGGAGATGTCTCACAACAATAGAAAACACACACAACTGCTGATAGTCTCAAAGTGAAGTGCAGACTTCTGTCATGCAACTTTACTGACATTCCATTCCTATGACTTATCCATAATTTAAATATTCTCCATATACATAATGCTCATCTCACCATTTCATAAATAAGGCTTTATAAGTAATCTTCCTTATTGTGGCTCAAAATACAAATTACCTTCCTAAAATGCGAAATTAACGATGATTACTATCTAATTAACTCTGTAATTATACACCATAATTATACATTTATTAGGCTATAGAAATAAATATATATTCATGCCTAATCATTTTTAGCATGCGGTTTATATGCCCTAAAATAGCTTTAAATGTTAATTCCTTTAATCATAGTACTAATACAAGTCATTTTCCTTCAGATTCCCAAGATTTCAATATCTATAACAAGAGATTAAATATACATATCCAAAACTGCAATACATTGACTTGTAAAAATAGAAACCCAACTTATTACATCAATCTGATGGAATATCCTAAACAATAGGAATTGCAATCCTAACTTCATATTCTATTCAACTCCTCTTTCACATAGAAATATACGAAGGAATTTTGTATGGAATAAGTGTTGTAAACTTCGAATAAAATTCATACTTTAAACCATTGTTTTATTACTGGAGACTAACAATTTGAATCACAAAAGGAGGATAAGTGGAATAGACTATGAAATATCAAAAATTGTAGAACAGTATAAATTCCATCAAATTAACATAAATAATTGAGTGATGTGCACGTATATATATATATATATATATATATATATATATATATATATATATATATATATATATATTTACATCCATATTTTATTTTATTTTAAATAAACATCATATTTGGGCATTTTCACATGTTTAAAACCAAAATTCAATTATTTTCAAACCATCCTATTTTCATCTTCATTCAGGGGCAAAATGGTTATTTTGTGCATGTGTCAATTTAAGAATTTTTGCTTGGACATTTTTTGCAATTTTTATAGAAATTTGGATGCATATGGAAGAGGCTTATATGAAGATACATGCATGCACAAATGAAATACAAAGGAACGAAGAGGAAATAATTCAAGTTCAAGATCATGGAGGACCCAACCCACTTACCTAAATATACAATTATGAGCTAATGGACAACTAAGTGGAGGTTAAACCTTCATACACAGCAAACGATGGATTAATTAGTGGCTAGTGGTTACTTAGTGGCCATATTTCCTAAAGTGCATTTTAGGAAGCCCCCTATAAATAGAATTAGGGTTTTATGCATGTATATATAGCCCTCTTATGTGCATGCAACCATATCTTCTACTCTTTCATTTTACTTAGGAAATTAAAATATCAAAGTGTAAGCTCAAAATTCAATGAAATAAAAATGGCTTCTTAGTCTCTTTGTTTTCCCTTATTTACATGCTTTTACTTACTTCTCATGCTTTGCTCTTTCCTTTTCTTTGTTAGTAGATTAGTTTTACATTATGCAAGTAGTGTAGCTTAATTCCTTTTGTTGTAAGTAGTTTAATTACATTCTCTTCTTTACTTATTTTTTTAATTTTCTCCTCTTTTAATGTTGAAATTTACTTGTGTTGCTTCAATGCCACAAATGAGTGGCTAAACCCCTTCAATTTAGGGATAACGAAGCTCTCAAATATTATGTAATTTCAACATTTTAAGATTTATGATCTCACTTTGTTTATGCTTCATGAAGTGGATTTTGATTCAAGTATATACAAGTGGGTTTGATAGCTTATATTGCTTATGCAAATGAACTATTCTTATTCAACATAAACCCAAGTTGCATCATCATTTGCTAATCCATTTTTGATTATGAAATTAAAATAAAAATGAAATTTGATGATCTGTTTTCATGTGAATTTGCTACTTAAAATAGCTTTTGTTTTGCCTTCGTTTTCATGTGAATTATAGTGGGTTATTTGTTGTATTATAGTTTGATGGTTTGAGTCATGTTAATTAATAACATAAATAAAACATACTTATGATAAATACAACGTACTTCACTTAAATCAAAGCTAGAGATCACAAATTGTTTGTTTGTTGATTTACAAAAATATGAAAGTGGATTTGCCTTTAAATTGTTCTATAGTTCAATAATTTTTAAATCAAATTTTAATTCTAGTTTTATCTTCATTTTAGTTCTAGTCAATAATTTCTCCTCCATTTGGTCTAATTTGATTGAATAGATTTTTAAAACTCTAACAATTCCCTACGAATCGACCCGTATTCACTACGTACTACAAGTGTACGTCGTGCGCTTGCGGCAAAATTTAATTTGAAATTTTTCGGCAAGTTTCTAAAACGATAGAAATTTTGTCGATTAACAAGTTTTTGGCGCCGTTTCCGGGGAGTTGCTTTTATTTTTAATTATCTATTCTTTGAATTATTTTTGTGTGATTTTATTGTGTGTTTGTTTTGAGTGTTTGCATTTAAAAAAATTGTGTATTTTGTTTGATTTTCGTTTGCATTTTTGTTTGTGTGTTATTGTTTTCTAGTGTTTTGTTCATTTGCATTTGCATATACATATATACATACGTGTGTATATATATATTAAAAAACAAACACAATTTTAAAAACAAAAATATTTTTATTTGCATTTGCTTTTACATTCACATTTCACATTTTCCTTTGCTTTTACATTTTACAATTTCAAAACCATGCGACCTCCTCTGCTATGCTGCCATTCACTGCCATTACCTCTGTTCATTTTTCACTGCTCAAGTCTACCACCAGTCATTCTTCATTCATCATTGATCGTCCATAAACATAACCACCAGCAACCTTACTTCCTTCACCAAACATGCAACCTGCCTCTGCCATCACATTGCCATTTCACCCACTTTCATTATTAACACTACTGCCACCTACTTGCTATCAACATACATTCATCCCTGCACATACATCATCCTCTTGAAGATCCTACCACCCCCATATGCAGTGCACAAACATCTCTGACAACTTCCACTTCATTAACCACCACATACCCCTCTGACTTCATCTCATCCAAACTACCATCAACTTCCCTGCCTTACCACTCCTTGCTCACAACTTCAGTCACCACAAAAACATCCAGCCTTCATACAACCACCACTTCATTGTCCATACAAAGTTGCAGTACACTCTAGCTATGTTTGACCAACTACCATCTCCTACATTCTTCTGCTAACTTCTAATTCATCCTACTGCCTGCTCCACTTCTCTCTTGTGACCAATCAACAATACATATCAACACTATATATCCACTTCTAATTCATCCTACTGCACAGTTCATTAGTCCATCTCTACTCCAACAACTACCTCTGAAACACTCCATCACATCACCAAACTCCACCACCATTTCTGCCACTTCTGTAGCACCACTGTCATCACCAAAAGAACAAACAACTCACTTTACTCCTCATATACAACTGCGTAGCCCTATGCATATACAAAACATAATACCGTCAACCATTGTAAAACTGCCGACACCATCCTCTGACCATAATCCCGAACATTGCTTCATCAACTAATTTCCATCAATCACTGATCCACCCTTAACTTCTTCCTACCGCAATCATACTATCATAGTCATATCCCCCATCAAACAATGACCGTCACTCAACCTCACCAAACATCCACATACCTGCCACCGTTACATCATTCTCATCAACTTCATCTCCTCGGACAACATTTTCATTCACAACATTCACATTCACATTGCGTATAACTTCAACATCCACACAATCAAGCCTCATCAAATTACCCTACCCAACATTCCCCAAAATCACAAAATTGCCAGAGAATGCAACAGCAATCGCCTCCATCATCCAATTCACGACACTTCGAAACCCAAACTCGACTACCCGAACTCACCTTCGTCCAAACACCTCTGACAACTCCACATCAAAGCACTTTCAACCGCGACCTAGTTAGCTTCCACTCGCCTCGCTTGCTAATTAAACCACCTTGCGCCCTTAAATCAAATAGGTTACAACTCCGACTATTCCCCCCCTTTGATCATCTCAGGTAAACATCGCGATCAAAAACCTAATCGCCTCGACAACCACTGCAACACGACCTGCTACAACATCATCAAACAACAATCGAGCAACCATCGCTGCACTTCATTCGAACGATCTCATGAATCACATCGCAACCACCTGCTAACCGCGAACAAAGTTCGAACAATCATGAAAAATACCTCTGCAACGTTGATTTTGTTTTGAATTGTGGTTTGTTTTTGATTCCAGGATAATTTCTTGTGTGATTTGGATTGAAACGAGAATTTGGGATAAGCAGTTTTTGAATTACACGTTTTAATAAAGAGTGGTATATTTGTTTAGCAGGCCAAGTTTGGATCGAAGGCCTGATTAAGAATTTGTTTTGTCTTGTTAATTTCAAAATTGTTGTTTTGTCTTGTTCGTTTTCAATTAGTTTTTTTAGTTAAAGAGGAATTTATTAGTTTTGTGGAATTAGTTTTCATTTTGTTTTAACTTTAATTTGTATATATTTGTTTTAACTTTAATTTGTTGGTGTTGTTTTCATTTGTTTTGTTCTGATTTGTTTAGTTTGGTTTTCCTTCCACAGAAAAAACTGTATACGTATTTATATATCTAGTATTCATTTCAGATTGCCAAAGTAGATTGAAAAAGAAGGATTTTCTTTGCTTAGCTTGTTTAAAAATAATTGCTTGCCTGCTTGCTCAAAAAAAATCGCCGCTTAAAAATAAAAATTTCTAATAAATTCTACATGCTCTCGCATCGTGCCCCTTTTCCCTTATTTTTTTTTGAATTGCATTGTTGGTTGCTTGCATTCGCATTTATATATATAAAAAAAATTTCAAATCCAAAAACAAAAACAAACTTCATTTTAGTTGCATTATAAATTCATGTTTAATTGTTGTTTTGCATTCATCTCATCTTATATTTTTTCTATGGGAAATACCTCAATTCACATAAGATGAGAGATTTCTTCACCCTTTCCTTAGCCCACAAACGCATTTCATCATAGAATTTGACTAATAATAAAGGTTAGACGTGGACCTAAGGGTGTCGTGAGCTCACTTAGGGCTTAATTGTATCTTCACAATTGTTTTCTTTGAACAATTTTATTGCTTGGTGTCTAGGCTACGGCAGAGTAATAACCATTTATAAATATTACGGTGATTCATGAATATTATAGTGGTTATTCCTCTAAATGTACTTAAACCTTCGGTTGCATTGCTACGGTGATTCGTGGTGCACCGATAACCACTGCCCATTACCTTGCTGAAAAATATTTATGTTGATTTAAGACAGTGTGATTATACAATTTTGGGTTAGGAGCTACTGAGGACAGAAAATTGTAATTAAGTCATTTGCATTCATTTAGTTGCATTAGTTCATGCATATTTAAAAAAAATCCAAAATGCAAAAAAATTGTAAATTTTACTTAACTTACTTTTAATCCAAAAAACAATCTTTTTTCCTTTCCTTGAAAATCTTCAATCAAAAACAAAAATCCAAAAAAAAATATAAAATCTTTTGAAAAGGGAAAAAAATTTAAAAATTTAAAAACGAAAAACAAAAAAAATTGAAAATTCAAAAAAAAAAAACAAAAACAAAAATCAGTTTCCATTTTCTAAAAACAAAAAAATCCTTTTGGTAAATATTTGAAAATTCAAAAAAAAACAAAAAAAACAAAAACATATAAAAAAATTTGAAAAACAAAAAAAAACAAAAATCAAACTTTTCTTTTGAAAATAAATCTCATTTGGTAAATAGTTTTCTTTCTTGTAAAAAAAAGAGAAAATTCAAAAACAAAAACAAGTTTTCAAATCTTCTTTCATTCTCTAAACTCGATTTTAAACCCTTTCTCTTCTCGACTTTCACTTGTGCACGAGTACTTGGACTCGTGACACAACAACAAATCGTTGGACTCGCAACTCAACAACTAACCGTTTAACTCGAACAGAGGATCCTCCTGAAATGGCGAACGAAAACACCCCTCGAACTCATATTGATAGAATCTTTCCCGATAGAGTTTCTATTCCATCTTGCATCACGTTATCCGCCCCTACGTGTAACCACTTTGAAATTCACTCGAACCATATTGTCACTCTTTCAAAATTTGGCAATTTCGAGCACGATGACCTATACATCTTCTTGACCAAATTCGAACAAGTTTGCGCAACCATTAATCTCCAACAACTTTCCGATGATGAAATCAAACTTCGATTAATCCCATTCGTTCTTACAGATTACCACTGAAAAATGGTTGTATAGCTTACCATCGAACTCGGTTAAAGCTTGAGATGAATTTGTAAAAGCTTTCTTGAAAAAATTCCACCCTTTGGAAAAAACAAGTGGAATTCGAAATGAAATTGTAAATTTTCATCAATTCAAGGGGGTACCACTTGAAAAATATTTTGAAAGATTCAAAGAGTTTTTGATAAAATGTCCACACTATAACTTTGAAAAATGGACGATTTGCCAAATCTTATACGATGGACTCGAAAAAATCTCACGAACCATGCTCGAATCAATGTGCCAAGGTAACTTTCTTGCCCAACATCACGACGATGCTTGGCAATTTCTTGAAAACCTCATTGAAAAGTCATCCCAATGGGAACGTTCGGACGAAAAATCAATTCACTCTCAATCGAGTGCAAACTCGATAGGATCTTCATTTGCATTGAAAGCTAAAATCGACGCAATGATTAAAAAATTTGATAACATTCTCATCGAATCAAATGAACCAAGCTTACCAACCGATGTGTTATAAATGCAACGAACCTAATCATATAGCCGATTAGTGTCCCAATTCTGTCGAACAAATCAATGCTTTCAATAAAGCCAAAAACGACCCATTTTCTCCAATGTACAACCCTGGTTGGAGAAGTCATCCAAATTTTGTGTGGAAACAAAACAATCCCAATACGAATACGATTCCTTGCAATTTTCAAGCATTCTCGAATAATGCTTCAAATCCTCCCTTTCAGCCCAACAATTTTCAACCAAACTTTGCGGGTCCGTCCCATAATCAACCACAACAATCAAATTTTCAACCAAATTCTTCTCATCCTCCCCAGGACGATAAACATTTAACTTCGCTTGAGAAAACTCTTAAAACATTGGCTAAGGCAACTACTCAAAGCCTTCAACCAAATAGAAATTTGTAAAATTTCTTGACCTCATATATGCAAAACACAAACCAATCAATTGCAAAACTCGAAATGCAAATGAGTCAATTAGCCACGTCTGTAAGCGAACGCGAATGAGGAACATTCCCAAGTCATCCCCTTCCAAATTCCAGAAATCAAAACGCAAATTCAAATCAAGCCCATGTTGTTCAAGGTAGCAATGTCACCCAATGGAATGCTATCACAACTCTACGTTCCAGCAAACAAATCAACAATCAAGTTGTTAGCCCAAATGATTTACCGAAAACCTCTCTCGACACTTCTAAAACAATGAACGAATCTGAACAGAACATGGAGCCAAACGTTGAATCGAATGCCAATCAGAATTCTTCTCCTTCTACTCGAGTAGACCCGCCTACCGAGTATCGTGCTCCATTTCAGCATCGTCTTCAACCAAAGAAACACTCGGACCAAATGGAAAAGATGTTGGAAATTTTTAAACAAGTGAAAGTGAACATCTTGCTTCTTGACATCGTTCAACAAGTCCTCACTTACGCAAAATTTCTTAAGGACTTGTGTACCCAAAAGCGACACACTCAAGTGCCCAAAAAAGTCTTCTTAGCCGCCAGTTTAAGTGAAGTCTTGTCATAATCCATGCCCGTTAAATATAAAGATCCCAGCTTCCTTATGATTTCATGTACAATTGGAGATAAGACGAATAACAAATATTTGATAGACTTAGGCGCGAGTGTCAACTTGATTCCATACTCTATGTACCAAACCCACAAAAGTTACGCTTCAATTTGCCGATCGTTCCATTAAGAAACCCGTAGGAGAAATCCAAGACATGCTCAATCGAGTAGGGCAATTCATATTCCCTGTTGACTTTATCGTTCTCGAAACACAACCCGTGACAAATCCCTCGAGTCAAATTCCATTGATTTTAGGCCGACCATTCTTAGACACCTCAAATGCCTTAATTAATTGTCATAATGGATCGATGAAAATCTCTTTTGAAAACATGACTTTTAATCTTAACATTTTTAATCTTGAAAGCCAACCGAATGAATCTCGTGACGAAACGTTGGAAGTTAGTGCCATTCACGAAAACTTCAAAAGCGAGAAAATTTACCTTAATGACGAAAGCAAAGCCAAGTACGAAAAGTTATTTCCCGAAATTCCCAACGAAATTGAATACACTCTTCCCTTTGAATCGCTTCAAGTTGAGTCCGAATCTCAACCCAATTCTTCGATCGAGAAACTCCCGAAGTTGGACCTCAAACCACTTCCCGATCATCTTAAGTATGCATACCCAGATGATAATGAAACGTTGCCCGTTATGATTTCTGCAACTCTCTCTCTTGATCAATTTCTCTCCATTATTTCGAAAAACAGAGAAGCAATTGGATGGTCGATCTCTGATATAAAGGGAATTAGTCCCGCTCTTGTTCAACATCACATCCATTTAATCGACGATGCCAAGCGTGTTCGCGATGCACAGCGAAGGCTTAATCCAAAAATGAAAGATGAGATGCGTGATGAAATTCTTAAACTTCTCGATGACAGAATCATTTACCCAATCTCTGGTGGTCATAGGTTAGCCCAATTCACGTTGTACCGAAAAGTCAGGGCTAACCGTTGTCAAGAACGATTCAAACGAACTTATTCCGACTCATACTCAAATGGGTTGGCGTGTTTGCATTGACTTTCGAAAACTAAATGCCACAACATGTAAAGATCACTTTCCTCTTCCTTTCATTGACCAAATGCTCGAACGTTTAGCCGACCACGAATTTTACTGCTTCCTTGATGGTTATTCCGGCTATAATCAAATTCCAGTCGCTCCCGAAGATCAAGAGAAAACGATTTTCACGTGTCCATTTGGTACCTTTGCTTATCGACGTATGCCATTCGGACTTTGTAATGCTCCTGCGACTTTCCAACGATGCATGGTTGGAATCTTTTCTAACATGATTGAATGCTTTCTAGAAGTTTTTATGGACGATTTCTCTATCTTTGGTGATTCTTTTTCCCAATGTTTATATCATCTCGAATTGGTTCTAAATCGATGTAAATAAAAACATTTGACTTTGAATTGGGAAAAATGCCACTTTATGGTCAACAAGGCATAATCCTTGGACATATCATCTCAAATAAAGACATTGAGGTAGATAAAGCAAAAATCGACGTAATTGCAAATCTACCCATTCCCAAATCTATTAAGGACATTCGATATTTTCTAGGATACGTTGGCTTTTATCGACGCTTTGTGAAAATCTTTAGCAAAATCGCTCATCATTTGACGACACTTAATGGAAAAGACGTTCCTTTCAATTTTAACTCTGATTATATCTCTTCTTTTGAACGTCTTAAGAATGAACTTATTTCTGCTCCAATCATTTGCACACCCAATTGGGATCTTCCGTTTGAAATAATGTGTGATGCTTCAAACTTTGCAGTTGGTGTTGTCTTAGAACAACACATCAACAAAATCCTTCATGTCATTTACTACGCGAGTATGACTTTGAACGACGCTCAACTCAACTACACAACAACTGAAAAAGAGCTTCTAGCTGTCATTTTTACGCTTGAAAATTTTCGACCTTATTTGATAGGTTTACACATTACTGTATACATGGATCACTCTGTGCTTCGATATCTCTTCCCTAAAAAGGATGCTAAATCCCATTTGATTTGTTGGATCCTTTTATTTCAAGAATTTGACCTTACAATCTAAGATAAAAAAGGATCCGATAATTTCATAGGCGATCACTTATCTCATCTTCTGAATGCACCATCTTCTTTGCCGATCAATAAAAACTTTCCCGATTAACAACTTCTTTCGATTTCTATCGATCCATGGTTTGCTGAGATAGTGAACTACTTAGTCACTAAAGAAAATCCCTCATCTTGGTCCAAATAGGACAAATGCAAATTCATGTCCCAAGTGAACGATTTCTATTGGGGCGATCCATACTTGTTCAAATATTGCCCCAACCAAATTATTCGACATTGCATTTCGGATAATGAGATCAGGAGTGTTCTTTCGTTTTGCCACGATCAAGCGTACGGTGGACATTTCGGTCCACAAAAAACTGTGGAAAAGGTGCTCCTGTGTGGTTTCTATTGGCCTTCTCTTTTCAATTACTCATTTGATTTTTGTAAAATTTGCGATCGATGTCAAATGCTTGGATGAATTTCACCATGAAATATGATACCTCTCAACCCCTTTCTTACGATCGAAATCTTTGATGTTTAGGGTATCGACTTTATGAGACCTTTTCCCAATTCTTTTGGAAACGTGTATATCCTTATCGTTGTCAATTACGTCTCAAAATGGGTCGAAGCCATTCCATGCAAAACCAACGACCATAGTATTATTGTGAAATTTCTCAAAGAAAACATCTTTTCTAGGTTCGACACACCTCGCACAATAATCAGTGATAACGAAACCCATTTTTGTACCGTTCTTTTGAAACTTTAATGAAGAAATACTTGGTAACCCACAATTTATCCACTCCATATCATCCTCAGACTTGTGGAAAAGTTGAAGTTTCAAATCGACAAATAAAACAAATATTCGAGAAAACTGTTAAAAAAAATCGAAAAGATTGGTCTCAAAATTGACCGACGCGCTTTGGGCTTACCGTACTGCTTTAAAACTAACCTTGGGATGTCTCCATTCCATTTAGTTTATGGTAAAGTTTGCCATTTACCTGTTGAATCAAACACAAAGCGTTGTGGCAATAAAAAACTTAAACTTTGACCTTGAGAAAGCTGGCAAAAATTGAAAATTGGATCTCAACGAACTAGAAGAACTTAGGAAAGATGCGTATGAAAACGAGAAAATTTACAAAGAAAGAACAAAGGTTTTTCATGACAAGTCAATCCTAAGGAAAACATTTTCGCCTAACCAAAAAGTTCTTTTATATGACTCAAGACTTCATTTCTTTCCTGGGAAACGTAAATCGAGATGGACCAGACCATTTATGGTACGAACTATTTTTTCACATGATACCTAAGAAATAGAAAACCCCACGGATGGATTGATTTTTAAAGTCAATGGTCATCATTTAAAACCTTTCTTGGAATTGCCTGGTAACCAAGAGGAGGAGCTTGTGATCCTTCATGAGCCAAGCTATGTTTAGTAAGAATGTTAACCCTCTTTTGTAAACATGTACATATTTTTCCGTGTTACACTTATTATACCATGCATTGACTGTGAGGACACAGTCAAAATTAGCTAGAGGGGGGAGGAGGAGTCTCATTTTAAATTTTTTAGTTTTTCATGGCATTTTTAAATTTTCATTTTCTTACTCTTAAAAAAAAATACTCAAAACTCCTAAATCACGAAAACATTTTCTTTTTACCATTTTAATTTATTTTTGAAGAAACATTATGAGATAAGTATAAGTTTTGGTTAGTAATTTGAAATTTTTGAAAATTTGTATTTATCTTAACAAAAATAAAAATGAAGTTTGATTACAAATAACAATGGTTTGACTAGTATATAGGAAGGTTTATCTACGTTAATTATGAAGTATGTTCTAATTGAAAATCTTCGTTTAAAAAGTGGTAAATTTAGAGTAAAGGATATAACATTTTTGTCTTTTAAGTTAAATGGTGCTAAGATAATTTTGCAAAACTCTCTCTCTTTTAAAAAAAATAACATCCAAAGTATTCATACTTATTTAAAAGTCCTCACGGTTATGCATGGGTGAATTACTAGGAATCTTTGATTATGCGCTTTCATACTCATTTAAAAGTCCTCACCGTTATGCATGTATGAAACACATTAAAAAAAGAACAGACTTAATAAAAACAACCTACGGTTGATAGGTGTATGCACAAAAGTGTGTTCACTCACCGTGCTCTGTACTCCCCTCAAATAAGCCCGAAAGACAGTGCATGGGTGGTATATCTGGCCTCAGTTTACTTGAGCTGGGTGCGTAATTTTTTTTCCAAATAATGAGAGAGCAAGCAATTGAAATCCTAGCACTTTTAACTTGTTTAATTTAAATTGTTACTGAAAAGAAATGAAAATACCACTTTAATAAACTTTGAAAATCAACTAAGGATCTATTTCATAATTACATTGTGTTACCAACCGAAGAAACTAGCCAAACTATGGTCTATCTGTTATGACAACTTGATTTTTATTGGAAATTTTAACAAGTAAATGACTTAAATTTTCAAGACAATAACCAAAACTTGTATTTAACTTATTTGTATCTTGTAAAAGTAAACCTTTCATTTGTAAATATTTTCAAAAACTAAATTCATCTCTTTGTAAATAAATCATCCATTTTGTAAATATTTTCATCCTGCATTTGGATTTTATGGGTAGTACCTACTGAAAAACCTCACGAGACAACACTCGTTCTATTGGGGACACCCAGAGGTTTAACGGCTTGTTGCATACACTCAATGCAATCATGTTCCCTATGAAAATGGATTTATCTTAGTTTTCCTTTATTCGAGGACGAATGAAAAGATAAGTGTCGGGGTGTTTGATGTGCATGTAAATGTGCATATATTTACATCCATATTTTATCTCTTTTATTCAAATAAACATCATATTTGGGCATTCTAATATGTTTAAAACCAAAATTCAGTTATTTTCAAACCATCATATTTTCATCTTCGTTGAGGGAAAAATGGTCATTCTTGTGCTTGCGTCAATTTAAGAATTTTTACTTAGATATTTTTTTATAATTTCTATAGGAATTTGGATGCATATAGAAGAAGCTTATATGAAGATACATACATGCACAAATGAAATACAAACGAATAAAGAGGAAATAATTCAAGTTCAAGATCATAAAGGACCCCACCTACTTACCAAAATATACAATTATGAGCTAATGGACAACTAAGTGGAGGTTAAAGCTTCATGCACAACAAACGATGGAATAATTAGTGGCTAATGGTTACTTGGTGGCCACACATCCTAAAGGGCATTTTAGGAAGCCCCCTAAAAATAGAATTAGGTTTTTATGCATGTATATATAGCCCTCTTATGTACATGAAACCATATCTTCTACTCTTTCATTTTATTGAGGAAATTAAAAGATCAAAGTGTAAGCTCAATGTTCAGTGAAATAAAAATGGCTTCTAAGCCTCTTTCTCTTCTCTTATTTATATGCTTTTACTTACTTCTCATGCTTTTATGCTTTTCCTTTTCTTTGTTAGTAGATTAGTTTTACATTTATGCAAGTAGTGTATTTTAATTACTTTTGTTGTAAGTAGTTTGATTACATTCTCTTCTTTACTTATTTTTTTAATTTTCTCCTCTTTTAATGTTGAAATTTACTTGTGTTTCTTCAATGCCACAAATGAGTAGCTATACCTCTTCAATTTAGGGGTAATGAAGCTCTCAAGTATTATGTAATTTCAACATTTTATGATTTATGATCTCATTTGGTTTATGCTTCATGAATTGGATTTTGATGCAAGTTTATACAAGTGGGTTTGATAGATTATGCTGCTTATGCAAATGAGCTATTCTTATTCAACATAAACACAAGTTGCATCATCATTTGCTAATCCCTTTTGATTGTGAAATTAAATTTGATGATCTATATTACTAGTTACAATAGTAAATAGATCATACTTAAAATAGCTTTTGCTTTGGCTCTATTTTCATGAGAATTATTAGTTGGTTATTATTTGTATTATAGTTTGATGGTTTGAGTCATGTTAATTAATAACATAGCAGACCATACTTATGATAAATACAACATACTTAACTTAAATCAAAGCTAGAGATCACAAATTGTTTGTTTGTTGATTTACAAAAATATGAGAGTGGATTTTCCTCTAAATTGTTCTCTAGTTCAATAGTTTTTAAATCGAATTTGAATTCTAGTTTTAGCTTCATTTTCGTCAACAATTTCTCCTCCATTTGGTCTAATTTGATTGAATAGATTTTTAAAACTCTAATAACTCCCAGCGGATTAGCCCGTATTCGCCACGTACTATAAGTGTAAGCCGTGCGCTTGCGGTAAAATTTAATTTGAAATTTTACGGCAAATTTTTAAACCGATAGAAATTTTGTCGATTAATATTGAGAATCTCCATCTACAATTGTATTTCAAAATAAAAAGGAATTTGGGGGATTTGATCAATTTTGTTTTCACAATTTCAAAATCCCTAAGCTATATTCAGATGCATAGATATATACTAATCAATTACAAAATAAAATCATTAAGGTTTCCACTCATAGATTATACTTAGCTTCTCTTGTATGGATTTACAACTCCAAAGCAACTCTTTTACAAATCCCTTCTTTCGGTATATATGCACGGCGAAGGATAGGTATATATATGATTTCGTTAGATTCAGAGAGGTTGGGGGATAAGAAAATATGTTAAAGGAACAAATAGCAAAGGATTAAAATCCTTACCTGAATTTCGAATTGAATTTCTGAATCTAACCGAAGAGGAAAATGGAAGAGGTTTGAGGTATTTCCCAAATATTTAAGAATAAAAAGTGGAGAAGATGGGCTTCTATTTGTAAGAGTTGAAACGCATCGGAACTGTAGAATCAAGCTAAGTGTAAAACAGAAAAATCTGGAACGTATAATGGCATAAAACCCCCTTGACGCCGTGATGAACAAGCGGTCGACCTCTTCCTTTCAAGCAGTCGACCTCTAGGGATCGATCTTTTAAGGTTAATGGGGTCGACCTCTTGCCCTTTATTTTGGAAATTTTGAACCGTTGCTTTTAATTAATTTTATTCCCTAATTAACTTTAACATTAATTAAAACTTAATGTTTACTTAACTCCCAATTAAGCCTACCATTAATTTTTGAAATTCAAATCCTAGATTTAAGTACTCATTTGAATTTGAATTCGAACTAAATTAATTTAAATCTGAAACTTAAAACGCTCATAACTTCTTCGTTTGAGCTCTGTTTTCAGCATATTACATATGAAAATTGACCAGAATTTGGCCACGAATGCAACGGCATAACTTTTGTGGTCAAATTCCAACTTTTACAAAGTTTCCATTTTTATCTCTACTCTTATTAATCGAATTTATCTAAATTTACTTATCAATTAGAGTTGATTTTATGGGATGTTACTCTCTCCCATTTAAAAAGATTTCAACTCAAAATCTTTCAACGGGCGAACCGCAGAATGTGCAATAACATCCATGTTATACAACCAAGTTATCTACATAACCATCTACTCAACCACATTACTGTTGGCATACTATAAATGAGCTCAATCCTAACATGAATATATGATCATGTTATGCAAATATGTATGAAAATACCCTGAACATGCATAAAACTGTTATATGAGTGTAAAGTGAGAGTAAAAAGTGTATCAATCACGATGCAACCAAAATCCTAATTTTGGAGAGAATTTACCAGTGAAAGGCTTAGAACGAGAAGTTCTCATGCCTTCCATCGTGTTTTCTCCACGTTGTACTTGGACCAATCTGATTCTTTGTTGCAGAGTTTCCTAGTTTCGTGCTCCATAATGCCTGCAGTGGCACACGATGCTATTGGCTCCGTCTTAAAATTCCCCAATTGATTAGACTCTATTACAATTACTATGCTAGGAAGGTGTTTAATCAAATGTAAAATATGAAAACCATCATAAACCCCAGCCAACCTAAAAGTATTTTATTTTTTCCAATATTGGAAAAGGCCCAATAAATCTTGTGCCAACTTTTCCAACTATCCAAACCTTACAACCTTCATACGCCACCTAATCAACTTGACTTTCCAAAGTCTCGCAATTCAAATCTGGTCCGAGTAGAATGTCGGTGGTTTCCCACTCATAGTTTGGCGATTTATATGGCCTCCCAAAAGTGCTTAAAGGATGCCATACCAATCACCTATTTGTGATTACTTACATACTTAAATTCCACTAAGAGTAAGTGCTGCTCCTAACGTCCTCCAAAGCCCAAGATGTAAGCTCTCAACAAATCCTCTAAGTTCCTGTTCATATCTTCAATTTGTCCATCGGTCTTTAGTCGGTAAGTGATGCTCAAATCTAACGAAGTTTCTAAAGCCACTAACAAACTCCTCAAAAATTTGCTAGTAAACTAAGGGTCCATATTAGTAATGCTACAAACCGCAACTCCATAAAGCTGTGTTGGAGATGCTCCGGTTTCATTGCTTCTAACGGAAAATTCTGCCACCCTCTTATTTATCCTTGATCAATAGGAAATTCTCTTCACGTTCCTATATATCTCACCTTTTCCTCAAATGGTGACAGTCTGTGAACTAAATTTTATTTTTTCTAAAATTCTAAAGTTTTGGGATTGAAACATTCATTTATTTTAGGTTACTAACCTATTTCCCTCATTAACTTCCAGTCTTACCTATGGTATATTGCTAGTTAAGTGTCCCTAAAAAATTGCTCTATTTACTTTGCTTTCCAACATATATACTTATCAAGTGGTTTCAATCACATTCATAAAGACAACATTGGAATAAAACAGGGATATATCTCATACCATATACGCTTTCCAAAAAACAAAGGGAGACAATTAGTGGCTACAGCCCAAGAATTCTAAAAGAAATTTTTACTGGAAGCTTGCATTTATTATCAAATGGTATAAATGGTGTTGATGTCCTAACATTTCCTACTAAATTAGGATGGGTATTTCTTCATATATCATTCCATTATTACCCATTTCCTTAATTTTCCTTTTCAATTTATAACAAATGTGGTTTATCCGTTGCTTCAATTAATATATTCATAGTTGTAGATCATTAGTGTCAAAATTGGACCATTTCCAACTAATCCTTCTTTAATCCCATTAACCTTCTTCAGGTTTCCAACATCAATTCATTACTCAAGTTTCATCCATAAATGCCATATCAAATTTGCTTAATTATTTCACGTTTAATTCTTTTTCTCTCTCATTAATTACAAATTTATTGTCCGTTAAATTTGTATTTAATGTCCATAAATCCTAGTCGTTAATTACTAACTAATATGCATATAATCGTAATCTATGCTCTTTATATATATTCTAGTCATTAAACGTGGTTATACGTGTCTATATATCTAACTACTAATTTCTACAACTATAATACTCATTTTCATATTTTAATTCATCGAAGCGATTCTTTAAAAAAGATCACTGTCGTAATTTCTCATATATTAACTACAAGTGAGACTTTTGCTTTGTTTGAAATTACAAAGAGTTATTTCTTTTTGTAACAACCCGTAATTTTCAATAATTGAATTTATCAATTAAATATGTTTTGGAAATTAATGTTGTGAAAAATTAAAAAAATAAGATTTATTACTGAGAAAAATAACTAGAATGAAATGAAATAATGTTAATTTAAGGTAATTAATAACTACTTTAATGTAATTTCAATTGATTGAAATGATTGTAAAGTTAAATTTGGTTATAGAGTGCAAATAAGGAAATAAACCAAATACTGGTGAAATAATATGTAATTACTTGTAGTAGGATAAAATCAGTGTTGTGTCAATAGTTATAACATTTGTTTGTAGATAATAAACTTATAAATGTTATTAAATTAAGTAAAGGGTAACAATTGTCATTTATCACCTATTTATTTATCCATTGAAATTAAATTAGAAATCAATTGCAATTAATCTAATTAATTTAATAATAATTTATTTAAATAACATGAAAATAGCCATTTTGGCCACTGTCTCGGATTTCGATGAAACCAGTTTCATCGGATCCGTAGCAATGAATTATTGTAAGATTTTAAGTTTCATAGCGATCGGACTTATCCTTTAATCGTGCGGGCTTGAAATACGTGGAAATCAATTTAATTGAATTCAATTGAAATGAGCTGATTTTAAAAGCTAACTTCTTCATATAATGGAATTAGGACTTGAAACCTATTCAGTTGAATTCAAAAATATCGAAAACATATATTTTGATATATTGGGTGACCCACTTTCGTTTCAGAAGCGAAACGCGCTTTTCGGGTCGTTATTATCATTTCGAATCAATTTGATATGTTCATTCTTTCTTATCATGCCTTATCTATATAAATAGATTTTCCTAACCCTAGCAGCCTTTATATTTCTTATTATAGTGCGTACATATCTTTCGGCCCTTCCTTCTTCTAATGGAAAAAACCCAATTTCCATTCAAACCCAAATTCAATTTTCAAACCAATTTCAAAAATCAAACTCCTCAAAACTATATCATATTATATGTTGTTGGAAAGCTCTCAAAGAGCTTGATCAAGATCTGCAGTTCATTTTTCGATTTGGGTCTCAATGTGTCTAGAATTTGATGGATAATTCTCAACCGTTCATTGGGGTTTGATTAACGATGATGGATAGTCGAACCGAGTGTATGGTCGCGTGGAGAGTGGCATACTGAGTGCACCTGTTCCGTTCGTTTAGTCGATTGATGGTTGGATCGGCCTACAAAATTCAACTAGGGCTTGTATTAAGGTGGCGACGACTGTCCTCTGTCATCAATGAACGTGGTTTCGCAAGGAGGCGTGGGCCGTGGAAGGTTGCGCGAGGAGGGGAGCTCGTGTAGGAGGTCGCGACGTGCCAGAGCTGGCCGCGGCATGGGCGATGTCGAGTGATCTTTGGCGGTTGTGCTCGGGTTAGTGATGAAGCACGTTTGAATGGGTTAGGGAAGGAGTTTCAACTGGTTAGTGACATGGAGGGTAACATATAGTTATTTATATTATTTCATTTATTTTAATTTAAATCGTTTAATCTTCTAACTAACATATCTTTTACGTATAAGGTCGGATTTACACGAAGTTTGTTCCGCTACGATCGTACCGCAATCTCGGACATTATGAAACTATTTTGAACAAATTCTAAGACTGTTCAAAGTTCAGGCTATAATTGGATTTTAAATTGATTTGAAATCAAAGGTGAGTGTTTTAACCCACTCACAACAACTAAATTATCTTATGTTTGTTAAATTAATTTTATGATGTGATTAGAAGTTGATTGATTGCTGTTTGGCATACTTAAATTATCATTCCAGTTAAATTTGAATTTTTCCAAATTTAATTGCATTTGATTTAATATTGAATTTAAACTTCTAGTTAATACTTGTTAATGATAATAAGTTAATTGTTGTTGTTTATTGGCTTATTTGAATGATGATTCTGATGGATGTTTAATTGTTGATATTGGATGACTGGATGTTATGTTTATTTTATATGTTGTTTATCACACTGCAAGTTCCCTTAATTTATTGTTAGTAAATCACTATGGGTTGAAATGATATACACCCAAATGATCTAATAGATTAGGGAGTAATTGTTATAGGTTGAAATGATAGACTCGAACGATTTTATGGATTTAGAATTTTAATTCGGGATTGCGTGTTAAAATGGTATATACCGGTAAATTTTAAATTTTTGCGGGTTGAAATGGTGTATATCCTTATCACTTGACCATAAGGTATAAAATTATATATGGACATCAGGTTGGTTAAATTAAATGATTTTTATATCCTTAAATTTTTTATTTCAATTAAATGATATTTTGAAATGAAATTAGACTTATATAAACTGAACTATTTCCAAAATATAAGCTTTAAAACGTTAAAATGGAAATTTATTTAAGGGAATTATTAAAGGAATTTAAATTGAAATTTCAAAGTTGAATTGTGAAATATAAATGAAAATTTATCGAAATAATAAACTTACAAATGTTATTAAATGTAGAATTGGTCACAATTGATATTTGTTACCAATTTAATTAATCAATTACAAATAAATGTTACATCAATGTGAGCTAAGATAATAACTAGAGTGAAATGTAATAATGTAAATTTAAGTTAATTACTAAATATTTTAACGATAGCCCAATCAATTGAAATAATTTAAATGTTCTACTTGGTTATAATTTGAATATAAGTAAATAAATGTAAATATTGTATAAATTAATGAACTGGTATATAATTAATAGTAATTGAATAAAATTAGTGTTATGTAAGAAATTGTAACATTTGTTTGTAAATAATGAACTTATAAGTGTGATTAAAAGTTAATGGTAACAATAATTATATGTTACCAAGTAATTTGGTCTATTAAATTAAATTGAAAACAAATTGCAATTAAATGAAATTAAATAGTACGTTAATAGGAATTAAGATGAAATCGGGGAATATTAATGTACTAATATACCAAACCAATATTAATTATACCCATAAGATGATAATTGATTGAATAACAAGATTGACAATCAAATAAATGGATTTATTGAAATTTAAATTTATAATTGCTAAATTGTTTGAGATTGAAATTAAATACTGTAATTTGTGCAATATTGAATATTGAATTGATATAGAAATTTTATTTAGAAGATTATAAAGTGCTACATAATCTAAACTGATAGAAATAGTACATTATTACATTTGAACTAGAAAAGTGATTTAATTAATTTAATATTAATTTATTTAATTAACATGAAAATAGCTATTTTGGACACTGATTCGGTTTCGACGAAACCAGTTTCATCGGATCCATAACGATGAATTATTTTAGAATTTCAAATTTCGTAATGATCGAACTTGACGTTTGATTGTACGGACTCGAAACGCGTAGAAATTAATTTAATCGAAATTAGTTTGAAATACGTTGATTTTAACGTAACTTCTTCATACAACGTAATTAGGACTTGAAACCTATTCCATTGAGTTTAAAAATATTAAAAAAATTAATTTTGATATATGGGATGACCCATTTTCGTTTTGGGAAAGAAATGGGCTTTTCTCGTCATTTATCATTCAACTTACCAATCAATCTTGTCCATTCATTTCTAATTCTGATCTGCCTCTAAATAGCCTGTCATAAACCCTAACTATTTCTTATTCCTTTTGTCTGTACGTACAATTCTATCTTCTTCTCTCTTTCCAATGGCAGACAAATCAAAACTCTAAATCCAATTTCAAAACCAAATCCAAAAATTCAAATTCCTCAAACCCTATCAAATTATATATCAATTCGAAGCTCTCGACGAGTGCAATTTACAAGTGTGATTCGTTTTTCAATTTGATACACCATTTGTCCAAAAATAGAGAATGAACCTAGGCCATTCATTGTAGGTTTTGGACGATTCAACGGCGGATCTACAACTATAGGACGATCGGGATGTGGCGTTGGGAAGGTGGGGTCGAGCAGGCGCTGGATCTTACGTTCATTTGTGTGGCGACCCAGAATTTCTAGATTTTTGGAATTGAAATATTTAATTGATTTAAATATATAAAAGTTACATTCCAACTTGAAACTTTATATTCAATTATTTATTGAGTGATTTAATTGTTTAATTAAATAGCTGGAAATTGGGTAAACGGTTGAATCTGAAATTTTAAGCTTATTAAAAATAATTTAAAGGCTTGTAAAATTTATTTTGACAATACTGTAGATCGTAAAAGTGTTAAACTTGAATTTGGAAGTGTTTTGTTAAGTTTTGATTATACCATTTAAATCGATATTTAAAAGTAGCCTTCCGAGCGAAACCAGTTCCATTGGATCCGTAATTGTGTATTATTATCGGATTTCAATTTTCGTAGCATCTGGAGTTGTCGTGTGATCATACGGTAGATAAACGCGTTGAAATTTATATCGAAAATTAATTTAATAACCGGGTTCAAAAAGCTATCTTCTCCATACAATCGAGTTAGGACTCGAAACCTTTTCCATTGCGTTCGAAATAGGGATTTAAATGTTGTAAATGCCTAGCGGCATGCCTTGATAGGAGATCAAGATTGTGAGTTGAGGGAATCGAGACGATTTAAATTTAAAGTTTAAAAATATTTAGAACATTGATTTGACCAATAAATCCACATCATAACATTTTTTTTCCTCCTTTCTGTCACTGTTGATTCACCACGCGACATATTATCCCTTTTATATAAGCCATGTTTTCTCCTCAATCCCATCATGTTTCCCCATTTTCTCTCTCTTCAATTTCTTTAAAAAGAAATAGCTGGGCATTTTATTGAGGATCGATTTCATTTTTGAAAAAAATATATAAATAAAAAAGGCCAATCCAAATCGATTTTGGTTTTTTAAAAAAATTAATTCACAGTTCAATATAGGTTGACCATGCATCTCATATGCGATTGGAATCGCTGGAATTACGCAATTGGGAATCAAGTTGGATTCGGCTGGGTCGACAAATCAATCTAGGGCTTGAGATTTCAAGAGGCGTTCGCATTTCTTGAGTGGTTCGACTATCGCGATGGTCGCGACTTCTGGGGACGAAGAGGGAGATAGCAGCGGATGGGTGCACATGCGCGATGGGGCATTGGCGTCGCGATTCGTGGCCATAGAGGAGGCAACCTCGGCGAATAGCGAGGTTCGAGTGGTTTCGCTACAAGAAATTGGATGCAGTTATGGACTTCGATGAGATACACTTACAGAAAAATAAATCTCGTTTTTACTGTTTACAGAAAAGTAATACAAGTGTGAATAAATATATATATACACACTTACGTGTTTGATATACTTAGATAAATGGAAAATATGATATAGATAAGATTTTGGCAAGAAAATAGGAATTTTAAATTATATGGAGGTTATATAAAAGTAGATTTTTTTGGAAACCTATGGTTTATCCTTATAAGTATATATAAAAAGTTTCAAAATTAAAAATAAAATTTAAATACAAGCACATTTTAAAATCTACTAGTTTATTTAAATAATGTATTATAATGATTAGCTTGTTTAATAAACTTATTTAATTATTTTAGTTAACTAAAAGGTTTTTAAAGGAAAATTATTTGTTAAATTAAATTATCGGTTAATGAAATTTGTTAAATAATAATTGATTAGTTCAAATGATAATAAGCTGTAAATGTTTATGCAAGGTCTAGAATCATGAAAACAAGCTGGTTTGGATCGGATCCGCGAATTAAAAAAATCAAAGGTGGTTAATCTCACTCATTTGGAATACCTTTTAAGTTTAAATAGTTAGATTTAAGTTATTGGATTGATTGCTTGAATTGATGTTTATTTATCGGTTTGGATGTGGAATATTGTATACAGTAGTATATATAGTATATATTGGAGTGATTGATTTCCCGCATTATATAGCGGATGAGACCCTATGCGCCCCGCATAATAGCGAATGACCCCGTATACCGCGATATCCTTCGTCAAAGTGGGATTGGTAATTTTATATTGTGCTAACATCTGTGGATGTGGGGAAACAGGTTGGAGGGATCCAACTGGATTCCTTAAAATATTTGGATTGTTTTAATATTATGTGATATGATTTATTTGATGATCTGAGATAGATTATATTGGTGATTGGAAATATTGAACATTATGGTTTGATTGAATATATTTGGGTATACTGAGTTATCAAAGATAAAGATTGAATTTTTAAAGGAAATAATATAGGGAATTTTTAAGTAAAATAATCATAGAGTATTTGGATAAATTAAAGAATGAATTGGAAAAGGATAAAGGTTGATTTTTAAATTGTAATAAATAAATTCCAAGTGTGGGAAAGGAGATTTTTGAATAAATAGGAATAAATGAATTCTTAAATTTCAATGATAATATTTAAAGGAATAAAAGATTTATTTTTAAATTCAAAATTTAAATGGTTTTAGGAAAGAATAAAAGAAGAATTTTGAAATAAATACGAAACTGGTGTTTTTAGTTTAAATAAGATTTCAAATCATAATAAAGAAGTTAAATCTGAAATTAATGGGTTTTGAAATAAAATAGAGTAAGTAAAGGAATTTATTTTAAAATGGAGTAAAATCTGAAAATCGATTTGGAAATTGATTTAGAGTTTGAAATTGTATTTTAAAAGAAGATGAGACTATGGAATTTATAAACTAGGTTTATAAAGTGAAATAAGATATCAGTGGATATTTGGTAGTATAAACTCACGATGGAAATTTATAAAGGAATGGGTAACTTATTTTGAAAATAAATAGTGGTTTATTTTTAAAAGGTGTGAAAGAAAAGTGTATTTCCCTAAAAAGCCAAGTACGTTTTCAAAGCAGATTTTTAAATATAATTTAAAGTTTTAAAGTTTTTTAAAGGAATGTTTTTGAGAAATTATTATTCAAGTTGTTAAATTTTTAAAGGTAAATATATATTCAATTAGTTATAGTGGTAATTATTTTAAAAGGTTAATTGGTATTATGTTTTAAAAAGATAATTATTAATATTTATATTTTATGAAGTAGTTTTATCTTAAAGATGGTTTGGTTAAAGTTTTATTTAAAACTTGTATAGAATTTCGTAAATCTTATTTTAAAATTTAGTTTGGCTTAACTTTTATTTTAAAAATTAGTTTTATATTTTATAAAGTAGTTTTATTTTAAATATTTTTTTAAAGTATATATTTTTGAATAAAATGTTTAAGTAGTTTTAATTTAAATGTTTTAAATTATATTTTAGAATAAAGTGATTCAAATTATTTTTAAAATCTAAAGTATTTGGACTTGGTAACTTTCAGTGGACATAAACAATTATTTGGGAAATTTATTCCGTGAGAGAAAGGTGGTTTGAAACTGTTTTCAAAGGGTTGAAGTATGGAAAATAGCTTGCGAAGTTATTTTGATATAAATAATTTGAAAATTTATATAAAGTCTGATGGTTGTTTGTGAATGCTATTTGATAGTTAAATAACCGATTATCAATATTGGCCAATGCGCCGATCGTTTCGAAGAGTCTAGGATCTGGATTAAATTCCCGAAAACCACTTCGATTCGGTTTGAACGTTTTTGTCAAGAAGACAAGAGCTTGGAGTTGAAGATGGAGCAGTGAAGTGCAAGGGCTAATCGCTACTAATTCTGAGGGTGATTCCAAAATGGAGGTGGTAGGAGTAGTGCCTTCGGTTCCGTTCGGACTCAGGATGGACTTGTATGGATGAATGGTTTCTGAACATCGTTAGGAGGATGATGAGCATTCTAAGTGAATGTGATCTAAAAAGGTAACGCATAGCCTCAAGCCTCATCAACCGGGAATGGCTAAAATAGGAGAGGTGCACACAAGGCTAAGTGGCTAGCAACCAAGTAGGGTAAGGTAACGCCTGTCTAGATGTCCCTTTATTTCGGCTATGTGGGCGGTTGTTAATCCCAACCGTAGGGTGAACTTATTCAGACTATCCAGTAAGGGGTAGCTCCGGTCTTGTGTTGTAGGAGATTAGGGTGGATCCTCGGTACGGTGATCTAGACCACGTACTGTAACGGGGGTATCCCAGCAGTCCTACCATTGATGGAAATCCATTCTCCTACGTGCATTTACGGTTTTGTTTGTATACCTATTAGCTGGAATTAAATAATGTAACAATTTCGGCTATTTGAATAGGTATTTGTATATAGACACTACTATAATATCAGAGGATTTTATAAGAAATGTTTTGGTTATCGTAAGGTAAAAACCCGACATGTTTACTTATGGCGTGGTCTTACGAGATACCTTTGATTTCAAAGGATTTTGGAAACTTTAATAGTCTAATTGAGTGTGTTTTCTCATGCTGGTTTTCCTGACCGACTCGGTATTATTTAACTATAATGCTCGGGTCAGACCGAGTATTATAAAATACAAATATTGGATGGACTGCTGTGGAGCTCAGAAGATGAGCTAGATGATGAGTCGTATTTCCGTAGATTCATATTTCCGTTGTGTAATGTAAGCTGTATAATCAGCTTTGGAAGGACGAGATATTATAACCGTCCTGAATTGTGAATTTGATTATATTGTACTCTGATGATGTAATATATAAAACAAATATAATTCTTTTGTTTTAAAAGATTAGTTGTTTATATATTGTTTCGCAGTGTTTATGAGATTCTGACTACCTCCTTCTTCTTTAACCCTAGTGTAACGACCCAGAATTTTTGATAATTAAAATATGAATATTTAATTAATTTTAAATATTAATGAGTGAATTTATAAGTCGAATAAATTTTTATTTGAATTATTGGATTTAATTGAATAATTAAATCGATAATTTAATATGTTAAATTATGAAAATAATTGAAAATTGGGTTAGATATGATTGAAAATGATTTGTAAAATTTTATTTTATCATATGAGAGTTAGAACGATATTTTAGAACTTTTAAAATCGAATTAAAAGTTAATTTGTGAAAATTGAATATATTAATATTTAAATCGACTAGTAAAAATAGTCAAATTTTGAACAGTCTCAGAATTGAACGAAACCAGTTTCATTGGATCCGTAATAGTTAGTTATTATCGGATTTCAAATTTCGTGTCAATCGGAGTTATCGTTTGATCGTGGCAGCTCGAAACGCATCGATTTATTTTTAATTTAAATTTGACGAGTGAAAATAGCCATTTTTCAAAAAAGTCTCGGATTTCGACGAAACCAGTTTCATCGGATCCGTAATGTGATATTATTGTATGGTTTCAAATTTCAAGTCAATTGGATTTACCGTTTGTCCGGTACGAATTAAAACGCCTAGAAATCGACTTAAATCAGTTTAATTTAAATTGAGCGTTTGCAGCCATAACTCGCACAGATGTCTGAATTAGCTTCCGAAACCTGTTCCATTGTGTCCGGAATGCGGGGTAAACCCTAGAAACGCTGGTTACGGCGCGTAAATCGGAGTTCGGAATTTCCGGATGAATAGTGTTCGATTTTTTCTCTATAAATAGCCCTCACTCTAAATAAAAAAAAGAAACCCTAACCCTAATCAAAATGCACAGCCGCCACTTTAGTATGTATGGCCAGAAATTCATGATCTTCATCCCTCAATCTCTTTCAATCTACAAACAATTAGAAGAAACTTTCAACACGAAAGTTGTAGAGGGCGACGTGATCTTGAAATCCATACGGTGACGATGGTGTGAGGTCGACCAGAGGAGGAGCAAAAGTGGGCCGATGGTGGCAACTTGCGCACGGTTTTCGAGATAAATGGTGAGGCCGAGCTTCAGGTGGTGGATGGTGGAGGTAGCTATCGCGAAGAGCTTCGAATTGCAAGTGGTTTGATGTGGTTTCATCGAGTGTTGGAGGAGAAAAATCGAACCCTAGTTTTCTATATGGGTTCGGCCTCTATCTGTAGCCGTGCGTGTGATTGGAGAAGATGAAGCATGTGGCCTTGATTTCCTGAAGCAAATTTGGACGGCCAGGATGTATTTGGGGTGAAAAAAATGTAAAAAGTTGTGTAAATTATTATTTAAAAATCGTGTAACTTCATAAATGCATATCTTTTTCATACGAGGTCGAAAACGCGCGAAACCAGTTGCGTTGGAATCGTATGGACGAGCACTACGCGATGGAGTTGGATTGGAGTCGTTTGGAGTTAGTGAGAATTTTAGGTAAAATTCGAAATAAATCGCTAAAACGGAATTTAAAATCTAGGTGAGAACTTCTCACTCAATCGAATCAGTTTCAATTTTATTTTAAATAGTTAGATTTAAAATATGTGAATGCATGTTTGAATGTTGATTGATATCTATTGATTGTTAAAATAAACATTATATGCCGTTAGTAAGCGGATGTTATTTATTAAAAACATATACCGCGAATATTTCATAAACAGTGAAATTGGTATTATACATAATATCAATATATATATATATTGGCATATGTATATATTGGAGTTATTGATTTCCCGCATTTTTTGTTTAGCGGATGAGACCCTATTGCGCCGTTATTAAGCGGATAATATTAAATAAGAACATATACCGCGATAATTTCGTACTGGAGCGAAATTGGTATTGTGCTAATGTTTGTGGATGCAGGAAAACAGGTTGGAGGGATCCAACTGGATTCCTCAACAGTTTTTATTAAATTTCAGATATTTTAATATTTGATGGATTATCATATCGATATATGATATCGTTGTTGTCGTGATTGACTATTTGGTGTGTAGCATCATTGGACCCAAATTTTGGGATTTTAAAAATGATTTTTTAAAGGTGATTTTTGAAAAGTATACGTTATAAACTATTTTTGGAAATTTATTTATTTTAAATAAATAAACGTTATACTTTTAAAAGTTATAAAATTATGTTTTTGAGAAATATAGTTAAAAGATTGATTTTTGAGAAATATGGATTAATGATTTTATAAAATCATTTAAATTGGATTTTTGAATATATTATTAAAAGTTTAAATATAGGATTTATAAAATTTGATTATTTTATAAATCAAAATGGTGAAATTATAAAGGAAATTAAAGACGTTTTAGAATAATAATATAATTTGATTTATATTAAGAGATTTATAAATGGATATTTATAAATTGAAATGTTGACATTATAAAACGAGTTTTTATAAGTGTTTGAATGAAGTGGAAATGAATTTCATAAATGAATGAAATTTATGGAATTATAAACTGTGAAGTTATAAAAGAAATTTATAAATAGTAAGATTTATAAATTTGGTGAAATTATTTGAAGAATAGATTGGTTAAATAAATGAATCTTATAAGTTATAAGATTTATGGTTTGGAAAGTCTTTAAAGGAACGATTTTGTAAAATAATCGTTTTATAAGTATTTAACTTATAATATGAACTTTTAGTTTATAATTGAGTTATAAACTGGAATAGGTTAATAAAAGAATTTATAAAAAGGAAGTTTTATAAATAAATAGAAATGGAATTTATAAACGTTGTTTTATAAATTCGCAAATGACTTATTTTGATAAGTAAATTGTTGAAACCTATTAATGGAGTTATATTCACGTTTTTGAATAGTGAATAATCCTTTGAATTAAAATGTATAAAAGGATGAAATGTGTTAACGTAGTATATTCACGTTTTTGAACTGTGAATAATATGTTAAAGGAAATGTTTTGAATGAGATGTTTAAATTGAATTAAAACGATCTAACGAAGTTTTAATTGTGTTGAGATTCGAAACCATAGATTTCAACATTAATTGTTGAAATAGACGTTTTCGAGAAATAAAAGGAGATGATGGACTATAACACTGTTGTTATAGTAAATGATTTCCGAAAGGAAATGTTTTGTATAGTATTGGGATTTATATATCTATTTTAATTTCGAATCCCTATACTAGTGATTTTGGGACGTCGTAACGATGTTTTACGCAACATTCGTTTTGGCCCAAGTAGAAATGTTTAAAGTGAATGATTTTCCTTAAAGAATGAAATATATACTAAATTTTGATTTAAGTATATTGAATATTTTCCAAGTGTTGAAAATAAATAAAATGTGTGAATTACTTATTAAATAAGTATGGAATTGTTTTCCAATATGAAGTGATATTTAGAATTCATCTTTTTGAAGATAAATTGAAAAGGGATAATTGAAATCATATATGCATGGATATTGTGAAATATAAATTCACTATGGAATTTATAAAAGAAAGTGGAATTTGTCTAAAAATAAATATTGATTTATTTTTGAGATATTGAATTATATATCTTGTAAAGATATTTTGGAAAATAAATAATTTGGAAAATTATTTGGAATCTGGTGATGTTGTGCATATCCATTGATAGTTCAATAACCGACTATCAATATTTCCCTTTGAATGGGTAATTGATGTGATTTGATTGAATGTGAATGCTACACTTATTGTTGAATAAGCGCTCACTATTCGGGTTAACCGGGAAAGGACCATGGGGTCGTATAACCCATTCCGAATATGTGATACGTCATTATAATTGCATTGAAGATCGGTGTTGAAGACCCGGTATTTGCGAGAGCGATAGGATGACCTGTCGAATTACTCTGCACCGAGTTGCTACGGTATTGAGTTCTCCATATGTGATGGTGAATCCGATCAGGATTGTGAATATCCGGATTGCAAGGACTTCTTTGTAAGTGCCTTCGGTTTTGTTCGATCCCGGAACAAACTTGTATGGATTGTGTGTCTGACATTACAAGTTGAGATATAAAGCCGATTTCATTCAAATATATTTCTATTGGTGGCGGAGAATTTATTCTTTTAGCTTAACACCCTTCTCTGAGACGTACGAGCTCAGAGGTTATATAGTTGAAGTTATCAGCGATATATTCCCAATTTGGTAATGTGACATGCTGAGTGTTGCTGAAATGATCATTGTGTTGATTATTGTGATAGGATCATTTATTTGATCGTCTATCTTGGTGATCATTGTGTTGATCATTTGTTGACCCAAAGCATGGCTTTTGTATAAAGTATGTTTTTGTGGACGTGACTTCGTCGAACCTCACACCCCGGAAATGGTCAAAACAGGAAAGATGCGGCAAGGTTATGAGGGGTAGCACCCTTTAGGGTATGTACATTTCCTTCTGGATAGAGGTGGTATCATGGTATGGAGCCCAGATATTTAACCTATGTGGTTACTACGAATTTATTACTTTGTGGTTGTTGGTTTTCGGGATCCCGTGAGAAAGGTCGTTTACAATCGGGGAATGGCGTGCTCGTGTCAGTAGTTACCCAGTTAGGGGTAACCCGGCCTTGTGTTGGCAGAGTTCCGGTTTGGTTCTCGGGGATGTCTTTCCAGAGGCATTCTCATGTGGCAATGGGAAGTTCCTTGGCCTGACCATTTGTTGGAAATCCAATTCCCAATACGAAACTTGTACGGTTATAGTTGTAGAACCTATCATTCACTTATGGTGTCGCAACACTGTTTGGATGGTAGCTATAGTAGGCATACGATAATGGTCGTATGTTGGCTAAGATTTATATTCTACTTTCGAAATGAATTTCTTCTACACTATGCACTAGTAATAATATGAAATGTTCTTTTAAATGTGTATCAAGCATCTTTGACTATCATAAGGAGAAATCTCCTCCGATTCTGCGTTTGCATTGTGTGTGTGTGCGGGAGGCCTTATGGTAGTCTTATTTTTTAAAAAAAGCATTGCGAATTGAATTTAAAAATATCCCTCTATTTTGATTTTAAAGTTAAATAAACTGTTTTGAGTTCTCACACCAGTCACATGACTGACTTGGAGTTTATTGTTTTCCTTCCTAAACTCTGGGTGCCCACCAATTTACACACGGGCAGTCAAGAGTTAAGGTTCATCAGGATAAACTGGATATTCTGGAATTGCTGGAGGCAAGCTGGATGGCATGGCGTATTACTAGTTTATATAGTATTTCTTTTTCCGCTGCACTATTTGTTGTTGTTGTTGTACACTCTGATGATATGATGTAATGTAATGTATAAAATGTAATAACTGATAGTTCTTTGTTTGAAGATTATTCATTTATTTATTATATGTTGTTCTGCTGCGAATTGTGAGATTCTGATGTGATTCTGTTGTTCTGTTGTTTTCTATTCCGTCCTATTCTCTGTTCTGTTTTTCTATCTCTTCTCTATTTTCTCCTTTCTATTCTATTTTAAAATTTTCTATCTTCTGTTTTCTCTCCTCCCTATTTTCTATCTTTCTCTCTTTTTCTCTTCTCTTTTCTTAAATTCTTTTTTTTAAAAACCCTAACTATTCGGTTTTTCGGCAACGAAAAATCGGAAGCGTTACATTTGGTATCAGAGCTTATGGTTAAGCGACAACCATGGTTCTGTTGGGTATTACTCATTAGAGATAGAGTCAGCAGTACTCTAGATTGAGTTTGAGTGTAATAATAGCTATGAGAGCGTATTTGTTAGTGAATATGAAATTGTTTTATATTGTGATGATTGGTTTATGGAGTGGCATATGAACTTTCGTCAGCACGGTCTGTCAAACTATGCCGAAGAGGTTTCTAAACACTTGAATAGAACAATTCGACACAGTATTGATTTTTAAATTGGGTAAATGAAATAATTTTACCTTGATTATATTTTATATATAAAGGAATAATTTTTCAGAATTATAAAAGTGTATATAAGTATATAAGTTGATTGTTTAGATGTTTGAATAATCTAAATAAAAGAATAATTGTATAAGCAAAAGAATTATAAGAATTGAATTATAATTAAAGTGATTTACAATTGTGAAATAAACTTATATATATATATGTAAGAAGTGAAACTAATGAATATATTTATGAATATGAGTTAAAAATAATAAAGTTAAGTGATAGATATGAACTTGAGTTATATAAATGAAATTCAACTTTGAAATTGAATTGAATGAATGGATTGAATATTAATCAATTAAATGTAAATTTAAGTTGATATGAAATAATGAATATAGGTGTTAATTCATTAAAATCTAATGTTATTGGAAAGTTGAATAGTTGAATAAAAATCAATTTATTAAACCAATTGAAAGTGATGGTGTTAAACCAAATAGAATGAATATAAGCAAAGTAATTTGGTTGTAATTAATAAACATTGATTGTTATATGATTGTTAGATTGATTGTATATAATTCATTAAGTGTTAATGAAATTGAAAGCTAAAGTAATTGGAAATCCAATTGGAAGTTAAGTGAAATTTGAATAGAATTGAATTTAAATTGGAAGTGAACCAACTTGAATATGAATTAGTGAATATAAACTAATTGAAAATAAATGTTAGTAAACCCAATGTAAATGAATCAAATGTGATTAAATTGAAAACCAATTCATTGAATATTAATGAGAATATGAATGAATATTTATTGGTTATGGATGTTAGTTGAATGATAGTTGGTTGACGTTTGCATTTGCTATGTTGACATGTATAGTTATTACGTTGCTATATGTTGTATATCGATACTATTATCTATATGCATGATTCTCATGTTGTTTGTTGAGTGATTAGTAGGTGCGGATCGCGTTTGCTTCGCATTTGGAGCTCGCTTTCACGCTATATTAGCCGTATATGCTCGCTAATAAAATATAAGGTACATATCTCGGATTACATATCGTACTTTTACACTTTTTTCCCTGCGGGATGCCTCATTACTTGATGAGATGTATATTTGTGATATATATACTGTCATTTTTTTTTCCGGATCGAGCCGCGCAAAGGAGACTATGGCGAATTTTTCCGAAAATTTAAGGCGTTAGAAAATTTTTGAGAAAATTGGAAAATTTTGAAAACTTTAACTTTGATTTTGGAATTGAAAGTTAAACAATAGTAATTGTTTTTGAAAAGATAACTAAGTATGATTTGAAAACTTAGTAAGTTATTATAAGAAATTTAACTATGAATTTTGGAAAGTTAATAAATTCTTTAACCTTTCTTACTTGTTAATTTCGAGGACGAAATTCTTTTAAGGGGGGAAGATTGTAATGACCCAGAATTTTTGATAATTAAAATATGAATATTTAATTAATTTTAAATATTAATGAGTGAATTTATAAGTCGAATAAATTTTTATTTGAATTATTGGATTTAATTGAATAATTAAATCGATAATTTAATATGTTAAATTATGAAAATAATTGAAAATTGGGTTAGATATGATTGAAAATGCTTTGTAAAATTATATTTTATCATATGAGAGTTAGAACGATATTTTAGAACTTTTAAAATCGAATTAAAAGTTAATTTGTGAAAATTGAATATTTTAATATTTAAATCGACTAGTAAAAATAGTCAATTTTTGAACAGTCTCAGAATTGAACGAGACCAGTTTCATTGGATCCGTAATAGTTAGTTATTACCGGATTTCAAATTTCGTGTCAATCGAAGTTATCGTTTGATCGTGGCAGCTCGAAACGCATCGATTTATTTTTAATTTAAATTTGACGAGTGAAAATAGCCATTTTTCAAAAAAGTCTCGGATTTCGACGAAACCAGTTTCATCGGATCCGTAATGTGATATTATTGTATGGTTTCAAATTTCAAGTCAATTGGATTTACCGTTTGTCCGGTACGAATTAAAACGCCTAGAAATCGACTTAAATCGGTTTAATTTAAATTGAGCGTTTGCAGCCATAACTCGCACAGATGTCCGAATTAGCTTCCGAAACCTTTTCCATTATGTCCGGAACGCGGGGTAAACCCTAGAAACGCTGGTTACGGCACGTAAATCGGAGTTCGGAATTTCCGGATGAATAGTGTTCGATTTTTTCTCTATAAATAGCCCTCACTCTAAATTAAAAAAAAAACCCTAACCCTAATCAAAATGCACAGCCGCCACTTTAGTATGTATGGCCAGAAATTCATGATCTTCATCCCTCAATCTCTTTCAATCTACAAACAATTAGAAGAAACTTTCAACACGAAAGTTGTAGAGGGCGACGTGATCTTGAAATCCATACGGTGACGATGGTGTGAGGTCGACCAGAGGAGGAGCAAAAGTGGGCCGATGGTGGCAACTTGCGCACGGTTTTCGAGATAAATGGTGAGGCCGAGCTTCAGGCGGTGGATGGTGGAGGTAGCTATCGCGAAGAGCTTCGAATTGCAAGTGGTTTGATGTGGTTTCATCGAGTGTTGGAGGAGAAAAATCGAACCCTAGTTTTCTATATGGGTTTGGCCTCTATCTGTAGCCGTGCGTGTGATTGGAGAAGATGAAGCATGTGGCCTTGATTTCCTGAAGCAAATTTGGACGGCCAGGATGTATTTGGGGTGAAAAAAATGTAAAAAGTTGTGTAAATTATTATTTAAAAATCGTGTAACTTCATAAATGCATATCTTTTTCATACGAGGTCGAAAACGCGCGAAAGCAGTTGCGTTGGAATCGTATGGATGAGCACTACGCGATGGAGTTAGATTGGAGTCGTTTGGAGTTAGTGAGAATTTTGGGTAAAATTAAACGTCCGTTTAATTTTATTCGAAATAAATCGCTAAAACGGAATTTAAAATCAAGGTGAGAACTTCTCACTCAATCGAATCAGTTTCGATTTTATTTTAAATAGTTAGATTTAAAATATGTGAATGCATGTTTGAATGTTGATTGATATCTATTGATTGTTAAAATAGACATTATACGCCGTTAGTAAGCGGATGTTATTTATTAAAAACATATACCGCGAATATTTCATAAACAGTGAAATTGGTATTATACATAATATCAATATATATATATTGGCATATGTATATATTGGAGTTATTGATTTCCCGCATTTTTTGTTTAGCGGATGAGACCCTATTGCGCCGTTATTAAGCGGATAATATTAAATAAGAACATATACCGCGATAATTTCGTACTGGAGCGAAATTGGTATTGTGCTAATGTTTGTGGATGCAGGAAAACAGGTTGGAGGGATCCAACTGGATTCCTCAACAGTTTTTATTAAATTTCAGATATTTTAATATTTGATGGATTATCATATCGATATATGATATCGTTGTTGTCGTGATTGACTATTTGGTGTGTAGCATCATTGGACCCAAATTTTGGGATTTTAAAAATGATTTTTTAAAGGTGATTTTTGAAAAGTATACGTTATAAACTATTTTTGGAAATTTATTTATTTTAAATAAATAAACGTTATACTTTTAAAAGTTATAAAATTATGTTTTTGAGAAATATAGTTAAAAGATTGATTTTTGAGAAATATGGATTAATGATTTTATAAAATAATTTAAATTGGATTTTTGAATATATTATTAAAAGTTTAAATATAGGATTTATAAAATTTGATTATTTTATAAATCAAAATGGTGAAATTATAAAGGAAATTAAAGATGTTTTAGAATAATAATATAATTTGATTTATATTAAGAGATTTATAAATGGATATTTATAAATTGAAATGTTGACATTATAAAACGAGTTTTTATAAGTGTTTGAATGAAGTGGAAATGAATTTCATAAATGAATGAAATTTATGGAATTATAAACTGTGAAGTTATAAAAGAAATTTATAAATAGTAAGATTTATAAATTTGGTGAAATTATTTGAAGAATAGATTGGTTAAATAAATGAATCTTATAAGTTATAAGATTTATGGTTTGGAAAGTCTTTAAAGGAACGATTTTGTAAAATAATCGTTTTATAAGTATTTAACTTATAATATGAACTTTTAGTTTATAATTGAGTTATAAACTGGAATAGGTTAATAAAAGAATTTATAAAAAGGAAGTTTTATAAATAAATAGAAATGGAATTTATAAACGTTGTTTTATAAATTCGCAAATGACTTATTTTGATAAGTAAATTGTTGAAACCTATTAATGGAGTTATATTCACGTTTTTGAATAGTGAATAATCCTTTGAATTAAAATGTATAAGAGGATGAAATGTGTTAACGTAGTATATTCACGTTTTTGAACTGTGAATAATATGTTAAAGGAAATGTTTTGAATGAGATGTTTAAATTGAATTAAAACGATCTAACGAAGTTTTAATTGTGTTGAGATTCGAAACCATAGATTTCAACATTAATTGTTGAAATAGACGTTTTCGAGAAATAAAAGGAGATGATGGACTATAACACTGTTGTTATAGTAAATGATTTCCGAAAGGAAATGTTTTGTATAGTATTGGGATTTATATATCTATTTTAATTTCGAATCCCTATACTAGTGATTTTGGGACGTCGTAACGATGTTTTACGCAACATTCGTTTTGGCCCAAATAGAAATGTTTAAAGTGAATGATTTTCCTTAAAGAATGAAATATATACTAAATTTTGATTTAAGTATATTGAATATTTTCCAAGTGTTGAAAATAAATAAAATGTGTGAATTACTTATTAAATAAGTATGGAATTGTTTTCCAATATGAAGTGATATTTAGAATTCGTCTTTTTGAAGATAAATTGAAAATGGATAATTGAAATCATATATGCATGGATATTGTGAAATATAAATTCACTATGGAATTTATAAAAGAAAGTGGAATTTGTCTAAAAATAAATATTGATTTATTTTTGAGATATTGAATTATATATCTTGTAAAGATATTTTGGAAAATAAATAATTTGGTAAATTATTTGGAATCTGGTGATGTTGTGCATATCCATTGATAGTTCAATAACCGACTATCAATATTTCCCTTTGAATGGGTAATTGATGTGATTTGATTGAATGTGAATGCTACACTTATTGTTGAATAAGCGCTCACTATTCGGGTTAACCGGGAAAGGACCATGGGGTCGTATAACCCATTCCGAATATGTGATACGTCGTTATAATTGCATTGAAGATCGGTGTTGAAGACCCGGTATTTGCGAGAGCGATAGGATGACCTGTCGAATTACTCTGCACCGAGTAGCTACGGTATTGAGTTCTCCATATGTGATGGTGAATCCGATCAGGATTGTGAATATCCGGATTGCAAGGACTTCTTTGTAAGTGCCTTCGGTTTTATTCGATCCCGGAACAAACTTGTATGGATTGTGTGTCTGACATTACAAGTTGAGATATAAAGCCGATTTCATTCAAATATATTTCTGTTGGTGGCGGAGAATTTATTCTTTTAGCTTAACACCCTTCTCTGAGACGTACGAGCTCAGAGGTTATATAGTTGAAGTTATCAGCGATATATTCCCAATTTGGTAATGTGACATGCTGAGTGTTGTTGAAATGATCATTGTGTTGATTATTGTGATAGGATCATTTATTTGATCGTCTATCTTGGTGATCATTGTGTTGATCATTTGTTGACCCAAAGCATGGCTTTTGTATAAAGTATGTTTTTGTGGACGTGACTTCGTCGAACCTCACACCCCGGAAATGGTCAAAACAGGAAAGATGCGGCAAGGTTATGAGGTGTAGCACCCTTTAGGGTATGTACATTTCCTTCTGGATATAGGTGGTATCATGGTATGGAGCCCAGATATTTAACCTATGTGGTTACTACGAATTTATTACTTTGTGGTTGTTGGTTTTCGGGATCCCGTGAGTAAGGTCGTTTACGATCGGGGAATGGCGTGCTCGTGTCAGTAGTTACCCAGTTAGGGGTAACCCGGCCTTGTGTTGGCAGAGTTCCGGTTTGGTTCTCGGGGATGTCTTTCCAGAGGCATTCTCATGTGGCAATGGGAAGTTCCTTGGCCTGACCATTTGTTGGAAATCCAATTCCCAATACGAAACTTGTACGGTTTTAGTTGTAGAACCTATCATTCACTTATGGTGTCGCAACACTGTTTGGATGGTAGCTATAGTAGGCATACGATAATGGTCGTATGTTGGCTAAGATTTATATTCTACTTTCGAAATGAATTTCTTCTACACTATGCACTAGTAATAATATGAAATGTTCTTTTAAATGCGTATCAAGCATCTTTGACTATCATAAGGAGAAATCTCCTCCGATTCTGCGTTTGCATTGTGTGTGTGTGCGGGAGGCCTTATGGTAGTCTCATTTTTTAAAAAAGCATTGCGAATTGAATTTAAAAATATCCCTCTATTTTGATTTTAAAGTTAAATAAACTGTTTTGAGTTCTCACACCAGTCACATGACTGACTTGGAGTTTATTGTTTTCCTTCCTAAACTCTGGGTGCCCACCAATTTACACACGGGCAGTCAAGAGTTAAGGTTCATCAGGATAAACTGGATATTCTGGAATTGCTGGAGGCAAGCTGGATGGCATGGCGTATTACTAGTTTATATAGTATTTCTTTTTCCGCTGCACTATTTGTTGTTGTTGTTGTACACTCTGATGATATGATGTAATGTAATGTATAAAATGTAATAACTGATAGTTCTTTGTTTGAAGATTATTCATTTATTTATTATATGTTGTTCCGCTGCGAATTGTGAGATTCTGTTGTTCTGTTGTTTTCTGTTCCGTCCTATTCTCTGTTCTGTTTTTCTATCTCTTCTCTATTTTCTCTTTTCTATTCTATTTTAAAATTTTCTATCTTCTGTTTTCTCTCCTCCCTATTTTCTATCTTTCTCTCTTTTTCTCTTCTCTTTTCTTAAATTCTTTTTTTAAAAAACCCTAACTATTCGGTTTTTCGGCAACGAAAAATCGGAAGCGTTACACCTAGTGGTTCGTTTTTTCGACATTTGATTGTTCGGCGTTTGATACAGTGGACAGTATTGATGTCGATCTTCGGGCATCAAAAAATCGGGCCGTTACAGATTGGTACCAGAGCTGAAGGTTAAGCGAGAACCTAGGCTCTGGTGAGGATTACTCATTAGGAATAGTGTCCTTAAGTACTTTAGAATGAGTTTGAATATAATAATAGATATGAGCACGTATTTGTTAGTGAATACAAAAATTGTTTTTATATTGTGTTGACTTATCGGTTGGATGTTTATGGATTCTGGTCGATATGTGGGATGCCATGTCATCGATAGGGGTTTCTAAACTCTTAAACAAGATAGACCGACATAGTATTGTTTTAAAATAGGGTAAATGAAATAATTCTACCCAAACTATTTTTGTATATAAAAGAAATAATTTTCCATAAATTATTATAGTTATATATGGTTGCTTGGTTGTTAGGAAGTGATAATATTAAATTATTATCATTGCTGTGTAAAAATTAAATAAGAAATTGAAGTCATAACTAAAAGCTAAGAAATGAATTCATATAAAAATGAGATTTGTAGATGTGAATTATAAATGTGATTTATAAATTGAAGTAAGATGCCAGAGTAATGGTTGAATAGGGATTAAAAGGATTAGAAATTTTGAGATTTGGGAAAATTTGAATTCCTTTTGAATTTGAAAATGATTTTCAAAGGTTTTGGAGCAATAATCGTGATAGTATTTGAGAAATATTTTGAATTGGATTTGAAATCTGATAAGATTTGGAGTTTAAAAATATTTAAAATGATTTGAAAAGAGTAAAAGCATTGAACTCTCTTCGGTCGCTGGAAAATAATTTTGCTGATGAATACAGCATAATTGAGATTCATTTTCGAGTTTCCAGGAGAGAAATTACTGCCATATTATTTTAAAATTGGGGTTGTTTGCAAAATCTGGGCTTGGATTTTATATTCAAAGAGATAAATGAATTTACCGAAGGATTTTGGATATAACTGATTTCAAAGATGATTTTGAAATGTTGAGCAATTGTTTAAATGACTCTGGAATCTTATTTAAAATGTTTATGGAATAATAAATAAGTTTGGACACTTATAAAAATTTAAAATTTGTTTATAATAAAATTTAACTTAAGAAGAGTTAAATTAAAATAAGAATGAAACAAAATGGGCTAGTAAAGTAAATATAAGTAAGTGTGAAAACAAAATAAGCTGAGAGGTAAGCTAATTAATTGAAGTGAATTAAAAGAAATTAGCAAAAGGGAAAATTTAATTTAAGTGGAATTGAAAATGATAATTTGAATAAAAGTATGATTTGAAAATTTATTTGGTTGTAACTAAATGAAATTGAAAACTGAATATTAAAATTTAAAATTAAATTGAGTAAAGTAAAGTGGTAAAATTAATCGGCAAGTAGAACTAATTAAAGAGATGGTTAAATAAAAATGGTTTGAGATAAAATGAATTGAAATTTGAAATAAATGGAACAATTTAACATAATAATAAAGGTTTGAAAATGAAAGTGTTGAGATATGAATAAATTAATAAGTGCAATTGATATAATAAATGGTTAATTAAATTCATAAGGAATTGAAATGTAAATTGAATAAAAATAGATATAAAGGCTTAAGTGATAAATCGAAAATGAATATAAGAAGTATATAAAATAGTTGTATTGAACTTAAGAAGGGGTGGTGAAATTCTTAAGTAAAATTTGATATTGAGAAAAATGTTCCAAGTTAACGTTTGAATAAGATTATGTAAAGTGTGAAATGGGATAATTGTGAATAGGTGAATGGAAATCCAAAATAAGTGTGAATAAAAGAGAATTGATATTGTGTAATGACCCTAACTCGACCTTCGAAAATCGACACTCGTACTTCACTTGTACTCGAATGCCGCAGATTGAAATGCCGAATCTGGCTCGCCGGAGCTTATAACACAATAAGTATAACAACACGACGGAAGAAAAAGATAATATCACACAACTTCGATGAATACAATATCCAATGATATACAACAATGATACAAATGATATCGATATACAAAGATAGATACAAGACAATAACAGAGACAACAGCAGCGGAAAGACAATGTCTTCAATGCCAAACTCCAAAGACTCCATCTCCAATCCAAAGCTAGCTGAACCCCCATCAAGTTGAAGTGAAGCAACTCGATCCAAATGCGATCGCCAAATCCTAAGGCTGAAACTAGCGACTCTACACCTACTATTGGATTATCTGAAAAACCCAACTCGAGACTACCCGTGTGGAAAATTATGGGCACCCAGAGTTTAGGAAGGGAACAATAAACTCCGGGTCAGTCATGGGACTGGTATGAGCAAACAAAAACAGTTTTATCTTTAAAACAAACAACAAAAGATTTTAAAATTGAAATTTGCAATGCTTTTTGGAAAATGAAACTGTCATAAGGCCTCCCGCCACACACACAATGCAAGCGCACACTTGGAGGAGATTTCTCCTTATGACAGTCAAAAATGCTTGATATGCGAAAAACCATTTGATATTATTATTAGTGCATAGTGCAAAAAGCATTTCGAAAGTATAATATTAATCTTAGCCAGCATACCACATTTCATCGTATGCCTACTATAGCTACCATTTAAGAATGGTAGGTTATACAATTGAAATCGTAAAGGACGTGTATTGTTTCTTTGGATTTCCAACAAATGGTCAGGCTAAGGAACTTCCTATTGCCACATGGGAACGCCTCTGGAAGGACGCCCCCGAGAACCTAACCGGATCTCTGCTAACACAAGGCTGACACTACCTCACGCTTTAACCAAGCTATAACATAGGTAACTAACACACAAGTATGCCATCCCCGATCGTTACCGACCATTACCCGAGGCCTCGATACCAACAACCACAAAGTAATAAATTTGCAGTAACCACATAGGTTAAATATCTGGGCTCCATACCAAGATACCACCTCTTATCCAGAACGAAATGGACATACCCTAGGGACGCGACCCGTAAAAACCTTGCTGCAACATTCCTGTTTCGACTATTTTTGGGGTGTGAAGTCCTGATGCAGTCTCGCCCACAAAGCTACGCTTTTTCACAAAGCCATGCTTCGATCAACAAATGATCAACAACACTTCGTATGCCACATTACCAAATTGGAAACGTATCACTAGTAACCATAACTACATAGCCTCTGAGCTCGTACGTCTCAGAAAAGGGTGTTAAGCTAAGAGAATAAATCTCCGCCACCAAACAGAAATGTATTTGATAGAAAACAGCTTTACACCATAAAGTGTAATGTCAGACATACATCCATACAAGTCTATTCCGGTTCAAACAGAACCGAAGGCACTTCACAAAGAAGCCCTTGCAAATTCAAATAATCCTAATCATGTCCAGACTCCCCATCACAAAGGGTGCTCAAATCTCTATACCGGGGCCATTCGGTGCAGAGACATTCGACGGGTTATCCTTTCGCTTTCGAGAATATCCGGTCTTCACCATCGGTCTTCAAATGCTATTCATAACGTCGTATCATTATTCAGAATGGGTTATATGACACAAGGTCCTCTCCCGGCTAAACCGAATAATGAGCGCAATATTTAAAAACATATGGATATGGGATCTCAGTTAAGTCACAACGTAAAGTCAAAAACCTTCTTTTCAATGGTTAAACAAATTACCATTTCCAATCTTTTAAACAAAAAGATTCATTTCACAAAGTTCACCAATCTTTCACAAAGATTCATTAATATCTTTCCAATTCAAACCTTTTATACAAAAGATATACCTTTAAGATCCCTTTTCAATTTGAAAACAAATTCACCAATCTTTAACAAAGATTCGTTCATAGCATTTTCAAAAAAAAATTCCTTTCAAATTGGATTAACTCATCCAATCTTTAAATCAAAGATTCAATTTACATCTTTCAAAACCATTTCCACAAAATAATTCTATTTCAAATCTTTTATATAAAAGATATACCATTTAAAATGCTCTTCAATTTCAAATCAAGGTTTGACTATCTTTCACAAATATTAGTTAATAGTTTTCAAAACTATTTCAATTCGAACTTGAAATCTTTCAACCCAAATTGGAAATTCTTTCCTTATATAAAAGCTATTATTATTTGAAAACTAATAGTTTTCATTTTGGAAAAAATCCGGTTATATTTGGCGAGTTAAAGCCTTTTAAGTATAAACTTGGGTTAAATTCAAATTCCTAAAACAATACTTTTAAAATGGTTTAAAACACATTTATAACTTGTATACCCCTTTTTTTAAACCATAATATTTTCAAACATAGCATTCAATTCAAATCTTGAATTCAAATTTGAATCAAATTATTTAAATTTCAAACTTTATCAAGTTATTCAAAATAACTGGTATCTTTTTAAAACTTCTTTTCAAAAGATTTTCATATTTAACCCAATTCTATTTCCAAAATCATTTGGATTCAAAATTCAGTTTTAAAACCATTTCATAAAATCTGTGACTTAACCAATTTCCTCATGCAGTCCACATTTGTGTGTGTATGGTGTAGTCCAGGGGTTTTACACAATAGTGCCACATCATTAATCAGCACAGATTCAAGCATAACAATATCGATAAGCGGTATAATCCATAACGCGTATCTTCATTCACAGATTCACATATATAATATAAATTCATCACTGATAAATAAATAAATTATATTCATCACTGTGATATCCTGGAAATTTTGGAAATATCAATTTAATAATCTATGTTAAAATTAAATTGATTTGATAATATTTGTTAATAATATTTAAATTGATTTAATAATCTTCTTTTAAATAAATATTTAACTGATAATTTATCTTTTAAAAACTAAGAAATTGTTTCTATTTATAACCTATACGTATATATGTATATATTTGTATAGATAAGCTCTGTTTGAAATTAATAAATAAAGTTATGTTTTCTAATTCTAATATTTTTGGTAAATTTGAAAATTTGATTTAATTTAGTATTAAGCTATTAAATAGATAAAAATATGTTTTATTTATTCAAGATCAAGCTATTTGTTTAAAAATAAATTTTAGCCTAGGTTTAAATTTAAATAAAAAGATTGTTTTGTTCTTTTTAATTTAGCTTTATAGAATAAGTAATTTATAATAAAGAGATAATTTCTTTTATAAATCATTTCAAATTGATAATTGTATTATTTTTAAATAGTATTAATAAATAAAAATGTACATGTAGAAATACAAGACTAAGTATTAAGTTAGAAATAAATATTTGTGATAAAAGTAGAACTCAGTATATATGGTTACATGACAACATAAAGTAAACACCTTTGATAAATTCTAGCAGCATGATAACTATAGGAATTCATTTAGGTACAAAGTAACAAGACAATAATGTATATGTACAAACTGGATGAGTATGTAGGCTAAACAAGACAAAATTTGTACAAACAAATAAAGAATAAATATGTAAACTTGGAAGAGGAAGCAATAACAACTACTGTAAATGATTAAAGAAATATCTATGTACATGCAAGAAAAAAGTATATATGCTCACATAATACATAAATTAAAATCAGGAAAGAATCTTATATGAAAGATTAGATTAGATATGCTGCAAAGTGAAATGTTAACATACACAAATAAAGATGCAGGTAGCCTGCAAATTAAGACTCAGGCAAGAAAAATAAAATAATAATGCAAGTAGCTTGTAAATTAAGTATGCATGCAAGAATAGAAAAAAGAGACAAGTATGCAAAACAAAATAAAATATCTAAGCTTAAAAATAAGTAAGTTGAGACACAAAGTACATTAGCATTAAAATGCTTTCATCTCAGCATAAATTTTTGTCATTTCGAATTGTATAAAATCATTCCAGCCTCCCCAATGCAAAGATTTGGCCTGATAAAACAAAACACAATGTTGTACTGGCATGTGCTAAACCCAGATAACACCTACCCTATACAAACTTATCTTTCTATATATACATATCTTCCAATTCATTCTAAACATATCAAACCAGAGGAAAATTTTATGGCAAGCCTATTCATTTCTATACAAACTCAAATATAAACTGAAACCATTATTCAATAATAAGCAAGTAAGATGAAATAAACAGGAAGATCAAAGCAAAAGTATTTAACAGTTTCAGAAGTTCAAAACAGTTTTCAAAGATCTGTCTTCATTCTTCGAATCTGTGAGTAACACGTTTTAATAAATTAAGTATTAAATATAGTTGGATGTTAATATTTAAAGGTATGTTCATGTGAATATTCATTGCTCTGTGTATGGTGAAGATTGATGTCTGCATATTGATACCCTGTAAATATACACCTCTGTTTCAGGATTTAAACCCAGATTTAATTCCAAATTTCATTACTGCTCAATCTATTGATTTTTAGGGTAAAGTATTTAAACAAGATAAGCTTGTTTGAGTATAAAGTAAATTATTGAATTTTTGTATTTAAGAAAAATAAAGTAAACTGCTCTAAAATCTCTAGATCGGCTGATACTTATGTAGGTGATATTTCCAATATCTCAGATTTTCAATTTAAGAATATGAATTGGATGCTAAAACAAAACTCTGATTTTTAAAACTAAAATTTTATTTTTTAGTTAAGGATTGGTGGAGTTGTCTTAGGTTGTTCTGTTTTTGGTTTTTGGGCGATTACTGGTGATCTATGCGGCTGGAGATGGTCGGGTTGTGCAAAGTGATGGAGGAGCTTACCGAGGTGATGGGGAAATTGGCCGATGGTGATGGAATTCATCGAGGAGGGTGCCGTAGTGGATTTTCGTCTAGAACCCTAGTTTAATTAGGCTTTGTTGTTCGATCAACCTCGGGTGCTACAGTGGTCCGAGTGTACTGTGCTTTTGGGGTTGGGTAGGAGGATGTTAGTCGAAGCGGTGGCCGGAGTTTTTAACTTTCTGGTGGTCGAGGCGGCGTGTATAAGCTGTTGACAGGTATGGTGGTGGTGGGAGTATGTTGTTCCAGGTTTCGAATTCGAGTTCGATTTCGAATTCGAGACGAAGACAAGGCTCTGGCAACCGAGGGAAGGAGTATAGGTGATCGTCGACTTGTTTGACATCGTGGCAACGTTTGGAGATGATCGGAGATGCCGTGCACGTGAACGTGCACGAGTTGTAGAACCTGAAGATTTTGATGGGTGCAGAGTATTTTTGCCTCGGGAAGTACTCGAGTACGTGACTCGAAGCATGGGAGGTGAAGACTCGGTGCGGTTTTGGTTCGCGTCGAGTTTATGATTGTTCAGGCTTTTTGCAGAAACCTGGAAGCAGTGTTTGTTTTTTTAAAACAAATTCAAATGTAACCTGAAAATAAGTAATAGATTTAAACAAGTCTAAATTTAGTGGGGAGTTTGAATTCAAGTTTATTGTTGGATTCAGATTTGAAAGGAAATCAAAGTTTAAGTGTTTAAAGGTAGGTTTCAGGTTTTTAAAAACCTGACAGGTTTCAGAATGTAAGTTAATTTAAAATTTGAAATAGAATTTAAACTGTGATTTAAATTCAAAAATTTAAAGTATAGTTTCAAATGAACATTCGAACCTTAAGGTTTTAAATGGATTTGGATTTGAAAATCAGTTTTTAATTCAAGTTTTTAAGGGAAGTTTAAATCAAAAAGTTTGAAATCAAAGATCAATTGATGGAATTCAAGATTACCTAGAATTCAAATCTGAAAATTTAAATCAGTTTTAATATGGATGTTTTAAAAATAAGTTCAAATAAATTAGTTTGAAAAGTAAAGTTGTTTCAAATAAATGTTTAACCTGATGTTGAAAAAAAAAGTTTTTAAAGGAAAGTAAATAAACTTGAACTTGCAAGTTAAAATATTAATGTATTTTGGTAGATTAAGTTTAAATAAAGTTAAGTAGTTCTATTTAAAAGATTTTCTTATATAAATTCATAAGTAAATAATAAATGTTATTTACATTTATTTAAAAAGATTTTAAATTGAATTTAAATTTAGTTAATGTTTAAACAATGATCATTTTGAATCTCAAATTAAAAATGGAATTTGAATTTAAATTTGAAATGTAATGTTCTAATACACTTTAATATTTATGAAGTCATAAATAAAGAAATAAATTATCTTAAGAAAAATTAAGATATTTAAATGATTAAATGAATACGTTAATTAAGAAATGACTTATGTGTTTAATTTATAATTTATAACTAGAAATTAATTGAGAAAGTAAATTAAGAAATGTTATTAGTTAATAAGATAATTAACTAAGAATTATTAAGTATTAATTAATGTGATTAATTTTAATAATTAATTAGATTAATTAATTAAGATAATCATTTGTAAATTGTGAAGTAATTACTTAATGGAAGTAATTAAGAGATTAATTACTTGTTGTGATTAATTTAAGTTAATTAATTTAGTTTAATTAATTTAAGAAAATCATTTGATAAATTGATAAGTATAATTACTTAGTGTATTCAATGGAGCATAATTACTTAAGGAAGTAATTAATGTTAATTACTGAATGTAATTAGTGAAAGATGATGTGTTAATGGAGTAATTTGGATATTACTTTTGTAATTAATCAAGGGATTAGTTAATGGAGATAATTAATTATGGGATAATTAATTTATTAATATAAGTAATTAATGATAGTTAATTACTGGTTGTTATTAATCAAGAGTGATTAATAATTGAGTTTGATTAAAGATGAATCATTTGATGTAATTTAAATGAAGTAATTAATTTAAATATAATTAGAAATCATTAATTAATATATAATTAACAATGTAGTGATTAATTTATGTAATTAATTAACAATAAATATAACTAATTATATTTAATTAATAAATGAAGTAATTAAATGTTAATTACTATAAATGATTTAGGATAATTAGTTTGTGAAATTAATTAAAGACTAATTACTTATTGTAATTAGAAAATGATTAATCAAAGGTATTTAATCAAGATGAATATCTAGAGATTAATTAATTAATTTGATTTATAATTAATTAATGACTGTATAAGCAGGATTTATAGATGAAATAATTAATTTAATTTACTTTAAATTAATTAGAGATGGAAGTAGTTAATTTAATTCATTTTAAATTAATTACAAATGGTATGATTATAAATCATTGCTTATGGATGATTGATATTGATATTTCATTTGATGATTGTGAACTCAGATATGAGATGAATAATATCTGTGTGACAAGGATGTTTGGTTTAAGTATGATAGTATATTATTATCTGATTGGGTTGATAATTTTGATTATCTGTTTATGATGATGATATGATTATCTACTGTGATATTATGAATTATCTATCTGTGTGTATATTGATAATGTTGAATTAAACTGTTAAGACTAAATAGACAACTTGACCTTAAAAGACACGTTTTGGATTTCGATGAGACCGGGATCGGGTTTCCTTATTTGGAACATCTGAAAACCACATCGATTCCAAATTAACAATAGGTCGTGAATCTGAAGTGAAGATGAAGATTCAAATTGCAAGGTTTATCGTCGTTAACTCTGAGGGTGATTCCAAAATGAGTGTAACGAGATAATGCCTTCAGTTTCGTTCGAGCCCGGAACGAACTTGTATGGATTGAATGCTTTCAACACATCGTCAGGTGGGCGATGAGCATTCTAAGAGATGTATTCTCTAAAGGTAATAGCAGCCTCAAGCCTCATCAACCGGGAATGGCTAAAACAGGGGAGGTGTAGCAAGGTTAGGTGGGTCATGCCCAAGCAGGACAAGATTTTCCCCTGTCTAGATGTCCCTTTTTATTCGGCTGTGTGGACGGTTGGATGTACACCAACCGCGGGGTTATCTTGTTCGGGACTGTTCAGTAAGGAATGGTTCCGGACTTGGGTTGCAGGGGGTCGGTAGTGATCCTCGGTACGTAGATCTAGGCCACGTACTGTGACGGGCGGTACCCCAGTAGCCCTGCCATTGTATGGAATCCACAATCCAATAAGTGCCAACGGTTTTGATTGTATTACCCACTTTTGTGGCTAGTAGCTGGAATTTAATGAATGTAACAATTTCGGCTATTTTCTATTTACTTGAAAACCCTAGACCTATTATAATATCATAGAATTTCCTATCAAATGTTTTGGTCAGTGTAAGGTAAAAACTTACCCATGTTTATTTGTGGGGAGTCTTACGTGATACCTTTTGTTTTCAAAGGATTTTCAAAATTAAGCAACTTTAACATGTTACTCACACCAGACCCATGTCTGACCTGGAGTTTATTTTTGTTTTTCATAAACTCTCGGGTACCCAAATTATTAGGGGTAGCTAAGGGTTCAGGTTAGCTTTGACGAATTCTGGAGGAGCAATGGAGCAGGAGGCTTCAGCGTTGTAGATATATATATAGTTCCGCTGTGTTGGTATCTTTGAGTTATTTGTTTGAGTTGTGTTGTATTAACTAGACAGGTGTTTATAACTATTTATGATGTGATGTTTTACCTGTATAACTCTGATTAATGTTGTATGTTATGTAAATACTTATGTGATTATTATATTTTGTTCCATTCCGCTGTGAGATTCTGATGTTGTTGTTCTTTCTTGTAACGACCCGATATTTTGGACCATTCGCATCCGCATATGTCGGACTTGAATAATTCAAAATACCGAATTGTTAATTTAAATTTGGCAAAACTGAGATATACAGTAAATAAATAATCACAGAATCACAGACACAGAGTAATAATATGCAGCGGAAGTAAAAGAGGTAGTAGTTCATGAAGCTACTATATAAATATATAAGATACATCAGAGTTAAACAAGTTACAACAGAAGTCTCGAATACAATAGTCGAATACAATAATCAGAATACATCACTGGATATCTGAAAGATGGAAAGATAGTTGGATCTCCAAGCGAAGCTCCAACTCCAAAGGTGAGCCTCAAAAGCTGGTACTCTCAGTCTGACCCGAGCGTAAAGCAAAACACAAAACACTCGAGTCAGGATTAATATTCTCATATCAATAAATCCAACTCAAGTGAAATAGCAATCGAAATACAAGTAACTCAAAGGATGTTGGAATCACTATCCTCTAAGGATCCGTTAAACTATCTACTATGTAGTAGTGTACGCTAAATAGATAATGTCTATCAGTAATATAAAGTATCAAAATAGTGTTAAGGCGTTACCATAATCCCCCTTAACACATTTTATACAAGCGTTATAGTCTATACAGCATTGTAAACTCCACCGTAAACTAGTGGGATATCAGGGAGTACTCCATAGGTATAACACAAAACAAATTCGTAGTGGTCGCGTATATAGGGATACAAGTATGACAAGGCACATGAGGCAATACCCAAGGTAGTGAAACTACCGTTCGCCTGATCCGGACTGGTGAGAACGCATCGCCGCAGCGATCGCAACACCGCGAAACAACACTCCTGAAATTCCGAGGGTGCACCAATCAATCACAAGTAATAAGTAATAGTTACGAAGAAGTGTGTCCACTCGAGGTGGCTAACCCCGTTTGGCCCAGCACGGCTCCTGATTTTAGTCATTTCCAATTTGACACAAGTGTCAAGGCTATCCATTATCGTTCTCTTTCTTCAGTCATCACGTGCATCATTCAACCACTTCATTCTGGATCATCACTCCGCGTATAGTTATTAAAGTGGTTTTCGGTTTAGATAGAGAGTATATCCATAACCGATTCCGGTCTCTTTAATAACTTTCGTAATTATTACACCGATTGGTCGTTTAGTAAATTTCAAACCAAATCGAATTCAATTTCAATTTCAATTCGTAAATAAACATTTCGGTTGTCTTTCTAAATCAATTTCCAAAGTTTACGTTTCAAAACTTCCAAATTACCATTTCAAAATCTTATAATTCAATTTCAATTTATTTTTAAATAGTTCAAACATTGATTCAAGTTCATATATAAACTTCATTTCGAAATCATTTAAAATGGTTTAATTTTCATTCAAATCAATTTAAATTCATTTATGATTTCATTCCATATTCATTAAGTAAGTTTATCATTCACAACAACTTCTATTTAAATTCCAATTCATTTAAATCAATTACTTACGTTCAACTTCATTAATTCAAAACATCAAATTGAAATAAATCAAATTCGTCAAATCAATTCTTTAAATTCCAAGTCTTACGTTAATTTCAAAAAATCCCATTCATTTCAATAAATCACATTTTGTTTCTTGTTAAAGAAATTCAATTTTTACTTATTTATCGACTTCGCTACAAATTTCAAACTCAATTGATAAAGAACTAAATTTCACATAATCGAGAAGTTTCAATTTCGCTTATTAACTTACTTAAATAATTTTCCCAAACTTTAATAAATAAAGAAACTCAATCTCATTTATTAACGAAGTTCAAATTCACTTATTCAAAAGTTCAATTTTCTTATCAAAGAATTCAATTTTATTAAATTATTAAATAATTTAATCTTATTAAATTATTAAATAATTTCAATCTTAATTATTAATAATTTCAAAACTTAATAATTACAATCTTGATCATAAATTCAAAATAATTATTAAATCATTTCCACTTAATTATGAATTCAAACTTAATTATCAAATCATTTCAACTTAATTATAAGTTCAACTTAATAATTTCAAACTTAATTATAATTCCAAACTTAATTATAATTTCAAATTTAATTATTAAATGATTTCAAACTTAATAATTTCAAAACTCAACTATTACTAATTCCAAATTATTAATAATTCCAAATTTAATTATTAAATAATTAAATTTCAAGCAACGTTCTTTTATCAATTACTACGTTAAAATTTGTTTCAGATTTCAATCTTTACAATTTCCTTTCAAAAATTCAAATTCCAACTTCGTTTCAAAACTTATGCTTTGCTCAAATAAAATTATTATTTTATTTTTAAATCAATTTATTGACCAATCGAATTTTATTTAATTCTCTATCCTAAGTCAAGTTCATTTGGGTATATATCATTTCAACCCGATTCCAATTCAATTCAAGATCAAGCATAATACAGGGAACTTGCAGTGTGATAACTGGGATGGTGTCCAAGTAAATAAACAATCAATAACAACAATCAATAAAAATCCAATAATTAATTCGAATAATCCCGAAATGACCATATTAATTCATATTGTTGTTTGTGCAAATTAATATAATTATTTCTAGAATCTACACTATCATTTCATGTAGACTAAAAATTATTACATTATGGTTTTTCACATGTCGTTCAATTTCAATTTCAGTTTATCGATTTAAACAACGTACATTCAATGGTTAAAGGTGTAATTAATCAAATCCTACATGTCAATTAATTTAACATTTAAAGGGGCCATATTATACAAATTTAACTAATCAAATTCAACTCATATGTCGATTCAAAATTTTAACTATCCTCTGTCAAATTCAATTGTATAATATTCATCACTTTATACATTACAATTTAACATCCAATATAAACAAAAATCAATTAATCAATTTATCAACCAAACTGTATTATCATCGCATAGTAATTAACAGATAATGGTGTCAGATGTCATAGGTGAACAGATACAGGTAATAGCATATATAACAGTGTACATAACTAACAGCAGCATATTTCAATTGTCGTTTCAATTGAAATCAAATTTAATAAATAAAAGAATATTAATCGTGAGTGATTGCTCACATTTCAAGGCTAGAGGGTTTCGACAACAAGCCAAGCAACGAATTGAATTCAGAAATGGAAATCGAACAATCCAAACGACAAATCACAAAGCAAGCAAGATTGGCACGAATTTGATGAAGAAGCAGGCACGACGAACTAAAATCAATAAAACAAAATACAATTTAAGATTTCTACACAAATATTGAAACCATTATCAAAGTGAAACCTTATATCTATAAATAAATATTTAAGAAATTCAATTCGACACATATCAGTACCAATTTTATGTACATTATTATCTGCTAAAAATCAATATCCATCTAAAGCATGAATATATAAAATAAAAATAAATATATTATAACTTGAAACCTCATATATATAGACTCAAAGTATATATATAAAATCAATAATAAAATTGAAGAGTGCATATATCCAAAATCGTGTATATATATAATATCTAGCTATTATAAATCATCAAAGTATTACAACCATCAACAGATGATATATATACTTAGTCAATGCATACAGATGATACTCATTGAATTAAAAATACACAGAATGTTAATATTTTATATTTTTCATAAAATATTATTATTATATACACCTATACATATAATATAAATAGACTACCGATTTAGACAACGGTACTATTCAGAAAGAAAATATAACATAGTATACATATAAACCGGTTAACATCATAATATATTATACAAAAATAGAACTGTGTAGTTTGAGATTTTTTTTATTTATAATAATAATATACCGTAGATAGCTTACTAACATATATAATAAAATTTATGCAATGTCAATTAAACACTTATATAACTTTGTATATTTTAAATAAGTGGACTGTAAACTTTTTATAATAGGACACATATAACTTGATAATACACGCACTCCGCTAACTAAGCTATATTATGTAAACTTTCATAATATAACACAAAGTAACACATCTTTCATTCAATTGACTGTAACAAAGAAAACGTGTGTATATATATATCAACAAACCCATCATAAGTGAAATATGACTTTAACAGTAACTAATAAAACATATTTTAGCTAATGAAATAAAACATCGGTAAAATATAAACTTTTCTGTTTGACATTTCACTTATAACAGCAACCTTAAATGTTTCAAAATCTCACAGTAGCTTGTACAATAGAAAATATGTGTTCAGAGAAAAAAAAAACTTACATATCTAATGAATATACATAACTTACAGTGTATATATATAATGGAGGTTCGAGCTCGGCTAATGCTAGGGAGGAGGAGATTGTCGTGGAGGCTTAGGCGAAAGGCAGGGGTGTGTGCCTTCGTCGGGCTTGCTCGAGAGAGGGCCGAGAGTGGAGAGAAAAAGAGGTAGGAAGAGAAGATGAGGAGGGCTGCAGAGTGAGGCCGCGCCTCTGGTTTTGGGTCCGGCGGAGAAGAGTTGCCTCGCGATGGTGAGAATTGAAGAGGTAGCACAGGGTATTGTAGGCCGAGGTGGTGCATTGCACGTTTTCAGTGGACGTGGGTTTACTCGCGTGCTCGGAGGTCGGGTCTGGGTGGTCGGGTGGTGCCAGTCTCGGTGTCAGGTGGTGGTCGGAAGGCGGGCACAAGCTTTGCCGTATGTGGCTTAGGTGAAGGAAGGAAAAAGAAATGGAGGAGGAAGAGGAATCTGTAGGTGAATTTGCAAAGAGACGTGGCCTTTGAATATGCATGCAACATGAAAACAATGCGTCACTTGAAAATGGCAATTTGAAAATAACTCTTCGATTAATATGAGTTTTACTATTGTATGAACCGAGGAGACGGCAAAAAAAACGCTCTACTCAATAATGATACTTTGGGAATTTAAACAATTTCTTGTACGTTTCAAAATTTGAACGCAAACGAAAACAAAAGGTCACGGATTCGGTACCGATACGGCGAACCGTTACGCCGATTCACCGCGTATCGGACTTCAAAATACCGAGTTGAATGCACCGTAGAGATCAGCACGACGAAACGATCAAAACGGTTTACGGATATCGGTGGTATGATTGAATTATAAAATTTCGAAATTTCTACTAGCGGAAAATGCATAAAATTCGCAGAAAATTAAGATCGACGGAGCCAAAGATGTCCGAATTTGGAAAAACGACAAACTGACAACTTGCTCAAAAGATGGTTTAGAAATTTTCTGTGTAAAAATATTTTGGGTTTGAAAACGTTTTATTTTCATCGCTTTTTAACTGATTAAATTGAAGTAAATTTATGCGCGAAATAAAATTTCATATTTTCGGACGAAAATTTACCAGTTGCTATGTTTAACTGGACGCGTTTCAAATATCGAATTTTCGTTGCGAAATTTTGTTGTTTATTTTTATTTAACGAAAATTTTCATTTAATGCAAACGCACGTTTCTTACGTTAAAATTATTAGTTTGGTTTCTGTTATTGGTTACGACTATTTCATATTATTACATTACGTTTGAATATGTATTACATTATTGGTCTTATCAAAATTGGTCGTCTACGAATTTGGTTTTGGATTTGTAACACACATACAAAGAGATTTCCATTTTAATAAATCATAAAATTTTATTTCTATCGGATTTTTTTATTAAAATTTTATTTAATTTAGTATTTTAAAAGCGTTAAAAATACGGGTCATTACAATCTCCCCCACTCAAAACTTTTCGTCCTCGGAAAGGAAGGAGGTAGGAGAATAGGAACAAACAGAAGGAATATAGACTTGAATTACATAATAAAATTTATTTAAATCATATAATTTCAATTTGAATTAATTTATATTCAACAATTTTGTTTTTATATTCAAGTTTTTCATTAAATTTCTTTGATTTCACATTTATTAATGTTAGGTACAAAAGTTTCTTTCAAATGAAATTCAATTTAAATTGAATTGATTCAAGATACCACATTAAATTGATTTAATTTTAATTTATTAACTTTCAAAACAAAATTTTATTTTATTAATCACATCTATTGTTTAATTAACTTATTATTCTATTTATCTCCATAAACAATTTAAAATTTAAAATTTAGTGTATAACATTTATTATACGCCCTCAAATTTTTTATAAAGACAATTTATATTGAATATTATCCAATTTTCTTAAATTAACAATTTCAAAGACCATACATTTGAATAGTCATTTATTATAATCGCACTTTATTCGACATATTTAAATTTTCTTTATTCCAAATTATTATTAAATTTATTTTACTTAATATGTCTTATCACCTATATATTAAGTATATCTACATTTATTATAACTACTCAAATTATTTTTAAACTCCTTTAACATCATTTTATACTGTATAATATTCAATTACATAGTTAACTTTTCAAAATTTTAGGTAAGTTATATATAATGCAATTGAGTATTATCCAATCAAATTTTACGATTGTCTTATTTCAAGTTAAATATTTTAGTCAAAACTTTTTGGCTTCATTGAAAATCATCTTTAAATCAAATTTTTAATAATTAATTTTCGATTAACTTCAAATCATTTTAGAGATAATCATGTATATACTATATATATCAAATCCAATTTAAATTTAAAATTACATTCCTATATATAAATCAAATCATACTTAAGAAATTTAAATCGATTTAATTTCTAAAACAAAACTCTAGCAAAGCTACGAATTCGTCTCTCCACTTCGAAACTCGAAAATGAGTGTCGATGATGCGGCCGTCATCACCGAAATTATTTTCCAGCAGCAAAAGAGAAGAGCACTAATTTTAAACGCTTAACTCTTTGAAATGATTTAAATTTAAAAAAATATATTCTAAACTATACACTTTTCAAAGTTTGAAATCACCGAAAATTAAATTCTCAAATTAAATACATTTCAAATTCCAAACCAAATTATAATCAAATTTTATAAATTTATCTATTTATTTTATGAAGTAGTCAATGATTTATAAACAATCAATGAAAATTAATTATTATCATTTCAGACAACAAATTCATTAACAATTTAATTTCAGAATTTTTTTCCTTATATGATATAATCATTCTAGACTATTTTATTTACCAATTTCAAAAATACTATTGTGTCAGTTTGCCTTGTTCAAGTGTTTTGGAAATCCTATCGATAGCGTTCATCAGACGAATCGATCGGAAGCCCAAATCAACATAACCAGCTCAAACAACACAGTATATATATAACATGACTAATATAAATTTTCAAATGCACTTCCTCGCTCGACGATACAAGGATGATTTTCAAAGCAAGAATAGAGATTCAAATTTGATGGAAATTAAATCGAAGAGAATTTTGTTTCGATAATAAGTTCGAAATATAATGTAAGATAATTCAATTAACATAATTGGAAGATGGATAAGCTTATTTAATTTACGGGCAACCTTAACCAGCTTGACCGTAACTTCAAGAATAAGATCGATGCTGAATTCCAAGGTAAATCAACATTTGATCTCAAGAAATTGAATTCAGGTATAGCAAGAGATAGCTACCATCGTAAACCGATGATACAGAAATTTCCAGTAAATCAATGCTTATTGTAAAGGAGTTTCACCCATTTATAAATAATTCGAAGATTGGCGAGACCGCCGATTCATAATAAAGATCATTTGAAGTGGAGTTATGGGATGCCCCAGAATTGAAAGAAGACGAATAGTGAGGGACAAAAATGAATTTTGGAACCGAAGGAACGTTCTAAAATTCAAAGGAATTGAGTCAAAAGGAAGAGATTGAGACTCGAGTGAAGTGATTCTGTAAATACATTTACCCTATATGCTAAGTTTTGCCTAGAGCTACCAAAAGCTCTGATACCAACTGTAACGACCCGATATTTTGGACCATTCGCATCCGCATATGTCGGACTTGAATAATTGAAAATACCGAATTGTTAATTTAAATTTGGCAAAACTGAGATATACAGTAAATAAATAATCATAGAATCACAGACACAGAGTAATAATATGCAGCGGAAGTAAAAGAGGTAGTAGTTCATGAAGCTACTATATAAATATATAAGATACATCAGAGTTAAACAAGTTACAACAGAAGTCTCGAATACAATAGTCGAATACAATAATCAGAATACATCACTGGAATCAACTGGATATCTGAAAGCTGGAAAGATAGCTGGATCTCCAAGCGAAGCTCCAACTCCAAAGGTGAGCCTCAAAAGCTGGTACTCTCAGTCTGACCCGAGCGTAAAGCAAAACACAAAACACTCGAGTCAGGACTAATATTCTCATATCAATAAATCCAACTCAAGTGAAATAGCAATCGAAATACAAGTAACTCAAAGGATGTTGGAATCACTATCCTCTAAGGATCCGTTAAACTATCTACTATGTAGTAGTGTACGCTAAATAGATAATGTCTATCAGTAATATAAAGTATCAAAATAGTGTTAAGGCGTTATCATAATCCCCCTTAACACATTTTATACAAGCGTTATAGTCTATACAGCACTGTAAACTCCACCGTAAACTAGTGGGATATCAAGGAGTACTCCATAGGTATAACACAAAAAAAAATTCGTAGTGGTCGCGTATATATGGATACAAGTATGACAAGGCACATGAGGCAATACCCAAGATAGTGAAACTACCGTTCGCCTGATCCGGACTGGTGAGAACGCATCGCCGCAGCGATCGCAACACCGCGAAACAACACTCCTGAAATTCCAAGGGTGCACCAATCAATCACAAGTAATGAGTAATAGTTATGAAGAAGTGTGTCCGCTCGAGGTGGCTAACCCCATTTGGCCCGGCACGGCTCCTGATTTTAGTCATTTCCAATTTGACACAAGTGTCAAGGCTATCCATTATCGTTCTCTTTCTTCAGTCATCACGTACATCATTCAACCACTTCATTCTGAATCATCACTCCACGTATAGTTATTAAAGTGGTTTCCGGTTTAGATAGAGAGTATATCCATAACCGATTCCGGTCTTTTTAATAACTTTCGTAATTATTACACCGATTGGTCGTTTAGTAAATTTCAAACCAAATCGAATTCAATTTCAATTTCAATTCGTAAATTAACATTTCGGTTGTCTTTCTAAATCAATTTCCAAAGTTTACGTTTCAAAACTTACAAATTACCATTTCAAAATCTTATAATTCAATTTCAATTTATTTTTAAATAGTTTAAACATTGATTCAAGTTCATATATAAACTTCATTTCGAAATCATTTAATATGGTTTAATTTTCATTCAAATCAATTTAAATTCATTTATCAATTTCATTCCATATTCATTAAGTAAGTTTATCATTCACAACAACTTCTATTTAAATTCCAATTCATTTAAGTCAATTACTTACGTTCAACTTCATTAATTCAAAACATCAAATGGAAATAAATCAAATTCGTCAAATCAATTCTTTAAATTCCAAGTCTTACGTTAATTTCAATAAATCACATTCATTTCAATAAATCACATTTTGTTTCTTGTTAAAGAAATTCAATTTTTACTTATTTATTGACTTCGCTACAAATTTCAAACTCAATTGATAAAGAACTAAATTTCACATAATCGAGAAGTTTCAATTTCGCTTATTAACTTACTTAAATAATTTTCCCAAACTTTAATAAATAAAGAAACTCAATCTCATTTATTAACGAAGTTCAAATTCACTTATTCAAAAGTTCAATTTTCTTATCAAAGAATTCAATTTTATTAAATTATTAAATAATTTAATCTTATTAAATTATTAAATAATTTCAATCTTAATTATTAATAATTTCAAAACTTAATAATTACAATCTTGATCATAAATCCAAAATAATTATTAAATCATTTCCACTTAATTATGAATTCAAACTTAATTATCAAATCATTTCAACTTAATTATAAGTTCAACTTAATAATTTCAAACTTAATTATAATTCCAAACTTAATTATAATTTCAAATTTAATTATTAAATGATTTCAAACTTAATAATTTCAAAACTCAACCATTACTAATTCCAAATTATTAATAATTCCAAATTTAATTATTAAATAATTAAATTTCAAGCAACGTTTTTTATCAATTACTACGTTAAAATTTGTTTCAGATTTCAATCTTTACAATTTCCTTTCAAAAATTCAAATTCCAACTTCGTTTCAAAATTTATTCTTTGCTCAAATAAAATTATTATTTTATTTTTAAATCAATTTATTGACCAATCGAATTTTATTTAATTCTCTATCCTAAGTCAAGTTCATTTGGGTATATATCATTTCAACCCGATTCCAATTCAATTCAAGATCAAGCATAATACAGGGAGCTTGCAGTGTGATAACTGGGATGGTGTCCAAGTAAATAAACAATCAATAATAACAATCAATATAAATCCAATAATTAATTCGAATAATCCCGAAATAACCATATTAATTCACATTGTTGTTTGTGCAAATTAATATAATTATTTCTAGAATCTACACTATCATATCATGTAGACTAAAGATTATTACATTATGGTTTTTCACTTGTCGTTCAATTTCAGTTTCAGTTTATCGATTTAAACAACGTACATTCAATGGTTCAAGGTGTAATTAATCAAATCCTACATGTCAATTAATTTAACATTTAAAGGGGCCATATTATACAAATTTAACTAATCAAATTCAACTCATATGTCGATTCAAAATTTTAAGTATCCTCTGTCAAATTCAATTGCATAATATTCATCACTTTATACATTACAATTTAACATCCAATATAAACAAAAATCAATTAATCAATTTATCAACCAAACTGTATTATCATCACATAGTAATTAACAGATAATGGTGTCAGATGTCATAGGTGAACAGATACAGGTAATAGCATATATAACAGTGTACATAACTAACAGCAGCATATTTCAATTGTCGTTTTAATTGAAATCAAATTTAATAAATAAAAGAATATTAATCATGAGTGATTGCTCACATTTCAAGGCTAGAGGGTTTCGACAACTGGCCAAGCAACGAATTAAATCCAGAAATGGAAATCGAACAATCCAAACGACAAATCACAAAGCAACGCAAGATTGGCACGAATTTGATGAAGAAGCAGGCACGGCGAACTAAAATCAATAAAAAAAAATACAATTTAAGATTGCTATACAAATATTGAAACCAATATCAAAGTGAAACCTTATATCTATAAATAAATATTTAAGAAATTCAATTCGACACATATCGGTACCACTTTTATGTATATTATTATCTGCTAAAAATCAATATCCATCTAAAGCATGAATATATAAAATAAAAATAAATATATTATAACTTGAAACCTCATATATATAGACTCAAAGTATATATATAAAATCAATAATAAAATTGAAGAGTGCATATATCCAAAATCGTGTATATATATAATATCCAGCTATTATAAATCATCAAAGTATTACAACCATCAACAGATGATATATATACTTAGTCAATGCATACAGATGATACTCATTGAATTAAAACTACACAGAATGTTAATATTGTATTTTTTTCATAAAATATTATTATTATATATACCTATACATATAATATAAATAGACTACCGATTTAGACAACGGTACTATTCAGAAAGAAAATATAACATAGTATACATATAAACCAGTTAACATCATAATATATTATACAAAAATAGAACTGTGTAGTTTGAGATTTTTTTATATTTATAATAATAATATACCGTAGATAGCTAGCTTACATATATAATAAAATTTATGCAATGTCAATTAAACACTTATATAACTTTGTATATTTTAAATAAGTGGACTATAAACTTTTTATAATAGGACACATATAACTTGATAATACACGCACTCCGCTAACTAAGCTCTATTATGTAAACTTTCATAATATAACACAAAGTAAGACATCTTTCATTCAACTGACTGTAACAAAGAAAACGTATATATATATATATATATATCAACAAACCCATCATAAGTGAAATATGACTTTAACAGTAACTAATAAAACATATTTTAGCTAATGAAATAAAACATCGGAAAAACATAAACTTTACTGTTTGACATTTCACTTATAACAGCAACCTTAAATGTTTCAAAATCTCACAGTAGCTTGTACAATAGAAATTATGTGTTCAGAGGGAAAAAAAAAACTTACATATCTAATGAATATACATAACTTACAGTATATATATAATGGAGGTTCGAGCTCTGCTAATGCTAGGGAGGAGGAGATTGTCGTGGAGGCTTAGGCGAAAGGCAGGGGTGTGTGCCTTCGTCGGGCTTGCTCGAGAGAGGGCCGAGAGTGGAGAGAAAAAGAGGTAGGAAGAGAAGACGAGGAGGGCTGCAGGGTGAGGCCGCGCCTCTGGTTTTGGGTCCGGCGGAGAAGAGTTGCCTCGCGATGGTGAGAATTGAAGAGGTAGCACAGGGTATTGTAGGCCGAGGTGGTGCATTGCACGTTTTCAGTGGACGTGGGTTTACTCGCGTGCTCGGAGGTCGGGTCTGGGTGGTCGGGTGGTGCCAGTCTCGGTGTCAGGTGGTGGTCGGAAGGCGGGCACAAGCTTTGCCGTATGTGGCTTAGGTGAAGGAAGGAAAAAGAAATGGAGGAGGAAGAGGAATCTGTAGGTGAATTTGCAAAGAGACGTGGCCTTTGAATATGCAGGCAACATGAAAACAATGCGTCACTTGAAAATGACAATTTGAAAATAACTCTTCGATTAAATTGAGTTTTACTATTGTATGAACCGAGGAGACGGCAAAAAAAACGCTTTACTCAATAATGATACTTTGGGAATTTAAACAATTTCTTGTACGTTTCAAAATTTGAACGCAAACGAAAACAAAAGGTCACGGATCCGGTACCGATACGGCGAACCGTTACGTCGATTCACCGCGTATCGGACTTCAAAATACCGAGTTGAATGCACTGTAGAAATCAACACGACGAAACGATCAAAACGGTATACGGATATCGGTGGTATGATTGAATTATAAAATTTCGAAATTTTTACTAGCGGAAAATGCATAAAATTCGCAGAAAATTAAGATCGACGGAGCCAAAGATGTCCGAATTTGGAAAAAAGACAAACTGACAACTTGTTCAAAAGATGGTTGAGAAATTTTCTATGTAAAAATATTTTGGGTTTGAAAACGTTTTATTTTCATCGCTTTTTAACTGATTAAATTGAAGTAAATTTATGCGCAAAATAAAATTTTATATTTTCGGACGAAAATTTACCAGTTGCTATGTTTAACTGGACGCGTTTCAAATATCGAATTTTCGTTGCGAAATTTTGTTGTTTAGTTTTATTTAACGAAAATTTTCATTTAATGCAAAACGCACGTTTCTTACGTTAAAATTATTAGTTTGGTTTATGTTATTGGTTACGACTATTTCATATTATTACATTACGTTTGAATATGTATTACATTGTTGGTCTTATCGAAATTGGTCGTCTATGAATTTGGTTTTGGATTTGTAACATATATACAAAGAGATTTCCATTTTAATAAATCGTAAAATTTTATTTCTATCGGATTTTTTTATTAAAATTTTATTTAATTGAGTATTTTAAAAGCGTTAAAAATACGGGTCATTACATTTCTTCTCTATCCTTTCTACTTTCTTACCCCTTTCTTTCTTTAAGAACGATAATCTTCCTGGGCGTAGGAAGTCGGGGTCGTTACAATCACAGCTTGAATTAAAACGATTCACATCACAAAGCATCACATAGTAGAGATATCAATCAATATATAGCATTCAATATAATACAGTCATCCATAAGGAAGATTAATTGATCATCTGATTAATCGAAACCAGATTAATCACTAATCTAGGTAAATTAACAATTAATTAATTACAAATTATTTTAATTAATTAACCTTAAATAATCAATTAATTTTAAATTATTAATTAATCAACCTTAATTATAAATTAATTAAATCTCTAATCATTAAATAATTAACCCTTAATTATTCAATTATTCTTTAATTAATTATCCTTAATTAATTACATTAATTAATTAGCCCTTATTTAATTATCCTTAATCAATTAGACCTTAATTAATTATCCTTAATTAATTATCATTTAATTACAATAAGTGATTATCCTTAATTACTTAATCAACTTTAACCATAAATTAATTACTTTTAACTAAGTAATTTTCTTTAAGTAATTAATTACGCTTATAAATAAATCAACATTTAATTACATTAAGAAATTTTGTCCACAAATTTTAAACCATAATCTCTTAATTAAATTAAGATCTCAGTTAACTTAAGATAAACCAATTATCTTTAACTATTATTTCCAGTTACATCATTCTATTTTGAAAACGCTCAGGGATTAATATAAAATTTATTTTAAATCTTTAAACAAAGATTCACCCTTTTTTTAACATCACTTTCAAATTGAAACAAAGTTACAAAGTTTCACAATCCTTTCAAAGATTTAAGTGGTAAAGTAAATGTTTAAAACTTGTTAAGACATTTTGCCCTAAACTCGAACATTTCATACACCTTTCAAAACGGTTAGCATATTACTTGAAAACTGAGAACTTGGTTTAAATTTTTCTTTTGCTTCCAATCTGAAATTCATATTTCATAATAAAAAAAACTGAACAGGATTTCTTCAAGATTTTAAAACCTGGTAACTTACACAACTAAACCCGAGTAAAACACAAAAATCCCCGAGCCACATTCGAGATTACTCGAGCCAGACTCTGAGAAACTCGCGTCGTTCTTTCTCTTTTCCCTTTTCTTTTAACTTTGTTTTGATTTAAGTTATAAAATTTGTTATTCAACCCATGCGAACTGCCCGAAGGAAATCCTGAGTAACACATCATTTTTCTCGAGTTAATCCCGAGGCCATTATCCTTTCTTCTTCGATACAAAACTTCGCAGCGATCATCTGACACATGTGCACGTGCACATGAGCTCAGGCGACTTTCGACCACCATCGGTACCTCCAGCTAGTCACCGTCGACCAACTCATCCCAGGCCAACCTCCAGAACCCTCGAACCACCATGAAATAAAAATTGAGCAACTCGATCAGTATTAGGAAATCAACCCAGACACCAAAAACTACCTCGTCCGACCGACCCCGTTCACCAGAGGCTCTGCTGCCTTGACTCGAGCTACGTCACGAACCCGAGCTTCAATTCCCCTCACACCGGTCCACTCCGGTTTCACAATGACAATGCAATCGCCGAGAAACCCATGTCGAACAAAATTGACTCTTAAACCCTACTTCGATGCGGTTCGACCACCCCGACCATCAAAAAATCTCTTCGCCAATTTTCCTGAGATCACCCACTCTCAAGCTATCTTCGACAATGATTCCAACGATAACCTCCGAGCCAATCGTCAGGAATCGACTAAAAAGCATTTTCCATTCATCTCTTAAATTCTCATCACCCATGATTTTAAAAATTTTGATATCTATATTAAAAATCATGATTTCCCAACACAGATCCAGATATAAATTCAAAACTAAAAAATGTAACAATCAAAATTTTGACTTGAGTTAATTTTCTCTGACATTTCTTATATCCAATAATTCTATATGTTGATAATACTTAATAATATTTTTAAAATTTAGATTATGATCATTCAAACACATTTTATTCGAACATCAAAGCCTAAAGGGGATTAGGAGATTAGATTTAGAATTTTGAACATGTTTTAGAACCTGTTATGTTTAAACAGAAGCATGGTTTTGCCTATTCCCAAGCATGTATACAGATATTGCCACACATACGTATGCATAAAAATCAACATGCACACCCTAATCCAGATCATACTTCAAAGATCTCCACGTGTTAATCAAATATAACAAGCTTTAAGAATTAATATGGGTGGTTTTCTCACCTTGGATATGATGTTTGAAAGCAGAGATAGTTTTGATAAATCTGGAATTTTGATTTAGCCTAACTTGATTTGTTTCTAAGCTTTATTCAACTGCTACTTTGTTGAGTTGTTAATCTTTATTGACACTGGTTTGGACTTGCATGCTTCAGTTTGATTGCTATTGATTTCGAAATGACTCCAAATTGTTGCTTGCATTGCTTCAGGCTTTTGCATTCAGATCTGAAACTTGCTTTATTTAATTTTTTTGATCTGGTTTTTTTTTGCTTTGATTTCTTTTCTGATACAAGCTTACAGGTTTAAAACTGAGAACACTCTGATTTACAGAAATTTTCAAACAGAAGTTGTTTGCTTTGAATTTCATTTTCTGGTTTCTTTGTTTTGTTTTGAATTTTGTTTCTCAGGTTTGAGAAAACTGAGCTTGATTATTCTCTTTTCTCTAATGATCTTTTATTTAATTTCATTAATCTTTAATTCAATCAATTTGCCACTTGTTTGATTAGTGTTAACACTTGTCTATACATATTTTAATATTCTTACAAATGTCCAATGTGATTTAAATTGTGTTTAAGCCCTTTCTTTAATAAAATTTTAAATTATGTTTTAAACCCTTGTGCAAATAAATTTACACTTTTGTATCTTATACTTTTATAACTTATCATATGTTTATGTTTTAAATGTTTATATACTTTTATAACTATTTAAATAAGCTTAAAAAGATATGACTTTAAAGCTGATTTTATATTAATAAGTGGTTACACAAATATTTTACATATATATAAGAGAATTCAACTTAAAAATAACCTTTTAAAAATTATTACATTAATTCTCAAATCATATCTTCCAAATATTGATTATAATTAGAAAACAAACTTTTATTAATCTTAAAGCTTTAAATTCTATTTATTTTCAAAATGTTTATTATTAAGTTCCCAAATATTTAAATTAACTCACAATTTAATTCTAAAATTTAAATTAATTACCAATTTCAATTTGATTCAAAACCGGGATCATTACATATAGCTAATAATCAATTGGGGTAAATACTTAGGATGTACGTATATTATTTTATTCGCATAGTGATTTGATCCAGATTCGAGCACAGAATTTTGAGATATTTATATCATTCTGAGATGGGATTTTCACTTGATTTTCAATAGCGAACCCTTGATATTGATTTTTGATTTAATTATGAGATTCTCTATCATAATTTATGGCTATGCAAGGAAGATGATGGTTTCTGATCAACAAACCAGATCTGAGTCCGCACTGAGGAATCGGACGGACTATACTAGTTCGGAAATGAAATTGTGTGATCGAGTGAGTGATCGGATTCGACATTGCATATGGATGATATGTGTACATCATACGACTTGAGTAAAGTAAATATCGAAATAATGTATAGAAATGAATAAAATAATTTTGGAGTCTGTGATTGGATATTATGGCTAAGTAGGATATATGGGTATTAAAAGGCAAATGGAAATTTAGGATTTTTATTTTAGAAGATAAATGTGAATTAACCGACAAAAAGGCATGTATTTAAATTTCTATATGAAATTTATTGATTTTATGGTCTAGCCACTTGGCATTTTATTTTCTTTTGAAATTTAGGAGCCCGTAGAGGCATTTTGTAGTTGTGCCGAGCTAGCCGCGCAAAGGAGACATTGGTGAAGTTTTTCGAAAATTTAGGGAATTAGAAATTTTTTGAGAAATTTGGATAATTTAAAATTTGGATTTAAATTTAAATTTGAATTATGGAGTAAATAATATTGTTTGAAACCTATGGATGAGATGGGAAAGTCAGTGGAATGATAATGTATGTTAATGAAAGAGTGTTTCGGGTATTGTTAAAAACTATTGGGTTTTGGGAGTGGACTGGTTACGGACCATTCTTCTTAATTAGTAATTTCAAGGACGAAATTCTTTTAAGGAGGAGGAATGCGACGACCCGGAATTTTTGGATATTTGAAATTGAAATATTTAATTGGTTTTAAATATTTAAAAGTTAAATTTCAACTTGAAATTTTAAATGCCACTATTTATTGAGTGATTTAATTATTTAACTAAATAATTGGAAATTGGGTAAATGGTTGAATCTCAAATTTTAATCTTGTTAAAAATAATTAAAAGGATTGTAAAATTTATATTGATAATACTGTAGACAGTAAAAGTGTTAAACTTGAATTTGGAAGTGTTTTGTTAAGTTTTGAAATTATATCGTTTAAATTGATATTTAGAAATAGCCTTCCGAGGAACAGTCTCGGAATTTGACGAAACCAGTTCCATTGGATCCGTAATGGTGTATTGTTATCGGATTTCAATTTTCGTAGCACTCGGAGTTGTCATGTGATCATACGGTAGATAAACGCGTTGAAATTTATATAGAAAATTAATTTAATAACTGGGTTCAAAAAGCTATTTTCTCCATACAATTAAGGACTCGAAACTTTTTCCATTGCGTTCGGAATAGGGGTTTAACATTATAAACGCCTAGCGGCATGCCTCGATAGGAGATCGATATTGTGAGTTGCAGGAATCGAGACGATTTAAATTTAAAATTTAAAAATATTTATAAAATTGATTTGACCAATAAATCCACATCATAGCCTTTTGTTTTCTCCTTTATGTCACTATTGATTCACCACATGACATATTATCCCTTTTATATAAACCACGTTTCCTCCTCCATCCCATTGTGTTTCCTCGTTCTCTCTCTCTTCAATTTCTTTAAAAAGAAACAGCCGATATGAAGGATCGAATTCATTTTCGAAAAAAAATATAAATAAACAAAGGCCAATCCAAATCGATTTTGGTATTAAAAAGAAATTTAATTCGTAGTTTAATAATGGCCCACCACGCATCTCATATGCGATCAGAACCGCTAGAATTACGCAATTGGGAATCGAGTTGGATTTGGGATCGACAAATCGATCTAGGGTTTGAGATTTCGAGAGGTGTTCACATTTCCTGAGTGGTTCGACTATCTCGATGGTCGCGACTTCTAGCGATGAAGATGGAGATAGCAGCTCATGGGTGCGCGTGCACGATGTGGCATCGGCATCGCGCTTGGCCAGAGAGGAGGCGACCTCGGCGAATAGCGAGGTTCGAGTGGTTTCGCACGCAAGAAATTAGAGGCAGTCGCGGACTTCGATGGGATGGCGGTTGATTTGGGATCTTGCTGCGAGGTATAGCCGAGTTTCTTTCTTTTATTTAATTTATATATATGTGTATATGTAGAAGAAAACAAGTTACAGTAAAATAAATCTCATTTTTTACTATTTACAGAAAAGTAATGCAAGTATAATAAATATATGTACACATTTACATGTTTGATATACTTAGATAAATGGAAAATTGTATATAGATAAGATTTCAGCAAGAAAATAGGAATTTTAAATTATTTGGAAGTTACGTAAAAGTAGAATTTTTTTGGAAACCTATGGTTTAACCTTATAAGTATATATAAAAAGTTTCAGAAATAAAAATAAAATTTAGAATACATACACATTTTAAAATCTACTAGTTTATTTAAATAATGTATTATAATGGTTAGCTTGTTTAATAAACTTATTTAATTATTTTAGTTAACTAAAAGGTATTTAAAGGAAAATTATTTGTTAAATTAAATTATCGGTTAATTAAATTTATTAAATAGCAATTGATTAGTTCAAATGATAATAAGCTGTAAATGTTTATGCAAGGTCTAGAATCGTGAAAACAAGCTGGTTTGGATCGGATGTGCGAATTAAAAATCAAAGGTGAATTAATCTCACCAATTTGGAATACCTTTTAAATTTAAATAGTTAAACTTAAATTATTGGATTGATTGCTTGAACTGATGTTTATTTATCAGTTTGGACGTGGAATATTATATATAGTAGTATATGTAGTATATATTTGGAGTGATTGATTTTCCGCATTATATAGCGGATGAGACCCTATACGTCCCGCATAATAGCGGATGACGCCATATACCGCGATATCCAACCTTGAAGTGGGATTGGTAATTTTATATTGTGCTAACATCTGTGGATGCAGGGAAATAGGTTGGAGGGATCCAACTGGATTTCTTAAAATATTTAGATTGTTTTAACATTTTGTGACATGATTTATTTGATAATCTGAGATAGATTATATTAGTGATTGGAAATATTGAATGCTATGGTTTGATTGAATATATTTGGGTATACTGAGTTATCAAAGATAAAGACTGAATTTTGAAAGGAAAATAAAATAGGGAATTTTTAAGTAAAATAATCATAGAGAATTTGGATAAATTAAAGAATGAATTGGAAAAGGATAAAAGTTGATTTTTAAATTCCAATAAATAAATTCCAAGTGTGGAAAATGAGATTTTTGAATAAATAGGAATAAGTGAATTCTTAAATATAAGCGATAATATTTAAAGGAATAAAAGATTTATTTTTAAATTCAGAATTTAAATGGTTTAGGAAGGAATAAAAGAAAATTTTTGAAATAAATATGAAATTGGTATTTTCATTTTAAATAAGATTTTAAATCATAATAAAGAAGTTAAATATGAAATTAATGGGTTTTGAAATAAAATTGAGTAAGTAAAATAATTTATTTTAAAACGGAGTAAAATCTGAAAATCAATTTGGAAATTGATTTAGAGTCTGAAATTGTGTTATAAAAGAAGATGAGACTATGGAATTTATAAACTGGGATTACAAAGTGAAATAAGATATCAGTGGATATTTGGAAGTATAAATTCTCGATGGAAATTTATAAAGGAATGGGTAATTTTTTTAAAAAAAATAGTGGTTTATTTTTAAAAGGTGTGAAAGAAAAGTGTATTTCCCTGAAAAGCCAAGTACGTTTTCAAAGCAAATTTTTAAATATAAGTTGAAAGTTTTAAAGTGTTTAAAGGAATGTTTTTAAAAAATTATTATTTATGTTGTTAAATTTTTAAAGGTAAATATTTATTAAATTAGTTATAGTGGTAATTATTTTAAAAGGTTAATTGGTATTATGTTTTAAAAAGATAATTATTAATATTTATATTTTATAAAGTAGTTTTTTTAAAGATAGTTTGGTTAAAGTTTTATTTAAAAACTTGTATAGAATTTAATAACTCTTATTTTAAAATTTAGTTTGGCTTAACTTTTGTTTTAAAAATTAGTTTTATATTTTATAAAGTAGTTTTATTTTAAATATTTTTTTAAAGTATACATTTTTGAATAAAGTGTTTAAGTAGTTTTAATTTAAACGTTTTAAAGTATATTTTAGAATACAGTGATTTAAATTATTTTTAAAATCTAAAGTATTTGGACTTGGTGACTTTAAGTGGAAATAAACAATATTTGGGAAATTTATTCCATGAGAGAAAGGTGGCTTGAAACTGTTTTCAAAGGGTTGAAGTATGAAAAATAGCTTACGAAGTTATTTTGAAATAAATAATTTGGAAAATTATTTAAAGTCTGATGGTTGTTTGTGAATGCTATTTGATAGTTAAATAATCGACTATCAATATTGGCCAATGCGCTGATCATTTCAAAGAGTCCGATATCGGGATTAAATTCTCGAAAACCACTTCGATCTGGTTTGAACGTTTTCGTGAAGAAGACAAGAGCTTGGAGTTGAAGATTGAGCAGTGAAGTACAAGGATTAATCGCTACTAATCCTGAGGGTGATTCCAAAATGGAGGTAGTAGGAGTAGTGCTTTCGTTTCCGTTCGGACCTAGAACGGACTTGTATGGATGAATTCTTTCAGAACAGGAGGACGATGAGCATCCTTAGTGAATGTGTTCTAAAAAGATAACGCATATCCTTGAGCCTCATCAACCGAGAATGGCTAAAACAGGAGAGGTGCATACAAGGCTAAGTGGCTAGCAACCAATTAGGGTAAGGTCACCCCGTCTAGATGCCTCTTTATTTCGGCTATATGGGCGGTTGCTGATCACAACCACGGGATGAACTTATTTGAACTATCCAGTAAGGGGTAGCTCCGATCTTGTGATGTAAAGGATCACGATGGATCCTCGGTATGATGATCTACACCATGTACTGTGTGATGCCCCACCTCTATACCCACACTAGCCAAGGATATTACGGGGTAATGCCGTCAACTAGCACGGAGAATAAGGCTGTTGAGGAGCAACCATCCGTGTAATTGCTTTGTGCGAGCACCAATATGTCAGATAATACAAGGAAGTCCGACATGCCAATACAAACTCTAGGCTGCTACACAGTGGCTATATATATATTCTTCGGAAACAAACATAGAAATAAACATAACACAAATTAGTCACAGACATCCATATCACAAAGGCGGAAAAAGATATGAATATAACACACGAAAGTGTACATTAGAGTAGTGGTCAAACAAGATCCACAATATCACAAAAGAATGGTTACAAGTGCTAGACAAAAGAATATGTATACATCTAGGAGTCTATATCTCAAAGGTATACAACAAAAACTACTAATCTAAGTAGTTAGCCAAAAGTCAGGATGATAATCCCAGAAGTGAAGTCAAGCAGAAGCACCTGTAACATCTCGGTCTGGCCCAAGTATCATTTATAAGAAAATAACAAACGGATCAGTCTAGCTATAAATATCAGATAAAATGATATAGAATAAGAGATATGACATAACATATGATAACCATAAAGCCATATTGTGATAAGTATGAAATTGGAAATCAACAAGAGATTAATCAATATCACCAGAATCTTCTCAAAGATCAAAAGGAATGTCATACTCAATATCTTCATTCACAAAAAGTTAATGATACAAAAATTCACCAATGCACAAATATTGATAACGCATATCAATGAAAATCATGAAAATTGAAACACAAATTCTAGAAATCATCAATGGAAATCCAAAAATCACAAAGAAAAGGGGAAAAAGGCCTATCACAAAACGGGAGCCTGAAAACTCACCAACACGTGTATCACAAACGGGATGCTATCCCATGGTCGCTAACCATAGAGCTGGTGCAACGACGTAGTACAACGGTACGCCCGAGGAACCAGAAACTCGAATAGTTCGGAACAACAACGTAGTACAACGGTACGCGAAGATCCGAACACCATAAAAACGTGGGTCGCTAGGCCACAAAAATTGGGTCGAAACCCCAAGAAATAAATAGGTCGTTAGCCCATAATAAAAATGAGACAAAACTCAATAAAACGAGGTACTGTCCCCTACGTGGACAAAGGAACATAGCATAACGCTAGTCATAATCACCAAAAATGATCATCATCGATCATCAAGAAGTGTCAATTACAATCAGCTAGTAAATATATGAGCTTAGCCTCATGTCCCATAACCACTAGCTTAACTTAAATATTTACGAACAAATTGTAGATCTTCACTCAAAAATCGTCACAAGAGATTCAATCGAACAAGTCCAAGAATTAACCGACGAAGTAAACGCAAGCGTTTCATACCACTTGTTTTACGAAGCTGTTTAATTAGATTTCTCGCACGAGTGAAATTGGTATATTTTTAAAATGACGAATCACAAAAATGATCGTAGAAACGATCAATCACAAAAATTCACATTCGAAGACGTGAATAGAATCCAAAGAAATCAATTCCAAAGCCATCCAAGTGTAAATACGCCTGCGACATAACATAGTTCAACACAGGAAATTGGCGCGACCTAACAGGGCGCGGCCTAAGGGGGTGAACGACCTAACACGGTCGAGCTAAGTAGTGGTGCGACCTATCGAGGTGCGACCTAATGTAGTGGTAAGGCCGAGCGACTTAAGGAGCTAGCAGCCTAAGGAAATGGGTGAGCGACCTAACTGCAGAAGGCCGAGAGAAAAAATGGTGCCACGTCCTAGCGGTGCGCGACCTAAGCATGCCGAGCGACCTAGGGAGGTAAGCGACCTAAGTGAGCGACCCAATATATAGACGAGCGACCTAACGCATGCACGACCTTATGTGTATACGACCTAAGGAGATGAGGCCAAGGCAGCGCGACCTAAGGAGTTCGCGACCAAACAATGCACGCAGGCCGAGCGACCTAAAGGGGAGACGACCTAGCATGGTCGCGATCTAACGAATTACAAGACGAGCGACCTAAGGCCCTAAGGAGTAAACCAGGACATGCAACCCAAGGGGGTTGCGACCTACCGACCTAAGGCGCATGAGGGGGACAAGCGACTTAAGGAAGTGAAGAAGACTGAAAGGTTCGCATGCAGGCCGAACGACCTAGGGAGCTACGGCCTAAGGGGTACGCAACCTACGACCTAGGGGGAAAACGACCTAAATGCAGGCTGAGAGTCCTTCATATGCAGGCTGAGTGACCTAAGGGTTTTGGAGCTCAAACTCACCCAATTTGCAACCGATCGAGCACGGACACTAGGGGATTATGCCAATAGGCTACTCGGTCGTATTGGCTCCTCGATGCATCACCAAAAACGTGTTTAAGCATCAAAGATTGGATTTTTAAAGATTTGAACCCAAAACACTAAAAATTGGGATTTTTCACCAATTCAATCCAAACCAAAAGCAAATGCACATGAAAAAGTGTTAGGAATTCATACCCAACAATCAATGATAGTTATAGACAAAGATGTGAGATAAAGATCTCACCTTTACACAAAATTTATGAAGGAGAAGCTTGAAAGCAAGGAAGAATCAACCTAAGAGGCTTGAATCAATGTCTTCTCTTTGAATTTGGATGTTGGATTTGCAAATGACCTTGAGCTTGGAGTTTTAATTTCCCATTCCTTCCCCCATTTTTGATGAAGCTTGAGTGTTAGGAAATGAAAGTGAAGTTATGAAGAGAAGGGGGTTGAGTTAGAATTAATAGTTTAGGCAAATGGGCTAAACCAAACCCAAAACCCAAAGTGAAAAGGTAACAAAATTTCACTAACTCCAAACACGTCAAAGTTTATACTCAAAAAAACCGCAAACGGTGTTTTGGACCCAATGGAAGTAGTTCCGAGTCCTAATTCGACCGTATGCAAAAAAGTAACTTTTTCGGACCAAAATCCGACTAACGATAGAATATTTAAATAAAATATTTAAATATTCAAATCGTAAAATATGCGGGTTGTTACAGACTCCTCTCCTTAAACAAATTGCGTCCTCGCAATAATTAAGAAGAAAATATATAGTAACAACCATAAAAGCATATTCAACACAAAAGAAGTTTGAAACAAGAAGTTAACCTCAAAGAGCACGAGAAAGTAAGTCCGGATATGTTCGCTCGATGAATTCTCTAGATTCCCAAGAGCAATCCTTAGGATTTGAGGACTATTGAACTTTAACAAGTGGAACATCTTTATTTCGAAGGCGCTTGACCTCCGAAGTAATAATACGAATAGGATGTTGCTCGTAAGTTAAATTAGGTGAAACTTCAATTTCTTCCACAACACCGGGCTCAAGAATAGAATTGGAATCTCGAAGGCACTTCCGTAATCGAGAAACATGAAACACGTCATGAATAGCAGAAAATTGAGCCAGTAATAAAAGGCGATAAGCCACGGAACTAATACGTTCGGTGATGGGAAATGGACCAATATATCGAGGTGCTAACTTTCCCGATCGACTGAAACGTACAACACCCTTCATAGGTGAAACACGAATAAACACAAGATCTCCCACAGAAAATTCTAATTTCCTTCTCCGATTATCGGCATAGGATCTTTGCCGACTCTGGGCCTTTTCATCCTATGACGAATAAGGTCAATCTTCTTTGTGGAACCACGAATAAAATCTGGACCTAAAACCAGCTTCTCACCAGCCTCAAGCCAACAAGAACGAGATCGGCATGGCCTTCCATAGAGTGCCTCGAAAGGTGCCATGCCAATACTAGATTGGAAGCTATTATTATAGGAAAACTCAATAAGAGAGATATGATCTTCCCAACTTCCACCAAAATCAAGAACACATGCTCGAAGAAGATCTTCAAGAGTTTGATTCACACGCTTGGTTTGTCCATCGGACTGGGGATGATAAGCGGTGCAAAGATTAAGCTTCGTTCCCAAAGCTTTTTGAAGACTCTTCCAAAATACACTAGTAAACAATGGATCACGATCACTAACAATAGAAGAAGGAACTCCATGCAATTTTACAATTTCTTTAATGAAGAGTTTGGCCAAGAGAGGAACGGTTCGATTGGATCGAACGGGAATAAAATGGGCGGATTTAGTAAGTCTATCAACTATCACCCACAAGCTATCATGACCCGAACGAGAACGGGGAAGGCCGTCTATAAAATCCATGGAAATTTGATCCCACTTCCAGATTGGAATTTCTAAAGTTTGCAATAACCCACCGGGCCTTTGGTGTTCGTCCTTGATGAGTTGGCAAGTCATGCAACACTTAACAAAGTTAGCAATATCTGATTTCATTCCCTCCCAATAATAAAGTCGCTTCATATCCGCGTACATTTTACTACTACCAGGATGAATGGTAAATTTAGAACGATGAGAATCTTCTAAAATGTCTTTACGAAGATTACTAATATTTGGCATGACAAATCTACCAAATTTTTGAATACCGCCACGAGAATCAATATCGAAGTCCTTCAAACCTTCAATATTAATTTTATCCCTAAGATTTTGGCCAAGAAGAGCCAATTCAGGATCAAGCTTTTGAGCTTCAAGAATGCGGTTTAAAAGAGAAGGATGAGCCCCAAGGCTACATAAAACAAGAGATGAACATAAATCGGAAACACGATCTCGAATCTCACAAGTGGATAAGACGCCTAGATCATTCCATTCGGATATCATCATACAAACAACCACTTGTTGCTTGTGACTAAATGCATCGGCAACACGATTTCCCTTTCCGGGGGTATAAAGAATATCAAGATCATAAGCTGCAAGGAACTCGAGCCAACGTTGTTGATGTTCCTTTTGATAAAATAGATACTTCAAAGATTTATGACCGGTGTAAAGAATAAATTTTTCTACCAAAAGATAATGATGCCAAATACGAAGGGCGAAAACAATAGTCGCGAGCTCTAAATCATGAGTGGCATATCTAGTCTCGGCTGGCTTCAATTGCCTAGAAGCATAGGCAATGACACAAACCAACACGACTAGCATCGGTATAAACAACAAAATCTTGATTCCCTTCGGGAATAACAAGAATAGGAGCATCAAAAATGAGTTCTTTTAATTTCTGAAAAGAAGCTTCACATTTGTCCGACCAAATGTATTTAACACCTTTCTTTGTCAAACTAGTAAGAGCCATGAATTTTTTTGAAAAGTCCTTTATGAAATGGCGGTAATAACCGGCCAATCCAAGGAAACTATGAATTTCCGTCACACTCTCCGGTCTCTTCCAATTTTGAATCGCTTCAATCTTTGAAGGATCCACAGAAATTCCGGATTCGGAAATAATATGACCGAGAAACTTAACACGAAATTGCCAAAAGTGGCATTTAGAAAATTTTAAATTTTGCTTTCAATTGATTGCTCCTAAGAGTTTCCAACACAATCCGAAGATGCTTTTCATGTTCCTCCTTGGTTTTAGAATACACAAGAATATCATCGATAAAGATGAGAACAAACCGATCGAGGTAGTCTTTGAAAACTCTATTCATAAGGTCAACGAAATAAGCCAGAGCATTCGTTAAACCAAATGACATAACAAGCCATTCATAAGATCCATAACGAGTACGGAAAGATGTCAAAGGAATGTTATCCTCTGGAATACGAAGCTGATGAAAACCGGTAGCTAAGTCTAATTGTGAAAAGACTCCAGCACCACTAAGTTGATCGAATAAATCATCAATCCGAGGTAAAGGATATTTATTCTTGATTGTAAGATCGTTAAGCTTGCGGTAGTCAACACAAAGCCTAAGTGTACCATCGGATTTCTTCACAAAAATAGCCGAAGCTCCCCAAGGAGAAGAACTAGAGCGAATAAATTGCTTCATCTCCAATTCAAATAATTGTTTGCACATTTCCTCATTTTCTTTATTGGACATACGATAAGGAGGACGAGTGATAGGTTGAGCTCCAGGTATGAGATTAATTCTAAACTCAATTGCTCGCTTAGGTGGTAATCATAAAACGGGCTCAAATATGTCAAAAAAATCACGAACAACGTGAATAAGAAAAATAATATCTTCCTCATCATCATTATCGTCATCATGAGGATTTAAAAAATATAAAGATGCAACCAAGTTGGAATCCGAATCTTTAAGATCAATAGAAACATGCTTAACAGATTGAGGATGTCGAAGATGAATAGTCCGCTCAGGACATAGGATTTGGGCTCCATAACGGTTAAGCCAATCCATTCCCAAAATCATTCCAACGCCTAAGTAGCGCATGACATGCAAATCGGCTCGAAAAGAAAAATCACACAAAATAATCTCGACATCTTTACACAATAAACTGATTGTTGCGGATCCACCAACCGGATTCGCAATTCTCAGAGAAGTCATTAAACACATAACATCCAAAGAAAAAGTATCAACAAGTTCTTTTGATATAAAAGAATGGGACGCACCCGTATCAAAAAGAACTCGAATAGGTTGATCATGAAACATAATAATGCCATCAAGGATAGAATGAAGGGTACCTTGACCACGAGATGTGTTTCCAGGGGCTTTAGCAACATTAAGCTTTCCCTCCTTCCTGTTTTGAAGTTTAGGACAAGAATATAAATAATGATCCGAGCTTTTGCAATAGCGACAAAAGAGAGGTTTCAGACATCTATTGACATAATGGTCTTTAGAACCACAATTGTAGCATTGCCCACTACTAGGGGCAAAAGCCTTTGCCATCGGAATTGCTTGCTTCCCTTTCTTGTTGGGATAAGACCCTTTGAACTTAATAGGCCTTTTCTTGCTGTTGTTGAATTTTGGTTTGGTATCCACAACATCAGCATCACTCTCTTTATCTGCCTCTTCAAGTCGAAGAGCGATATCAACAAGTTGATCAAAAGAAACTCTAGCTTTAGAAGTAATGGCTTCTTGAGATTTTTATTCAAGCCATAGACGAATCTCTGATTTTTCTTCAATGGGGCATTAATGTATTCAACCCCGTATTTAGAAAGAGATTCAAAAGACGCGACATAGTCTGCCACGGAGGATTCACCTTGAACAAGGTCTATAATACGACGAGCTAATGTCACCTTCTCAGCTTCTGGTACAAATTTTAACTCGAATCGTTCTCGGAATTTCTCCCAAGTAAGATCTGCTTCAACTGTTTCAGAAATAAGGAGCTCATTGCAATCTAATGCTCTTTCTTGGAGCATACTAGAGGCCACCTGAACACAGTGAAGATCAATAAGATTCATGCGAGAAAAGATTCGATCGCACGATCTCAGCCAAGCCTGGACTTCGATAATAGTCTCAGAACCTTTGAATGGCTTCCCACCCAAATTGGTATAATCGCTGCACAAACGTGAAAATCCAGACCTAGAGTGAGTAGATTCCAGATTAGATCCGGCTGCTTGAGCATTCCTCACAAGATCAAGAAGCTGTTGGGCAGACATAAATACTCCATCCTGGGGAGTAGCACGAGATTGACTGGCGCTGGGACGGCGAGGTCTAACCATTTCTCTTCCTTTTTGAAAGAAATAAAGAAGAAGGATAAGGTTATTTACCAAACGAATATCAAGCAATCTTGATAGATAAACTTGGAATCATAAATAAAATAGGATGAATCAGTACGAAGACTTGAATTAAATCCTAATGCACGATTCCTAAGATGGACTCAGGACGATGATCCTTGCTAAATTATTCTACATCGTTCCGAAGATTGGCTCTGATACCAAACTGTGACGCCCCACCTCTATACCCACGCTAGCCAAGGATATTACGGGGTAATGCCGTCAACTAGCACGGAGAATAAGGCTGTTGAGGAGCGACCATCCGTGTAATTGCTTTGTGCGAGCACCAATATGTCAGATAATACAAGGAAGTCCGACATGCCGATACAAACTCAAGGATACTACACAGTGGCTATATATATATTCTTCGAAAACAAACATAGAAATAAACATAACACAAATCAGTCACTGACATCCATATCACAAAGGCGGAAAAAGATATGAATATAACACATGAAAGTGTACGTCATAGTAGTGGTCAAACAAGATCCACAATATCATAAAAGAATGGTTACAAGTGCTAGACAAAAGAATATGTATACATCTAGGAGTCTATATCTCAAAGGTATACAACAAAAACTACTAATCTAAGTAGTTAGCCAAAAGTCAGGATGATAATCCTAGAAGTGAAGTCAAGCAGAAGCACCTGTAACATCTCGGTCTGACCCGAGTATTATTTATAAGAAAATAATAAACGGATCAGTCTAGCTATAAATATCAGATAAAATGATATAGAATAAGAGATATGACATAACATATGATAACCATAAAGCCATACTGTGATAAGTATGAAATTGAAAATCAACAAGAGATTAATCAATATCACCAGAATCTTCTCAAAGATCAAAAGGAATGTCATACTCAATATCTTCATTCACAAAAAGTTAATGACACACAAATTCACCAATGCACAAATATTGATAACACATATCAATGAAACTCACGAAAATTGGTGAAACACAAATTCTAGAAATCATCAATGGAAATCCAAAAATCACAAAGAAAAGGGGAAAAAGGCCTATCACAAAACGGGAGCCTGAAAACTCACCAACACGTGTATCACAAACGGGATGCTATCCCATGGTCGCTAACCATAGAGCTGGTGCAACGACGTAGTACAACGGTACGCCGGTGCAATGGCGTGGTCTTATGAGATACCTTTTATTTCAAAGGATTTTGAAAATTTTAATAATCCAATTGAGTGTGTTTTCTCACGCTGGTTTTCCAGACTGACTCGGTGTTATTTAACTATAATGGTCGGGTCAGAACGAGTATTATAGTATACAGATTCTGGATGGACTGCTATGGAGCTCAGGAGACGAGCTGGATGACGAGGCATATTTCCGTAGATTCATATTTCCGTTGTACAGTGTAAGTTGTATATTCAGGTTTGGAAGGACGAGATATTATTACCGTCCTGAATTGTGATATTGAGTATATTGTACTCTGATGATGTAATATATAAAACAGATATAATTCTTTTTTTTAAAGATTAGTCGTTTATCTATTATATATTGTTCCGCTGCGTTTGTGAGATTCTGATATTGTTTTCTATTTCTTCTTCAACCTCCTTCTTCTTTAACCATAATGGTTCAGTTTTCCAGCATTCGATTGTTCGGCATTTGATATAGTGGACTATATTGATGTCGATTTCCGGGCGTCGAAAAATCAAGTAGTTACAGTTTGTCTCAATGGGCTGGTGACTGGCCATGATTGGCTGGTGAAAGTTGGCCGTGGAGGGTCGGTTTAGGATCGCGTGGGGGTTGCGCGCGGGAGCTGTGGAGGTGGCCTAGCATGGGAAGGTGGTGGTGGTCCTAGATTAGGTGGTAGATGGTCGTGGACGGGGCAATAATAGGCGAAGTGCGGCGGCTTCAGCATATTTCGAATGAAGAATCAGCGTGTTAGGGTTTGCCGCTTTTTTTTGCGTGGTGACGTGGCCGAAACAATAATTCTTTTTGTTTATTTTATTTTATTTTAATTATGATCGTCGAATGTTTTAATTATAATAACGTTTACATACGAGGTTCATTTCATGTGCGGTTCGTTTCGCTGGGATCGTATTGAAATTTCAGACATTTTAATGCTGGTTTGGACAAATTCTGAGACTGATTGAATTTGAGCCCTGTTTTGGATTTTAATTCGATTTAAAATCACGGGTGAGTGTTTTAACCCACTCAAAATTACTAAACCATCTTATGTTAGTTAAGTTTAATTTATGATGTGATTTTAAATTAATTAATTGATGTTTGATACGTCTAAATCGTCTTTTTAGTTAAAATTGACTTTTATTGCATTTAATCATTGTTTGATTTAATCTTGAGTTTAATACGTGTATTTATTATATTAGTTATATATTGATGCTTATTGTTTGATCTGAATTATGATTGCGATCTACGTTTGATATTGATATTGGATGACTGGATGTTGTATTTATATTGTTATAAACTGGAAGTTCCCTAAGGGTTGAAATGATACATACCTGAATGATCTACAGATTAGAAAAAAATCATTATGGGTTGAAATTATAGACTCGAGCAATTTTATGGATTTTATTAATTCGAGACTACGGATGGAAATGATATATAGCCGTAAATTTTTAAATTGCGAATTGAAATGATAAATATCCGTATCATTTGACCCTAGGGTAGAAAATTATATACGGATACCAGATTGGTTAAATTAATTGGCTCTTGAATTTTTAAATTTTGAGTCCAGTTAACTGGCGTTTTGAAATAGAAATTGATTTATATACGGACTGAATTGATTTCGAAGTTCATGCATAATTGTTGAAAATTTGAATTGATTTAATGAATTGTTCAATGGATTTAAATTGATGTGGCAAAAATAAATGAATTTATCTGGATTGAGTTGTTGAAATTTTTGGATATAACTTGAAAATCTAGTTTTAAACTAATTTAAACTATTGTGCTTAATATAAACTATTTTAATCAATTTAAACTATTTCAATTTATTTTAATCTATTATAACCTCTTTAATCCAATTTAATATATTTCACATATTGTAGACTAATTAAATTTATTTAATCTATTTCAAATCTATTTAATATAATTTAAATCTATTTAATATAATTTAAATCTATTTAATATAATTTAAGTCAAATTTATCTATTTTAAATTTATTTAATCTATTTGAAAATCTACTTAATATAATTTAAATCAATTAAATCTATAATCAATCTATTTAAACATTTTAAACTTAATAAAATATATTTTACTATTTAAACTATTTTAAATCTATTTAATTATTTTTAAACTATATAAAATACTTATAATTACCTAAACTAATTTCTGAATTTTCAAACTGTGTAAAGCTGAAGTATTTATATTTAAATCCTTGATAATGATAAACCTAAGTTGAAATTTGGAATTGATACCTTTTGTGAAATGACACATTTGGATGAATAAGATAATTTGAAATGAAAATATAAATTAACATAACTTATCGATAATTTCCAAGTGAATATGAATTTCAAAAGTGAATATGATTTGAAAGTGAATATTATTTGAAAGTGAATATGATTTTGAAAGTGAATATAATTGGAAAGTAAATATGATTTCGAAAGTGATGTGGCTATAAGAATATGATATAAGTGATGTGGCTTTGAGAATATAATATTTTGACCACTAATTGTGAAATTATTTTCAAAATGTAAAAGAACCATCCGCTGTAAAATAAACATTTGGTTGTTAAAGAGACCGGGATCGGATATTGTCATACTCTCTGCCAATACCGTAAACCACTTTAACAACTGTGTACGTGGTGGAGATTCTAGAAATGAAGTAGGATGGTTTGGCGAACGATTCTATATGAGGTATTTACATGACCCTGACTTCCGTGAGTCGGCTTGATGTGGCTAAAATCTGGAGCCATGCCGGGCCAAGTGAGGTCATTCCTCCGATCGGGCACACTTCTTCGATACTATTTTCTGACTTTTTGATTGATTTGGTTGCCACCCTTGATTTTGATTTGGGAGTGTATTCCAAGATGGGCGGTAGTAGCTGCTGTGCGGTATCACCAGTCGGATATGTAACGTCCCGCCTTTTCACACGCTTCAAATCGACACACATGCCGATTCAAACCATACGGAAGGGCGGATTGTTATGCGGTAAATATGAAAAACAGAGAAGAAATAAACAAAATAGAATCTCACAGCGGAAGGATAAAATATAATGATAAAATATACAGTTTATAAAACTGTTTACAAACATTTATATAATACATATCAGAGTTACACATACCAATAACAATGCAGCGGAACAGTGTGTAGTGCACTAGATAAATAATAATAGTAATACTACAAATCTTCGTCTTCGTCCTCCAGAGCTAAACTTCAAATCCTGAAACGCTCGGACTGACCCGAGCGAATTGAAAAGACAAAACACTCGAGTCAGAACTAAAAGATCTTATGTGAGTTAAATTAACAGAAATAAATATGAGTGCAGTAACTCAAGAGATGCTAGGGATTTACATCTCCTAAGGCCCCATTAAACTATTTACTATGTAGTATATTGCGCTATTATAATAGTGTCTATTTGTAAAATAAACTTACTTTTAAATAGCGTTAAGGCTTTACATTTTCCACCTTAACACAGTTATATATGTAGGATCGATTTCACCCTAGAGGGGGGGTGAATAGGGTGATAGTGTTAATTATAAAAATTATTGTGGAAGTGTATATTAATTTTAACACAGATCACTGCAGAATAAACACAGCACAGATAATATCAGAATAATAAAATGCAGAACAGAACAACACAGAATTTACCCAGCTTCGGCAAAAACCTGCCTACGTGCTGCCCCCAAGGTTTCTACTAGAAATTAGATAGTCCCTCGCTTACACACGTAAACTCGCTATACCCGCTATTGACTAATCTAACTCTACGCTCAAAACCCTGACCACAACTCAACCACCGAGTTGCGAATTCCCAAACTACACACCGTAGTTTGTCCCCTAGTCACACGACTAGAAAATTAAAAACGGTTTAAAAGAAAATACAAATTAAAAACAATTTTAAAACAAAATAACCCTAATTAAAAACCCTTATATAAAAAAATTCTCCCTTTTAAAACAATAGGCCGGCCTCTTTTATATTCTAGCCCGTCTCTTTTATTTGCTTCCTTTGTAATGGCGGCCGTTCCTCTTACAATTTTGGCTTCGTCCCTGATCCAATTTAGGGTTTTCGTGATTTCAAAGAAGCCGGCTTTGATTGCTTGATCGAAAGGAAGATTTATCAATTTGTTTGCTTCGTCAATCTCTTGCTTCTCTGGTTTGCTCACGGCTCTTTGATGATCGAGTTCGATTCCTCCGGTATGTAATTTGTGCCTTTTGCTTCTTCCGATTTTTCGTGCTTGAACTCGATCTGATTCGAGATGAATGATTATTATTCTCAGTTTTGCTTTTTCTCAAATCGACCAATTGCCGATGATGTTAATCACTTTTATAGGGTTCGACCCCCCTGTATTTTCGTCGTATATATTTTATTTGAATTTGTCAATTATTCATCTCTGCCACTTGATTTTTCTTCAACGAATGTGATGACTTCTGACTTCTTCAATTTCGAATATTTCGTGTTTACTTGGTTAACACGGTTTGATTCAATTTCGTGATGACCACGGTATTTTGATTTCTGGAATTTATACTTTGTTGACTTGTTCAACATTGACATGGCGATTTTACTATGACTTCGGCCTTGACACTGATTTCGACTTCACTGAGAACTATAGTCTCTGGCCATCTTCTGATCGGTTTAACATGAACTGACTGCACTTGCTTGATATGAAATTTTGGTGGCATTGTCATCTTTTCACTGTTACAATTTGTTCATCTCTGTAATATATGCTACTGATACATTTGGAGTTGGTTCATGTTGCATTGACTTGTTTTGTACTGGTGCATACTGTTGCGGCCTTTACTTGTTATTTGCATCATTTTGATACTCCATTTCTTGATCTGTCTCATTTCAGTTGTGTCTGCATTGTCACTGTTTGGTTGATGTCACCTGAACTTGATATTTTGGTATCGTGTAGCTGTGACATTCATGTTGCTGTTGCTTAGTATCTTGAAACTCGGCCTATTGTGTACTTCATATAGTTGGTTCATGTTGTTGCTTATGTTGGTGTACTTGCTTGGCCATTCTGTACTTCTGGTCTTTGCATGGTGGTCTTGTGGCAGTTAATAGTTGCTGTGCACTTTGTGCTTGCATTTTGACGGTTCACTGTAGTATGTTGGTCACTTGATTCACCTGTATTTGTGCATTGCCTTACTGTTGCTGTGCACTTCTGTTTGCTGTCATGTTCTTGTGCTCGAGCTTGTTGCTTCATTGCTTACTGTCATTTGCTTCTTGTGCATACTGTACTTGATACTTTTGCACTTGCAGTTGGTTCATTTGCTTTGGCTTCTCTCTTAGAAGTAGCTTCAGTAGTTTCTGGTTCTTGTGCTACCTGTTCACTTGAGTCTGCTTCACCATTGAGTCTCATATTTTATTCCTGTTTTTACTTGTGTACATTTTCGAGTTGCACACTGCTGCCTGTACTTGTAGTATGATATTTGCTGTGCATACTTCATTGTTCTTTGCATTTGTTCATATGAGTGTGCTCACTGTTGTTGCTGCAATCTTCATTGAGCTTGTATGCTTCAAGTTGTATTCATCGTCAGTTTAGTCGTGCACTTGAGTTTCTTGGCACTGATGTACTCTGGTCTGTCCACTACAGTTTGTGTTTTGCCACTGACTTACATGCATTGGTGCTGTTATGTTCTGTTCATTCCTAGTTGCCTTGTTGCAGTTTGATTGTGATATCCATGTTGCAGTCCATTTTGATGTTGGTCTTCGTTGCATTCATATCATGTCGCCTTGTGTTGAATCCAGTTTCAAAACTAGGATTTGACCTTGTGCTTGTGTCGTGATTTTCAATGTTATTGCACGTGAGTTGAACCTGATTTTTCATTTGGATTTGACATGTGCTTGCCTGTCCCTGTAAATCAATCAAGTGTATATATCGGCGTGCACGGCCTTGTGGCATATACAGTAATACACTGTGTATGTCACAAGTTGTTCGTGTATGATGAATTCTGTAACAGCCCTAGTTTTTAGCTATTTATTTCTTTTAATTTTTTTGTTTTTAGAAATATAATTTATATAAATTGTGTTTACCAATATTGTTTAAATATTTAATTTAGAGAATTAAACTCGTTAATTTAATATGATTTTTGTAACTAAATTTAAGAAGAAAAAAAAAAAAGGAAATTTTTATAATGTATAATGAAGTGAGTGGTAACTAAATGTTTTGGATATTATCATAATATCTGTTGTTATACCCATTCCCTAAAAATAATGAAAAGGAGAAAATTTGTAACATATTAAAGTAGTTAATTAATTATGTTAATTTGGTAGGTTATGACATGCAAATCATGTTGGTGGAATATTCTCAATTTTGACATATTAATTATGTTAGCAGTGAACATTGTTAAGCAATTTAAAACAATGAAACTTACAATCAATTTATTTGATAAATCTACCTTATTCCTAGTTAGCAATTCAAAACTTGAATAAAGGCACATACGGATATTTTAAAATGGAGTTAATGACAATTAATAGATATTTCAAAAAGAAATTTATGACAATTAATAGAGAAATTAATTGTAAAATTTCAGTAGTTGACCAGAATTAATTTATTGAATAATTAATGCAAATTAATAAAATTGATGAAAGATAAATAAGTTAATTCTTTTGGTTAATGGCATGAGGACACGAGGTTAATCCCCATTTTGTAGGAGAAATCTGCCCGTGTAACCAGTCCGGCTACCAGTGCCTACAAAGCGGACGGATTAATGTGAGACGTCGCAGGATTGATAATTAACAAAAAGGGTTAATTAACTAATTAAGTTAGTAACCAAATTTGAGTATGTAATTAAAGGAGGATAATTAATTGGTAATATGGTAATTAATTGAAATCAATTAAGGAGGGTAATTAAAAGGGATAAGGTAATCAATTGAAATCAATTAAAGGCAATTAAAGGGGAATTAATTGATTAGAAGAATATGGAAATCAAATTTGCCTTCCTTTGCGCGTGACACAAAATTTTATTCTTTTAACATTTTGACATTTGCCTCTTACCATTTGTTTCTTGAGCATGTCACTGTATTCATTTATTCACGCAGCCTTATCCACAAAAATATCAACTCTTCCAATTGCCATTTTTCCTCTCACCTAAATTAAATGCATTCAAAATTTAATCTTGCCTATCTTTGCAAATTTTCGCATACCCATTATATCTCTCTGTTTCCACTGCGTTTGTTTTGCAATAAATAAATTTTTCGAACCATTGATCAAGTAAATATTTATGTAAGCATTTATTACTTTTGCCTTTTCAGTTAAAAGCTTTTTCATTGCTTACCATAAATCACGCAAGAGCTCAAGTTTTGCTTCCTCAATCAAATCTGTTCAAATTTGCAGTAACGCATGCTTTAAATTTAGATTATAACTGGTATAAATCACGCAAGCTATCTAAAAAAAAAATCCAAAAGAGTGATATCGTTCAAACATAAAACTGGAAAGAGAAATCAACGCATGCATTTATCACAATTTTCGTATAGCGTTCAAACAAGAAGAACTGGAAATAAATCTCTTGCCTAAACGCATGCACTCAAAAATCAACGCTTGCATTTATTTCTTACGTTTTCAAACCTGCCTATTTATCTCCCCTTTTTATTTCGCAAGTTTATCTATAAATACTTTGCCTCATTCACATAAGTTTTCATATCTCCTTGTTTGTCCCTCTCTGGTACAAGCTTCTATCAGGTAAATAATTTGCATTGTTTATTTCTTTGCTTCTTCCAATTTTCCTTCCTCCTTCTTGTGTTCTCTGATTTCCTTGCTCGGCTACTTCCCCATCATGCCGTGCCATTTTTAAATACATATAGAACTTTGTTAGTAGTAGGCTGGAAGAAATGATATAAATTGATTGTAGGAAGCTAGACTATGGAATTAGTGTAGTTATGATGTAGTTAGTGGTATTGTGGATTTGGATAAGTGCAGTTTGAAGAGGAAGGCATAGAAAGAAAAAAAAAAAAAAAAAAAAGAATTACAATTTAATAATGGAGAAGATAAATTGATAAGGAGAAAATGATATGAAATGTTGTTTAATTCAAATAAACAATATTGTATGAATAAATCTTGGGTGAATATAATAAAATGACATTTATTTCAATTTTTAATGGTTGAAATAAATTTAAGATGGTTAAAAATAAATTTAACTACTTATTTGAGAATTTGGGTGGATAAATATCAATGGATTGTATTTATTATGGTTAATAAAAGGATATTGGTGATGTATACCAATAATCACCTTTTAATGTTTAATAATAAAAGTAAAAGAAGAAATAATTTGCCTAAACATGATGAACATGTATGTGAAATAAAGTATTATTTAATGAATTCGAATGTAGTTAGTGGCTACATTTGATTAAATCGAATAATTTGAACAGTATTGTGTTTGTTGCCAATATTGTCATTTTATTTAAATAAATATATATGAGAATGAAAATAATTGATCATGATAAATATGATTAAAAATGTGAGAAATAATTTAATAATGTCTAAACATGTATTTGTTTTGTTTGGGTGCATAACATCTTTTTATTCAATCAATTGTATTAAATTTGCAATTTATTTTGCAATTTATTCAATTTATTTTATGCATGCGTACGGTTGAAGTATGGGCCTAGGATATGTTGAGACGGTTAGCGGGTTGTAGTAGTCGAGCAAGTTGAACTAAATTTCTTTTATTCTATTCGTTCCAGTTGTTCTGAAATTTTGCTTTGACCGTAATTTTTAAATTCGCATACTTGGTATTTGGATCTTATAGATTTAAGTCAAGGCTTTGCATCCGCCGAAGTTTGATCGTGCTTTCCGTTTTTTTTTTCCGAAGTAGATACCGTGTTTGATTTAGATCCACTGCAGCGTTTAAGGTGAGTATTTCTCACCAGACATATGTACATATATTTTGTGAATTATCGCAAGTGTATGTGTAAAAATTTTATTTAAATATTATCTGTCTGTAGTATAAAGTAGAATGATGAATCCCATTTAAATTGACACCTCATCAGTTATTATCTGTTGTATTATTTCTGCAGTTATATTATATTATTGTTTATTTACTGCTTAAATCACCACTGCAAGTTCCCTGTTAAATTTAGATTGTTGTGGGCTGAAATGATAGGCCTAAATGATGATTATTGTGCTATTATTATGTTAACTGTTAACTTGGGATTGCGGGTTTGAAATGATAGAACCCGGGGTTTGTAAATTACGGATTGAAATGATATAAATCCGTATCACTTGACCTAGGCTAGAAAACTATATACAGGCCCGTGGTCCTTATAATATTTTATGAAATATTTAAAATTATTTTGGAAGTTAAATATTTGATTTAATATCTTTAAAGGATTTTATATTGATTTTGAATGAGTTATAAATGTTAATAAATAAATAAATAAATAAATATTTGAATAAAATTTTGGAATATAACTTATTTTGGAAATTCTGGATTTTTGAAAGGATAAGATTTCAGTTAAGAAATATATATATAAGTTATATTTGGAAATATTTATTAAGTTAAACAATCTACTAAAGCATTTAAATGCTGTCTTTTGAAATTGGACTAGTTTTACCCGTAACTTTAGGTAGCATTTCCTAAGTGCTATAGAATCTGGAATTTGATTGTTTTGAAATTTAAGGAATTTGATAAATTATATTTATGTTTAAGTTTTGGAGACCTTTAAGATATGAGATTTATAACTGGATTTTTCTTAATAAATTTAAGATGAACATTCTAGTGTTAAGTAAATTTTGAAATTATTTAATGGCATAATTTTGGAGTTTTATCTATGGAATTTATGGGAATAATCAAGACGAAATAATAAACACTAATTTGTTGAAAGAAAAAAATATCCAACCTTAGTTTTGAATATTAATACTCCAATTGGATATATATATAGGAATTGAAATGGTCTTGGGAACATGAAGTGATATTTAAATTATGGTTTAAAATAAAGAAATATATTTGTAAAGCTATGTAAATTATCTTCTTTACAAAGTAACCATAAAGTTAAACCATTTATATCCAAACCATTTGTGTTTTGGGAGTTATGTTTTTTTTTTAAAGAAAAATTTCCAATATATTATGGTTTAAAGGTATAATTCAAATATTTGGTTTCCAGATATTATAAATTTTAAACAGTATGGTTTTGGAAAAGAATTATATTTGAATATAACGATATCATGTTGTTTTGGGTTTTAAATGATATCGTATTTATAGTTTTGAAATGGAAATGTTTATACTGGTTTTAAAGTATAAATTGTTTTTAAATGACCACGGGTTATAATAACGATGGGTTGGCAAAGAGACCGGGATCGGATATGGACATACTCTCTGTCGATACCGAAAACCACTTTGACCAACCGTGTACGCGGTGGAGATTCCAGAATGAAGTAGGTCGGTGGTGGCGTTTCCTGTAAGGTAAATACGTGGACCCGACTCCCGTGAGTTGGCATAAGGTGGCTAAAACAGGAGCAATTCCAGGCCAATGAGGTCATTCCTCTGATCGGACGCTCCTCTTCGATATTATACTATGATCTTGGATTGATTCAGTGGCCACTTCTATATTTTGATTTTGGGGGAGTTAGTTCGAGGTGGGCGGCAGCTGCACGCTGCGCGTTACCATCAGCCTGGATAGCCATTGGTATATCTACCCTGGCATTGCCTAGTTGTGCCGTGTCACCTACCCTATCGCGCCTTGTACGAGTTTGGTTTTCTCCCGTAGCCCGTGTGGTATCCTCTAGTGGCTTCCCGATCAGGAGGGACTATGATATTGGATGGACTACTGGGACTATTACGTGTTAAGGGCTATATGGGTAACCCCTTAACGCTATTAAAAAAGTAAGTTTATTTTATAAATAGACACTAGTATAATAGCGCAATATACTACATAGTAAATAGTTTGATGGATCCTTAGAGGATGGGCGGTCCCAAGCATCCTTTAAGTTACTTGCTCTATATTACAGTACACTTGAATTAGCTTACATTATATAAGTATGTATGTCCTGACTCGAGTGTTATGTTTTATTTTTACGCTCGGGTCAGCCTGAGTTGCAGTTTCAGTTTCTCTCCGGAGTTATGTCATCCCGTAGATCATTCATACTGCCGGAAGCCTTTCAGTCTTTATCTTATTTGCAATCAATCAAATTGGAAGACTCTGTTTCTATTTATGTCTACAGCTGTATTGCAGATTCTAAACTATGTAAATTCTATTTGGTTAAAGTTTTATAGTGGCTTCATGAACCACTGTATATTTTATTTCCGCTGTGAGTTCTGATATATGTATGTGATTCTGTGATTTATTTACTACATATTTTGAGTTTTGCCAAATTTATTTTACAACGCAGTATTTTGAACAATTCAAGTCCGACATGTGCGGATGCGAAGGGTTGAAAATATTGGGTCGTTACATTTGGTATCAGAGCTTTGGTTCTAGGCAAAACTTAGAATGTATGGTAAATTTGATTTACAGAATCACGTTCATTCGAGATTGAACCACTCTCTTTTCGAATTTTGGAACATTCCCTACGGTTCCAAAGCTCATTCGTATCCCTCACTTTTTCATCTGCTTTAGATTCTGGAGTATCTCATAACTCCACTTCGGATGATCTTTATTGTAAATTGGCGGTCTCGCCATTATTCTAATAAAGGGGTGAAACTCCTTTACCATTAGCATTGATTCACCGGAGATTTATATTTATCCTCGGTTTATATGCTAGTATCTTTGGTTATTCCAAATTCTATCTCTTCGGATCAAATGTAGATTTACCCCAACCACATCGATATGGCTCTTTAAGTCACGGATGACTAGGTCAAGGTTGTCCACGACTTATATAGACTTACCCAGTTTCCTTATTCTGATCTTCTGATTTCAATTTATCTTGAATTCTATTTGATTTGAGTTCATCAAATTTGAGTCTCTATCCTGGTTTGAGAAGTTTATTCCTATATTTGAAATTAAAATCTAATATTATATATATGAGTATAATTTTCAAAATTTTATAATTAATTTAACTAGTTGTCAAGAGATAATAGTTTTGATTTTATTTATGGTGTTGTAAGCCATGTGTTTGTCTAATAAATAAGTGAATATAAAACAATGGTTATAAATTAATTTGGAAACAGAAATGAATTTAAAACTAAAACTTGAGAATTAAATTTCTGATGATTTCAAACCTTGTGTTTAAATTTTAAAAGGATGTAATAAGTATTTTTGTATAGAAATTTGTTTCCAAAGAAATTTTAAAATTAGTGCTTTTCTCTTTGTCGCTGGAAAATAATTTCGGTGATGACTGCAGCATCATCGACATTCATTTTCGAGTTTCGAAGTGAAAAGACCATTCTGTAGTCTGGCTACAGTGTTTCCTTGAGATTTTAATTGATTTGAATTTCTAAAGTATGACTTAATATATATAGATATATAATTTAAATTTGATTTGACATATTAGGTATATATATTTAGTTATCTCTAAATGGTTTGAAGGGAATCAGGAATTTAATTCTTAAAGTTATCTTGAGGAAGGAAAATAAATATAATAACAAAAATTTGAATAAAAAGGTTCCAATTGGAGATAATTAAATTGAAAGTTTTATTTGTATAACACCCAATTTCATTTAATATAACTTACCTTGATTTTCAAAAGTTAACATGTAATTGGATAATATACAATATAAAAGGATTTTATGAATAAAATTTGAGTGGTTATAATAAATATTATACACTTAAATTTTAGTTATAAAAGATTAATGGGGATAAATAAGGAAAAAGGAATTTAAGGAATTTTATTCAAATGTCTAAATAATCAAATTAATTTAATATGGAGCCGTAAATCTAACCAAGAGATTTTAATAAAAGGTTATTTCCTGAAATGAATATGTTTGTGTAATAAACAAGGTATCTTTGAATAAGGAAAATATATTTGAAAGGGATATTTTTGGAGTAAGGATTATATATCTTCAAATCATAGTTTAATTGATGTCTAAATAAATAGTTAAGACGTATTCTAATATCACTAAATTTTGATAATTGAGAATTGGTTTTCAAATGGAAATTCAAGGGTAACTTATTGAAGGAATATCTTATTTATAAGATAAGTATTTTTAATAAAGTGTTAGGTTATTTGTTAAAATTCAGAGTTAAGTACATAATAAACTGATTAGGAATACTATTATATCTACTATAGCATATTATGAGTGCTGCTGTTTCTAAAAATAAAATGTTTTGGAATTTTTTTTTTTATAAATGAACTTAGGAATATTTCAACCTTGAAATGAATATTGTTTGGCATTGAATTTAAAAGGTATAAATGAAGATTATTTTAAAGGTATTATGATTTTAGTAGCATGATTTCCAAATTTATAAATTTAATGATTTCAAAGCATTATGATTGCAAATTTATTATCTTATTTGTCTTCAAACCATCTTTAAGTGTCCTTGGTTTCCCTATCTGCTACAGAATGAGGAGGCTATTGCTTATACCAGTCTATTTAGAAATCTTTTCTATAATCTTTAAAAATCTTTGTTACTCATCGGGGCCTGAGCACCGCTTACCACCCATAGACCGACGGTCGAACTGAAAAGAGTAAAACCGATTCTAGAAGATCTTCTTCGTGCTTCAAATCCGGAACTATTCGTTTAAAGTTCTTGTTTACCTAGCTTATCTTCCTTTGTTTCTTTTCTTTTGTTCCTTTTCGAGGACGAAAAGTTCTTAAGTGGGGGAGAGTGTAACAGCCCTAGTTTTTAGCTATTTATTTCTTTTAATTTTTTTGTTTTTAGAAATATAATTTATATAAATTGTGTTTACCAATATTGTTTAAATATTTAATTTAGAGAATTAAACTCGTTAATTTAATATGATTTTTGTAACTAAATTTAAGAAGAAAAAAAAAAGGAAATTTTTATAATGTATAATGAAGTGAGTGGTAACTAAATGTTTTGGATATTATCATAATATCTGTTGTTATACCCATTCCCTAAAAATAATGAAAAGGAGAAAATTTGTAACATATTAAAGTAGTTAATTAATTATGTTAATTTGGTAGGTTATGACATGCAAATCATGTTGGTGGAATATTCTCAATTTTGACATATTAATTATGTTAGCAGTGAACATTGTTAAGCAATTTAAAACAATGAAACTTACAATCAATTTATTTGATAAATCTACCTTATTCCTAGTTAGCAATTCAAAACTTGAATAAAGGCACATACGGATATTTTAAAATGGAGTTAATGACAATTAATAGATATTTCAAAAAGAAATTTATGACAATTAATAGAGAAATTAATTGTAAAATTTCAGTAGTTGACCAGAATTAATTTATTGAATAATTAATGCAAATTAATAAAATTGATGAAAGATAAATAAGTTAATTCTTTTGGTTAATGGCATGAGGACACGAGGTTAATCCCCATTTTGTAGGAGAAATCTGCCCGTGTAACCAGTCCGGCTACCAGTGCCTACAAAGCGGACGGATTAATGTGAGACGTCGCAGGATTGATAATTAACAAAAAGGGTTAATTAACTAATTAAGTTAGTAACCAAATTTGAGTATGTAATTAAAGGAGGATAATTAATTGGTAATATGGTAATTAATTGAAATCAATTAAGGAGGGTAATTAAAAGGGATAAGGTAATCAATTGAAATCAATTAAAGGCAATTAAAGGGGAATTAATTGATTAGAAGAATATGGAAATCAAATTTGCCTTCCATTGCGCATGACACAAAATTTTATTCTTTTAACATTTTGACATTTGCCTCTTACCATTTGTTTCTTGAGCATGTCACTGTATTCATTTATTCACGCAGCCTTATCCACAAAAATATCAACTCTTCCAATTGCCATTTTTCCTCTCACCTAAATTAAATGCATTCAAAATTTAATCTTGCCTATCTTTGCAAATTTTCGCATACCCATTATATCTCTCTGTTTCCACTGCGTTTGTTTTGCAATAAATAAATTTTTCGAACCATTGATCAAGTAAATATTTATGTAAGCATTTATTACTTTTGCCTTTTCAGTTAAAAGCTTTTTCATTGCTTACCATAAATCACGCAAGAGCTCAAGTTTTGCTTCCTCAATCAAATCTGTTCAAATTTGCAGTAACGCATGCTTTAAATTTAGATTATAACTGGTATAAATCACGCAAGCTATCTAAAAAAAAAAATTCCAAAAGAGTGATATCGTTCAAACATAAAACTGGAAAGAGAAATCAACGCATGCATTTATCACAATTTTCGTATAGCGTTCAAACAAGAAGAACTGGAAATAAATCTCTTGCCTAAACGCATGCACTCAAAAATCAACGCTTGCATTTATTTCTTACGTTTTCAAACCTGCCTATTTATCTCCCCTTTTTATTTCGCAAGTTTATCTATAAATACTTTGCCTCATTCACATAAGTTTTCATATCTCCTTGTTTGTCCCTCTCTGGTACAAGCTTCTATCAGGTAAATAATTTGCATTGTTTATTTCTTTGCTTCTTCCAATTTTCCTTCCTCCTTCTTGTGTTCTCTGATTTCCTTGCTCGGCTACTTCCCCATCATGCCGTGCCATTTTTAAATACATATAGAACTTTGTTAGTAGTAGGCTGGAAGAAATGATATAAATTGATTGTAGGAAGCTAGACTATGGAATTAGTGTAGTTATGATGTAGTTAGTGGTATTGTGGATTTGGATAAGTGCAGTTTGAAGAGGAAGGCATAGAAAGAAAAAAAAAAAAAAGAATTACAATTTAATAATGGAGAAGATAAATTGATAAGGAGAAAATGATATGAAATGTTGTTTAATTCAAATAAACAATATTGTATGAATAAATCTTGGGTGAATATAATAAAATGACATTTATTTCAATTTTTAATGGTTGAAATAAATTTAAGATGGTTAAAAATAAATTTAACTACTTATTTGAGAATTTGGGTGGATAAATATCAATGGATTGTATTTATTATGGTTAATAAAAGGATATTGGTGATGTATACCAATAATCACCTTTTAATGTTTAATAATAAAAGTAAAAGAAGAAATAATTTGCCTAAACATGATGAACATGTATGTGAAATAAAGTATTATTTAATGAATTCGAATGTAGTTAGTGGCTACATTTGATTAAATCGAATAATTTGAACAGTATTGTGTTTGTTGCCAATATTGTCATTTTATTTAAATAAATATATATGAGAATGAAAATAATTGATCATGATAAATATGATTAAAAATGTGAGAAATAATTTAATAATGTCTAAACATGTATTTGTTTTGTTTGGGTGCATAACATCTTTTTATTCAATCAATTGTATTAAATTTGCAATTTATTTTGCAATTTATTCAATTTATTTTATGCATGCGTACGGTTGAAGTATGGGCCTAGGATATGTTGAGACGGTTAGCGGGTTGTAGTAGTCGAGCAAGTTGAACTAAATTTCTTTTATTCTATTCGTTCCAGTTGTTCTGAAATTTTGCTTTGACCGTAATTTTTAAATTCGCATACTTGGTATTTGGATCTTATAGATTTAAGTCAAGGCTTTGCATCCGCCGAAGTTTGATCGTGCTTTCCGTTTTTTTTTTCCGAAGTAGATACCGTGTTTGATTTAGATCCACTGCAGCGTTTAAGGTGAGTATTTCTCACCAGACATATGTACATATATTTTGTGAATTATCGCAAGTGTATGTGTAAAAATTTTATTTAAATATTATCTGTCTGTAGTATAAAGTAGAATGATGAATCCCATTTAAATTGACACCTCATCAGTTATTATCTGTTGTATTATTTCTGCAGTTATATTATATTATTGTTTATTTACTGCTTAAATCACCACTGCAAGTTCCCTGTTAAATTTAGATTGTTGTGGGCTGAAATGATAGGCCTAAATGATGATTACTGTGCTATTATTATGTTAACTGTTTAACTGTTAACTTGGGATTGCGGGTTTGAAATGATAGAACCCGGGGTTTGTAAATTACGGATTGAAATGATATAAATCCGTATCACTTGACCTAGGCTAGAAAACTATATACAGGCCCGTGGTCCTTATAATATTTTATGAAATATTTAAAATTATTTTGGAAGTTAAATATTTGATTTAATATCTTTAAAGGATTTTATATTGATTTTGAATGAGTTATAAATGTTAATAAATAAATAAATAAATATTTGAATAAAATTTTGGAATATAACTTATTTTGGAAATTCTGGATTTTTGAAAGGATAAGATTTCAGTTAAGAAATATATATATAAGTTATATTTGGAAATATTTATTAAGTTAAACAATCTACTAAAGCATTTAAATGCTGTCTTTTGAAATTGGACTAGTTTTACCCGTAACTTTAGGTAGCATTTCCTAAGTGCTATAGAATCTGGAATTTGATTGTTTTGAAATTTAAGGAATTTGATAAATTATATTTATGTTTAAGTTTTGGAGACCTTTAAGATATGAGATTTATAACTGGATTTTTCTTAATAAATTTAAGATGAACATTCTAGTGTTAAGTAAATTTTGAAATTATTTAATGGCATAATTTTGGAGTTTTATATATGGAATTTATGGGAATATTCAAGACGAAATAATAAACACTAATTTGTTGAAAGAAAAAAATATCCAACCTTAGTTTTGAATATTAATACTCCAATTGGATATATATATAGGAATTGAAATGGTCTTGGGAACATGAAGTGATATTTAAATTATGGTTTAAAATAAAGAAATATATTTGTAAAGCTATGTAAATTATCTTCTTTACAAAGTAACCATAAAGTTAAACCATTTATATCCAAACCATTTGTGTTTTGGGAGTTATGTTTTTTTTTAAAGAAAAATTTCCAATATATTATGGTTTAAAGGTATAATTCAAATATTTGGTTTCCAGATATTATAAATTTTAAGCAGTATGGTTTTGGAAAAGAATTATATTTGAATATAACGATATCATGTTGTTTTGGGTTTTAAATGATATCGTATTTATAGTTTTGAAATGGAAATGTTTATACTGGTTTTAAAGTATAAATTGTTTTTAAATGACCACGGGTTATAATAACGATGGGTTGGCAAAGAGACCGGGATCGGATATGGACATACTCTCTGTCGATACCGAAAACCACTTTGACCAACCGTGTACGCGGTGGAGATTCCAGAATGAAGTAGGTCGGTGGTGGCGTTTCCTGTAAGGTAAATACGTGGACCCGACTCCCGTGAGTTGGCATAAGGTGGCTAAAACAGGAGCAATTCCAGGCCAATGAGGTCATTCCTCTGATCGGACGCTCCTCTTCGATATTATACTATGATCTTGGATTGATTCAGTGGCCACTTCTATATTTTGATTTTGGGGGAGTTAGTTCGAGGTGGGCGGCAGCTGCGCGCTGCGCGTTACCATCAGCCTGGATAGCCATTGGTATATCTACCCTGGCATTGCCTAGTTGTGCCGTGTCACCTACCCTATCGCGCCTTGTACGAGTTTGGTTTTCTCCCGTAGCCCGTGTGGTATCCTCTAGTGGCTTCCCGATCAGGAGGGACTATGATATTGGATGGACTACTGGGACTATTACGTGTTAAGGGCTATATGGGTAACCCCTTAACGCTATTAAAAAAGTAAGTTTATTTTATAAATAGACACTAGTATAATAGCGCAATATACTACATAGTAAATAGTTTGACGGATCCTTAGAGGATGGGCGGTCCCAAGCATCCTTTAAGTTACTTGCTCTATATTACAGTACACTTGAATTAGCTTACATTATATAAGTATGTATGTCCTGACTCGAGTGTTATGTTTTATTTTTACGCTCGGGTCAGCCTGAGTTGCAGTTTCAGTTTCTCTCCGGAGTTATGTCATCCCGTAGATCATTCATACTGCCGGAAGCCTTTCAGTCTTTATCTTATTTGCAATCAATCAAATTGGAAGACTCTGTTTCTATTTATGTCTACAGCTGTATTGCAGATTCTAAACTATGTAAATTCTATTTGGTTAAAGTTTTATAGTGGCTTCATGAACCACTGTATATTTTATTTCCGCTGTGAGTTCTGATATATGTATGTGATTCTGTGATTTATTTACTACATATTCTGAGTTTTGCCAAATTTATTTTACAACGCAGTATTTTGAACAATTCAAGTCCGACATGTGCGGATGCGAAGGGTTGAAAATACTGGGTCGTTACAAATTCAAATTTAAATGATGACGAACAACCCAAATAACTGAGGCAAATATTATTTTCAAAAATCATATCTTATTTTATTTTGCAAAAATATTTCTTTTTCAATTTTACTGCGTTAGTGAATATTTTTGCAGATTTCTCAGATGCTGGATTCAAACTGGAATGAAGTTGAAGATAAATACGAGTGTGAGTGATATGTAGTGAGGTGAATTGTAAATGTGAAATGTGATGTAATTGTAATCAAAGTTGTATAGTTATAGTGAGAGCTTGAAATTGTACTATTCAAAGATGTAATAAATATTTGTTTGAATAAAATATTCGTTTGAATTCAAATTTCGTGTTATTTATTTTATTCTGCAAATATTTATTTAATCTGTGAAAAAATAAAATAGTATATTATCAAATACATTTAAACAAATGAATATATGTTTATTATCATCAAACAAAAATCATATAAGCGCATATTCAACCATCTCCCCCTTTTGATGATAACAAACATATATTTAAGATTTTGAATATGTTAAATGTATTTGATCAGTGATATATTCTAATTGCTCCCCCTATTTAATTGCTTCTTCTCTACACAAAACTCCCCCTACATACATGCATACAAATAAAATATGCAAATGAGTCTAGATGCAAAATAGAAAATTATTTGACCTTTGCTAGATTTTATTTGACAAAATCTTAACTTTTCTCTCCCCCTTTTGTTATCAGCAAAAGAATAATAGTGTTAGAGAAAATAGAGATAAAGTGATCGACATGAATCAAACATTTAACTCAATTGAATATAAATATCAAGTTTCAATAAACTTCAAACAAAAATCATAATTACCCATGTCAGACGCATATTCCACTTTCAGAAATGATGGGGATAAATTCATAAAAATCATACAGTTCTGTCTATTTGTGGTATATTTATTTCGGGAAATTTGAATATCTACTAACCATGCATAACCGTTAGGACTTTTAAATGAGATTAGTAGTATTCCAATTTAATTTTAAAAATAAAATCAAGTATCTTCTAACCACGCATGACCGTGAGGACTTTTAAATGGGATTAGAATCAACTTGTCTATTTAACCAATTAATTTTGATATGCGTTCCATACATGCATAACCGTGAGGACTTTTAAATGAGCATGGAAGCACATAATCAAAAATCCAAGTAATTCACCCATGCATAACCGTGAGGACTTTTAAATGAGAGTGAATACTTTGGATATTTATTTTTATTGAAGAATATAATAAATTGTGCACAGATAATTTCCTTTATGAATCTGAAGATAAAACAAATTGAAGAACGAATAATTTCCTTTGTAAACTACCACAAATTTACATACTATATATGATTTTGATGAGTGATGGTCGATAGAAAGATGATAGAAATGACCATGAAATTTTTACCCAACAAAATTTTTTATAACTTTTGTTATGAAATTCTAAAGAAATTTTTCTAAATATATTGTCTTGAGTAATGTATGACAAATATCGACACTCATCACTTTTTCAATCACTATTGATCTTTTCGATAATCATTAGGGAGTTAGATTAGTCAAAATAGTCATTTAAAATCAAATCCAAAAATTATAAAAATAATTTTTCAAAAATGACTAATCTGTAAATATGGTCAAACATGATTTTCTCGAGGGGGTTTTATAAGAAAATTTTCTGCTATTTGAAAATTATTTCAAATGAAAAATATGCAGATATTTTCTTTGAAAAAAACGATGCAGCAAATGAATGTGTCAAAAATTAATCACGTTCCACTAGTAATTTTTCTATCAACCATATTACCAGTGTAATCTGCATCTGAATTTAAATTTCGCTCAAAATTCACTCGTTGAATGTCAAAGACCAGATTAAGAAATTTCAACAAATTTTCTCATGATTATTATCAACAAATTTTAAATGAAATTCTCTTGGATTTGAAATGAAAACCGTGTCAACAATCAAACATATATTAAAGTGTCAATTTTAGAAGCCATCAAACATTATTTTTATTTCAAAGCAATTTCTTAAAAGTTTCAACAATTTAAAAAATTTAAAATCCTTTTTACAATTTTTAAAATAGAATTCATTAGGATTTTAAATCGAGGCCGTGTCAAAACATGAATATAGATTTAGCCAAAAATATTATAACAACAATATTATTATCCAATCAAAACACTATTTTTCTCTTAAACTTATATATCAAGTAATTCTAGAGAATTTTATAGTGTTTTTGGCATAAGAATATAAATGGCTAACACTTTTGAATAAAGTCAGAATCAAAATCATCATTAAATCATCATCATATCATCATCGCATAATTGGCTGATTTTATTCAGAAAATGGTACAGATTATCACATATAAATATACCTTTACCTGTCTTTACCTTTACGATATTTCTCGTCGTTGTCCATTGTGATTCTGTCACCCTTATACTAGGCTAAGGAACTTAGCTTTGTCGCCCGTTGTGTTTCTGGAACAGCCAAAATCCAGAGAACACTATTGTTGTTCCTTAGCCTGCCACCACACCTACACGGAAAAGGATTTATGTGACCTATTTGTTTTTATAGGTCCATGGTTGTTAGTGGCAGAAAATTTTGAAAAATAATTTTGTGTAGACCCAAAACTATTTATAATTGTTCCCTTTGGCACCCAAATTTGTTTAACTTTGAGAGATTTTATATTTGTGCCTTTTGGAACCCAAATCGGTATAGTTTTCACATGTTTGGGTCTATACCAACAATTATTGTGACTGTGTCCAAATTTTCTACAAATTGTGCACATAGAATTAACTTGATTAATCTTGTTTTCAACAATTTTCGAATTATTATATCCAAGTCCTTGTCTAACCGTATTAACAGTTTGCTTTCCTAATAGCATATTCAACGATTTTTCACTTTTGGAAAATTTATCTAAAGTCGTTGACAAATGTTGGACTTGTGTTTTGAGAGATTCGTTTTCATTCAACAATTGAGTGCACTTTTTGATAGAATTCTCTCTCCTAGTATTTTCATTCTCCTTTAAAATCAGAATTTCATTTTCAAGCGATTTTATTTTAATTTCTGATTTTTTAATTTCTTCATCAAATGTTGGACACTTATCACACTTAGGGATCCTACTTTGATAGGTTTTAACTAATTGATCAAGTTGTTTATTACATTCTATCAAAGTATCTTTTTGAGATTCAAGTTTGGCGTATTTTTCCCTAAGTCGTTCAAAACAACCGTTTACTTCATGAAAATATATAAGCAACTCAGAATGGGTAAGTTTTGATACCTCACTTGGCTCGTCATCGTCACTGTCAGTTGTATCACCTCGAAGACACAATTCTGCCTTTTCGCTTTCACTGCCAGTGCTTTGATCATTCTCGTCTATTTCATCCCAAGTGGCTGCAAAACTTTTCTTTTTCTGTTTCTTTCCGTGGCTGGATTTAATTTGTGGACAATCGGGCTTGATATGGCCGGGTTTGTTGCAATTATAACAAATAAACTTTTGTTCTTCCGAGTAGTCTAGTGCTATGGCTATTCTGCTTTTTGCTTTTTGAATTCGAGCTGAATTTCCATGTTTTTGATTCCATTTTTTTAATTTCCTTATTAACAGCTCCAATTCTGCTGCTCCATCATCTTCATCGTTATCATCATCACTTTCGGTTGTTCCTTTGAGAGCTATTGATTTCTTTTGAGTGCTACCTCCTTCACGCTCTTCTTTGAATTTCATTTCTAGCTCATAAGTGGTGAGATTTCCGATGAGTTCTTCAACTTTAAGTTGTTTTAAATCTTTCGATTCTTGTATGGCAGTAACTTTTGCTTCAAAGCTTCATGGAAGGACTCTGAGGATTTTCCGGACTATTTCTAATTCGGTGTATGTTTTTCCGAGAGCTTTTGATTTGTATACGATATTGGAGAGTCGTCCGTACATCTCTTTGACGTTTTCTTCCTTCTCCATTTTGAAGTTCTCGTATTCGCTGCTTAGCATTGCAAGGCGAGATTCTTTGACTTGAGATGTTCCTTCATGAGTCACTTCTAGTATGTGCCATATTTCCTGCGCAGTTAGACAATGTGAGACACGATTAAATTCAAATTGATCCAATGAACAGATAATAGAATTCATAGCTTTGGCATTAGTATTCTGTAATTTATTTTCTAGTTCTGTCCATTGTTCCTTTGGTTTCTCTATTTCCTGATTATCTACAGTTATAGTTGGTATACTATAACCTGTCTCAACAATATTCCAAGCGTCAATGGTTTTCAGAAAAATTTGCATTCTATTTTTCCAGTAAGCATATTCACCATTGAACATTGGTGGTCTAACTATGGATTGTCCTTCTGCAAAAGCATTATTAAAAGAAGCCATTTTAAAAAAATTCAAATTTTTAAAACAAAAACCGATTTTTACAACACGAATTTTTAAAACAAAAATTGATTTTTGAAACACGAATTTTTAAAACAAAAATTGATTTTTGAAACACGAATTTTTAAATTAAAAATTGGTTTTTGTAAAATCAAAATTTTAAAACAAAAATGGCTTTTGTTCCTAGCTCTGATACCACTTGTAGGATCGATTTCACCCTAGAGGGGGGGTGAATAGGGTGATAGTGTTAATTATAAAAATTATTGCGGAGTGTATATTAATTTTAACACAGATCACTGCAGAATAAACACAGCACAGATAATATCAGAATAATAAAATGCAGAACAGAACAACACAGAATTTACCCAGCTTCGGCAAAAACCTGCCTACGTGCTGCCCCCAAGGTTTCTACTAGAAATTAGATAGTCCCTCGCTTACACACGTAAACTCGCTATACCCGCTATTGACTAATCTAACTCTACGCTCAAAACCCTGACCACAACTCAACCACCGAGTTGCGAATTCCCAAACTACACACCGTAGTTTGTCCCCTAGTCACACGACTAGAAAATTAAAAACGGTTTAAAAGAAAATACAAATTAAAAACAATTTTAAAACAAAATAACCCTAATTAAAAACCCTTATATAAAAAAATTCTCCCTTTTAAAACAATAGGCCGGCCTCTTTTATATTCTAGCCCGTCTCTTTTATTTGCTTCCTTTGTAATGGCGGCCGTTCCTCTTACAATTTTGGCTTCGTCCCTGATCCAATTTAGGGTTTTCGTGATTTCAAAGAAGCCGGCTTTGATTGCTAGATCGAAAGGAAGATTTATCAATTTGTTTGCTTCGTTAATCTCTTGCTTCTCTGGTTTGCTCACGGCTCTTTGATGATCGAGTTCGATTCCTCCGGTATGTAATTTGTGCCTTTTGCTTCTTCTGATTTTTCGTGCTTGAACTCGATCTGATTCGAGATGAATGATTATTATTCTCAGTTTTGCTTTTTCTCAAATCGACCAATTGCCGATGATGTTAATCACTTTTATAGGGTTCGACCCCCCTGTATTTTCGTCGTATATATTTTATTTGAATTTGTCAATTATTCATCTCTGCCACTTGATTTTTCTTCAACGAATGTGATGACTTCTGACTTCTTCAATTTCGAATATTTCGTGTTTACTTGGTTAACACGGTTTGATTCAATTTCGTGATGACCACGGTATTTTGATTTCTGGAATTTATACTTTGTTGACTTGTTCAACATTGACATGGCGATTTTACTATGACTTCGGCCTTGACACTGATTTCGACTTCACTGAGAACTATAGTCTCTGGCCATCTTCTGATCGGTTTAACATGAACTGACTGCACTTGCTTGATATGAAATTTTGGTGGCATTGTCATCTTTTCACTGTTACAATTTGTTCATCTCTGTAATATATGCTACTGATACATTTGGAGTTGGTTCATGTTGCATTGACTTGTTTTGTACTGGTGCATACTGTTGCGGCCTTTACTTGTTATTTGCATCATTTTGATACTCCATTTCTTGATCTGTCTCATTTCAGTTGTGTCTGCATTGTCACTGTTTGGTTGATGTCACCTGAACTTGATATTTTGGTATCGTGTAGCTGTGACATTCATGTTGCTGTTGCTTAGTATCTTGAAACTCGGCCTATTGTGTACTTCATATAGTTGGTTCATGTTGTTGCTTATGTTGGTGTACTTGCTTGGCCATTCTGTACTTCTGGTCTTTGCATGGTGGTCTTGTGGCAGTTAATAGTTGCTGTGCACTTTGTGCTTGCATTTTGACGGTTCACTGTAGTATGTTGGTCACTTGATTCACCTGTATTTGTGCATTGCCTTACTGTTGCTGTGCACTTCTGTTTGCTGTCATGTTCTTGTGCTCGAGCTTGTTGCTTCATTGCTTACTGTCATTTGCTTCTTGTGCATACTGTACTTGATACTTTTGCACTTGCAGTTGGTTCATTTGCTTTGGCTTCTCTCTTAGAAGTAGCTTCAGTAGTTTCTGGTTCTTGTGCTACCTGTTCACTTGAGTCTGCTTCACCATTGAGTCTCATATTTTATTCCTGTTTTTACTTGTGTACATTTTCGAGTTGCACACTGCTGCCTGTACTTGTAGTATGATATTTGCTGTGCATACTTCATTGTTCTTTGCATTTGTTCATATGAGTGTGCTCACCGTTGTTGCTGCAATCTTCATTGAGCTTGTATGCTTCAAGTTGTATTCATCATCAGTTTAGTCGTGCACTTGAGTTTCTTGGCACTGATGTACTCTGGTCTGTCCACTACAGTTTGTGTTTTGCCACTGACTTACATGCATTGGTGCTGTTATGTTCTGTTCATTCCTAGTTGCCTTGTTGCAGTTTGATTGTGATATCCATGTTGCAGTCCATTTTGATGTTGGTCTTCGTTGCATTCATATCATGTCGCCTTGTGTTGAATCCAGTTTCAAAACTAGGATTTGACCTTGTGCTTGTGTCGTGATTTTCAATGTTATTGCACGTGAGTTGAACCTGATTTTTCATTTGGGTTTGACCTGTGCTTGCCTGTCCCTGTAAATCAATCAAGTGTATATATCGGCGTGCACGGCCTTGTGGCATATACAGTAATACACTGTGTATGTCACAAGTTGTTCGTGTATGATGAATTCAAATTTAAATGATGACGAACAACCCAAATAACTGAGGCAAATATTATTTTCAAAAATCATATCTTATTTTATTTTGAAAAAATATTTCTTTTTCAATTTTACTGCGTTAGTGAATATTTTTGCAGATTTCTCAGATGCTGGATTCAAACTGGAATGAAGTTGAAGATAAATACGAGTGTGAGTGATATGTAGTGAGGTGAATTGTAAATGTGAAATGTGATGTAATTGTAATCAAAGTTGTATAGTTATAGTGAGAGCTTGAAATTGTACTATTCAAAGATGTAATAAATATTTGTTTGAATAAAATATTCGTTTGAATTCAAATTTCGTGTTATTTATTTTATTCTGCAAATATTTATTTAATCTGTGAAAAAATAAAATAGTATATTATCAAATACATTTAAACAAATGAATATATGTTTATTATCATCAAACAAAAATCATATAAGCGCATATTCAACAATATATTCCCATAGTCTATACAGTACCGTAATCTCCCCCGTACTGGGCGTCGTCAGAGGGCACTCCATAGGTATGGTACAAACCCAAAATCGTATAAGGTGCGCTAGGGTAGGTGACACGACACAACTAGGCAATGCCAGGTTAGATATACCAATTACGCTTCGGGCCGATGGAAACGCGCAGCGCGCAGCTGCCGCCCACCTCGGACAAACTCCCCACATCAAAGAAATCAAAAGTGAAGGTGGCCACCGAATACAATCCATAGTCATAGTATAGTATCGAAGGGAAGTGTCCGATCAGAGGTGCTACCTCATTAACCCGTCGATCGCTCCTGTTTTAGCCACCTTATGCCAACTCACGGGAGTTGGGTCCTCGTATTTACCTTTAAAGGAAACGCCGCCGCCAACCTACTTCATTCTGGAATCTTCACCGTGTACCCGGTTAGTCAAAGTGGTTTTCGGTATCGACAGAGAGTATGTCCATATCCGATCCCGGTCTCTTTGCCAACCAATCGTTATTATAACACCGCGGTCATTTAAAAAAATAATTATTCTTTTAAAACCAAAATAAAATATCCATTTAAAACCCATATAAATACGATATCATTTATTCTTAAAACCCCAAATCAATACGATATCATTTTATTTTCCAATATATATTCTTTTCAAAACCATAGGGTTTCCAAAATAAAATGTTTAGAAATCAAAACTCTTGAATATAATATTTCCAAATTATACTACCTTGACAATCATAACTTTGAAACAAGTTTCCATCTCTTAAGTGGTTAAATATCAAACTACTTTTATAAAACAAAATAGCTTCTTTAGATTTCACAAATCAAATTCAAATATCGATTTAAACTTCCAAATACCATTTCAATTCTTATGTTCCAAAGCTTTAATTATTTCACCATTTCAAAAAAACAAACTCATTTAAAAATCCCATATATATTAAATTCAATTACTTATTATTTAGACCTGAAATCTTTACTTAATGAATTCAATATAATTTAAGAAAACCTTTAACTTCACATAACTGGAAAAAATCTTTCAATTTATTTTATATTCATTTAAATAAACCTGATATTCATTTAAATCACTCTACACAAAATCAAGTTATAAAATCATATCCTTTTAAAATTCTAACTTTTCATTAAATTTCAATTTAACTTAATATTCATCTTCCAACCTTGTTCTCTTTTAAGTCATTAAAACTCCAGAAATTAAAGTTTAAATAAATTCTTAATCGTATTTGATCTCGAAAATCAAACTTTATTTTATACTTCAAATCAAATTTATACAAAGCTTAAAACCTGAAAATTTCTATATATATATATAAATAACCAAATCAATATCCATAAACCATATATATAGCTTTACAAAACCAAAACATTTCAAAATATATTTTATATATATACCGCGGTGCCTGTATAAAATTTTCTAGCCTATGGTCAAGTGATACGGATGTTTATCATTTCAATCCGCAATTTAAAATAAAAATGCGGTTGTATATCATTTCAAACCGCAATCCCGAATGAATGAAATGCACGATAACTTGCAATTTATACGATATAAAATACAGCATCCATTCATCCAAATATCAATCATCAACCATTTATTACAATCATTATCCAATTTAAACAACATCAATATAGGGCATATAAATTATACAGGTAATAAATAACATGTATTAACTAACAGTTTATATTCAATAATAAATTTAATAACTGTTACTAGCAATTTATATGCAAAAATAAATTCAAATTTAACTGTCAGTTGATATGAAATAAAAATTTAACATAACTATAACTGACAGTTACTATGCAAATAAATAAATTCTAACTGTCAAATTTATGCAATAAATAAAATAAATTAACAGTTAAATTAAATAAATGCAATTTAACAGAGATAATGAATAAAACATGCCAAACAGTCATAAATAAATTTCTACTCATATCTAAAATTAATTTAACAGACATAAGAAGTTTAAGAAGTTGTGAGTGGGTTAAAACACTCACCTTTTGAATTTAAATCGAATTTAAATCCGATTTAAACCCAAAATTCCAACGGTCTCCAAATCTGTCCAAACCAGCGTCATCAGATCCGGAATTTAATTACGATCCTAACAAAAGAAATTTCGCGCGAAACGGGTAACGTATGAAAAAGTTGTTCAATTTAAATGAGTTGAAACAAAAATTAAATAAAACAAAATTAAACAACAACCTAATTAAAGCTTGCCACGTCATAAAGCTTCTTCTCAACTCACGTATGCTCGTCCAGGGAATGAACCCATTTCACGCACGCCCTCCCCATCTTTGACCGTGCCTTTAGACCGCCCCAGGCCACCAGATGGTGACGCGCCTCCACCATTACGACTTCCCTAGCCGAGCTCTCCAATACCCAGAAACCAATTTGCAAATAGTCGCTCCAAATCAAAACGCCCAAATTGACTTAGGTTTCGAATTTCCTGATTTTGACCGCGATTTGCCGCTGACTCGAGTATCGATTTCGAAAACAGAGACTGCGCGTAAATTCGTATGGATGAAATTTACAACAAATATTTTTTTTGGAATTTTTCTGAAAAGTTTGAATTTTCATTTGAAATTTGAATAGAAATAGATCTAGGTTTGCATCCATTTGAGGAGGAGAAGGAGTTGAAGAAAAGAACGTACAGACAAATGATAGAAGATGGAGGCTAGGATTTTTGATCGTCTATTTAGATAGATCGCAAAAGAATAGGTGTGCACGAATTTTAACGTGCAAACGGAAGTGGTCCCAAAAGATAAATAATATTAATTACACACGTTACGGATTTAGGAAATAAATAAATTCCTTATCATTTACATTTTATTTTAAACGTATTTACAAATGTAAATCTAGACGTTTCGTTTACGTTTCAAAATATATCCACAATTTTATTAATTTCCAAATTGATCTAAACAAATTTAGATGTAAATTAAAAGCTAATAAGTCTATCCATTGCAGTGTTAATTTCTCCACTTCCTTATATTTAGAAATTATAAATTAAGTTTTTAAAAACCTATTTTTGATTTTCAAACTTTTATATACTCATCTTTTACCAGTAATAAGGATGCATTAACATTTGTTCATGGTTTCACCTTATTATCCTCAAATTCCATTTTAATTTTCAATAATTACAATTGTTGAATGTTGATACTTTAATTAAATTTATACATCTTGCTTTCTATAATCTATATCAACAAATGGTCCAATTGTAAATAGAATTAGCATTAACTTCATCTTATAGGATTAACTACTCCAATTACAAAACAAATCTACGCTAACTGCACGATTTAAGTCAATTAATTGTAATTGAGTCTACATTAAATGTTATAAATTATAAATTGGAACCTCAATAAATTCGCTTATTGATTTAAAATCTTTCTATTCAGTAAATAGACATTTTATGGGTATAAATAACATTTGAATTATAACACATGTCATTAGTGCATGCTTCATTTCTTATAAACTCCCCTTTATTAACTAGAACACATTAACCAAAACAATATAATTAATTTAGATTTATTTCAATCGATTGCCATTCTTAACTTAACATGCTCAAAATGGTTAACCTAAATAATTGTTACCCTTTTACATTCAAATACACTTACAACCATCATTACAACAATGTTGCCATAGATTTAGATTTAATTAAATAAATTAGATAAATGGGTAAAGTTTTGTAATTATCATTAATGCCAAATATATATGCATTAATTACTACTTATTATTATGAATTCATTTATTAATTTACTAGTTGCCTTTGTCTTCTTATATCCTATTTACTACCAAACTTTCTATTTAGTTATAGTTTATCAATATATATATACCTAGGCAAATCAAGTTCTTGTCTTTTCTGTTATTTCAATTAAATCGGGTATGCACAAATAAATTGTTTATTAACTTATTCTTACAAAATTATTTACATGCATTCAGTTACACCTAATTTAATGCATTGATTTTCATTTATAAATTAAAGGTTTTTCCTTTAAAAGCTTTTATTACTAACCATACTCCAACCTCTACAGGACATTGATTTAATTCAATGTACCATCTAATATTTTTAATCCATTAAATAAATTCACAACTTACCCTTTGTTTTCCTATATTCTTTTCTTAGCCTAGTATAACCATTTACATCATTTCAATTTATTCGTCATTTTATATCAACCGATAATACTTAGCTTAAATTCCTATGGTTTCATTTCCTTTTCAACATATGCTTCATTATAAATTATAAATCTTTACTTCTTTCTAAAGTTAAATTATCTAATCTTATTAAAATGACGAAATTTAACCGACGGAAATTTTCGGGTCGTTACAGGATATGTGAGAAATGCAGATTACGGATCTTAAGGCTAGGATTAACACTAGAGGAGGGTGAATAGTGTTAATAAAGAATTACTAAATCTTTTTCGATTTATGTTAATTTAGATACCGATGTATGCAATATACAGACACAAATATGATCACAGAAACAAACACAGATACAAAAATAAAATAAAGGCAATGAAGGAAATAACACATCGGATTTGTACTGGTTCGGAGTTACCCTACATCCAGTCTCGCAACACAAGTACGGATTTCCTTTCAAAAGCAATTGTACAATTACACCCCCGGTTTCAAGGCTACGAGGTACACCCTCCAAAATTTCGATCCTCTGGGTAGGGATACTTGATTTCTGGGCCACAAGTTTACCCAATTGATTTACCAAGGCTACAATCACACCTTTTCTTTCTTAATTGATTTTCAAGGCTACAATCACACCTTTTCTCGCTTAATAGATTACAAAGAAGTCTATAACTCTGAATAGCACTAAGAAACTTGTAGAGAGAGCGATGAAGAATCAAACTAGAGGAAATCGAGTTCGATCCAATGTTGATTTCGGCAGAGTAATGATAAGAATATGTATTAAGAAATGTGGAAGAAGAAGAGAGTGAAAAACCAGAAAATATGATATAAAATTCGTTGAAACTAACCCCTATTTATAGAAGAACAACAGTCATGTCCATTCGTGAAGTTTTATGGCGAATAGACACTTGTTTTGAAATTTAAATTTTGAACTCAACTGACACCATGTCGACATGGGGTGCATAGGCATGTCGACATCCCAAAGCATTTTTTGATGTTTTGATTTTCTTTGAAAATAACCTTTATCTTATATTAAAACTAATTTAAACTTTATAAATATACTTGAATATAGTTAAAATTCATAAGTAAATATAGAGAATAATATATATAGAATTTTAACTCTAATTTTACATCTTAAATCGAAGTATAAATATTTAAAAGTTAAATATATTATATTAAAAGATAGTTTAAAATCAGGAGTAATTTGACTTTGAAATTAAAGATAATTTTGAGGCTAAAATTATTTAAAATCAGGATAGAGGGATTTGAATCTTTTAAAAGGAAAGTTTTGAAAACATTTTGAAAACAGAATATAATTTTGAAAAATCATTTTGAATAAAAAGTTAGCGGATACAAAACAATGTTCCACTAGATTTTTCGTAGGTTCCATCCTACTTAGGGTTCCATCCCTTTAACAGGCTCGAAGTGGATTCCATTCCACGAATAAATTAGATTTTAAGATGCCAGTGCTTTTCTATGTGTTTTAACAAAATTCCTAATAAAAAATACTTAACCTTGAAATCTTGAACTCTTGATAACCTTGATACTCATGAGTCTTCTATCTTGATATCTTGAATCTCTATATTGTACAGTCTTCATTCTTGGTACCTGATGGTTAAATCCTGCATATACATATATATCTAAACTTATAATGTCAGTATTTATATTTTATAATCTATTCTAAGGTTGTTGTCATCAAAACCATCATCTCACGGACTAACAATCTCCCCCTTTTTGATGATGACAACCTTTGTTTATAAAATATTACTTCTATCCTAATAACTCCCCCAAAATCTAATAACTCCCCCTTAATCTATGCCTAACTACCCTATTTTATATTTCTCCTCCTTTTTCATCAACAAAAATAAATAAATGTAAACTATATAACTAATACTCTATGACATGTGATTATAATGATAGTGCAATCATAAGTAATCATCACTTAAATCTAATACTAAAACGTAGTCCTAAACTAACAACTATCCTAAGTAAGAATTCACAATAGTATTTATAATTAAAACACATATAAGAACACGAGTTATTTATTTGTATATACATGAACGTTTAGAAAACACAAAGAAACACAAACAACAGTGGCGAAGAAAGAAAAGAAACTATTGTGCGTTATAAAACATAGGGGATCTATGAATCGAACAATTTGGATAGTGAAACAGAAGTTTCCATGTTGTTCGACAAGATTCCCATTCTTGTCAAAACACACTTCTCCAACACATATGACTTGGTCATCATCCTCCTCGAGCGCTTCTTCCATGGGTTCTTCTTCTTCTTCTTCCTCGCTGGCCTCTTGTTCTTGATTGAGTGAAGAGTCTTCATCAATCAAGATAGGGTTGGCCTAGTTATCCATTAGGAATTTTTGCAAATTCCTAAGAATCTTGCCTTGCCTTTCCTGTTCCTTTGCCATACGAAGTTGAGTCACTTGAATTTCAGTCATCATCTGAAGTACTCCCTTCATAGATTCCTCCATTTTAGTCACACGAGCGAGAGTAGTATGTTGAAATGGACCCGACGTAGGAGAGGGGAATGAAAATGTTGATTTTATGTTTGATTTGGAAGAGGAGGCCATTATTTTATTTATTTCAAAAGATAGATTAAAGAGAAAACAGAGAGAATGAACAAAAATTCGAAATAGAGAAGAATATATAACTAATTTTTTTGAATTTTGGTGGGAAAATTTCAAAACTTAAAAACGTTGAATGTCGACATGGGTATATGGGGGATGTCGACATGGTCCTTTTTATTTTAACTCTTTGAATTATTTGAATATTAATTATTAATTATACTTGTTATTTATATTTTATATTTCAGTTATAGAAAGAATACCTAATTCTCTTCTTAATTTAGTAAATATTGATTCATTTAAGGGTTTTGTTAAGATATCAGCAATTTGATTCTCAGAATTGATACACTCGAGAGTAACTACTTCCTTACTTATATTATCTCTGAGAAAATGATGTCTGATATCAATATGTTTAGTTCAAGCATGTTGAGTAGTATTTTTGGATAAATTTATAGCACTTGTATTGTCACAATAAATTGGTGATTTTGAAAATTTTAAACCAAAATCTTTTAACGTTTGTTGCATATATATTACTTAAGAACAAGCCAAAGCAGCATAAATATACTCTGCTTCAGTTGTTGATAAAGAAACTGTGTTTTGCTTTTTACTTAGCCAAGAAATCAGAGAAAGCCCCAAAAAGTGACAAGTCCCACTTGTACTTTTTTCGGTCTGATTTACAACCAGCATAGTAAGCATCACAGTAAGATATTAAGTCAAAAGAATCATTTTTAGGGTAGAATAAACCATAATCAGATGTGTGTTTAACATATCTTATGATTCTTTTTACGGCTTTTAAGTGGGTCTCTTTAGGTTGGGATTGATATCTGGCATAGAGACAAACACTATGCATGATATCAGGTCTACTGGCAGTAATATAGAGTAGTGATCCAATCATTCATCTATATAGTTTTTGATCTACATCTTTCGAGAGATCTTATTTACTAAGGTACTCACTGGTTGCCATAGGAGTGGGTTTTTCACTCGCAGTAGTCAAACCAAATTTACTAATTAGGTCTTTAGACTATTTTTCTTGGCTAATAAAAATACCATTATCTATTTGTTTTATTTGTAATACTAAAAAGAAATTTAATTCACCCATATGACTCATCTCAAATTCTTTGTCATTATTTCAGAAAATTCTTTATTCATTTCAAAATTAGTTGAACCAAAAAAAATATCATCTACGTAAACTTGAACTAGTTGAATATCATTTTTATTTCTTTTAATAAAAAGAGTATTATCTACTTTACCAATTCAAAATTAGATTGCAATAAATAAGATCTTAGTCTATTATACCAGGCTCTAGGAGCTTGTTTTAGACCATATAATGCTTTCTTAAGTTTGTAAACATGATTTGGTAATTTATCATTTTCAAAAAGTGGTGGTTGTTCAACATATACTTCTTTTACAAATCCATTTAAAAAGACACTTTTAACATCCATTTGAAATAATTTGAAATTATTATGATTTGCGAAAGCAAGTAGAATCCTAATGGCTTCTAATCTTGCTACGGGAGCAAAGGTTTCATCAAAATCTATTCCTTCTTCTTGACAACAACCTTGAGTGACTAATCAAGCTTTATTTCTAACTACCTCTCCTTGTTCATTCATTTTATTTTTATAAACCCATTTAGTTCCAATTATAGTTTTATTTTCTGTTCTAGGAACAAGTTCCCAAACATCATTTCTAGTAAATTGATTTAACTATTCTTGCCTAGCCAAAATCCATGAATCATCATTTGATGCTTCTTTTGGATTTTTGGGTTCAATAGTTGATATAAAAGCTACATTACTCATTTGACTTAGTTGATTTCTAATTTTAACAATAGATTGCATATCTCCCAGTATATTTTCTATAGGATGATCTTTTAAAAGTTTAGTCCTTTTATTAGGATGATTAATTTCATTATTAATTTCAATTGATTCTTGATTTTGAGTGATTAAATCCTCTTCATCATTTGTATCTTCAAAAAATTTGAAATTTTCATCAAATGAAACATGCATTGTTTCTTCAATGAAATTAGTTTTTAAATTAAATACTCTGTACGCTTTACTTCTATTAGAATATCCGATAAAGATACCTTTGTTGGATTTAGGATCAAATTTATCTAAATTATCTTTTATATTTAAAATAAAGCATTTACTTTCAAAAATTCCGAAATAAGATACCTTAGGTTTCTTTAAATAAAGAAGTTCATAAGATGTCTTATCAGTTAGAGGTCTAATTAAAATGCTATTCAAAATATACCAGGCGGTAGCAGCTGCTTCTGCCCAAAAATTCATTGGTAAATTACTATCTGTAAGCATAGTTCTCGCAACTCTTGAATCGTCCTATTTTTACGTTCCACTACTCCGTTTTGTTGTGGAGTTCTTGGAAATGAAAAATTGTGAGTTATTCCCTTTTTATTGCAGAATTCCTCAAACTTTTCATTTTCAAATTCACCACCATGATCACTTCGAATAGTTATAATTTTTAGAGAAAATTGATTTTGAATTCTTTTTGAGAATGTCTTAAAACATTCAAAAGTATCACTTTTATGTTTCAAGAATATTGTCCATGTAAATCTAGAATAATCATCTACAATTACAAAGACATATTTACTATGATTTATTGATAGAATTTGAGATTGACCAAATAAATCAAGATGAAGTAATTCAAGAGGTTTTGAAGTTGAAATCATATCTTTTAACTTAAAAGAACTTTTTCTAAGTTTTCCTAATTGACAAGCATCACATAAACTATCTACTTTAAAATTCATTTTAGGGAGACCTCTTACTAGATCATATTTTGATAGTCTAGATAAGAGTTTGAAATTCAAATGCCCAAATCTCTTGTGCCAAATCCAAGGGTCACTTGTATTTGCCAACAGACACAGGTTATCATTTGAAACTTTCATACTAAGAATATAAATATTCTTTTTCCTGGCTGCCTCAAATATAATGGTTGAATTATTATCCTCAATGTGAAATTTATCTTTTTCAAATTTAATTTTATATCCTTTATCACATAGTTGACTTATACTTAGCAGATTATATTTCAGATTCTTAACTAGCAAAACATTAGTAATAGTAGGAGTTTCAGAATTACCGACTTTGCCAATGCCAATCACATATCATTTTGAATTGTTTCCAAAGTTAACCAATCCTCCGTCTTTCTATATTATATCGTTCAGTATATCTGGATTTCCAGCCATGTGTCTAGAACACCTGCTATCAAGTATCCACTTGTTCTTTCTGATCTGCACAATTTGTCCGTTGTGGATTGATTCCTCAACACCCATAAAGCATGATTGCGGCACATCAAACAAACTTGGTAGACAACTTGAATTTGAATATTGATTATATGCAGACTCAAGAAACAATGATGGTTTGAATGCTTCTAAACTAGTATTAACAAATATAGCCATTTTAAAAACTTTTTCAAAAATCAGATTATGAAACTTTGAAAGCCTTGCTCTGATACCAATTGTGAGAAATGTGGATTATGGATCTTAAGGCTAGGATTAACACTAGACGGGGGGTGAATAGTGTTAATAAAGAATTATTAAATCTTTTTCGATTTATGTTAATTTAGATACCGATGTATGCAATATACAGACACAGATATGATCACAAAAACAAACACAGATACAGAAATAAAATAAAGGCAGTAAAGGAAAGAACACACCGGATTTTATACTGGTTCGAAGTTAACTACATCCAGTCCCGCCACACAAGTACGGATTTCCTTTCAAAAGCAGTTGTACAATTACACCCCCGGTTTCAAAGGTATGAGGTACACCCTCTAGAATTTCGATCCTCTGGGTAGAGATACTTGATTTCCGGGTCACAAGTTTACCCAATTGATTTACCAAGGCTACAATCACACCTTTTCTTTCTTGATTGATTTTCAAGGCTACAATCACACCTTTTCTCGCTTAATAGATTACAAAGAAGTCTATAACTCTGAATAGCACTGAGAATCTTGTAGAGAGAGTGATGGAGAATCAAACCAGAAGTAATCGAGTTAGATCCAATGCTGATTATGGCAGAGTAATGATAAGAATATTTATTAAGAAATGTGGAAGAAGAAGAGGAGTGAAAAAACAGAAAATCTAATATAAAATTCGTTGAAACTAACCCCTATTTGTAGAAGAACAACAGTCATGTTCATTCGTGAAGAGTTATGGCGAATAGACACTTCTTTTGAAATTTAAATTTTGAACTCAACTGACACCATGTCGACATGGGGTACATAGGCATGTCGACATCCCAAAGCATTTTTTGATGTTTTAATTTTCTTTGAAAATAAACTTTATCTTATATTAAAACTAATGTAAACTTTATAAATATACCTGAATATAGTTAAAATTCATAAGTAAATATAGAGAATAATATATATAGAATTTTAACTCTAATTTTATATTTTAAATCTAAGTATAAATATTTAAAAGTTAAATATATTATAATAAAAGATAGTTTAAAATCAGGAGTAATTTGACTTTGAAATTAAAGATAATTTCGAGGCTAAAATTATTTAAAATCAGGATAGAGGGTTTTGAATCTTTTAAAAGGAAAGTTTTGAACACATTTTGAAAACAAGATATAATTTTGAAAAATCATTTTGAATAAAAAGTTAGCGGATATAAAACAACGTTCCGCTAGATTTTTCGTAGGTTCCAACCTACTTAGGGTTCCATCCCTTTAACAGGCTCGAAGTGGATTCCATTCCACGAATAAATTGGATTTTAAGATGCCAGTGCTTTTCTATGAGTTTTAAAAAAATTCCTAATAAAAAATAATTAACCTTGAAATCTTGAACTCTTGATAATCTTGATACTCATGAGTCTTCTATCTTGATATCTTGAATCTCTATACTGTACAGTCTTCATTCTTGGTACCTGCATGGTTAAATCCTGCACATACATATATATCTAAACTTATAATGTCAGTATTTATATTTTATAATCTATTCTAAGGTAGTTGTCATCAAAACCATCATCTCACGGACTAACATGATACACGATTGGTATATCTACCCTGGGTATTGCCTCAAGTGCCTTGTCGTGTGCCTTATCGTGCCTTCTACGAGTTTGTTTTGTACATACCTATGGAGTTCCCTCTTGGTAAACCTCCGGATTACGAAGGAGCGTACGGTACAGTATATACTATGTGAATATATAAAATGTGTTAAGGGGGATATGGGTGACGCCTTAACCCTATTTTAATACATTTACTTTACTGTAGACATATTATAATAGCATATTATCCTATGTAGTAGATAGTTTAATGGATCCTTAGGAGTTGGTAATCCCGAACATCTCTTAAGTTATTGCACTCACGTTAGACACTAGATAAGAAATGGCAAACCCCGTAAACATCTTTGACGCCGTTGTAATCAAATTTACCGTTGATTTTACTTACATAAGATCTTTTAATTCTGACTCGAGTGTTTTGTCTTTTCAATTCGCACGGGTCAGCTTGAGCATTTCAGGTTTGAAGGCCTTATTTCTTGAGGACGAAGACGAAGATTTGTACTAGTATTATTATATTTATTCCATTGCATCATGTTGTTCTACTGCAATTGTCTATTTATTACTGTTTCTATAACTCTGATTTTGTGTTGTAAAAGAATAATCAAATGTATTTATACAACATCATCATGAACTGTTTATTTGATTATTATATTTTGTCATTCCGCTGCGAGATTCTATATTTTTTTCTTTCCCTGCTTTTTCTTGTTTACCCCAACAACAATCTGCCCTTATGAATGGTTTGAGTCTAACGTGTGTGGTTCATCGTGATTTAAACTGTCAAAAATGGAGGGTCATTACATTTAGTTCTTAAAACTTATAATTAGTAGTTTTCAGTTATTGGGATAGAATGAAATTTCAACTATCTAATACTTGAAACTTCTCAAATGTGTAATTAGAAACTAGATGCTAAATAATTAGTGATATATATAAGAAATTGAAATTTGTAACTTGTAAATTAAAGAATAATGAAAATTATATATATATAAAACTTACCAAATATTAAAAGTTGAAATGTTAATAAGAATATGTAATAGAATATTATACAAGTAAAACTTAGGAAATGAAAGTGTTCAATGGAATTATGTTCATAAATGAAGAATTAATATGTACAAGGATATTATAAACTTAAGTTAATAATTTAAAGTGCTACTAATTAAATTTAATAAAAAGGTGAATACGGAAAGCAAATGATTATAAACTTAAGTAAATATTTGAAGCTGCTTATAATTGAATGAATAGTAAAAGCGAATACTATATATGAAAAAATATATTAAGAATTTAAGTATGAGTTGCTTCACAAATGTATAGTGATGCAAAAAGGAAATCAAAGTAAACAATATATATGAAGTAAACTGAAATAAAATGTATGTAACCCTTCAATAATGAATTCATTGATTATTTTAAATAACTAAATGGAAATAAATTATATAAGCAAACGAATATAAAGTAATGGAAAAATGGCATTGCATGAATGAATAGGAAATGAATTTTGTAAGTAATGAATGTAAACTAAAGAAAATAAGCATTGTATGAAATGAAAAATAATGAACAGTAAATGATATGAAAGGAAATTTATAAGACTAAACTTAAACGATATTTGAAATTATTGGTTGTTTGACTTATGGGATGTTTGGAAAGGATGTTTCTAATAGTATAAGGATGTATAAATAATCTGTTAAGTTGTTACCAAAGGCAGTTGATCATAGGATACACATGAAAGTTTATTTATCATAACCCGAACAAACCATTTGTTTTGTTGCTAAGAATCGATGGTTGATTACTTTGACTGCATGTGATGATTGTATTGTTTTGTTTGCAAGTGACTATTGTTATGTTGTGTTGATTTGCATGTTATTAATCGAAACAACTTAAATATTTCTTGTACATAATTCTCACTATTCTGGATTATATAAGTGAAATGCAGGTTATGGAAGCAATATCTATTGCTTTTGGTTTCATAAATAAAGCGTTGCTTGTCTGACAAATAGGTACATTTTTGGATTACAGTTTTCCAACGGTATTATATTGTTTTCCCATGGTTTGGGATGTTTTATTTTGAGATATGATATATATATGGTTATTATTGATATTATTATTTATCCCGAGCCTTTCCATACAAAGGAGACTCTGCCGAAACTTCCCGTGAAATTTTGACTTAGAAAATTTGGTGAAAAGTGGAAATTTTCAAATTTTATTAGACTTGAACATGAAATATTTAATTGTTTATAAACTGATATATTTGTTTGATACTTAATTATGAGTTTGAAGTACTTATAAATTTATTATTTAAATAAGATATATTAGTTTTTTAATTCCTTCTTTTTCCTTTTTGAGGAAAAATGTTTTGAGTGAGAGAGAGTGTAACGACCTGTAATTTTCGATAATTAAATTTATTAATTAAATAAGTTTTGGAAATTAATGTTGTGAAAAATTAAAAAATTTAAGATTAATTAGTGAAGAATGAAATGTAATAATGTTAATTTAAGGTAATTAATAACTACTTAAACGTAATTTCAATTGATTGAAATGATTGTAAAGTTAAGTTTGGTTATAGAGTGTAAATAAGGAAATAAACCAAATGTTATACTAATTGGTGAAATAATATGTAATTAATTGTAATTGGATAAAATCATTGCTGTGTAAATAGCTATAACATTTGTTTGTAGATAATAAACTTCTAAATGTGATTAAATTGAGTAAAGAGTAACAATTGTCATTTATCACTTATTTATTTAATGCATTGAAATTAAATTGGAGATAAATTGCAATTAATCTAATTAATTTAATAATAATTCATTTAAATAATGTGAAAATAGCAATATTGGACACTGTCTTGGATTTCGACAAAACCAGTTTCATCAGATCTGTAATAGTGAATTATTGTAAGATTTTAAGTTTCATAGCGATCGGACTTGTCATTTGATCGTGCGGGCTTGTAACGCGTGAAAATCAATTTAATTGAATTCAATTGAAATGCTGATTTTAAAAGCTAACTTGTTCATACAATGGAACTAGGACTTGAAACCAGTTCCATTGAATTTAAAAATATTGAAAACATTTATTTCGATATATTGGATGACCCACTTTCGTTTCGAAAGTGGAACAGACTTTCCAGATCGTTATTGTCGTTTCAAACCATTTTGATATGTTCATTCTTTCTTACCGAGCCTTGTCTATATAAATTGATTTTCCTAACACTAGTAGTCTTTCTATTTCTTATTACGATATGTACAAATCCGTCGGCTCTTCTTTCCTCTAATGGCAAAAATCCAAATTCCATTCAAACCCTAAATTCAATTTCCAAACCAATTTCGAAAATCAAACTCCTTAAAACTATATCATATTATATATCAATGGAAAGACCTCAAAGAGCATAATCGAGACTTGCTGTTCGTTTTTCGATTCAAGTCTTCGTGTGTCTTGAATTTGATGGATAATTCACGGCCGTTCATCGGGGTTTGATCAACGACGATTGATCGTCGAACCGAGAGAATGGTCGCGTGGAGAGTGGCACGCAGAGTGGATCTTTGCCATTCATTTGGTCGATTAATGGTTGGTTCGGCCTACAAAATTCAAACTAGCGTTTGTAATAAGGCGGCGGCTATCCTCTGTCATCGATGAACGTGGTTTCGCGAGGTGGCATGGGTCATGGAAGGTTGCACGAGGAGAGGAGCTCGTGTAGAGGGTCGCAGCATGCCAAAGCTGGCCGTGGCATCGATGATGTCGAGTGATCTTTGGCGGCTATGCTAGGGTTAGTGACGAATTGCGTTTGAATGGGTGAGGGAAGGAGTCTCAGCAGGTTAGTGACTTGGGGCATAACGTATAGTTAAGTAAATTATTTCATTTATTTTAATTTAAATCGTTTGATCTTTTAACTAGCATAACTTTTACATACGGGGTCTGTAACAGCTCGATATTTTCAACCATTCGCATCCACACATGTCGGACTTCAATTGCCCAAAATACCGCGTTGTAAGTAAAATTTGGCAAATCTCAAAATATACAGTAAATAAATAATCACAGATCACAGACACGGAGTATATAATATTGCAGCGGAAGTAAAAGAAATGGTAGTTCATGAAGCTACTATATATGAATAAGATACATCAGAGTTAAATAAGATACAACAGAAGAGTGACAAGATACATCAGGTATAAATCAGAATACATCACTGAAATCACCGGATATCGAAAACAAAAATAAATGCCAGATCTTCAAGCAAAGCTCCGACTCCGAAGGTGAGCCTTGAATGCTGAATCACTAGGTTTGACTCGAGCATAAAGTAAAACACAAAACACTCGAGTCAGGACATAAATACTTATGAACTGAAAATCAACTCAAGTGAACAGTAATAAAAATGCATCAGTAACTTAAAGGATGCTTGGGATCGTCCATCCTTTAAGGATCCGTTAAACTATTTACCATGTAGTAATATTGCGCTATTATAATAGTGTCTATAGTAAAATAAACTTACTTTTAAACAGCGTCGAAGGGTTACCCATATAGCCCCCAACACGTAATAGTCCCAGTAGTCCATCTAGTATCAGCATATCTCAAGATCGGGAGACTACCCTAAATACTCCATGGGCTACGGGAGAAAAAAAAACTCGTAGTAAAGGCTCGGTATGGTAGGTGACACGACACACAAGGCAATGCCAGGGTAGATATACCAATTACGCACATGGGCTGGTGGTAACATATCAGCCAAATACGCCCATCTCAGAACACACTCCTAAATTAAAATCGGAGGATAGCCATCAAATCAACCACAAGTAAGAGATAGATAGTATCGAAGAAGTGCGTCCGTCCAAAGGAGCTACCCCTTTTGACCCGAGATCGCTCCTGTTTTAGCCACCTTATACCAACTCACGGGAGTTGGGTCCGCGTAATATACCTTAAGAATGTCGCCACCATCCTACTTCATTCTGGAATCACGCCGCATACACGGTTGTTTAAGTGGTTTTCAGAGTTGGCAGAGAGTATGACAACTTCCGATCCCGGTCTCTTTAACAACCAAACGTTATTATAACGCCGTGGCCATTTCAAAATAGTTTATACTTCAAAAATCAAATCATTTTATTTCAAAACTACATTCCTTTCAAAATAGTTTATACTCCGAAACCAAAACCATTTTATTTCAAAACTATATTCAAATCAATACTATATCATTTCCATTTCAAATGTATATTCATTTTTCAAAAATTATAATACTTTCAAAGTTATAACTCTTTCAAAACCAGAATACTTGAAATCATTACACTTTGAAAATCATAGCATTTCGAAATCATACATTTGAAATCATGAAACATTTCTTTAATTCTTTACATTTTACAAATTTTCAATTAAACCAAAATTCAAATTTCCAATTAAATTCAATTCAAACCATCAGTTTCAATTCAATTCAGTTCCCGACAAACCATTTCAAATCTTATAAATTTCAAATATAGATTTGATCTACACAATAAACTATTCAATTTTAATATATTTCAAAGCTTTAATATCCCACATTTCAAAACTAAATTTTTATAATTTCACATATCTCAGTTTTAACTTCATTATTACTTAGTTTTGAAATATTTATTTCATAAATCCAATATTATTTAAATAAACTCAATTTACAAGCAAACTCAATATCCTTTTATACTAATATAAACTTCAAATATTCATTTATCAAAAATTAAGTATCATTCAAAATTCATATTCTTTATCAAAATAATGATCGAATCATTTCCAAACCATTTCAATCATCAAAATATCATGTCCTTTCAGAACCTCATTATTAAATCATTATTTGAATTCAAATTCAAATATTTAAATTTGAATATCATTTTTAAGTCAAATAAGTCATTCATTTATTGTGCCAAATATCATTACAAAACACATTTCAAAATTGCATTCAAAATTCATTTATCTCGTTACATTTCATTCCACATAACACATAACCAAGTAAACATTATTTCAAAAATAATCAATTTCCAAAAGTTAAATCATTTAGCACTTTAAAATATAACTCAAACAGTGTTAAAATCTATAACATTTCAAATACTGTCAAAATATAGCAACGACAGCATTTATAAAGTGTTATCGTAGCTTATAGTTTCCAAAATATTTTAGTTCAAGAATAACGACATTTTTAAAAATGCCGTTATAGATATTTAATTATTTCATCATAGTTAAATTCAAGAACAACAGCATTTAAAATTGCTGTCATAAGACCGCAGCATTTTTGGAAAATGATATTAATAAAATTACAGATTTTATTGTAGCTTTCAGAAAACACTAAAACTTCAAAAAATAATTAATTTAACATATGATTTATCACAACAAAATTTTATAATTAAATATCCAATTTAAAACTCACTTTCATTTATTAAGTCAAAATTTAACTGTTTATTAACTTATAAATTTAATAAAACATAACATTTTATTTCAAATATCAATTCAAACTTCAGATTTAATTTACATTATTTACTTACGTTTTAAAAATATAAATTTAAAGTCAAAATCACAATTACTTCAAATTTACATACTTAAATTCACAATTTCAAGACTTAATATTTAGCTTTCTCAAAACCATAAAATATATATTTTTAAATCAAAATTTCATATATTAAAATACATTTTTATATAAAAATCATTTAAAAATATACCACGGGGTCTGTATATAATTTTCTAACCTAGGTCAAGTGATACAGATATATATCATTTCAATCCGTAATTTAAAAAGAAAACCCGGGTTCTATCATTTCAAACCCGTAATCCCAAGTCAAATAAATACAATAAAAATCACTCAGGCCTATCATTTCAGCCCATAGTGATTTTTCCCTATCCTAATGTCCGTTCAGGTATGTATCATTTCAACCTATAGTGATTCTATTCTACAGGGAACTTGTAGTGTGATCATAAATAAATAAAAAGTATAAACAATGTCAATGTCACAATATAATGTCATATATCAGATGTCAGGTGAAAATTAACAAAGTTAACAGGGTAATAACATGGCATAGCATATTATATAATCATTATTTACTTGCATAAACATTTTTAGTTACTAAACACTTGTCATCAATTTACTATTTCATAAGTAAATTGTCAGAGTGAGAAGGACTCACCTTTTCAAGCAGGAGACCAAAACAACACACAAGCATGATTCCAAGGGCACGACAAGCATGATTTGGCACGACTTTGATTCAAATGAGAGAGAGCTAAGATATGATCTTGCACACAACAATTAAACAAAGCAATATAAACATATATATACAATACAAAGATTAATTGAAACAATAGGTAAGTAGAAGCAACAAATGACATTACCAAGATTTTCAACCATTTTTGCTTGACCACAACTCCATGCATGCTCGGCCATACATGCTTAGGGCTCAGCCACACATGTTTTCAGGTGGAAAAGGATATGGTTTGGATCATGAGTGCACAACTACAAAGGAATGTGAAAGGTTTTTGGGAGTTACAAGGTAAGGAATACAATGAGACAAGGCATAAAGTGGAGTTTGGTTGCATCTAGGCTCGGCCTATGGTCAAGTGAGGTTCGGCCATGCACTGTTTCAAGTCTAAAGGGGCGGCCAGGGGTCATGTCAGGTTAGGTCATGGTGGAGGAGGAGCTAGTGGTGAAGGAGAGGCAAGGTGTGAAGGGAATGGTGGAAATATTGGTTCGACTAGGCAATTTTGGAGAGGTTTGCACACATTTTTGTGGAGTTTTGTTCATGGAATGGTCACGACACTTACTAGTCAGAGGAGGGAGAGGTCAGGCCGTGGAGGATGTAGGGAAGGAAGTGGTGGTGGATGTCGGTGGAGGAGATGAGGGGATATGGCCGAGCAAACAAGAGAAAGAGGAAGGCAAAACATTGAAAAAAATTTGAAAAGAAAAAGGAAAAGAGGAGCCATGAATCACTTTTTTTTTCTCGAATGAAAATAGATGTGAATAGAGATGAGGTGGGAATCTTCTCACGTGAATATCAGGGAGAATACATGGCCAATACCAAAGAAAAGAACGAATAAAAGAAAGGAAGTGAAAAGGCAAGAAGAGGAAAAGGCAAAGAAAGGAAAGGTCACAGGAAAATGAAAGGTTTTTGATTATTTGTATTTCCATTTTCTTTTAATCAAAATAACTAAATTAATTTCAGTAAAATAGAAATAAAAGCTGAAAAAAATAAAACGAAAAATAAAATAAATAAATATAATTTAAAGAAAAGTAGAAATAAAATAAGAAAATAGCTAATATATTGAAACTATCATTTAAAAATATAAACAATATACCATTACATTTGAAAAATTATAACTACACTTTAAAAATGTTTTAAAAATAAAATTATATACATAACATGTCATGTTACACATATATACAAAATATGACAAGCAAAAATAATACTTATATAAATTAAAATAAACAATTTTGTTAAATAAAACAATGTACATACAATATTTTTTTTGGCAAGGCAATGTACATACTACAATATTGTAAAAACATAACTTTCACTATATAAATCGGATTTTAGCGAAACGAAAAGCAGTATTCTTAAAAAATTATTTATTTTCATCATAAAAGATAAAATTCAAAAATTCAAATATATAAATTTTAAATTTAAAAGTCAAATTTTGACCATTTTGACCAAAGTTCACTTTTTTGTAAAATATTCAATATATTCAGGTTTGAAATTATAATTCACATACAAATCAAAATTAATATTCAAAATAACAAAATTTATCCATTTAATATAAAATAATGTTTTTAAATCAGGAAATTCAATTAAAATAATTAAATAGTCACAAAATACAGGGTTGTTACAGTCTCCCCCACTCAAAACTTTTCGTCCCCGAAAAGGAATGAGGTACGGGAAAGCACAGAAAAAGATAGAATGAAATAGAATTAAGACATGATGACAAAAAGATTAAAATTATACTTGATAACTGTTGTTATAGGTAAGTTTAACAAGGTGGAGATGATCACAAACACGAAGAAGATATTCGAGAAATCTGATTCACTCTTTCCATTTGACCGACGGTCTGTGTATGGCAAGCAGTGTCCAGATTCAAAATGAGTACCAAAGGTTATTAAAGATTATAGAAAGGTTTCCAAACAGACTGGTATAAGCAATAGCCTTCCCATTCTGTAGCAAGATAAGGAAAATAAGAACAACCAAAAGATAGTTTGAGAACAAAATAAGATAATAAATTTGAAACTATGAAAATTTCAACTTAAATTGAAAATTAATTTTACATAAGTTAAATAAATCTTAAGCATCTCTAATTTCATTATCTTATCATCCAATTATCTTAAATTAACAATTTCAAAAATCATGGATTTGAAAATCATTTATTATACTCAAAATGTACACAATAAAATTTTATTCTTCTTTATTCCTAATAAAAATTAAATTTATTCCTCCTAATATATTTTATCACCTATGTTAAATATATTTACAATTATTATAACTGTCTTAAATTTATTCTTGGTTCGTTAACATAATTTTATATTGTAAATTATTCCATTACCCTTTTTCTTTATTTAACTCTGTTGATCTTTTTATAACTAAAATTTAAGTGTATAACATTTATTATAACCACTCAAATTTTATTTATAAAATCTTTTTATATTGTATATTATCCAATTACATATTCAACTTCAATATAATTTAGGTAAGTTATATTGGAATGAAATTGTGTATTATACAGATAAAAATTTCTAATTCAATCATTTCAAGCTTGAATATTTATCCAAAATTTAACATTATCCTTATCTTTCAATAAAAAATTAGGAATTAAATTTCCAATGAATTCTAAACTATTTAGAGATAAATAAATGCACATATCCTATATATATGTATATCCATTCAAATTTGAATCATATATCAGCATATGTTATAAATCCAATCTTATTTTAGAACTTCAAATCAATTAAATTTCTGAAAACAAAACTGTAGCGAGACTACAGAATGGTCTCTTCACCTCGAAACTTGAAAATGAATGTCGATGATGCTACAGTCATCACCGAAGTTATTTTCCAGCGACAAAGAGAAGAGCACTAATTTAACTTTAAAATTCTTTGGAAACAAATTTCATTCGAAAATACTTTAAATAATATATCCTTTTAAAACTTTAAATACAAGGTTTGATATCCATCGGAAATTAAATTCTCAAATTCTTGTTTAAATTCATTTTAAATTTCCAAATAAATTTATAACCATGTTTATAGTTCCATTATTTATATATGAAACAAGAGATAATGATATATAAAAATCAAATTATTATTTCTTAACAACCAATTCAATAAAAATCCAGAAAAATTTATAATATAGTTACAAAATTTATTTCATTACCAAAATTAAAAAAAAAACTTATTGTGTCAGTTTGCTCTGTTTAATTGTTTTGGAAATCTTATCGATAGCGTTGATCAGACGAATCGATCAGAAACCCAAATCAACATCAACAACTCAAACAACACAATATATAAAACATTTTAAATATTAGTTTACAAATACACTTCAAGAATGATTTGAAGATAAATTGGAAACAAAGATGAGATGATTAAATAACAGAATAGGAAGATGGATAAGCTTATATAAATCGCGGAAAACCTTAACCTGGTCAACCGTGACTTAAAGAATAAGATCATTGTGGATTTCTGGAGTAAATCAACATTCGGTCTCAAGAGATAGTAGCATCTAAACCAAGGATATAAAATCTCTGGTGAATCGATGCTGTTGTAAAGGAGTTTCACCCCTTTACAAATCAATTTGAGATTTGGCGGGATCGCCGACTCATTATAAAGATCTTTCGAAGTGGAATTATGGGATCCCCCAAAGTCAAAAGAAGATGAATAGTGAGGGACACGAATGGATTTGAAACTGTAGGAAACGTTCCAAAATTCGAAGGAATCGAGTCAAAAAGGGGGAGATTCAAACTCGAATGAAAGTGATTCTGTAAATACATTTACCATATATGCTAAGTTTTGCCTAGAGCTACCAAAGCTCTGATACCAAATGTAACAGCCCGATATTTTCAACCATTCGCATCCACACATGTCAGACTTGAATTGCTCAAAATACCGCGTTGTAAATAAAATTTGGCAAATCTCAGAATATACGGTAAGTAAATAATCACAGACACAGAGTATACAATATTGCAGCGGAAGTAAAAGAGATAGTAGTTCATGAAGCTACTATATATGAATAAGATACATCAAAGTTAAATAAGATACAACAGAAGAGTAACAAGATACATCAGGTACAAATCAGAATACATCACTGAAATCACCGAATACAGAAAACAAAAATAAATGCTGGATCTTCAAGCAAATCTCCAACTCTGAAGGTGAGTCTTGAATGTTGAATCACTCGGTCTGACTCGAGCGTAAAGCAAAACACAAAACACTAGAGTCATGACATAAATACTTATGAACTGAAAATCAACTCAAGTGAACATTAACAAAAATGCATCAGTAACTTAAAGGATGCTTGGGATCGCCCATCCTTTAAGAAACTATTTACTATGTAGTAATATTACGCAATTATAATAATGTCTATAGTAAAATAAACTTACTTTTAAATAGCGTCGAAGGGTTACCCATATAGCCCCCAACACGTAATAGTCCCAGTAGTCCATCCAGTATCAGCATCTCTCCAGATCGGGAGACTACCCTAAATACTCCATGGGCTACGAAAGAAATACAAACTCGTAGTAAAGGCTCGGTATTGTAGGTAACATGACACACAAGGCAATGCTAGGGTAGATATACTAATTACGCATACGGGCTGGTGGTAACGTAGCAGCCACATACGCCCACCTTGGAACACACTCCCAAATCAAAATCATAGGATGACCATCAAATCAACCACAAGTAAGAGTATAGTATCGAAGAAGTGCGTCCGACCAGAGGGGCTACCCCTTTTGGCCCGAGATCGCTTCTGTTTTAGCCAACTTATGCCAACTCACGGGAGTTGGGTCCACGTAATGTACCTCAAGAACGTCGCCACCATCCTACTTCATTCTAGAATCTCCACCACGTACACGGTTATTAAAGTGGTTTTCAGAGTTGGCAGAGAGTATGGCAACTTTCGATCCCGGTCTCTTTAACAACCAAACGTTATTATAACGCCATGGTCATTTCAAAATAGTCTAGACTTCAAAAATCAAATCATTTCATTTCAAAACTATATTCCTTTCAAAATAGTTTGTACTTCGAAACCGAAACCATTTTATTTCAAAACTATATTTAAATTAATACTATATTATTTCCATTTCAAACGTATATTCATTTTTCAAAAATTATAATACTTTCAAAGTTATAACTCTTTCAAAACCAAAATACTTGAAACCATTACACTTTGAAAATCATAACATTTCGAAATCATACATTTGAAATCATGAAACATTTCTTTAATTCTTTACATTTTACAAGTTTTCAATTAAACCAAATTTCAAATTTCCAATTAAATTCAATTCAAACCATCAGTTTCAATTCAATTCAGTTTCCTAACAAACCATTTCAAATCTTATAAATTTCAAATATAGATTTGATCTACTAAATAAACTATTCAATTTTTAATATATTTCAAAGCTTTAATATCCCACATTTCAAAACTAAATTTTTATAATTTCACATATCTCAAATTTAATTTCATTATTACTTAGTTTTGAAATATTCATTTCATAAATCCAATATTATTCAAATAAACTCAATTTACAAGTAAACTCAATATCCTTTCGTACTAATATAAACTTCAAATATTCATTTAACAAAAATCAAATATCATTCTAAATTCATATTCTTTGTCAAAATAAAGATCAAATCATTTCCAAACCATTTCAATCATCAAAATATCAGGTCCTTTCAAAACCTCATTATTAAATCATTATTTGAGTTCAAATTCATATATTTAAATTCAAATATCATTTTTAAGTCAAATAAGTCATTCATTTATTATGCCAAATATCATTACAAAACAAATTTCAAAATTTTATTCAAAATTCATTTATCACATTACATTTCATTCCATTTAACACATAACCAAGTAAACATTATTTACATTCAAATTAAATTTAAATTCCTTAAAATTCAAATTTAAATATTAAATTATATTCAAAACTCCTTATATTTCATAAATAATCAATTTCCAAAAGTTAAATTATTTAACACTTTAAAATATAACTCAAACAATGTAAAAATCTATAACATTTCAAACTTTGTCAAAATATAGCAACGACAGCATTTATAAAGTGCTATCGTAGCTTATAGTTTCCAAAATAGTTTAGTTCTAGAATAACGGCATTTTTAAAAATTCTGTATTAGATATTTAGTTATTTCATCATAGTTAAATTCAAAAACAACAGCATTTAAAAATGCTGTTATAAGACCATGGCATTTTTGGGAAATACTATTAATAAAATTCCAGATTTTATTATAACTTTCAGAAAACACTAAAACTTCAAAAAAATTCTATTTTAAATTTATAAGTCATATTTTTAGGCTTCAAAATTTCACATTTAAATAATTTAACATATGATTTATCACAACAAAATTTTATAATTAAATATCCAATTTAAAACTCACTTTCATTTATTAAGTCAAAATTTCACTGTTTATTAACTTATAAATTTAATAAAACTTAACATTTTATTTCAAATATCATTTCAAACTTTAAATTTAATTTACATTATTTACTTACATTTTAAAAATATAAATTTAAAGTCGAAATCACAATTACTTCCAATTTACATACTTAAATTCACAATTTCAAGAGTTACTATTTAGCTTTCTCAAAACCATAAAATATATATTTTTAAATCAAAATTTCATATTTTAAAATACATTTATATATATATAATCATTTAAAAATATACCACGGGGTCTGTATATAATTTTCTAACCAAGGTCAAATGATACGGATATATATCATTTCAATCCGCAATTTAAAAAGAAAACCCGGGTTCTGTCATTTCAAACCCGCAATCCCAAGTCAAATAAAATACAATAAAAATCACTTAGGCCTATCATTTCAGTCCATAATGATTTTTTCCTATTCTAATGTCCATTCGGGTATGTATCGTTTCAATCCATACAGATTCAATTCTACATGGAACTTGTAGTGTGATCATAAATAAATAAACAGTATAAACAATTTCATTGTCACAATGTAATGTCATATATCAAAGTGAGATGAAAACTAACAAAGTTAACGGGGTAATAACATGGCATAGCATATCATATAATCATCATTTACTTGCATAAACATTTTGAACTACCAAACACATGTCATCAATTTACTATTTCATAAGTAAATTGTCAGAGTGAGAAGGACTCACCTTTTCAAGCCGGAGACCAAAACAACACATAAGCACGATTCCAAGGGCACGACAAGCACGATTTGGCACGACTTTGATTCAAATGAGATAGAGCTAAGATATGATCTTGCACATAATAATTAAACAAAGAAATATAAACATATATATACAATACAAAGATTAATTGAAACAATAGGAAAGTAGAAGCAACAAATGACATTACCAAGCTTTTCAACCATTTTTGCTTGACCACAACTCCATGTATGCTCGGCCATACATGCTTAGGGCTCGACCACAGATGTTTTTAGGTGGAAAAGGATCTAGTTTGAATCATGAGTGCACGGCTACAAAGGAATGTGGATGGTTTTTGGGAGTTACAAGGTAAGGAATACAATGAGACAAGGCATAAAGTGGAGTTTGGGTTACATCTAGGCTCAGCCTATGGTCAAGTGGGGTTCAGCCATGCACTGTTTCAGGTCTGAAGGGACGGCCAGAGGTCATGTCAGGTCAGGTTATGGCTGGAGGAGGAGCTGGTGGTGAAGGAGAGGCAAGGTGTGAAGGGAATGGTGGGAATATTGGTTCGGCTAGGCAATTTTGGTTCGGCTAGGCAATTTTGGAGAGGTTTGCACATATTTTTGTGGAGTTTTGTTCATGAGATGGTCACGGCACTTGCTGGTCAGAGGAGGGAGAGGTCAGGTCATGGAGGATGTGGGAAGGAAGTGGTGGTGGTGGTCGGTGGAGGAGATGAGGGGATATGTCCGAGCAAACAAGAGAAAGAGGAAGGCAAAACATTGAAAAAAATTGAAAAGAAAAAGGAAAAGAGGAGCCATGAATCACTTTTTTTTCTCGAATGAAAATAGACGTGATGTAACGACCCTGGTATTTTTAACCATTCGCATCCATTATAAGTGTATAGGTAGACACTCATGCCGGAATTGAATTGCTCAAAATACCGCGTTGTAAATAAAAATTTGGCAAATCTCAAAATATACGGTAAATAGAAATCACAGATCACAGACACAGAGTATATAAAAATGCAGCGGAAGAAAAAGAGATAGTAGTTCATGAAGCTACTATATAAATATGAGATACATCAGAGTTAAATAAGATACAACAGAAGAGTAACAGGATACATCAGGTACAAATCAGATACATCACTGAACCACTGGATACTGAAACAAAATAGATGGTTGGATCTTCAAGGAAAGCTCCAACGCCGAAGGTGAATCTGGAATGCTAACTCACTCAATCTGACCCGAGCGTAAAGCAAAACACAAACCCTCGAATCAGGACATAAATACTTATAACTGTAAATCAACTCAAGTGAACAGTAACAAAATGCATCAGTAACTTAAAGGATGCTTGGGACCGCCCATCCTCTAAGGATCCGTTAAACTATTTACTATGTAGTAATATACGCTATATACGGTAGTGTCTAATCAGTAAAGTATAATCATATAGAAAATAGCGTTAAGGGGATGGTGAACCTTAACACGGTCGGATCTTTAAAACCAAAATTGTAGTGGGCTCGATATAAGGATATCACACGGCACGAGAGGCAATGCCAGGGTGGATACACCGTTTGCACTCCCGAACCGGTGGTGACGGCAAGCCAGCAGCTTCCTCCCACCTCGAACAATACCCTCGAATCAAAGTGGCGCCACCGAATCGAATCACAACAGTAATAGAATAGTTTCCGATGGAGCATGCTCGATGAAAGGGTGCGACCCTTTGTGTAGCCCGATATAGCTCCTGTTTTAGTCATATATGCCAACTCACGGGAGTTGGGTCCACATAATATACCTCGAGAACGTCGCCACCATCCTACTTCATTCTGGAATCTCCACCGCGTACACAGTTGTTAAAGTGGTTTTCGGTATTGTCCGGCTATAAGACAATATCCGATCCCGGTCTCTTTAACAACCAATCGTTATTATAACCCGTAGTTATAACTTTAAAACATATTTTATACTTCAAAATAAAATATCATTCCAACCCAAATCTTTATCAAAAATAAAGATTAAATCATTTCCAAACCATTTCAAATATATCATCATACCATATCTTTCAATTCAAATATTTATCAAAGTAAATATCAAGTCATTTCTAACCATTTTTATTATCAAAACATTTTAATATCAAAATGTCATATCTTTCAAAACTTCGTTTCAAATCATTTTAATATACCAAAATATCATATCTTTTCGAAACCACATTTCAATCATTTAATATATCAAAATATCGTATCTTTAAAATCCTTTCAATTCAAAGATAACATTCATTCATTTCGATTCAACCCACTCTTTAAATGATTTATATTTCAACGATTTAATTCAATTAAAATCATTTTAAAAGTGTAATTATTATACTTTCAAGTCCAGTATTCAATTTTCAAAGTTCCAAACCATTCTGAGTTCGTTTGCTAAGTCAAAAACCATAATTATTACAATTTCAGCATTTCACAGCATATAGAAAAAGCTATTACAAGTTATACTTGAAAACACTTTGATTCAGCAAAGACAGCATTTAAAACTGCTGTTTAAACTCAGTTTTTAGTTGAATTATAGTTCAAAACAGAAAAGACAGCATTTCAGAAGTGCTGCGGTAGTTCAGATTTCAAAACAAAGGTTTTATTTGATTTCAGTAAAGATTGCAGACCACTATGGCATTTCCAGAGAATGCTATAAGAGACCTGAGTTCAATATTAGCCTATAAGTTCAACTACAGCAACTACAGCATTTCAGACCTGCTGTAATAGCTCATTTTTCACAGTTTTAGTTCAATTTAGAAACCATAGCATTTCTGAATGCCATTAAGAGTAAATTCTAGGTTTTGTTGTATTTCCAGTAATTAAATAACTTTAATTCAAAACAAATAAACATTTTAGAAAATTCGTTTTTAACATTTAAATGTTCATTAACATATCATTTGACATATTATTTTTATACAATAAATTTCATATAACTAAGTCCAATTTCAACAATTTACCAAATAAATTCAAGTGTAAAAGTTTCCAATTCTTCACATTTCGACAAATAAACTTAACACTTATATCTTATTTTCATTTGACAAAAATTTAACCAAATTTCCTATTTTTATTTAATTAACTTAAACCTTTAATTAAAACCAAATTCACCTTTTCCAATCAAGTTATATCTTAAAATTTCACCTTTCAACAGTCATTTATTCAACCACTTAAATTCATAGAAAAGTTCGATAATACTTTAATAAATCACCTAAATTAAGATTTAAATCAAAAATCATATTTACCAATTTCCAAATATAATTAAAGTCCATTTTATTTATATAGCTTAAACATCATTTTAACCAAAATTCCACATTCCAAACTTGGGGCATATTTCACAAATCAAATTTTAACCATTCATAAATTACATTTTTAACACATAGAAAAATCACAATTTATTTATTTAAAACATTTGACAATCCATTTGAATCAAATTTCATAAATTTATATTTTAAAAATACTTAAAAATATTCATAACACTTTATAGAATAACCACGGGTCTGTATATAGTTTTCTAACCTAGGTCAAGTGATACGGATATGTATCATTTCAATCCGCAGTTTAAAAAGAAAAATCCGGGTTCTATCATTTCAAACCCACAATCCCAAGTCAAAATGAAAAGTAAAAAAAAACCATTCAGGCCTATCATTTTAGTCCGTAATGATTTTATTATAACAGGGAACTTGCAGTGTGATCATATACAGAAATAATATAAACAATGTCAATATCGTAAGATACAGTCATATATCAGATGTCAGGTGAAAATTAACAGTTTTAACATGGTAATAACATGGCATAACATATCATATGATTCTCATTAACTTGCATAAACATTTTTATTACTAAATACTTGTCATCAATTCACTTTCCATAAGTATAAACGTCAGAGTGAGAAAGACTCACTTTTTTCAAAGCTAGAGACCAGAACAACATACAAGCACGACTCCAAAGGCACGACAAGCACAATTGCACGACTTTTGATTTGAGTTGAAAGATAGCCAAGATATGATTTTGTATCAACAACCCAAAACAAAACAAACAAGACAATATATAAACATTCAACATAAAATAACATTGAAACAATTTTGAAATATAAAGCAAAATGAACAAGATAGATTAGACCTTGCTTCAACCACTTCAATGCTTGGCCTAAGGGACACTTATGCTTGGCTATGGTGATGCTTTGGCTCAGGTATGACATCATATAGGTCAGGTTTAACATCATATAGGCAAGGCAACAAGTGTAGATGAAGGTGTAGTGGTGCAACATAAAGCATATATAGGGTCAAGGTTAAATAAGTTGAGTTTTTATGACATTCTTAGATCGGCCATGGGCATGTGGTGGCTTGGCCATGCTTGTACAGGTCTGGACAGTAGCTGGAGCGGCGGCCAAAGATGGTGGAGTGGTTGTGTAACATCCCGAAAATTATGAATTTAAATTTTAGTAATGTATTTTAACTTTTTGAAATTTAAATTGAAAAGTTATAAAGAAATAAAATATGAACAAAATTTAGTGTTTTTAGTTAAAACTTTTAATAGAATTAAAACAAGTATTGTAATAAAATCACATAGTTATTTAATGTTAATAACTAAAACAACTTTTCCTTTTAATAAAGTAAAATAATAAATTGTGGTAGATGAGCTTTTAATAGAAATAAAATTGTTAAAGTAAGTTATGATGAAAATTATAAAATTTAAATCACATAATTATAATCTAACATCTAAACAAGTAAACAAATAATTAAACAAATAAACAAATAAAAAAATAAACAAATGAACAAGTAAACAAATAATTAAACAAATAACAAAACAGTAAGAAGAAATAATAAATTAAGATTTCTGTAAGCATACAAGGGAGCAAATGAACATTGCATACATACTTACAATTAATGCTATACACTTCAGCCATAAAACAAGATCTGCCAAACCAAACTTGTATTGGCAAGAATTTAAATAAAGACTGCTGTAAACATGCTCTCATTAAATGCTATTTCTCCTCAGCCCATACACAAACATACATCAGCCTA